>OZ026626.1:42617330-43277024 GCA_964020975.1 Hermodice carunculata | reverse complement strand
GTCAACAGCTTTGCTTCGTTGTCAGTTGATGCAATGGATCCCACCCATGCCAAGGAAAGCTACTAATGAGAGGTGTTTTATCATAACAGGTCATATCTGCAGCTCTTACCAAAAATGTGTGTGGGTTTTTTTTAGCTCAGCTGACTTGTCAGTCAGGTGAGCTTACCTAATGGTCTCCGCCCCCCCCCCCCCCCCTGTCAACCATCTGTCTGTCTGTCCATTCGTCAACAACAATTTACATTTTGGACTCTTCTAAAAAAAACTTCCACCAGATCCACTTCAAACTTGATGAGAATGTGCCTTGGGTGGGTCTCGACCAAGTTTGGTCAGGTGGTTATGCTTCAGTAATTTTTGCTTTGATGTCACGCTGGAACACTCGATCCCAGGGACTCCTAGTTTTTATTTATTCACCAGGTGGTGCTGTGATTTTTCCAGTTTTTTTTTTTATTAATGTTTTTTTTGGTGTTTTTTTGGTTTTTTTTTTTGCTATTTTTGACTTCTCCAGAACCATAACTCAGATTAAGCTGAAACCTGGTGGATTCCATTTTTAACAATTTTTCAATTCTGGTACTTTTTGGTAAAAGCACCTTTCCAATTGATTACTATGTAAGTCAATGGGCATTCTAATGCTAATTCACATTTTGGACTTCTCCAAAACTGTCATCCAGAATGACTTCAAACTTGGTGGCAATGTACTTTGGGTGGGTCTCTACAAGATTTGTTCAAATGGTCATGCTTCAATGATTTTTAGATTTTTTATGATTTTTGTTGTGTTGGCGGGGGGGGGGGGATCTTCAAAAATCTTCTCTGAAACCCCTCACCTGATTGCTTTGATATCACTCCGGGATACTTCTGGAGACTCATAGTTCTGAATTGGTCATCAGGTGGTGCTGCAATTTTAGTAAATTTTTTTATGAGTTTTTGTGTATTTTTGACTGCTTCCCCAGAGCCTCAGATTAAGCTGAAATTGGTGGATATGTTCCTTGCGGAAGGATTAAACAAAATTATTCACTAGGTGGCACTGCTGTGGATTTCTGATATTTAACGATTTTTGTTCAATTCGGTTACTTAACGGTAAATAAAGCTTTCCTATTGATAACTGTGTAAGTCAATGGGCATTCTAATGCTAATTCACATTTTCAACTTCTCTAAAGCCATCATCCAGATTGACTTCTAGAGACTCCTAGTTCTTAATTTAGTCACCAGTGGTGCTGCAATTTTAGTAAATTTTTTATGAGTTTTTGTGTGTGTTCACTATTTTTGACTTCTTCCCCAGAGCCATCACTCAGATTAAGCTAAAATTGGTGGATATGTTCCTTGTGGAAGGGTCAAACAAAATTGGTTACTAGGTGGAACTGCTGGGGATTCCTGATTTTTAACGATTATTTTCAATTCAGGAACCTATCTGTAAATGCAGCTTTCCTATTAATAACTATGTAAGTCAATGGGCATTCTAATGCTAGTTCACATTTTCTCCTATAGTTACCCATGTGGAAACACAATCGTTCCAACATAAGCGTGGAACGATTTTACGACCAAAATAAAATAAAAGAGAGAATCCTATTGGTTGTTGTTTTTCTTTGTAAGCCAATCAGATTATGTAAGATAGAAAAGAGTAACTGAAAGTTCTTTCTTGAGTGACGTACTTCAGCAACGCAATGTTGAAAGTCAGCAAAATGGAGTCTAAACAGCTGCTGCAAGCACGCTAAACCAAGTAGGTTTTTGACAACAACATAGGATTTAATGCTCTATGGGAGAAACAAAATTCCACATGGCCGTGTCATGGGAATGGATTTAGACAGCACTTGTTTCAAACCGTTTACTGCTCACCAAAGGCTCCCAGTGAACGGTTTTAAAACTCGTGCTGTGGTGGTGCTGCATTTTAGTAAATTTTTAAGGAGTTTTTGTGTGTTTTCACTATTTTTGACTTCTCCAGGGCTGTCACTCAGATTAAGCTGAAATTGGTGGATATGTTCCTTGTGGAAGGGTCAAACAAAATTGTTCACTAGGTGAACTGCTGTGGATTCCTGATTTTCAACCATTTTGCTTTTAAATTCGGGTATTTATCAGTAAATGGACCTTTTCTATTGATTACTGTGTAAAAACTCAATGGGCATTCTAATGCCAATTCACATTTTCAACTTCTCTGAAGCCATCAGTCCAATTGAATTCAAACTAGTTGGCAATGTACCTTGCGCAGGTCTCTACCAAATTTGTTCAAATGGTCACGGTCCAGTGAATTTTGGATTTTTAATTAATTTTGTGGTTGATTTTTTTGGCAAAATGCAAAAGAAAAAAAAAATCACCTGTGTCCCCCAAAACCTAAACTTGTGGAACAGGTGATGCTGTGATTTTTCTATATTTTTATGATCGGCAAGGGGATATGTACATGTTAGCAACAGTGATCATGGTCTGAAACAGAGGTGACCTTGATATCGTAGTTCATAGGACCACGTCAGTCGGTGCATGCAAGGTCAGCTGAGCACTGGACCTTTACAGTCCTCTTGTTTTCTTTTGTGTACAATTTTAATATATTAAAGTGTAATTTTTTGGGAAAGAATAAAAATTCTCTTGTATCAAAGTAATTTTCATATTTCTTTAGTTCAGACAAATATGAACTGTTATAATATAATTGTATGGAAAAGACAGGCATTAATTAAGAATCATGTGTGCTAGTAAATTTAAAGGTGTGTCATTAGAGATACAGATAGAAGAGAACAGTGTATTTTATTGACCAACAATGTCGAATGTTAATTTTGTCTACCAAAAAAAAATGTCTATATTGACAGACTGCTGCACATCATGACAAGGGACAGTTAATGTCTGGGCAGTCTCTTATGGTTCTCTCAAGCTGTAAATTAAATTATTCCACCTATAAAATGGCTGTCATTTACATATAATTTGTTGTAGCATTATGTATTGCAAGGGATATGAATTGAAAAATTATGCACGCTTTGTCCTGTACCATTGTAACCTACCAATTCTCTCTCTCTCTCTCTCCTCTCTCTCTCTCTCTCTCTCTCTCTCTCTCTCTCTCTCTCTCTCTCTCTCTCTCTCTCTCTCTCTCTCTCTCTCTCTCTCTCTCTCTCTCTCTCTCTCTCTCTCTCTCTCTCTCTCTCTCTCTCTCTCTCTCTCTCTCTCTCTCTCTCTCTCTCTCTCTCTCTCTGAATTTGTGTTGTTTGGTACTTACTGACCTTTTTTCAAATTGCCCAATTACCTACCCGTCAAAAAAGCTCATGGTGTCATCAATATCTTTCAAAAAAATCCTTGGAAAAGTCACAAAATTGCACTTAGCCTGATGAATGTGGATATGTTCCTTTCAGTCCTGTTTTAAGGCGATATGGTCAAACTGGTTTCCTACATTGCAGCCCAGTTCAACTTAATTTAATTATTTGGCTGATGGCTCATTGTTCGTGTCCCTCCAGCCATACCCATGCCAGCTTTGTACCCAGCTTGTCAGTCAGTGGTTGCCGCAACAAGAGACATGTAACTGACCTTATAGTTTTGTTTGCAGGGGCTAGTTGTACTTCAGTTACCATGGCGACTGAGTCAACAAGGTCATAATAGTTTCGCAGTCAAACTGTTCCACGGCAACCTGTAATTTCAAAGTTTTTCTGCTTCATTCGTTCTGTTAAATATTGTCCTTTCTCAAAACAGTTTCATTGAAAATTTCAGGGATGAGATAGCAGGAAGACATGCCAATTGTCAAAATTAAGCTCTCCTTTAGTGTACCAAAGAAAGCATTTGACTCAGTCCAATCTATGGCCTTTCAAGAGTTAATTTGTTGACAGTCTTGATACTTTTATTTTGCACCAACAAAAGCATGCTTTTTTTTATGTGCAAGTATTGAACTGATAAGCACCATGATGCATTGTGGGTAGGAACAAAATCCTCTTACATGTATAAGTGATATAATAAGTTTGTTGTGCTTTTCGCAAATGAGCTTTGCTGTTTATCTCTGCAGCTGTGTGTATATTAGAACAATAAACAATGGCCTATATGTTGTTTATGAACACGATTACTGATAAACAGACTTACATGTACAATGGGAAAAAAAAAAGTTTCGGAAAATTACAAAAACACTTGTGACATTGTCAAAACATAACTGCAATTAGTTGCTAAGTTTCCAGTGAGCATAATATACAGTCATGGTGACTGTGCTGAGCAAACAGTATATTTATGCATGCATGCATGCAACATTCCAACTCAAGACATGGCAGTGGCTTGACGAGATCTCATCGAGCGACCCCCACATTTATGTTCTGACGCACACAATTACTTAATCACAATTCTTTTTTTTTTTTTTTTTTTAAATCACAATTCTGTTCCGAATTGTCTTTTCAACCTTCAGAAACCTAACGCTGATGTATCTACATGTAGATTTTCCCCATTAAAACTACCAGAAACAGTCTGGAGTTAGTGGTAGGCAATTAGTTGATAACATTCCTGTGTGCACTAAGAGCATAATGTACAGTCATGGTCACTGTGATGAGCTGTGTTGTCTCAGTTGAGGAAGGTTACATATCTTTTCAAAAACCCTTGTTTTTGGATAAGTGGACAAGTATCCACACACACACACACACACACACACACACACACAATTTTAGAGTTTTAGTACATGATTTTTATAAAGATGGGATGGAAAACAGCCATCTAATTTAATCACTGGAATCTGTCAATTAAGGTGCATTGATTAATTTTTTGCATCCATCTTCTGTGTCTGATATTTTTATCTCAAAATGTGCACTGTATTTTTTTTATATTCCTTACTAGATTGTCTACAAAATGTCACTGATTGCTCAGGTTTCATATTCTGAAGCTCAAGTTTCTTGCAAAAGAGTGGTTCCCAGAATCATGAAACCTTGAAGCACGTCTTCATAAAGTGGCCACCAGATGGCCCTCTAGTAGTGCACAAATGAAAGTACATGTTTTCAGATTTACCAGGTTTTATGTCGGCTTTATCACATGCCATGGATTCTCTTCTTAGAATGTAGTCAACTTGTTTATGAAGGTCTATGTCGTGTCACGGAGCTTTTCACCAATATGGTGCAAAATACATGATGTAACAAATGTATTTTGCTTAGCATAGAGCAGCATCTTGCATTCAACAAAGAAAAGTGACTGCAACATGTAGATGTAAGCCTCCCACAGCTGTGACACTATTTTATTATTTCATTATGAAATACACTTTTAAGCATAAAAACGTATCTGAATTTCACTGTTCGCATGTCAAAAGATCAGTCACTGCCCACACTGTACATGGGTGTGTATGCATTTGGCCTATCCACTGCCCATTCTGTTGGCTTTTGGCTCGACATAGCTATGCAGAGAGTTAACAGCACTATAGGTAATGCATCTGTTGACATTTCTGTACTAAGGGGTCGGTACAACTCATTTGCAGGTGACATTAAATAGTGAGCTTCATCGGTGAGCCAAAATCAAAACCATATGACATCTTGAATAATTTTACAGCAAATATCTTTATTGGCAACTTGCAGCAGACACTATAATAAATCACACATTTTATGAATATATGATTTGTTCCTTACACAAAATAATTTGTCATAATGATTTAGAATGACCTGTATACAGTCTTTCAGTGAATGGTATGACTAGGACTTTGCTCTTGAAATATCAGACTTGATAGCGTTCAAACGGTACTTGGGCTTACAGATTTGGGTTTTGTTTCTCTTTATATTATACATGTCAATTTTTGTGTAACATGAGTTTGACCTTTGACCTGTTGCAGCATGGTTCAGCGGCCATCTGCGTACAATGGTGGCCGAGATGTGTCCTCGTCCTCAAGAGCCACTGGTGAGGATAATCGCCGTCCAGAAACATCTGATAGTGGCACAGCCCGGCAGTCCTCATCTAAGACATCAGATTTAACTCACCATGTCAGTGGCCTACCCAAAGCTTTCAGGTAGGATTATATTTTCACTCATTTTCAGGGAGGACATTTTCACTCACTTTCAGGTAGGATACTTTCACTCGCTCTCAGGTAGGATCTTTCCCTTGTTTTCAGGTAGGATTCTTTCACTTTCTGCTAAGATACTTTCACTCACTTTCAGGGAGGATACTTTCACTTACTTTAAGGGAGGATACTTTCACTCACTCTCAGGTAGGATACTGTCACTCGCTCTCAGGTAGGATCTTTCACTCATTTTCAGGTAAAATACTTTCACTCTCCTTCAGGTAGGATACTTCCAGGCATTTTTCTGGGGCTAGATGTGCCTGATCCAGTGTTGCCAACCCTCTTGAATCATTGGGGAGGTTCCGAAATAGTCAGTTTGGAAAGTCATTTACCAGTTATGGTCTTCCTCCAAAAAGCTATCATAATGATCATTCATTGATATTTCATATTGCGAAAACAATCTACAGATATTCTGCCTAAGAATGCTTGCCAAACTTTCATTTGGATAGGTTGGCAACACGCCAGCTGCACAGACTGTTTATTGTATCATACAGGACATCTTGGGGGTGGATTTCCCAAAAACTCTCAAGAATTAAAAAATGTCTTGAGGAGCAAATATTTGCAAGAAAGACCTGCATGATCTAGGAGTTTATGTAGCCCTGTAGGTCAGACTATTCACTGTCCATACACCAGGCCTCTGTCAGGCTGGTTCCTCACTTGGAAGAAGGGTGAGCAGGGATGTGATATATGTGCGGGATAAACTTCACTTATGTACATGTACTTTTCTTAACAGTTCCATCATTTTCTCTTTTTCTTAACAGTTTCGTCATTTTTTCTGTGGAATATAAATGTTCAATATCTGATGTGACCAGATCCTTGCAAATTTTTTGTGGTTTTTGTTTTGTTTTCTATTTTTTTCTTTCTTTCTTTTTTTTTTTTTTCTTGTTGTTGTTGATTTTTGGGGGGAGGGGGGTTTATCCCTCAGTCCATAAGGCTGTAGAGGTGTTGTTGTCTCCTATGCATCTGTCTGTCCGTCAGTCCATGCCTTGTTGATGCCATATCTCTAAAAATACTCACTTTACAGAGACCAAATTTTTATCAGAGGGGGTCATTGAGGAGCTTCAGGTGCCTGTTGAAAAATAGGTCACTAAGTCTCATTTCTAGGTCACAGTACTACATTGCAGAAAAAACGGCATTAACACAATGTCTAACAAAATATTGAATGTAGCTTAATCAATTATTTAAGACAGTTGATCCTAAGAATGCCCCAGATGCCTATTGAAAACTAGGTCACTGGGTCACATATTTAGGTCACAGTGCTGCATTGAAGAAAAAAAGCCATGCCATGATATCTTCAGATATTAAACTACTCATTGTAGCTGCACCAATTATTTATGACAGTTGGTCCTAAGGGTGCCTCAGACACCTAGTAAAAACTAGGTCACTGGGTCACATATTTAGGTCACAGCATTGCATTGAAGAAAAATGCATGGCCTTGCCATGATATCTCTGCTCATTGTATTTGCACCAAAGGTTTGTCATTAGGTCAAACAGAAGTAACGTTGACCTACCGTAGGGGTATTGTCGTCACCTACATGTCTGTCTGTCTGTCTTGGCTGATGGGTTTGCGGTCACTGATCGGCTTCGAGTTCTTTTGTCTTTAATGATAGAACCAAGTTGACATTTCACATGAAAATAAATGAGAAAGTTTAAGTGATGTAAGTCTTCGAGCAACTCTCTCTCTTTCTTTCTCTCTCCCTCCCTACATAATATCAGAATTGCCAGACAATGTTGGACCCAGAAGAGTAAACATGTGTCATTGATTTTTTTTTTCCAATGTATTCATATGGAAGATACAAAGCAACAACATGAAGAAATTACAGTTTTTGGAACATAAAAACACAGAACGATTTACAGTTTCTTTCCTTCATAACAGGAGAACATAATAAAATTAAAAATAATTCTTTAAAAAGAAGCATATGTATCAGGGTTGTATAGATTTTGAAGGAGCTGTGCTTTTAAGTGAAAGTAGTTTATGTTTACCCTCTATGTTAAGTAGCCTTTAGGTGTGTCACATGGTGTTTCCAAACATCGATTGCAGGGGCTCAACTCAAGTGCAAATATTTACTATGGCCAATTTGTATGTCATACATGTACTTCAAATTCCTACAGCCAATCACCTATTGTCCTTCACATGGTAATTTCCTTATTTGTGATATATGTGCATGTGGATGTTCTGGACCTTACGCACATGGTGTTTTCAAACAGCTTTTGTAACTTGATTGTGAAAGCAACCAATCACATCTCATTGTTCGTGTGATAATTCTTGCCAATGCATACGGCAGATTCAGATTTTGCTGAGCATTGGATCCAACACAACTGGACATGTCATAAAATGTTGCAATGATTGTATTCGCAGGGCCTTGGGCAAAAGACCAAGAGTCCCAGTATGTGGCGCCCTCAGATGGCAGTGAGACTAAATAAACTATGCTAAGAGTTCAGTATGTGGTGCCATCAAATTGCGTTGGGATTAATGAGACTCCATGGATGTGAAGATTGAAAGATCATGAGTGCATAAGCATACTAGTAAGAAGTCAGCACCCAGTGAGTGATAATGCAGGTCAGGTTGGGTATCTGAGCATGTGCAATGCTGACGATGCATGGCAGAAGTCGCCCTTGTAGAAATTTGTGTCATTGCACAGAATAAAATGTGTGAACAACAGATGGAGCCACCAGTTCGTTTTCACCAGCTAGCCAACAAGCACAAGCAGAGCCACCTGGGGAATAAATAAAACTAGCTCTTCTGATTGGTTGGTGGTTGCCAACATCAAGTGGTGTGTTATGCAATGTTATAAGGTTTTTATGTGCTGCGGGCT
This sequence comes from Hermodice carunculata, assembly GCA_964020975.1. Taxonomy (NCBI): domain Eukaryota; kingdom Metazoa; phylum Annelida; class Polychaeta; order Eunicida; family Amphinomidae; genus Hermodice; species Hermodice carunculata. The sequence continues at coordinate 43,268,234 of OZ026626.1, read as the reverse complement.
ACATGTGCTGGTGAAATGCACCATTGCTGAAACTTTGGGGGTGGGGTGGGGTGGGGTGGGGTGGAGCCTTTATACAGGTTAGGACACCAAAAAAAAAAAATATGTGAGTCATAAAATCATTTTGGAGATATCAGGCTTTACCCCAGAACTTAAAAGTTGAAAGGCAGTAAACATGACATTATCTTAAACTTTCTTGTTTTGGTAAAAAGTTCTATCAAATAATGCTCAAATATCATGTATTTGAATGGAAAAAGGTGGAGGGTGGTAAAAAGATGAAAGGTGGCAAGGAAAAGGTAAAAGGTGGGCCACCTTTGAACTTATAATAATCACCAGGGTATGTGCATTGTTGGGTAGTTATTAGCATAAGGGCAGAAAAATGTGTGAAACAATAAAAAGTCAAAAGTAAGCGTCAGTCCCAAGGTGAGGTCTGAACAGAACAGTTATTTTGGCAGCTTAATAAATTTTTATGATTCTTTCAGTCGTAGAGTACATAGATGTTTATGAAAAATATTGTTGCAGTACTTTGAACAGGAGTCACTGTCCCACCTCTTATGTTATGTGAAACACACACACAAACAAACAAAATGCTTGGTTATAAGAAGGTTACAGACTACAGTTGTGATTGGCTGGTTGCGCATCCCAATAGAGATAGTCCATAATTGTGAAAATACTATGTTTTCAGCATGCTGTAGCTTCTGTTTAAATAAGGTTAGCTAAATCAGGTTTGCTGCATCGCAGAGTTGCTTCATTGGTGGTCATATAGGTGCACTGTCTTCCAGGCCAGGTGGGAACTTTATGGTGGGGAAGGACAATGATGTGACCCTGGCAAGAGCACAGTTCATACACCTGTATAAAGCTAACATCCAGGTGTTGTTTCATATTTCAATTATCAGAAATTAACGAGCTGGGAATTGTATGACAAAAATCCATCCATATTTTTGACATTTTTATCTGTTAAATGCTATTCACAGAATTTTAAAATACCAAAATGCTGATTATTTAGACTGAAAAATGGTAATATGAAAAATAGAAGGATTTATAACTGTGGTCTGTGGCCAGAAGCTCTGCAAAGAATATGTCGTTCTAGTTCAGTTTTTAGCCAAATGAGGTCAGCACTTCCTTGCAGGAGCCAAAATATGTTAGTTAACATTTTGACCACCAGCTGGCTCTCCACTATGATTATTCTGTCCACACTCTTTGTGCCATTAAAATGATCAAATGAGAGAACAAGCAATAACCTTGCTTGCTCAAGATCAAGAAAGTGAAAATCATGTCATCTTTAAGATGCAGTCTTATTGATTAGGGTACATGTTTCCATGTACTTTGAAGAGTTCATAGAGACAGGTATGTCGTTAGTGTTTCCACGCAATGCCTCTGAAAGGCCTTCTTTGATTTTGTTTTATTTTTTTTTCTTTGCTTTTGAGTCTTTCTCAGTGGACTTGATTCAGAAGTAAGTTGAAAGGAAAGCTGTTGCTGATTATGTTCACATCAGGAGTTTTTTCTGATGCCAGTGGGTGCCTTGTTATCAGAGTGGATAGGGCCCTGCTGGCAGGAACAGATTTATTGTCGACTTAATCAATTTTACGCAGCTGCATATTCATTTATCAGCATCTACTTTAACATGACTGTGAACATTGATATTACAAAATACAATGTGCATGGAATTAAACCCACATGAAATGTTCCATTGATCTTGTCATCCATCATGTTTGCACACCCACTTTTAATTATATTTCCAATGCTGAATAAACACAATCTGTATTGATATACCTGTAACAACCCTTCAAAGTTCAGAGCAAGAGCTGTGAATTTTACATGCACCACTTAGTTCCTTTTGGGGGAACCTGTATATTACTGATAAACAGATGTCTCTAATAATTAGAGTGCCTGCTGAAGAATGCATTATAATGGTGTACCTGCTGGGTCACAGCTAGAAAGCAAGTGGCCCCCAACTGGGCGTATGACTTACCTTATTAGATCAATTAACAGGATTAAGCACAAGGGAGTAAATTAAAGATGGTACATAGATCTCCACATGATATGCCTTTGAAGTATTCAGGATAACACTTGTAAAATGTTTAAGCATGTTGTAACCATCATGGATATATTATGACTTTGTGTGGTCAATGGCTATTGCATTATGTGCAGTCACACCTCAGGTGTCCTTGCAGCGCACCAGGCAATGCAAAACTATACCATGACTCACCAGGCAATGCAAAACTATACCATGATTTGCCAGGCAATGCAAAACTATACCATGACTCACCAGGCAATGCAAAACTATACCATGATTTGCCAGGCAATGCAAAACTATACCATGACTTGCCAGGCAATGCAAAACTATACCATGACTCACCAGGCAATGCAAAACTATACCATGATTTGCCAGGCAATGCAAAACTATACCATGACTTGCCAGGCAATGCAAAACTATACCATGACTCACCAGGCAATGCAAAACTATACCATGACTCACCAGGCAATGCAAAACTATACCATGATTTGCCAGGCAATGCAAAACTATACCATGACTTGCCAGGCAATGCAAAACTATACCATGACTCACCAGGCAATGCAAAACTATACCATGACTTACCAGACAATCCAAAACTGCAGCATGACTTGCAAGGCAATGCAAAACTATACCATGACTTGCCAGGCAATGCAAAACTATTTAATACAAAGAGAAATTTAACAAACCTAATTTTTGGCATTTAAACCATTTTGACTTCTACAAAACTGTCGCTCAGATTGTTCTGAAACGTAGTGGATATATAGCTTGTGTGAGGAATAATCAAAATTGTTTACTAGGTGGTGATACTCTGGATCCCTGATTTTTAATTCAATTTTAAGTTTGGGTACCTGTGAGTTAATGCATGCATTCCTATTGATAACCATGTAAGTGAATGGGGATTGCAATGAAAATACATTTTTTACTTCCTCTCAAACATCCTCATCCCCTAGATTAGAGTGGAACATATCGTGGGTTGAATGTCAAGGTCAGCTGAGGATGGGCTGTTCACACAGCCCCCATGTTTCCTTGACTGTTTGGCGGAAATAGCTTGACTGTCAGTCTTATAACTATCAAACTGAGCCTTTTTACATATTGAAATGTAACACAAGCGAACTTTAACATAGAGTCCTTTTCTTGTAATCGCTCACACTTGTGGGACCAATGTCTTCATTCACAGACTTGTAGTGAATGGTGTTGGACACTAGGAAGAAAGCTCTGTGCCCAGAACATTTAAATTGTATCGTATTGTGCATGCTTAATGGTAATTTAGGTAGAAAATTGGCTGCAAGATGTACACATTAGCAGTATGCAAGCAGGTTGGATACTTACTGTGTAAAACAATGGCAACCTTGGGTAAAACATGGGCAACCCTGGCCTCATTGCCTCATAGCAGTTTGCAGAATAAGAGCTGTTCATGTTTACCTGGAGTTTCAAAAGGTGTGTTGAAATAGTAAACTGAATTATTTACTGATCTGCAGAGTCCCCATAAAGTCCAAAAAAGTATGTAGAATGCTGAATGTCATGCTTCACTGATCACCTTGTTATCGAGATCGCGAGTACTGTTGTTCCCATAAGTTCATGGGGACATTGCATCACACGGGATCATCATTCTGAAAAATCAGAATAAAGGACAGGTAGTGCAAGCATGATGGTTGCAGCAAGCTTAAAGATTGTATGAGTCCCATGTAATTTCCGGGCTAGGAGCCTCTTCGCATATTTGGATAGGTAGTAGCAGAATCCATGATCTGTCTTTGTCTCTACTTGCCTTTCATGCGTCTTCTTAGTAAACCTGTTTGTGTTATACAGGGGTGTGAGGAGAACCCTGTCTTCATAAACCTACATGTTCATTAGTTGTATTGGATTTGGCATGCACATCCTGATGATAGATCCATATGATATGTGTACAGAGTCACGCCAGTGGCTGACTGTTGTATCTTTGTCAAGTTTAGCCATTTTTTAAGTATGGAACTGAGTCAACAGCTTTCCTTGACCTGCTGTTTGCACCCTAGGTACAAGGTAAGTTGTTGACCTCCCGGGTCATTGTGATGGAAGTATAGACACAGTACTACTTGAAGGAAAGGAATTTTTATGAGGAATTTGAATCTGGAATCAGTATAGTAATTCAGATGAGTGCAACTTTTCTTGTCATTAGCACTGAAACAGTTAAGGATGAATCTTTGTCCTATGTCTGGAGCTTATCCTACATGTGTATTAAGGATAAGGTTTTAATTATAATCTCTCATTTGATTTGTTACTCATTGGTTTCAAGTAGTAGTAATAACCAATGAGAGGCCATGGTGCATTTAATAAGAGACCTATTCTTCCAACTTTCAAAATGGCTTATTTTCAAATTTGATAGAACTTCAACGTGGTGCATATTTGCTGTTTTTAGAGTATGGGTGGCCAGTTGGGGATAACGTCGGGATGACTTGTTGGATTTTTTATGTTTTCCCTCGACACAGCCTTGCAAAAACATGAAAATTCAACAACTCATGATCCTGACATTATCCTCAATGGGCCACCCATACTGGATTCTCTATCTCTTCAACTCTTTGCATAATAATACGGTGAGGACTATATGCATGTATGTATAGGGTGTCAGACAGCGAGATATTAACATGCAGACTATATGTATATATATATATATATATATATGGGGTGTCAAACAGTGAGATACTAAGCCACTAACATGGTGAAGACTATATTTGTGTCAAGAGGTCAAAGTGAGATACTAACATTATAAGACTATATATGTATGTATGGGGTGTCACACAGTGAGATACTAACATGATGAAGACTATATATGTATGTATGGGGTGTCACACAGTGAGATACTAACATGATGAAGACTATATATGTATGTATGGGGTGTCACACAGTGAGATACTAACATGATGAAGACTATATATGTATGTATGGGGTGTCACACAGTGAGATACTAACATGATGAAGACTATATATGTATGTATGGGGTGTCACACAGTGAGATACTAACATGATAAAGACTATATATGTATGTATGGGGTGTCACACAGTGAGATACTAACATGATGAAGACTATATATGTATGTATGGGGTGTCACACAGTGAGATACTAACTAATGAAGACTATATATGTATGTATGGGGTGTCACACAGTGAGATACTAACTAATGAAGACTATACATGAATATGTATAGGGTGTCAGTGAGATATTAAGATGGTGAAGACTGCTATCTATGTATTGGGTGTCACACAGTGAGATACTAACACTGTGAAGAGTATAATGTATGTATAGGGTGTCACACAGTGAGATTTACATTGCTAAACCACCCACCAATCACTAGGGGTGGGAGGTAAAGGTATTTCATTAAATGTATTAATTTACTGCATTTTTATGTTGCATTATCTGCTTATCAAATATTTCTCATGAACTGTGAAGAACCTTGTGCTGCTGAAAGGGGAAACAAGGTTTAAATAAAATGATTGTCATTGATGAAAGCCTCTCTTTAGTTTCCCTTTTTTATACACAATTAGAATTGCTGTAAGATTTTTAATTTTGAACCTTACAAAATTGTGCAGAAAACTGTAAATGCACTTCATTTTGGTTTATCTTTAGTTTTACATGTACATGTACTTATTCAATGATGTGGCAAAAAACTGTGATAGTTAATTAATAAGAACACAACAAAATGGTGTTTTAATAAACATTTAATAAGAATTATGACCAAGGTGTTAAAATTAAATCTTCAGTAAAATGGCTAAACCTTTACAAAAGCAAAAGGTTGGAATTTTACGGGGTTTTTTTGGTTTTTTTTGCTGGTTTGCTGGCTAGGTGATCCTGGGCACCACATGTCAGGATGTCACTGGGTAAAAAATGCTGGGTTTTTCTGAATTACATGTATGTCAGTTTTAGCTGGATTCACTGAGAAATAATGCCAGGATGATGTCAGAATTCAGTCGTCCTGACATGTTGGGATCCTGCTGGGAATCTGCTGGGCTCTCACCCTGCAGACGTGTGCATGTATGTCAGGATCTTACCAGAATTTACCAGGCCTCAACCTGGCTGACTGGGTATGTAGTGATCTCCCTGGAATCTGCCGGGGATTGACAAATCACTATAGAATCTTCCAGGCCTTGATCCAGCAGACTGCAAAAGTCCCCGGATCATGCTGGATTACACTAGGTTTCTATACCCAGCAAAAGCTTCTGAAAATTCATTCCAGCCTTCACTTCCTCAATTCCCAGTTGACTGCTGTCTACTTTGCAAAAATAAAAATATGATATGCACTAGCCAATAAATGGGACTATATGTGTATACAATAATATAATTAACTCTTTCAGTGCTAATCATGGCTAAAGTCGATCTACTAAAGTCAAACTAGTCTGAATTGTCATGAGATCTCAGATTTGTATTCCTTGTAAAAAGACCTTTCATTCAAGTACCAGCATGCCTGTAGTTCCAGAGAGACTATCCCAGGTCAACAGCTTTTCTCGGCATGCATTGTGCGCATTACACCCAATGCATGCCAAGGAAAGCTGGTGACTCAGTCCAAAATTTGGCACTGAAAGAGTTAACAAACTTACATTTATGATTGCTAACAAACTGCTTTGGTCTGGTTTGTCCTGGATGTCTGCCAGATACCTAAATAACTCTGAATAGGTGCAACAGACCTAAAATCACACATTCACCTGTTGCAGTATGGTTGCTTTAAAATTCAAAATTGAAAGCGTGATGGGAAGGATTGCAAAGTATCATTTGTAATATGCCCAGCATTTTCCAGCATTAACTTTCTTTCATTATTGAGATCCCATCAATTTCCTGCTAAATGATAGACTTTTGTCTCCATGTCCAGCATAAAAGAATTTACATAATTTTTTATCCAATGAAACCCAGTGTGATCCCGACACCTGATCCCCATAACATGTTCACCCAGCAAAATCCAGCGTACCCACCAAAAACCAGCATGATCCCGACATGATCCTGACCTGCCAGACAGAAATACAGCAAATACCAGCAGAATCCCAAAGTTTTCAGTTTGTAAGAGAAATGCAAACACTATGACAATCTATACAGTCGCATGAAAATAAGTACATTTACAGTATTTGGCCCCAGAGAATAGTCACTCTTATTATTACATGTATATCACCCTCAAATTCCCACCACTCCCGTCCCCTGGCATGCTGTAACAATTTGCCTTATTACTGTATGTGACTCGGGGGATTCTGTGTCTGACTGGCGCAGTGTATATTAAGATCAAAGATATTGGCTGTTTAAACCCAATACATGTGGATATTATTCAAGATAATATGGAGAGACTTTTGGGAGAATAATGTGTGGGTTATATAAGACATCAGTGGAATAATTGCTTTTATATTCCAGACCTTACAGTATGTAACAATAGGCATCAGCAGCTGTAACGGCAGGTAATTGTCTGGCCATGTAAGAGTAGTGACTGAAGACTAGGCATGTTAGTATTGGAAAGAATGCTCCCCGTATACAGTGTCAAGTTGCTAACTATGCCACATCAACAGTTTTTTAGTTCCTGAAATCAGCTAAAACTTGACCATTTTCAGAACTTGTCTCACACCAAAGTTTAGATTTTTTTTTTATATGTGTTATGTACATCACCTATCAGCAGGAGAGCCAAAATGCTGAGAAAGGGCCATCCTTGACACTTTTTGCTGAGAAAATTTGTACAAAAATCCTTTTCTTGGCATCTCATGGCAATTTTGCCAAGAAATGCCGAGAGGATCAAGTTTGTCTGTTTTCTCTCAGTGTTCCTCAGCATTTTTGCCAAGAAATGCCTAGGCATGGATTGGAGACACTTTCGTGCAACTTTGTGGTATTTTTGTCCAATATACCTTTACTTTAAGACCACCTACAGCATAAAACCAGATTTTGCTGGCAGTAGAGATGGTCTTATTTGAAAGGTACCACTGTTTTTATACTTTAACAAGAATTTTTAAATACAGGTAATAACATACCATTTAAGGTTTTGCCTCATTTAGATATTGATGCAGGGGAGTATGAAATGTTCCTGTATGAATCTGAATGAAGGGTTTGCATCTCTCATATTCCTTGTTTTGGTTAAAATGTCACTCCGTTTACAAGCAGGTATCAGTGATTTTCATAAATAGTGAAGTACAATCATTTATGTTGTACAATGAATAAATGGTCTCTGTCTTGTTTTGCATTGCCCTAAAAATGCCTATCAATACTTCTCATGAATATCTTCTTCCTAGCATGTTGGAAAACACCAAGGTATTCAAGTGTCCAATCCAGACCTAGGCATTTCTCAGGAAAAATGCCGATGAATGCCAAGATGTTTTTCACACTAGACATTACCTCGGCATTTCTTGGTGAAAACGGCATGAGATACCATGGTAAGGATCGAGTAGAGTGCAAGGCGTTTCTCAGCAAATATTCCGAAGAACAGCGAGGTAAGAATAAGGGAGAAAGGCTGGTACATCGGCATTTTTGCTGAGAAGTGCTGACTGGAGAGTAGCATTGCAGCAGACCTTGGCACTTCTCGTCTGGTCAAATTATGTAAATTTTTGGTGACCTTAACCTTTATTCCATGCTGTTAATCACTGAGTAAAGGGCACTTAATTTTATATATTGAGATAGAATTAAGAAAACAATACCAAATGTAAAACAAATATGTATCATATTTAGAAGTTTTATTTTGCATTATAAAGGTGACCTTGACCTACTTTTTCAAGGTCACAGAAGCAATGCAGTTTAGGAAATGATTTTTGTGATTGTAATTACATCTTAAGTTGTGGACATGTATCAATACATGTATAACATTACGTAAGCATGATTGAAACAAAAGTCTATGAAACATGGAGTCATAGTGGTGCCACTGGTGGTGTTAGTTGGAACTAATGCTATACATGTAAGGCATAAAAAATGTCATTCTGATAAAGCATTGTGATGGAACTTAAACTAGACACAACATCGTGTTGGACCAGTGGGCAATTATTTTAAAATTTTAGGTACCTTTGACTCATTCTTGAAGGTCATTATTTAAGCACTTAGGTAAAGGAAATAAATCTAATGTGTTGAGAAAGAATAAGGCTAATGATGCCAAATGTCCCACAAATGTGCATCGTGTGAAAGTTTAATATTGCACAATGTGGATGACCTTGAACTACTTTCTCAAAGTTGTTGAGGGATTTCATTTCAGGATTTTTTTTTTTTTTTATGGTTACCCAATTACATGTCAGCAGAGCATTAGGCCCATGAGCCTCTCACTTTTCTTTGTACGTTTCACCAGCATTAATTTTACTCTTTTCTACAAAGTTTCAATTAAACCTATGTCAAAATAGTGGATAATTTGACAATATTTTTATTGCCATGGTTATATGCCAGCAATAAAATATATGAAAATAAAGCTCCTTGTCAGAATAGGACTGAGTCAATAGCTTTCATTGGCATTGGTTGGCCTCAATGCCAAATGGAAATGAAAGCTGTTGACCTGGAAGGTACCATCATGATGGATCTTATGTTGAATTTGAAGTGAAAATGTTTTCCATTCACATGAAATTTAACTTAAGACATTAACCCTCTCATTGCCAACGGCAACTGAAGCGAAACTATGTAACACACACTAATCTGAATTATACATTATACGGGTGCAAGATTCATGTTCCTTGCAAAAAGACCTTTCATTCAAATACCTGCATGCCTATAGTTTGATAGAATATAACAGTCAAGGTCAACGGTATTCCTCGGTGCACTTTGGGCACATTTTGCCAAACACACACAAAGGAAAACTGTTGTCTGAGGCCAAAATGTGCCACTGAAAGAGTCAAATCAGACAATTTACATGAGGGTGTTTTTTGGGTGAGTTGAAGAGCAAAGGGTTAATTGACAGTATGGCAGTCTGCATGAGAAGGGTAACCTGTGCCAGGGGTCTGTCAGGGCCTTTGTCCACGGGCTGTCTGTGATGGACATGGGCAGTGATCTGTGAGATTGTTAAGTCACAGCCTAAAGCCTGTCAAGGTGCCTGCCTCAGTCCCAGGGGGCCAGCTCCATGCATGTGTTTCTGTAAAGCATGTGACCTATGGAATGTAGTCCATTCTGCTGCCACTCTCCCTCTTATTAAGATGCTCTTTCATTGGTTAATCATCTCTGTGGTGTGTCTGTCCAGGTCCATCCAGTTAGATAGGGTTCACTAAAAAGTGCCACAGAATTCTCCAATGTAACCATGATGGTGACATCCCTTAAAAACTTGAATCAAGAGCTGTGTGTTTTACAGATTCTATTCCATTCCCTGTGAGACCCTCATATTACAGATGAACAGTAAAATTACTGAGGCACATACAGTGAAACCTGTCTTAAGGGACCACCCACAAGACCTGTGAAAAATGGTCCTTTCTCACAGGTTGTCCCTTAAGGGAGGTAAAATTAAACTAAATTATGCTAATGGGGATGTTGGGACTGGTCCTGTAGCACAGGTGGTCCCTTAGCAGAGGTGGGCTCATAGGTAGGTTCTACTGTACATGTAATGTGTAAAATACCAATGAACAATGCATGTTGACTGTTCACCAGATGGGCGCCACTTGGATGCTATGAGATGTGTTCACCCATCTGTCTCTTATCATATCCCAGTGGCCCCCAATAGGGAGAATGACCTTCCTAATCAGATTAATTATCAAGAGTGAGCATAAGGGACTTGAATAAAGATGTTTCATGTACACCTAGTTGGCCTTTGAAGGGGATGTTGATGAGACTTGTATGATCTTTAAGCATGCTGTAACTGTTGAGATATTCCACACTGAAAGCAAAGGCCTAGGTCAGTGGTTTCATTTTTTTAAAGCTCTGCTGACATGTCTGTCAATTAAGCTCATGGCACAGTAGTTCAGTGTCCGTGGTCCATCTGTTCCCATCTTCTGGTGTGTTGTACGAGGACTTTGATTTGAGAATAGACTAAACCTTTCAGGCATTTTAACATGGGACAACTCTCCCTGCTATTGGCATTGTGAATAGCACTTTTTGTTTTCTTGAGGATGTTTCAGGCATCAAGTACCGGTACTAAGTACCTGTACTAAGTCCCTGCACTAAGTACCTGTGCCTGTACTTAGTGCCTGTACTAAGTGCCTGTACTAAGTGCCTGTGCTAAGTGCCTGTACTAAGTGCCTGTACTAAGTGCCTGTGCTAAGTGCCTGCGCTAAGTGCCTGTACTAAGTGCCTGTACTAAGCTTGATATACATGTAGGAAGGGATGTTAGCTTTCAACGATATTTACTGCACCTTCCAAAGCCATTAACAATTGGCAATTTGGCTCTTGACTTTCCACAAAGATTTTTTTTTCATTGTGGCTAGGGTGATTTAGTGCGTGTGTGTGTTTATGTAATTTTTCACATAATCTCACAGGTGCAGCTGGTACCTGGGCAATAAATCCCTCAGGATTAAAGACCAAAAATCCTAATGCTACATACATGTCACATCGGAGATTGTGTTAAATATGGTCAGCCAGACCAGACCAGACCAGACCAGACCAGACCCGGTCTCTGAAGAATTATAATGCAGCACTCTGTTGTATATTTTGTCCATGTATGTATGTATGTATGTATGTATGTATGTATGTATGTATGTATGTATGTATGTATGCATGCATGCATGCATGTATACATACATACATACAAAAGTACATGTACTTCCATATGTATATAGGTTAGACAGTGACAGATTAGCTTATGGAGTGTAAAGAGTTTGAACTGCAGAATACAGCAGTGACTTCCAGAAAGTGGTTCTGGAAGAAAAGACACACAAAAATACAATACATATATGCATGCATACCTGCATGTACAAACTGTTTTAGTGCTAGTCAACATAAAAATTGTGCTTTTCTTTTTTTTTTCCTTATATTTTCCTTTTTTCCCCATCTTTTCTACTTCCTTAGACCTGTATTATGTGTCTGAAATGTACATAATGAATCTAAATTCAAAGTCCTCATGAAAATAAAACTTCAGTTCAAGTACTGGTATAACTGTATTCCCAGAGAATAGAACAGTCCAGGTCAACAGCTTTCTTCTGTGTGTTTTGAGCACAATGCTGTTGACTCAGTCTTAAATATAGCGTTGCAAAACTTTTAAAAATCTTTGGCTAGAATCATGATATCAGACAGATAGAATCCAAATTGGTTGTGGATGAGAATGATAGTTGTCACCCTGGCGATAGAGTCATGTACACTCAAACCATTCTACTGGTCTGCCCAAATCTTGTCCCAAAATTGGCATGGCTCTCTATAGAAGCTGCTCTGTCTCTTTATCACCAGCAGCACAGTAGATGGACTGTAAATCACTCACTTTGCCCACTTTGTGGACTAGGTGTGTTGTGAAGATTGTATGGATCCTGTTGCCTGTTAATGTCATACTGACATACATGTATACATGTTCTGTACAAGATTTCTGCAGGCAGAGGGTTACATGGCCGTATAGCCTGTCACCCACTGCCTGTATGGGCCCTACATGTATGCAGGTGGTATACAGCCCACGTGCATGTGGGCACGTACACAGCCAGCATGTGTATGTGGGCACATACAGCCAGCATGTGTATGTAGGTACATGTCCAGGGGGGTTATACTCCCAGTAGTGATGATACTGGGTATGTGCCGCTCTGAAGGCCCCTCTTTTCAGCAAAATTTCCCTAACAAAGGTCCAGTATTTTGCCAAAAATTCCCTAAAAAAAGGGTAATTTTTCTCAAAATTTGGGGACAATTTCCCTAACTAAGGTCAAAATTTGCTTCATGGAGCACTTTTCTCACCAATTTGGGACCATATTTTCTACTGTTTCAGTTAAAAAAATTCCCTAAGAAAGGTATATTTTTTGTGAAAAAGTGCCCTAACAAAGGGTGTGTTTCTGAAAGGTCGAGCCACACGCCTCCACAGATTTTTGGGGAAGTACCCGCCCCCCCCCATACATATACTGCCAGCATGTGTATGTAGGTACGTATACAGCCAGCATATATATGTCAGTACATATACAACCCATGTTTATGAAGGTGCATTTAGTTTCATCAACAAACATGACTAAAATAAAGATATTATGAGACCATCCCAATGATAAAAGGATGATTGTAAATGATATCAGATTCCATTCCACTGCCTCCAAGGCAGATCAGATTTGACCACCAGATGGTGTTGGCGTGTTCGCACAGGTGGGGGTGAGTGGGTGGGTTGAATCACTTTGCCGTATACATGTACCTCTCTACTTTGAATTGACAGGAACATGATACAGTGGTACCTGCAATTTTAGACCACTGCTGTGAGAGACCACCTGGCATTCGTGACCACATTTCTGATGGCACAAGTCTAGATTCTTCATAAATTTCCTTCCAGTTTAAGGCCACCTGTTATATGTGACCGTTTTGGCTGGCAGAAGAGGTGGTCATAAACAGCAGGTACATTGTACCACTGTACATGTATATATTGCCTGAAAAGACTTGCAGTGATAAGTATGTGCTGTGTATTGTGTTCCACAGTGTTTGGTATTGTAAACATTTGGACGGGACATACATGTATAGAATCTGATCTGCTTGAAGGTGTACAAAGGAGAGCAACAAGATGGGTATGTGGTACTAAAGAAATGAGTTATGAAGAGAGATTGAGGTTTCTTGGTCTGCCAACACAATTTTTCAGAAGACTTCGAGGGGATATGATACAAGTTTACAAATATTTTCATAACATGTACATGTATGATACAGACTAGAATAAGATGCTTCCATTATCTTGTTCAAATATGACTCGAGGACATCAATTTAAGATTGTTAAAACAAGTACAAATAATAGACTGAGAAAACAGTTTTTCTCTCAAAGAATAGTGAATGACTGGAATTTGCTTCCCCGCAAAACAGTGACAGCCCCATCAGTAAACACTTTTAAAAATAGACTTGATACACATTGGGTGAATCATCCCAATTTATACGATCATAAAGCATCAAAAGATGTCTTTATTGGTCTGTGGTGAACACTACGAGCGGTCTATAGGCAAATGATTGCCTTTTTGCAGTAACAGTTATCTTATCTTATCTTATAAAGCCTTCTGTCATTTTTAACCCCCTCCATTCCCAGGTGTGGATAACTCTCAGGTCAACAGCTTTACCTAACAGTCAGCATGGACAGTTCATGTACATGCGACCAACACGCAAAAGAACATTTTGAGGGGTGGCATGCTGACTTCCCATCCACAATATTTTGTTTTAACCCTGAGGGACTTGCGTGATGCTGATGTAATGGCATGCAACTTTTTCCCTTTAAAAATTAACAGGAAGTGTCTAGTGTTGTAGTGTGCACAGAGCGCACTGATCAAAGCAGTTGACCCAGTCCCCAGGGGGTTAATGAGACATTTATAGGAAATGTGGAAATATATTATATTTGACATGGTGCCACATTGGGCTGCTTTGAGTGTTTAAGAGTCAATGGATGTACACGTGAGTGACATACATGTAATTGTCTGTCACTCATGACTATGCAGTAGAACCTTTTGGGGCAGGCTTTATGAAGGACTACCATGTCAACTCAAAAATCATTTTCATGTAGGAAAAGGATACCCTGAGGTCCATGAAAAATTCATAATATCACTGTACTCTTTACGTTTTAACCCTTCCAGTCCAGTTGCAGTCTAGAGCTGCGTCAATAGCCGTCCTTCGCTTACTTTTGGCATAATGCAGCCAAAGTGTGCAGAGAAATATGTTGACCTAGCTGGACCAGTCTGTTTTCATTCTTTCACTGCCAAGTGTGATGCAAGTCAATCCACCTAAGATGGACTAATCTCAATTATAATAAGGATCAGTGCTAGATTCATATTCCCTTAAGACCTGCGTACCAGCATGTTAGTGGTTATCGTTATGTAGAACATAATAGTCCAGGTCAACAGCTTTCCTGGGTGCACTTTGGGTGCATTATGCCCAAAGTGTGCCAAGAAAAGCTGTCGACTGGGTTCAAAATGTGGCCTTGAAGGTGCTGGGCAACAGAGGCATGTTTTTACGTAAATGAAAGGTCTTTTGTGAAAATTTATTTGGGTGTAGAATTATATAATTATTCAAGTGATTGCAACTTTTGTTGTGATTGACACTAAGAGAGTTTTAGTGTAGTTTGTTTATTGCTGTGACACTTCATTGTAGGTAGTTAACAATTGCTGTTGTGCTGACTAAAAGGAAATAGACATTGAACATATAAGGACCATTAGTGCATACTTAACCCATTTCCATTCCAACTATCATAAAGTACCTGCATGTAAATTGCATTTGTATTCAATGGACCAACAAGGCTAAACCACCATCTGTCCTCTCCTTGGGCAGCTCACAGCAATATGACTGTGCACAAAGTCATCTAGACTTGAGAGATAATAGACAAAACTTTAATTCATAATTTGACCACCAGGGGTTTTCACCCAGGTCCATTCAAAAGAGTCAAAGTGGTCACATGTTAAGGTAATTCATTTTAATGTTTCAGTTTATTGCCTCAGTGAAAAAACCTATGAACTCATTGCAGATGTACTGAAACAAACAAACAAGCAAACTAACTAACAAATCAATTAAATGAAAATTTAAATATCTTCATTGCCAGAGTGTTCTACGCTTTTACGGTATTTTACACAGAAAAGACTTGGCTCCACTTATCTCCTCACATACACTACACTCCTTCTTTGAGATCATCTGAACTATGTATTCTTTAAAATTATATAAATTATATATTTCTTAAAGTTGATTAAGCTACTGAAAATAACAAAATTTCTGTAAATTTTAAGAAATTGAATTTTAATTGCTTGATTAAAAACTTGAATTTTACCTGTTTTTCTCAAATATCCAAAAAATAGCGCAAACCCCAAAAGTGGAAAACATTGTTGTTGTTTTTTATGGGAAATAAAGTGCCCTTCTACCAGCAAAACCATATGTTTGGAATAAGGATTTTAGTTCAAAATTTACAGGATGTTTTAATTAAATTTAAAATTGGATTTTTTTAATCAAAACAGCCCAAAATTTAGAGCTGAGCTTTCTTTCAAAAATTAATGGTAGGGTTTTGGAGAGCGTAATGTGTTCTTTATTTTGACAGTATAAACTAAGTCTGATTTGCATGTTTTAGAATGCTACTTTAAATTTCATGCAAAATTTAAGAATTTTATGCAAAATCAAATTACATCAATAGCAATACTAAAATATTATATTTAGTACCAGAATCAAACTTGATGTTATGTTTCTTTCAGAAAATCTATACTTTTTAGCGTATTAGATGGTAACCATAGACAAAAATTAAACATTTATACACGAGAGTCATAAAATGCACCACACCCAAATTCTTGGTAAATATACGATAGTCATGTCTATAGATCCTTGTGGTGCTTAAAACATTACAATGTAACAAGCCTTCGATGTAGAACCTGACATTAAACATTATAGGTAAAATACTGTGAAAAATCCTTATATTTTGACATTTTAGCCTGTTTTTATTTTATTTATATATTTTTTTTCATATTCAGATTCCCATGGAGCTGTGTGGGCTTATCAACTCTTTCAGTGCCAATCACTTCTTATGTCAATCTACTTATGCCAAACTAGTCTGAATTATCATTAGGATCTCAGATTCATATTCCTCATAGAAAGACCTTTCCTTGAAGTACCAGCATGCCTCTAGTTCCAGAGAAAATAGCCCAGGTCAACAGCTTTTCTTGGTATGCATTGGGGGATTGTGCCCAATGCCTGCCGAGTAAAGCTGTTGACTCAGTCCAAAATTTGGCACTTAAAGAGTTAATACAGAGGCCTTTATTGGGAGGAATGTAGTATGTAAAAATCAGAGACAGGTATGCAAAGAGTTAAGGGAGAATTGAAGACAAGACACATCAAGATCATAAAGCATGCCCTGGTCAACAACCTCCCTGAAGGAACATCTTGACCGCTACTGAAGTAAAGTTATTGCGTCAGCATAATCTATCTCGGAAAGAGTTGATCTGGCACAGATAAAGGTCTCCTGCTTCAGGAACAGAAACTTCTCTCTCTCTCTCTCTCTCTCTCTCTCTCTCTCTCTCTCTCTCTCTCTCTCTCTCTCTCTCTCTCTCTCTCTCTCTCTCTCTCTCTCTCTCTCTCTCTCTCTCTCTCTCTCTCTCTCTCTCTCTCTCTCTCTCTCTCTCCCCCTTTCCTTCTCTTAACTCTTTCAATGCCAAAATTGGGCAATGAAAGAGTTAACACTTTTGTTGCTTATTTTATCAATAGCCAATTTGCTTTGAATTAACCTAACAATACCAGATTTGTATTCCTTGTAAACTGACCTTTCATTCCAGTACCAGCATGCCTACAGCCTTACCGAGTCCATAAGAATGGTCCAGGTCAACAGCTTTCCACGACATGCTTTGTGCACATTGTGCCAGAAGTGAGCCAAGGAAATATGTTGATTCAGTCAAAACTTGGGGCTGAATGAGTCAATAGATTACAGTATCATTGGTAACTCAGCTGACTTTTCAATCAGCAAAGAATTTAGGATTGGTTATCTGTGGTCCCTTGACCCATTTGTCTCTCAGAGCATCTGTCATGCATGAAAAACATTGTTTTTTTTTTTTTTTTACTGTCTAAACACACAGTGTTTGCCTAGTATTCAAATTCTAAACACACATTGGCTGGATTTTTTTAAAAACTTGGTAAGGTTGATGTACATTGGGCGGCTTTCTTAACACTTTGGTCAATAATTGTTTTTGCTTATTTATTTTGATTCATTTTATTAGGGAAAACCTTTGATAGAAGTCTTCCTTGATACCTACACTGTAGCTGATTTCTTCAAAACCGCAAGGAGCCACTTCTGGGTTCTCCCACACCTTAATTCTTTCGGCAGTTGGTGCTGTATTTTTTTCGATTTCTTTGATGAATTCTTGTTTTTCTAAATGTTTAGTTCCAAATTGCCAGCAAGGTCGGCTTCACACTTGCACATAATATATATGGTTCTTGACTCAGCCTCTACAAAGTCTGTTCAACTTGTTTTATTTCCTGGCCCTATTTTTGATAAAATATAAAATTACTCAATCGTCACTAAGTGTACGTAAACTTGGATCCATGACCACTTTTTAGACTCGAAGTAAACCTGTGTATGGAGTTATCTTAAATACTCTTAACCAGATCTTGTTCATCTTAGTGGAGAAACACCTCTGGTAAGTCCCCATCAAGTTTGCTCAAAAGGTGACGCTTCGATTTGCCATCTTTAACACTGTCAGCAAATCTGGATCATTGTATACAGGTACTACAGAGTTGTAACAACTACAAGGTATTAAAATGGGGGGGGGGGGGAGACCTTTACCGTCATTGAGTGGCTGCTGTGCTGTTGCTTGGATAGTTTGCAGTGATCGGCTGTGGCAAAATTATCGCAGTACACGATATACGGCTGGGCCCATCTGGGGCTGATGTTTGTCTCTTTTTGTGATTTGATTTCTTCAGTTGCAGTTGTTTACTTTGATATTCTTGTGAAAATTTCCAACTTAGCATCGTTGTAAAGTCAATGGTCCTGATGCAGCTTCTACCTCTTTCTTTGTTTTTATTCTACATTCAGGTAGAATGTGATGCGTGAGTTAGTGTCTTGGCCATGAGACAGTTATATCCTGGGTCTGCACAGTTGACTGCAGTGAACTCTATTGATGTACTACACCGGGCTCGCTCAGTATACTAGTATCCCCTCTGATGCCCTTATTTGGATACATGGGATCAAGGCTTAACCCTGATCCCCACACGAGATTGAGTCTCACCACTGGAACGTATAGCTGTCACTGGTAATCTCCCATTAACACTGGTTAAAAAAATGCCGAAAATTAAATAAACAGGTACTGGATAAATGGAAATTGTAACTTTGCCTCCTTTGCAGTTCAATACAAATTTAACTGTTAGTGGTAAACAGTTCTGTGGTCCAACACACATAAAAATTTATGTTTACACTGGGGTTGAACAGAACTCACTTGCCTCTGATGAGTCCAGTTATGGATGAAACCGGTGGGGCATTTTGCACATCGTGTATGTACTTTCATCAACACTTGCATTTTCTTTCTATTATCAATGGAGATTTATACACTTTTGCCCCGAATGTTTGTCCCATGAGATGAAGTGCATTAAACATCACACTGAAAGTTAAAAAGGTGATGAGTTTTAGGGCAAGGAGGGTTAACAGAAGAGGTTATTGATTAGGAGTAATGGCCTATGTGTGAGAGGCAGGCTGGGTCAGTGCTGACAGAGCAGTGCAGTCAATACTCACGCTATACTTATTTCACGCATGCATTGTCAACATGGCACTGTCTCGTAATAATGTCTTCAATGCTGTACACTGTGGGCGACCACGGGAGGGGGCCCCTCGAAGGGATTTTCTGTTTGGAAACAAATCAAATTTGTTTGTGGTTCATGGAACAAAACGTGCTCTATCTTCAGTGACCCTAAAACTAGGTCATTATGACCTCATTAATTTGTGTGTGGCTTTCCTAAGCGAGGTGATTATGGCCAATAATCAATATCGCTGTGACTCGTGGAAGCACCAGGGGCTGGGTGCCGAGGAGGTTTCAGTGCGTGGAGCTGCTCCACTTCTACCGGCAAACGTCTCCCGTAACATGCTCCACTGGGGCTACTTTTCCAGCTATAAATTTGTCAAATTGACTGGCATTGTGTTTCCATAGCAACCTGTGAACAATATTGATCAGCAGATGAGTCCAGTATCATTATCAAAATTTAGATGATCGTCCTGACATGCTGTTGATCGAGTGAATACTTCTGGATCGAAGCTTGCACGGGCCTGTGTATCGTGATGGAGGTGTCCCTACTCCATGGCTATTGTAACTAATCGTCACTGATCGCCAGTGTACACACAGTCAGTCAGAGGCCTGCAGTCAAGACGTTGGACGTCTATATGTCTTCTTGATAGACTGCTGGGAGGTTTGTGCGGCACGAGCACTGGACTGCGGGGCCCTCGCTTATTTATGTTGGAGCATCACCGTAGGAGGCAAAATGTTGCAGACGGAAAGTTGTGACTGTGATGCGTCGGTGACTGGCCAACGCATGGCCACCCCAGCACATAGTGCGACTGACAGCAAACGGATGATGAGGAGGAATTACAGGTAGGGCAACATATGTATGTCTCAGCCATGACTGGCCATATCAAGTCTGATTAAAGGGGATGGCTTTGTCATCCTAACCCATATTGTCATTTGATAGCCAGTATTACAGAGTATGCTGGTCGGATATCATAAGCATCCACATGTATTGTTCATACCGTGGACAAACAGGCCACGGATACCCATTGACAATCTTCATGCAGTTCAATTAACCATATTTGTATATCATATATTTATGTTTCATATTTGTAGGACGCTATGGTATTCACTGTGTGTTCAGCTGTTATGCTGTCTGTTTCAAGGGCCATTAATCTCCAGGTTTGACAATATATTATCCACTTAAGTGCTTCGATAGAACAGAGTGACAGGACAGGAGTCGTGGAGTATTTGTACAGGACTATACACATCCCAGTGTCCGTATTAGTAGGGACAGCCTGTAACCATGACTCTATACCTTGACCTTGAGTGTAGGTGTGGTAATAATGCGTGGACGTCCAGGAAATATCTTCATACATGTTATTTTGTCATTAAATATTTACCTACGATAAATGTGATAAACGGCTTATATATTGAAACATATATTGTTTTAACTCACCGCTATTTTGTTCTTTCTCAAGGGACAGATATCCCCATTTAGAGTGTGACAGTATATTTTTATGTGTAAAGCCACATGGTTTAATTTGTCTCGTCGATCTTGGTATAATTAAATAATTGTAAAAATATGTACATTTTGTCATTGATATTTTAAAGTGTTGATAAATAATTGACTTCAGTTCCAGGTATACCAATGTCCTTGTGCATGTTTCTGAAGTGTAGCAATTAACATATAAATGAGTCGAGAATTGTGAAGAACCATCGAGATGAATGTATTTGTACCAAATTCATAATTGATAGACACGATCATTGTTTTGAATATTGTCAACATGTAAGTACTCATGTATAAACTACTACATTCTGGAAATCCTTGCTACTCTTTCCAGGAAAAGTGTAGACTAAAACTGTGTTGGTTTAAACTTATTTATTCAGGAAAAAAAGCGATGGGAAAAGAGGGAACAGCCCTATGTGAATCTTTTTGACAAAACTGTTTTGAAAAACCATGAAAATGATACAGTGATTACTGCTATAAAGACCACCTGTCAGGAAAGACCTCGTATCTTTTTCAGATTCATTCATCATTTCCTGATGCTAGGGTCTCTGTATCTGGTAAATTGACCAGTATTTTGATAGCACCTGGAGTATGAGAGAGTTTTACTGTCAGTAGGGGAGGTCTGAGGTCACAGGTTCCCCTCTGTTCTATTATGAAACCTGTTGAGGAAACTGTTGAGGAAAGGCTACACATCTCTTATTCAGTGGTATTCATTTGAAAGAGCCCCTCCTTTTAAAGGCCACCATAGTGTAAGACCACTGTCTTGTTATAGTAACCATTTTCATTGTATTGACCTTTCAAGACTTGAATATGACCACTCTTCCATTGTTGTTAGGATGGGGGGGGGGGCACTGTACCTCGTTCTGTAGCTATGATTAATTTCCTGCATAATTTAGCTGAAATTAAAAGAGAATTACAAATACAAATTTATGCAAAAAAAAAGCTTTTCCTCAACTACAGTGTTTCCACATTTATAACAGACAGACCATCCCAGGGCCGGTGTAAAAGTGTTCACGTGAAGTCAGTGGTCGGCCAATGCAGATCAAATAACATAGAAAGATCGAAGTATAGGTGATCACTGTGGTCTGTAGAGGCAGGTGGTTCCTCATGGGAGTGGTCTCTCAAAGGAGGTGCTACAATAAAACCAATTAAAGCTCATTGCAAATGAGGTCCCAGGAAAGTGGATTCTGTATAACGACATGACGGCCCTCACAAAAGTAGGTCATTACAGTGCGTGCCACAGCAGGCATACTTGTATCTCAGGCAAGTCCATCTCCTTCAGTTATTTTTTAAAAAATTATTGTTGTGGTGAGCAGTTTTTGTGAAATTGTTCTTGAAATATTTTTGTTTTGATGTACTTTACTGAGTGACTGATTAAGAGGTATGAAATGGAAGATTTATGTGAGATTTACAAATTTTGAGAGACTTTTTTTTTTTTAAGTGAAAAATGTTTGTGTTTTTGGCTGGCAAATTTGAGTGGTGCAGGCATAATGTACCAAAAGAAGCAGCGATAATCAAAAGTTTTTCCACCCTTTAATTTTTAAAAGGGAATTCAACCTCCCACTCCTACTCCTGGGTGCAAGATCAAGTGATCGGGGCACAATATCATATCTGTGTGGGTTTTTTTTTTTTTTTTTTTTGCTTCTAATATTGCCCACCCTGTGGAAGTTTGTGCAGTTAATAAGCATCCAATAACTTCCTTAAATCTGGGGTCAGGAGAAGTGAGCTGTGTAGAGGGTGCTCAGACAAGACCAGCCAGGAAATCATAAATGGTATACATGATGGCATAATCAACACCACAAAATATTGTATTATGTAAGAAGGCATTAAATATTTACTAACAATGTTTGGAATGTAGTGGTTAACTCATTATGTTCCCGTCACACCTGATTTGAACCAAAAGCCAATGTTCCATCTTGTAACTGTTTCAGTTTCAAAAGCAGCAGCAAGTGTCTGGTGATTTAAATGTTTTCTGCTTCGTGTTTATCAATGAGAATGATATGCTATCGGTCAACAACTTTCCTGGACAAACTCTCAGGGCTCCCAAAGAGTGTCCAGAAGAAAACTGTTGACTTGGTCTGCAAAGAGTTAAAGTAATTGCATTGATCTGTGTACACAGTCGGAGTAACAGTAATAATCATCCACGTTAACTCTTAGTCCACCAAAATGCAGAGTAAATTCCAGATGGAGTTAACTCCCTTATGTAAAGTTGTTGACCTCCGGTCAAACCATATTAGTCTTTTGTAGCCTCAATGTAAATATTAGAGTTGCTCATTCACGGCCAACTGCAACAAAGACGAAGTACTTAAGATGAACACTGAGTTGTCACATGGATACTACATTAATATTCTTTGTGAAGAGGCCTAGCATTCAAGTACCACCATGCCTATAGTCCCACAGAATACACTAGTCCAGGTCAACAGCTTTCCTTGGTGTGCTCTAGGTACATTGTGCCCAAAGCATGCCAAGGAAAGCTGTTGACTCAATCCCAAACTTGACACTGAAAGAGGTGAGTATCACCAGAATATGGATAAACTGAGAAGAGCTGGAGTGGTTGGGTCTCTACAGTGAGTCTTGTAGACCCCTGCCTCCATAAGTCGCCGAAAACTGCCTGGTAGTCAGAGTTGTCAGCTTCAAAGTACTAATTTCATCAGTTAAAAAAAATGACAGATGGGCTTACTTAATAACACTATACTGTGTAGTGGACATAATATTATACAGTTGTGGAGGGGATAATGTATCACACTTCTGGGTGGGACCTCGGGATGGGAAAATAGGGACTTGCACCAGGCACTTGTGCAAGTCTAGGTGGATATTTAATGCCAAACCCATATCAAGGAAAGTTGTTGACTCAGTCTTGACATACATCTGATGGGGAAAAAGGCTAAGGAGCAATCCAGCAAGGATTAATAGAGGGGGATGGCTTGTTAACCTGTTCCCTTGCAATATGTTCCGGAGAACACCTTTTGAACGACATGATTTTTTTAATATGTGCTGACAGTAAAGACGATGAAGAAAACCATGTAGAAAGTGAAAGTGATATGCACATGCAATACTAAGGAATGTGGCAAATTTAATTTAATACATTTAAACTTTAAGTGGCTTCAACTCCTGCAGCTATAATGATAAATCAATAATATCAGTGCCAATTAAAAGACGTGACATAAATGAATAATATCCTGCTATTTTTAGGTCTTATAAATGTGTGAAATAGGAACACGCATGCTTTTGTGAATTAAGGTACCACTAATAGGACTGTTTTTTTTATATCTTCAGGCTACAATTGTTTGCTTGTAATGACACAGACTTTATTAGTTATCAGAATTGTATACACCATTGTGCCATTTTACTCTTGGCTTCTGCTTTGTCCCAATACAAGGCAGGTGCAGTAAAATCTCGTTATATAAGGACACTCAAATATCAGACATATTCACTCAATGACTCAAGTTTTGAGGGACAAAAAGTTCATTATCTTGATTATTGGATTCATTTATGTGACATGTTCAGCTATCTGACACCTTTGTAGGGAAACAAATGGTGTCATTATAATTGGTTTTCACTGTATCCCATTGGTTTAAATACAAGAGGACATCCATACACAGGAGAGTGGAGAGTCAGGTATTATCTGGATGTGAAAAAGCTGCAAAGGAAAGACCATTTTCAGATGATAACTGTCAAAGTCATCTATATCTAATACCTATGGATGATTGACTCTTTGTGGCCTGTTGAGATGAGGCAAATACAATGTACGAGGGTTAATATATATATATAGCATTTAGGAGAGATTGAGTCCCTGATGGTCATTAACCCTTTGTAGCCCCATTGCACTGTTGACATATCAACCTGCTTCTCTGGAGTGGGTGAAAATGGTTTATTGTTGGGTGATAATATTTGAGTGACTTCATGGGACCAAGTTTATCACTGATATGATTCTGGAGATGCACAGGTGCTGGCACTTTGCCACCTAAAAATTACCAGAGAGCACCTTATGTTATGATATTGTTTGTTTGTACATGGTTGTTAAGGGTGACCTGCCTTCAGTCCACAGAGTGACCTACCCTCGGTCTACACTAACCTACCCTTGGTCCACAAAGTGACCTAACCTCGGTTCACAGTAACCTACCCTTGGTCCACAGTGACCTACCCTCAATGCATAGTGACCTACCCTTGGTCAACAGAGTGACCGACCCTGGATGCATAGAGTGGCCTACCCTCAGTCCATAGAGTGACCTACTCTTGCTGCATAGAGTGACCTATCCTCAGTCCACAGAGTGACCTACCCTCAGTCCACAGTGACCTACCCTCAGTCCACAGAGTGACCTACCTCGGTCCACCATAAGAGTGACCTACCCTCAGTCCACAGAGTGACCTACCCTCGGTCCACAGAGTGACCTACGCTCGGTCCACAGAGTGATCTACCCTCAGTCCACAGAGTAACCTGCTCTCCATCCACATCTGACTGTGGCCCTGGCACACATGGGAGGCAGTTTTGACAGTCTCCACTGGGTATACATGTATATTAGGTACAGTTGTCCCCCTTATAAAGGGCCCCTCCAGTCTGAACAAAGGCTGGGGGGAGAGGGGGAGGTGCTCTCAGTAGTGACCATACTAGACATGCTACTCTGAAGGCCCAGTTATTCAACAAAATTTCCTGGACAAAGGTCTGGTATTTTGCCAAATTTCCCTAAATAAGGGTAACTTTTCCCTTTCATGACCTAAAACCTGGAAATGTTTCCCTTATCAAGGCAAAATTTTCTTCACAGAGCACTTTTGATGTCAATTTTAGGCCATATTTTCTACTATTATGATTAAAAATTCCCAAACAAAGGTGTGGTATCCTTTTTAGTGGAAAGGGCCCTAACACAGGGTGGTTTTTGGAAAGATCTAGCTGTATACCCTGACCAACAATTTGGGAAGCAACCTCCCTCATGCAGGGTCCACCCCTGTGGTCTCTTCCACATACAAGTATGCTTTTAAATTACATCATGCCCTCCAAGAAAGGTTACCCCTGTTATAAGGCCATATAATACACCTCTTAAGGCTATATATGGTTACCCCTCTTATAAGGCTACATACAGTTACCCCTCTCATAAGGCCATGTGTGGTTACCCCTCTTGTAAGGCCACATTTGGTTACCCCTCTCATAAAGCCACATATGGTTACCCCTCTTGTAAGGCGACATATGGTTACCCCTTTATAAGGCCACATATGGTGACCTTTCTCATAAGGCCACATATGGTTACCCCTCTTATCAAGCGTCACTTGGTTGCCCCTCTTATAAGGCCACATATGGTTACCCCTCTCATGAGGCCACATGTGATTACCCCTCTTATAAGGCCACATACTGGAGGCCCTGTAAGATGGCAATCACTGTGTTATATACATGTATGGGTGAGGTTGTGTCAGGTCACAAAACAAGTTTTTGATACTTGGTGTCAGATAGAGATAACTTGAAAACTGTTTATAAGTAAGGCTTAGATATTGGCAATACTTCTGAACAATGTGTTCAGGATGTGTTGTACTCTGGCTGGCAGAAGAGGAGCACAGGACCATCACAGTCCTCTTGTTAAGATGACTTTTATACAAAGTCTTAAATTAAATCAAAATATAAAAATTACCTCCCTAAAGGAAAACACTGACTAGTTGTTAGTAGTGTTAATTATTTTCTGTTAAAAGTGGCTATTGTTTATTGTGAAGAGTTTGAAGACATTTATGTTGTCATATGTATAGGGTATGTTACATAGGAGTTTAATATTAATCTATGTAAACAACTATGCAGTATATGTTTATACCTGTTTGCATGCAACTCTCAGTTTTGGATCTAATCCATTTAAATGGGTTGGGTAGGTTTCCAATTATTTAAAAAAATATAAGATTATTTCATGGGTAAAAAAACCCAAAAGATTACACTTTGACAGGATCAAGTTACAGTGAAAATTGACAGGTTTTAATTAATATAGGACCATTAAGAGTGCTGAATTGAAACACAGGATGAGTGTGGTGGCAAACATGTGACGGTGAAGGCAAACCTTTCACCCCCACGTCTTGTATAAGCTGACCACATTCTGGTCACACATTCCCACACATGTGTACTACACATCACAATCACAGAAGCAGGCAGCGTGACTGGCAGGCAGGAGAACTTGTCACAGCATAGAAGATTTGAGGCCCTCAAAATGGTGACCAGATACAGGTAGGCAGAGAGTGCTATCCAGACACATGTATAGTGCATGGTTCTCTGTACATACAGTGGGTTTGGGGGGGGGGGGGGGGGCTAGCGATAAATTGAATGGCCTCCATCACTGACAGGGTCATTACATGTGAAGTTGTACACTGTGTAAGTTGAATACATTGCTACCTTTGTTATGTCATATGTTTTATACCTGTTATACATATACATGTATCTGTACATTACCTGGCTGTGTATACTTGGCAGTCCTGCATGTATATATATGTATGTATGTATGTATGTATGTATGTATGTATGTATGTATGTATGTATGTATGTATGTATGTATGTATGTCAAGGTATCTGCACCAGCAAGTTTCCTGGAATGAGTCTGTTATTTTCTGATTTCCCTGTCAAGTGACAATTAATGTAAAACATGAAATTAATTTTCAAAAAAATGTTTCCAGTCATGATTGAGCACAGGGTAGATACGTACATTACTTACATGCACATCTGTACTGTGCTCTGACCATCTGTTAAGCTAATTGATTTTGTTTCATGATGGTGACAGCATGCTTAAAGATTGTACAAGTTTTGCCCCATCTATTTCAAAGGCCACCCAAGGTGCTGTGTTAACCTATACTTATTTATCTGATAAGGATAGTCATTTTCCCTGTGGAGGTCATTTGCAGTTTACTGTGACACATTTGGTGAACATTTCAAATGCATTGTTCAGATGCTGATCATTATAAGCCCACTTTTTTAAAGTTCAATGAGAGTCCCACAGGGGATTAAATATTGTATATAAAAAGCCCTGTTCTTTTGAGTTTTAAAGGAATGCCACCAGCATGCTTCTATCACAATTGGACAGACTAGTGTCAACATCACTTGTACTTGTAGCAGTTCCTAATTGAAATCGCTGTAGGTAATTGATAACAAATGAACAGACATCTTCAGTATGTTCTTAGTAGAATTAAGAGCAAGGATTGACATTTAGTTTATAAACACAGGTATCATGATCAGATATGGAAGCCTGTAAGCTGGGATCAGTCGTCACATGACAACCCTTTGCACATAGAATTGCAGGAACTTAATCACGTTAACTTTCATCCGTGCTTATAACTACCACATGGAACTTCAAAGTGTAAGGATTGAAAGTGCTCTGCTCCAAGTTCTAGTGATGTGCCAGTCAACAATGGGTGGTCATGCTGCAGTTGCCACCTGAGCAGATAGAGCATGACTTGCTGGGCAAGACAGAAACCTCTGATGGAGGCCTTCACCAGTAGAGTGTGGAATGAGAATCAGGACCTCAATGACCCACAAAAAGTTAACCCGTAAAGCACTGATTTAAGATTGAGTCAACAGCTTTCCTCAGGACACTTTGCACGCAAGGTGTCCCAAGGAAAGCTATTGACTAAGACCCTTTTTTGCTTTAGATTAGGCTTACTGGTATTTAAATGAAAGGTAACTTCATGAGGAATTTGAATCTTTAAACCATTATATGTTTAACGGTAATAAGAAAATGACTATAGCCGTGATTAGCACTTTAAGGGTTAACATTGCCTGCTATCGGCTTTGTGCCTGATTTATATTAACTCATTCATGGCCATTCAGGTTTCATGCTTTTTGGTTCAAATAAGCAGTTATAGATAGCCACTAAGGATCTCTGACTTCATCTGGCTCTGTTCACACAATCTTTCCATCAGACTAGTCTTAAAAATGTTGTTGTTCCACATAAGCCTCCCTTATGGTTAAACATGTCCTGAAAACTTTTTTTTTTCAGTGTTTCCCATTTTCTCTTTTAGGACAGAGTGTCAACTTTTTATGTAGTAGGGTGTAGCATTAGCAATGAACATCATGCAACATTACTTGGTCAACGCGACAATATTTTGAAGACACGCTTTTTGGCTGTTATTCATTCCTGCCCCCAATGAGCTGCAGGCAAAGTGAAAGCGAAACCAATGAGACTGTTTTGAATACGGCATGGAAAAAAGTGCAACAAATTAATGAGACTCCATGGGTCCAATCTTGTGTTGCTAATGTGATATTTTAAAATCAGCCCCAGGTCACTGCAGTGGACTTAATACTTAGGCCGGTGTTGTTGATTTTTTCTTCTTTTTTTTTTTTTAGGGAGGGTGATTAGAGACCATAATAACAAGAAAAAAAAAATTGTTGGACAGCTGCACCATGGCCAAATTTGTGGAATGATGTTTTTTGTGTACGGTACATGTATTACTTCCAACTGAGTGTTTTAAAGAGTTAATATTAACTGAGACACAAATAAGGCTTTGGTGCACCAAGGACTGTAATCAGTTGTGCCGAGCTATTTTGACGGAGCATGATGTAATGGTCTTAATATACCCCCAAAAAGCAGACAAAAGTACACTAATACCTCTATAACAGTAATTTGGACTGGTCCGTTCTGTCAATGTATTCTGCTACAAGTCCCCCCCCCCCATGTCATGCACAAGGTGTGATATATTAGCAGTGACATACAAGCCTGGCTGCTTTTTATGTATCAAAGTCAGGGGATTAAACATATTGATATTTAAGCTCTTAAGTCGTCCAGACATGCCCTGAGTCTACGTCGTTAATGTGACCATAAGTAGTTCATTCACCGTACTCGACAATTGTGAGCCAGTCTCACATGCATTACCCCGAGGTTAATTCCATAGAAGTGTAAAGGGTCTGGTAATATTTCACTCACATGAATGGGGCTGAGTTTTTTCTACTTATATAACATAGAAACTTAAATTTGTTTGCTTGATATAAGCCTGGCTAAACATTTTTAAGCAAGTAAGCCAGAAAACCATACATATAATATATAGTATAGCCATACTGTTTTTTTGTTTTTTTTGTTTTTGTTTTTGAAAGTGCTGTGCCCAATTCTTAGATTAAGTCTCCTCGAACAGCCAGGTTTGAATGAACCATTTTCCTTTGTCAAATACATGTCAAGGAAATGAGCAGACTGTGACAGAGCCATGATCTTATTGTACTATGGAACCTGAATCAACAGCTTTCTCTGGTGTACGCTGGGAGCATTGAACCCACAGCATGACATGGAAAGCAGTTGACCTAGCACCGGTCTCGATGGAAAAAGGGCAGATGAAATTTTTGAATGCTAGACCATTTCTTCTAATTTTTAAAGTAAAAAAAAAGTTGGATGTTGAAACACTGACATTAGGGTCCTAAAGGGTTAAGGGGGAAATAGACTTACTGTGTTCACTCTATTAAGCACACAGTGCCTGTGGGACAGATATTACGTAATGTGGTGGAAAAATGGGGAAATGAACGAAAATATACTTTGTTGATGAAAACTATTGTTTTTCTTTGAAGAAAAGCGGTGATGTGCTCTTATGAGGGCATGTGCCACTACTAGAATGAATATGGTACATACATATACACAAGAGCTTTGTATTTTGCATAATCACCTCCATTATGCTGTCTTTTATTTTTGCCTACGCAAGTAATTAATCTGGCAAAAGAAGCCGAAAAAGAGGAATAGTCGGGCAGGAATTTATCAGGCACAGTAACCTTGCATGTATGCAGCCAAACCCGTCTTCAAAGACGACCCCAATGGATGAATAAATTGTGGTCTCTTAAGACAGATGGTCTCTCATAAGAGATATAAATAACATGAAGAGTATTCAGCAAAATTGTTGGAGGAGCTTGGTTTTCAGGGCAGATGATGTCTGGTCAGGGTGGACTATCAAGGCAGCTATAGGGATCACTGTAGTGATGTTTCCATAGACTATCTAAAAAGTAAAATATTACATTTTACCGAAAGCAGACTCAAAAAAAAAAAAAAAAAAAACAGATCAACACAATCCAGTAAGTTCTTGTAGTGTCAGACAAATTTAATTTGGTATTTTGTTCAGCACAACTGGCTTTGAGAATACAGAAAGGCATAACACGAGAATTGATTTTGAGGTGGCAGAATCCCCAGAGTATTCAAGCTGGTCTGGACAACATGAACTGAAGTAATTTGTTGTCAGCCTGTGCTTAGCAACAAATTCTTTTAACACAAGCTGTCTAAAGCCAACTGCCAACTGGGAGAGTCAACAGAGACTTTCGTTCTCTCTAAGCAAAGTGTGCTGCCATGCATGTGGATTCTCTTCTTCCGCCAAACTTAAGGTATCTGACTTTTACGATTTGCATGCTCCAGGGGCTACCTCTGTCAGTGCCGAATGCAACTTAAATCAAACTACTTAAAAGCAAACTGGTCTTAATTATAATAAGGGTGTTAGAGTCGTGTTCCTTGTAAAAAGACCTTTCATTCAAGTACCAGCATGTCTATAAAGTTACTTAGGTTATAGCCCAGGTCAGCAGCTTTCCTCCACGTTTTCGTACACCAAAGAAAGATGTTGACTCAGTCCCAAATGTAACATTAAAATTAAGATTCAAAAGTTAACTCTTTAATGCCACATTTTGACATGGCCAACAGAGCCCAAAAATATGCCAAGAAAAGCTGTTGACCTGGACCTTTCTTATAGTTTCTGCTGACGATAACCGTGGGCATGTTGGTAC
Source organism: Hermodice carunculata (assembly GCA_964020975.1). Taxonomy (NCBI): domain Eukaryota; kingdom Metazoa; phylum Annelida; class Polychaeta; order Eunicida; family Amphinomidae; genus Hermodice; species Hermodice carunculata. The sequence continues at coordinate 43,236,818 of OZ026626.1, read as the reverse complement.
TTGCATGTAAGGTGGGTCTACAGAGAATAGGAATCAGGTCATTATGTCAATTCAGAGCACTTGGGCTTTTGTTGATGACAGAGTGAAGAACTACTTCAGTTCACAATGGAGAGTGTTTCATCAAAATCTTTGGACCTAGATCAAAAGTTTCTCACAGATCATGACTTTTCAATGAGGTTTTTATTCTTGTTTGTTCTCAACAGCTCCGTGTTTGGGGCATTGACCCTTTCACTGCTAAGTCTGACACTGCATGCATTGACCCTTTCACTGATAAGTCTAACACTCAAACAACAGCCTTCCTTGGCACACTGTGGGTCGAACTGAAGAGGGTTGTTGACTTAAACCATGCTCTTCAGAAAAGAGACATGCTTGAAAGAATTAAAGGTCTCGTAATGAGGAACGGCAAAGTTGATTCTATTTGAGTATATTTGGTATCAGAATAATACAAGCCAATAAGGTTGGACTGTAGGGTATTGCCTGCTAAACGGACTATGGGCCAATAAGGTTGGACTGGAACGGTAGGACTGTTGCCTGATAAACACTCTTCGTTAATCAGTTTTTGATTTTAATAGCTTCCAAAAGCACCAGACAGGGATTCCAAAAGGCCTGCTCCACAGGCAATCTTTAGTTCAGCAGTGAGGATGGGACGCCTTTATCTGTAATTAATTGAGCATGAAACAAATCTTATCCATTTAATCTGCATGAAAATTGCATGTGTTCCACTGGTATGGAGCAACACCTAATATGATGACATTCCAATTGAGACCAGTACTGAATGAGCAGCTGAAGTATCGGACTACTAATCTTGGTGGAAGGGTTATTCTCCGATGTGCTGAAATAAAACCCGTGAAACGTTAGTCGACATTGCAGGGACCTTGAAAAACACACCCAGATCTTGACACAAACAAAGTAGATAACCATAAAAGCCCTCGTCAAGATTGTTATGTGATAAAGCAGAAATCAATAGCAAGAGAAGATCTACAGAACAGCAATACGTACTGCAGTTATTGATGAGATCAAGGATACAAAGAAGAGTTTCGCTGACCCGAAGATAAGCCAAAAGCTGTCTGTAGGCAGCGTGACTGTCTGTAAAGCTAGCATATATTCTGAATGTGGAGACCATTGGAAGCAGAGCCACTCCAATGGGGAATAGCTGACTTGAAGAGACATAATTTTATTGCTATACCAATCTGTGGCAAATAGCGAAATTACAAGCCCTGGATGGGAGTTAGTACACATATGACATAACTGTCCAAAATATGCAGACAGCCAATTAGATGACAGAAGATTTGTGACATAACTGTCCATTATGACCAGCCTCCGAATTGGTGGGGAGACTCCCCAAAATTCAGTTTGGAAAATCATATAAAATGAGTATATATTTATGACCCTCCCCCAAAAAATCTGTCAGTATTTTTCTTCAATATGTCACATTGACAAAACAGTCTCCAGAAAATTGCTGTCGGACTCCCAAATTTGCAGTTGGATAGGTTGAGCATCTGAAGGCCAGGGGCTGCATGCACTGTGCAAAAGTTACCCCCTCCCCCCAACAACATACTAGGGGCTTGACTTCTTGTACAGTTAATAATGACAGTAGATACATGTATATGTTACATAAGTCAGTCTGTCATGTAATGACAGTACTTTGTGTGATACAAGTCAGTCTGTCATATAATGACAGTAGATATATGTTACATAAGTCAGTCTGTCATATAACGACAGTACTCTGTGTGATACAAGTCAGTCTGTCATGTAATAACAGTACTTTGTGTGATACAAGTCATTCAGTCATATAATGACAGTAGATATATGTTACATAAGTCAGTCTGTCATATAATGACAGTACTTTGTGTGATACAAGTCAGTCAGTCATATAATGACAGTAGATATATGTTACATAAGTCAGTCAGTCATATAATGACAGTGTGATACACAAGTCAGTCTGTCATATCATGACAGTACTCTGTGTGATACAAGTCAGTCAGTCATACATGTATAATAACAGCAGATATGTGACATAGATACATAGTGACAGTAAAGCAGAAAAGTGACATTTTGGGGAGTTGGTAGCTGGATATGAATTTGGTTTCTGCACATGGATATTGTTTTTCATGGTTTTTATAAAGTTTGCAAATTTGTGAGATCATGAATTCTAACAATTAGAAAGAATATAGAGTTGTTAAATACTTTGTGTTCAACAGAGCACCATGCACTATTTTGAAAAAATATGTTTTTGAGAAAATTCTTTTGTTTTGAGAGGGAAATAAGGAAACTGAATAATCCCAGAATTCTGTAGTATTTCAACAAAAATACAGCATAAATGTAGCAATTGATTGTAACAGCAAAGTATGTAGACAGACATGCAAATATGTCTCTCAAGCAAATACATACATGTATATTGTCTCCTCAATTTTATTTGATGATATAGTGATGAGAAACTAGGAATGATTCTGGAAATTATATCATTCAAGTCATTCAATACCTTTCTGGGACTTTTCTATATGATTGCCTGAACCAGGGGCAAGGGTGGTGTCGAAATACTGATATTCTTCATTAACCCTTTCCCCCTTAAACCGGCCAAAACCGGCTGTCAAATGTCGTCTGCTTCAGCGTTTTCAACTGATTTCAACAGCAGTGAAAACCAATTTGACTGAGAATTGAAGATGAGACCTATCAAGACAACATGACCCAGGTCAACAGCTTTCCTCGGCATGGGTTAGTGCCAACCCATGCCGAGGAAAGCTGTTGACTCAGTCTTAATATAAGGGGGAAAGGGTTAAAAGAGCTGTCTGTCATTTGAGCACCAACATGGCAATGTGTTTAGTCAGTACTTAATGCCTGTCACACCATCAGACAAGTGATGCTACAGTGTGATTCTATAGGCCACCAAAGTCAGGTGTATGGAACCCTCTATCGCACTGCATCCAAAGATCCACTTAGAATAAACAGACAAAACTTCATGGAGTGTTATCATAAGAGCATACATGTACCTCCATATTCTGAAAATTTCATAATTTATGCACCAACATGTAAAAGTACAGTGTATACCTCCCACACTACATGTAAATCTTGATAGCCCACGCCACAATCGCACACATTCTTTGAAGGGGTAAACGTTGGTTGATCAAACAGCCAAAACAGAGACACAGCCTTGTGTGCTGATTTTGTATGCAAAAGACTGCACCCACACACAACGCAGTGCCAGGTCTCTCGTTCAGGTAATCAGCAAAATCTATGACCTTGCATTTTGAAAGTACCATTCATAAACCCCAGAATGACGAACCATCAACACTTTTGAACAAATGTGGCTTTCCACTCTTTTTTTTTTCTTCTTTCCTTCAAACACACCCTGACTCTGTGATAATGGTGGAGGCTATAAACATTTAGTATGGGAAGTATAGGCTTTATATTTTTATTTATCAGTGTATAAAGTTTCGTCTGTTTATTTTTGAGTGGATCTTCAGATACAGTGCCATGAAGGGGTCCATACACCTGATGTAGGTGGACTATGGCAGCCGCAATAAGCCACGCCCACCACTCACATGTATCAGAGCCACAGTAATATGCTATGAGTTTAACCCTTGCAGTGCCAACTGCAACTGAAGTTGGCCTACTTAACACAAACGGCTCTCAATTATCGTAAGAATGCTGGATTCATATTCCATGTGAAAAAAGACCTTTTATTCAAATACTTTTAATATGCCTATAATTCTGCAGAATATAATGGTCCAGGGCAACATGTTTCATCCGTGCGGTTTGGGCACGTTACGCCCAAAGTACTCAGAGGAAATATGTTGACTCAGTCCAAAACTTGGTCCCAAAAGAGTTAAGGCACATACCTCATCTGTATATCTACGTGCCTTGTGTTTATTTCCATCCTGGTGTCACAGCATAAACACTGTCCTTCCTCTAACCCCCTCATCCCATGAAAGGCCACCCCTTTTTACAGAGCAATTGTTAATATGATACGTCATGCCAGGTTTTGCTCCCAAGGAATATTCTGTACTAAAATCAGCTAAAATTTTGAATATGTCACAAATCTTGTTCAGATAATCAGCAAAATCTATGACTGTAATATACAAAGCTACACAGAAACAGCTGTCATCACTGTGTCTGAAACAGTGGATGAAAGGAGAGAGAAAGCAACAGAAAATGATGCAAGAAATTCCGCACTCTGAAGATTCTTATCAGCATCATTTGAATTTTATATATATATATATATATATATATGTATGTATGTATGTATGTATGTATGTATGTATGTATGTATGTATGTATGTATGTATGTATGTATGTATGTATGTATGTATGTATATATATATATATATATATATATATATATATATATATATATATATATATATTTCATATGTCAGATTCAGTCAGCCGTGTGTAACATGTATACAGCAGGATACAGTCCTTTACCATGCTGGAACCATCATGAAAAAACAATTAACCTGAGGCACCACACAGCTACTGTGTGTATGTCAATCCCTGATCTCAGAATGTTTCATTTTCTAGCCAGGAAACTCATATATAATTATGTATTTGTTTGTCACAGCGTCCAGAACCAGACGATGTTAGAGAAAAAAGAAAACAGAAAATAATTTCGTCATTGCAAGTTTGACAATAATTGGCATGTATTTTGATAAATTGTGCATTGTGGTCATGTATTTTGGTAAATTAAGTATTGTGGTCATATATTTTGGTAAATTGTGTATTGTGGTTATGTATTTTGGTAAATTGTGTTTTGTGGTCATGTATTTGGTAAATTGTGTATAGGGGTCATATATTTTGGTCAATTAAGTATCTGGTCATGTATTTTGGTAAATTATGTATTATGGTCATGTAGTTTGGTAAATTGTGTATTGTGGTCATGTATTTTGGTAAATTGTGTATTGTGATCGTGTGGATGACTAAGAGTGGGTGTTTTCATTGGTCCTTGCTGGAGGGTCCGTTGGCCAATGGAAGTGTGAGTATAGCAGGGGTTTATCAGGGTCAAGTTCAGTTTGTACAGTAAAGCGCTTGCTGCTTGCAAGCACTCACCTGTGAGCATTATGCAGTTACAGACCCTTGACAAAAGTGTTGTCGTCTGATTGCCAGACTGGTATATTACATCATTGAGAAATGAGGGCACACCGTATGACAATACCTGAAAATAGAACGTAGATGGAAATGTGAAGATTATGTGTGCAGCGTAACCTCATTATAATGACACTGACTGCATGTTAGTCAGTGTACTCACTTAAAGACATAACTTTTCCGGGAACTTAAAGTCAAATTTTTTTGCTGTTGGACTCAGCTATCTGACTTATTCAGATAGCTGACACATTATACAGGGGACAGATGGTTTCATTTTAACCAGGTTTCACAGTAATTGATGGTGAAATGGGTAGAGTTACCTTGTCCACAGGTTACAAGTGTAACCAGGTAACTGCAGATGATCAACGGCTGCAAGCAAGAATCATGTCTGAGTTGACTTAACCCCTTTCTCCTTGAAATACAACTAAGTCAACAGCTTTCCTCTCAGGCAAGTCAATGGCTTTTCTCAGCAAGTTGAGACAATAGCTTTCCTGTGGGGTGAGTTACGTCAACAGCTTTCCTCTGGGGCACCTTTAGTGCTATTAAAGTTCCCAAGCTGCCCCAAGGAAATTCAGGTCCTGACCTAGGGCATGTTTACAATTAATGTTCCTTTTTTTCTTGACACAAAAATAAATTAAAAAAATATTCAAGTGGATGACATTTCACCGTCAGCCACTTTAGGTCAATTTAAAGGAGGAAAACTTACTTTTGCTTTTTTCTTAGTTTGCTTTGACGGTGTATCAATTATGCTACTTGACTGCAAACAGAAAGCCAAGTGACACTCAAAAAGCAACTCTGAATCAAGCCTAAAGCCTTCCCTTAGATTTTGCCTCCCTGGAATGACTTAATATCGGGATTAAACCTGCACAGTGTGTTTATCCCAGTTCAAACTCTGCTGACCCCATGTCACAGAGCTCATGGGTGCACTCACGTCTGTCCGTCCAATCTTCTATCCATCTCTCCTTCCACCTCACCATTAACTTTTTGCTTGTGAATATGATATAGTTAACAGTTTTCAAATTAAACTGATATAGCTGTTAGGACTTACCAAGTGTATAAAAGTTATAGATTGACTTTGAGATTGGTGGCACCATCTGCAGTTTTTTTTGATGTATGGGTCAAAATGTGAAAACGTTTGGAACTCTCCAGCGTCTTTAATTGTGGAGGATCTCCATGAAATTTAACTTAACTGGTGGGATCATGGAGGAAGTCAAAATCTTGATTGCTTGTGATAGATATGAGGTCCCATTATCCAGGTGGTCACATAAGCAGGTCCCACTGCACGTAATTATATTAATCTATTTACATGAGAGCAAAGCACCAGGTAAATGGGTCTCTTGTACTGTAATGGGATATAACTGTGGCATTTGTCACATGCCTGGCAATGTTTCTTATGTGCTTACCATCTTCATCGAAACCTCGCAATCAAGAATATCAGGATGTCAAAATGTGCACACACGTATAACGTGTTTGTGACATGTTGAGTTTAAATGCCAAAAGATCTTGTTATCATTCTAATGTCACAAGTTCAATGGTGCAATAAGAATAGTAGTAAGTACGCTTCAATGATGCAATAACTCACAAAATTATGAAAACAATTTTGTGAGCAAAGCATGTGAGAAACAAGCCCCTTGCTTGCATAGATGCTGCGGAGTGTGATTGTGGTATGGATTCAATGTTGTTGTTTTTTTCAGTTTTCAATCAGCAAGTAGCATGACAACAGAAATAAAAATCCAACAACTTAATGTGCTGTAAATGTTATATACAGAAGACACCCCATGTACATGTGTACATATACATGTATATCCTTGTATCCTAATTTATATCCAGGAACGGATTGGAAATTTCAGCGTTAAAAGTATTGTGACCATGTGTACAAGACGATCTGCTTTCATTGCGGTTACACACAGTTCAAGATTTGTTTGTGGACACAATATCTCAGGACTTGCTATGGCTACCTGAAGCTCAAATTTACTACATTTGTGCCATGCCACAATTTCTTCACTTGATTACAGTTTGGTGACCTTGACCTCAGTTTCAAGATCACAGGATCCATGTATGTGGATTAATTCTTTCAGTGTCAATCACGTCTAAAGCCGATCCACTTAAGTCAAACTAGCCTGAATTATCATAAGGATCCCAGATTCGTATTCCCCGTAAAAAGACCTTTCATTCAAGGACCAGCAGGTCTATAGTTCCTGAGGAAAGCTGTTGACTCAGTCCAAAATTTAGTACTCAAAGAGTTAAAATTTAAGGTGGACCGTTTACTGCTTTGCATTGAAGTCCCTAGATGGATATGTAATTTATGCAATTTCTGCTTTTTGAATTGGAAAGTGTGTGTGTGAGGGTGCAATAAGTAGGGAGATCAGCCAATTATGAAGTATGGACATGTGACATTGGTGGAATTAACCAATCCATAAATTAATCTGTATCAAAACGAATCTGCGTAAACGGCAAATAAATACATGCAGCATAAAATGAGCGATGTATGATGTGTAAGTGGTTCAGCGTGGGAACGTCGATATCTATACATACAGTGATCACCCTGTAATAAGACACCTTCCTCTAACAGAACAATGGTCACAATAGTGGGGTGGTCTTTTTAAGGAAGACACTACAAAATAAAAGAATAATGTGGTTTCATGAGAGAAATTGCGACTGGAAGGTCTCTGTGGGTCTTAAATGTAACGCTATGTCAGTCTGCATCATGACATAACTCACATAGATTTACTGACACCCCCCTCCCCCCCCCCCCCGTTTTCATATTCATTAATGATTTAATCCCCAAATGCTGCTGTGTAGGTTTCCTGATAATTGGCATTATATAAAGTGTATACATAATTATCAGTTACATGAATTTGTCATGTTTGATCATAACTGGGCTCCAGTTTCCCCGCTTCTTTGGGCCGACCCTATGCCCACTGGGAACAAATATTTCAATCAATAAAATGCAAATATTGATCATTATTTGTCATTATACACTAAATGTAATTTCTGGACCCAGTCAACAGCTGTCCTTGGGACACTGTTGACCCATTGTACCCAAAGTGTGCCAAGGAAAGCTGTTGACCAATATTATATATACAGTGAAACCTTCCTATACCAAACACCCCCGGGACTGGAAAAAAGTGCTCAGTATAGTGAGGTGTTTGGTATAGGGAGGTTTGATAGCATTGAAAGCATATATTCTGGACCGAGAAATGGTGTTCAGTATAGAGAGGTGTTCAGTACACGGGGGTGTTCAGTATAGAGAGGTGTTCAGTATACGGAGGTGTTTGGTTAGAGAGGTTTTATTGTAGTTTCTGCCCAGTTTGGAATGGCATGTGCTGGTACTTGAAGGATATGTCTTTGTGGGGGATTTGAAGATGGGATCAATATGATAATTCAGATAAGACCCTTATCACAACTAGCACTTCAAGGGTAAAAAAAACCCTGAAAGATTGAAGAGGGGGTCAAACCAGGTTTTGACTCTCTCTTTAATCTATTAGTTTTTTTACGCTGGGAGTGTTCAAAGACGCAATCAACAATTGTCATTCTTATTGCTTTTCACAACTTTTGAAATTTGACAAAAACATTGAAGCAGACAACATTTGACCAACCGGCGGTTTTGGCCGGCGCAAGGGGGAAAGGGTTAAAAAAACTGGCAGCAATGGAATCGTGACACCATTTAAATCACCATATGATTAATTAGACAGACAAAAATAGCAGTGAATTAAGAAATACCCCAGGAGGTTTGAAATATAATTAATTTGATCTGTGAATTGATAATACAGTTTCCAAAGGGCCATGCATACACAGGGAAGAGAAAACAAGAATAACCCTGGAACCTTTTAACCACCTGTGACTGGGCTCCCAGCTCAACAAGTTTTAACACTTTGTGATCAAGGGTCATTTGTCTGATAAACAGACCAACCTCTATGTTTTGTCCACTCCACAAGTCTTGTACCCCGGGGGGGGGGTTACTCCCATTAGTGTCGATACTGGGTATGTGCCGCTCTGAAGGCCCCTCTTTTCAGCAAAATTTCCCCAACAAAGGTCCACTATTTTGCCAAAATTCCCTAAAAAAAGGGTATTTTTCTCTTTTATGTCCCGAAATTTGGGAAAATTTCCCTAACTAAGTCAAAATGTTCTTCCTGGAGGGCTTTTCTTTCCAATTTGGGACCATATTTTCTGCTATTTTGGTTAAAAAATTCCGTAACAAAGGTATCCTTTTTTTGAAAAAGTGTCTAACAAAGAGTGGGTTTTTGAAAGGTCGAGTCACCCACCCCCACCAAAAATTTTTTGGGGAAGCTCTGGAGGCAACTTTGTCAAGACAGGGTCGGGGAAAAAAATGAGAAAAAATTTGTTGAGCAAGGGTCAGTGAGCACTATGTCAATCTATCCAAGCCAAACACCTCTCAATTTCATTCCAAATGAGTTATAAATTCAATCAATTAGAAACTAACTTTTTGTAATTTGCAGTCAATCATGATATTAATGTACTCTGACAAAACACAATTAAAATGTACTGTTCAGTTGAATTCAGGTCTTTTTTTCCCCGCTTCATTAGTCTTAATGGTTTATGAGTGATAGGAGGGCTCCACAGGGAGGTAAATATTGTGTATAAAATACAGAAATCTTGTTTTAACTCATTCAGTGCTGATCACAACTAAAGTCGATCTACTTACAAGTAAGTCAAACTAGCTTGAATAATCATTGGGATCCCAGATTCGTATTCCTCGTAAAAAAAAACTTTTATTCAAGTACCAGTATGCCTATAGTTCCAGAGAGAATATCCCAGGTCAACAGCTTTTCATGGCATGCATTGGGTGCATTGCATGCAGTGCATGCTGAGAAAAGCTCAGTCCAAAATTTGGCACTGAAAGAGTTAAGTTTTAAAGAGATGTTGCCAGCATGTCTGGTTTTCTGTGGAAGTATAGACATGCTGCCACAGTGTACTTAGATGAAAGGTCTTGACACAAAGAAAATTTAACTCATGGAATCATTACAGCAATTCAGAGGAGCAGAACTACTGTTGTGACCATCAGTCAGTTTGAAAAGAGTTAATCTTTTGAGGCAGTAGTGGACTGAATGCATCCACTCATTAGATGTCAAGTTTTTAAACACATTTACATCACTGTACTTTGATTTGGAAACTGGCCATTGACTACATTTATACAGTTTGTTATCCGTGCCCGGCCTTCAAGAGGCGGTCTCTATTTTTTCAAGGTTGACGTAACCAGGTCATTAAGAGACCAATTGTCAGTTTACAATGATAGAGTATGATTCAGTTAAAAAACACACGTAATACATAGTGTAGCACTAAACATTATCGGCACATGGTGTACTTGCCTGCTGGGCAGACCTTGTTCCAGGTATTCTGTACTCCAGAGATTACAGCAGCTAGTTCACTGCCAGAGAAATAGGGCAGATTTAAGAAAAATTGGCGGAACAAGCAGTAGTGAGAGTAACTCACTGCGGAAGGGACTGGCAAATACATCGTAGGTTCGGAGAAAGTGAAATATATGTTTAATAAACAGGAACTTTTATAACCTGTAAAGGAGAGATTTCCCGTCCAGATCAGGAGAGTGGAAATATGTGTGGTGTGTACAAAAACTCACAGAGTTCAGTCTGCTGTGGAGGCAAGGATATGTTCAATACTGAAAATCAAATAACCAAAAGGCAGAGATTGGTGGGATTCTGAGCAATTTTCTGTTTAACCACCGAGTCCCAGATAGTGCACAGTTCCTATATCTTGCAACAAAAAAGAATGTATAATAGGTAAAACTTGACCCCTTTTAGGATCGATGGTGTGACCCTGTAAAGTGTTTACTCCAAATAAAGCCCCCCTCCCTCCCCGTCCCGTTTCAGTATCAGGGATGGTGGCCATCTTAATGGCATTTCATACCTTCTGGGTTTGTGTTTTGCCACTTTTGAAGATTCAGCACAAAAAGACATGCTAATCAAAGTGCTTTTAAGACAAGCCGTCTTATGCTTCTATCTGAATTAACCTGTCAACTCTTTGATCCACGAAAAACCAAGATCCAAAACTTTCTTCCATGTTCTTGGGCACTCTGTGAGAGCAAAAAAAAAAAAAGTGGTATCCTTTGGGGACTTTATGCCTTGCAGCTTTCTTCCAAATGTAAAACCAAATTTCTTACAGCTTTCATGTGGGTTGCTGCCAAAAATTTGGAGCAGACGACAATTTAAAGGGCTACCATGTTTGTGGCCGGGGGTTGACATCAACCCAGCACAATCATGGTCAAAATTTCTGACTTCTAAATTGGATTTGAGACTGGTCATCAGCATATACTAACTTTATCATCCAATGAAATAATGGAAATTGTGCTGTGTTTGCACAGAGTTTTGAGGGCTTCTGTTTTCATGTCATTAAATGAGAGGGAACAGAGCTTTTAACTGGTTTTTGAACCCACCCAGCTCATGGGTCATATGAATAGTACAACTTCAACCACTGGTTTAATGGGTGAAACCAGAATGTCCACCACTTTTTGTTTTGTGGGTGGGCTCTGTGAGTGTGATGTCATTCTACATTGATCATGTGATCCTTAGCCCTGTCATCTGTGCAACCCAGGATTGGACATGTGACTGAGATGTTTTTTGGACTGGATTTTGGGAACTGTTTGTGGCCCTTGCTGCCGCAAATAATCAAATCCTGGGCTGACATGGACATGGAGGTGTAGGATATTTATGCATGACCTTGACTTGCAGGTCAAGGTCACAGTACATAGGTCATTGGATCATTTTTCTGTCAATTTAATGTGTGACTGATTTTTTTCTTCTTTTTTTTTTATGGACAGGTTTAACCAATTTTGTAACACATGTACACGTACACTTACAAGGCACTGGTCAGTGGTTTTTGCATTGCCTGACAAGTCACAGTCCACGTGCCACACTGATCTGATCCTTGCAACAGTGATACAGTAAAACCTCACAATACTGACACCTCAGGTATCCAGCATATTTAACGACACAAAGTTTTCTCAAAGTCACACACTTGTATCTTTGTCATTTGACTCATTCATCTGACATAGTCAGATATGTGACACAATTAAACCTGTAGCTTTCAGGGGGTAGATCGTATATCATTATAATCAATGCTCACTGCACTTCAATCAATTAATTCAAGCTCCTTGGTACCATTACATGTACCGTGGAATGAGTGGAGAACAAATTTGCAAGTGGTAGAGTTATCCGTGCCTTCTGTGCTATTTTGTAATGTTTGGCACCTCTGTATCCGGAGAAAGGGCAACGTGTTTTCAGAAGAGCGGGATCCCCCTGGGCCCCGCCTCTTTGATGTATCAGACCGCCGAGGTGTATAAAGTAATGATCTTATCAAAGACGCTGCCTCCTCTTGCGCGTTTCATGCAGAAATTTCCAGATGGATTCCTGACACAGGAGAACTCGTGTGTGGCCGTGTAAGTGTAAAGAAAAAATCTAAGAGGGAGGGAGGAAGAACAGCCGTCATCAGATCAGGTGTCAATTCCTGACTTTTATACTGCGAAAAGATAATTGCAAGCATTTTTCTTCGTGCTCTTACTTTAATAGCAAGGCAGGTATCATGCCTGCAAGAGCAATCCATTATGGGAGGCTGTTTGAAATGGCCAGTATCAATCAGCCTGAGGCAATCAAAATAGCCAGCATTAACACTTGACCTGCATGGCCTCAAGTGTCTGCCTTTATGTCACCTTCAATTAGCTCTCCACCTTTGTCTCTCCCTGCAACTGGCCAAAACCAACAGGTGATGGTCAAATATCAGCTGCCACAACGTTTTAGACTGGTTTCCACGATAATGAAAAATGTTTTTACATGAGAATTGTAGATGTGAGCTGTCAAGATAACTTGTTCAAGGGCAACAGCGTAGTATCTAGCCCATGCCAAAGAAAGCTGTTGACTCAGACTTAACTAAATCTGAATGGGGGGGGGAGGCTAAATCACTCTGGACATGCAAAGATCCTTCACATATTGTAAATTGCTTTATTTTCACATGTATAAATTTTCAGGGTTTTTGTATTTTTGACATTTCACTGTAGTTTTAATTTCACTGTTTTGGACATAATTCCTATCCAAACAGTGTTGAAATACTGTTTCCTTGTGTTTTTATTTTCACATTTTGTGCCATCAGTGAAATAAATGAAAATAAAAGTACAGTGAAATTAAAGCAATTTACAGTACATGTCCATGTAGATCGAACAGGAATTCTTGTGGAAACTGTACATGTACAGTCCAATTCTTGATAAAAAAAGTTTAATTTAAGTGCCAAGCTGTTGAATCTTTGGGTTTTTTACTTTGAAATATTGTCTGCCATGTACAGCTGTGGCTGCTTTTCTGGTAAATTTTAAAAAATAATATAAAAACCACCACCACAATAACAACGAACAAGGAAAGTTTGGATAGAGACCAAGTATACAGAGATGTACATTCTTCTTGACAGGGCACATCTACAATTTAGTCAAATTTTTTTTTTTGTTACTATTGAAATGAGCACAAAGTCATTGAAGCAGACGGCATTTGACCAGCAGCCGGTTTAGGCTGGTTTAAGAGCAAGGTTATTGGTCAGCATTTTTGTAACTGTGCTGCAAGTCATTTACCAGCTGCTGTGAGGGATCTGTATGCCACTGGCAGTTGAGCGGCTCAGTTAAACTAGTTTCCTAGGTGGCAGCACTTGTTTCCTGTGTCACATGACATTTTCAACCAGTGAATACAATAAAGCAGATGTTGTATGTACATGTATTTCTCCAAGGTGTCTACAACTGCAACAGGGGAAGTTAAGTACAATGCCACCTGGTGGTGACATTCCTCATTGCCTGACAACATTAAACTAACCTGCAGCTGACCCCATGGATTAAAGAAAGGCATTTTGAAAACACCTGAGTGAGCTAAGGCTTTATATTTGAATGCAAAGTTTATTAATTCTGGTGTAATTTTGGTTAAACTTGCAGAATAATCTATGATTAGACTGAGTCATTAGAATTGTCAATGGAGTTATACATGTAAGCTCTTGTCTTTCTTCACCCTTTAATATCTTAAATCACCCAACATCTCCCACATGTAAATTTTCATCTGCTATAAGTTCATGTTTTTATTCAAATTTAGAAGAAAATTTTCCTCTGAGATTTGTATGCACAACCTATCATGACGGCAGGTACAAGGTCAGTAGCTTTCCTACTTCAGGAGGGCACGCTCAAGGTCAATAGCTTTCCTACATGTCTATTAGGGGAAATGTCCAAGGTCAATAGCTTTCTTCCATGTCTCAGGGGAAATGCCCAAGGGTCAATGGCTTTCCTAGATGTCTATTAGGGTAAATGCCCAAGGGTCAATAGCTTTCCTAGATGTCTATTAGGGTAAATGCCCAAGGTCAATAGCTTTCTTATATGTCTATTAGGGGGAAATGTCCAAGGTCAATAGCTTTCTTACATGTCTGTTAGGGGAAATGCCCAAGGTCTATAGCTATCATACCTGTGTATTAGGGTAAATGCCCAAGGTCAATAGCTTTCATACCTGTGTATTAGGGTAAATGCCCAAGGTCTATAGCTTTCATACCTGTGTATTAGGGTAAATGCCCAAGGTCAATAGCTTTCTTCCATGTCTATTAGGGGAAATGCCCAAGGGTCAGTAGCTTTCCTAGATGTCTATTAGGGGAAATGCCCAAGGGTCAATAGCTTTCCCGGATGTCTATTAGGGTAAATGCCCAAGGTCAATAGCTTTCCTACATGTCGATCAGGGGAAATGCCCAAAGTCAGTAGCTTTTCCTTTTGCCCGTCTCCACACTCAATACCCAAGCCCAGGCAAGCTAATGATCAGTCTCATTCTGACCAGAAATGGGTTAATGGTTAATTAATTGCAGCTACTTATCTCAATGCAACATTTGCTGTCAAATATTTTATGACACATTTTGTCACTTATTAGAAGCATGAGGCTTCAAAGACTAACAGATGACTCCAGCGCACAGTGCATGCTACAGTGCTCCCTCACCTGGAAAGGCCTTGTCTAGAGCAGGCTAAAACGTGGTCGCATACAGAAGGTATAGTGTCTCATGTGAAGTCAGATAAGAGAAAACATAAAACTAGGGAGCTGAGAAACGTGGTCTGATTAGGCATGTGGTCTCTCAGTAGAGGGGTGATCAGAGGAGAGACTACTGTACACCATTAGCAGAAGAGCATAATCGTGCAAGCAATTCATCCTTAGGGCTGCAGACTTGTAAGTTCTCTTACCTCTGCACAACTGTTATTGTCCAAATAGTGAAAAAGTGTATGTGTACATTTCCTCTCTCAGCGTTTGAACAGAAATCAATCTTGTGTACCAAAGAACATGAAAATGTGCTTAAAAACGAGGACATAACATCCTGTCATAAATATCAAATGGAATGAGGCTATCACAAGGCGCCACCTGATGGCAGCAGAGCGACGAAAGAGGACTCTGATGAAACCAGGCAACGTATGACAGTATACCCAATGACCCCTGAGAGACCCGTCTTAACCCCTGACCCACTGTTAAACCCTGGCCCACTGTCACTACTTTACCCGTGCATGCTTTTACTTTTGCACACCACTCCATGAGACAGTTCTGGGAATTTTTAATTGAGGTCAAACAAGGTAATATCTTTGATTCCATGTTACTCGACTGACCTGCCAAAAACCTCTAGCCTCATTTTTAATTTTTTCTTTTGTCAAATAGGAAAAAAAAAGAATAGCAAAGAGGAGAGGAAGGGAAGGGAGTGGAGAGGATAAAGTAAAATAAAGTGTAAAACAGATAGATAGATAGATAGATAGATAGATAGATAGATAGATAGATAGATAGATAGATAGATAGGTAGGTAGGTAGGTAGGTAGGTAGGTAGGTAGGTAGGTAGGTAGGTAGGTAGGTAGGTAGGTAGGTAGGTAGGTAGGTAGGTAGGTAGGTAGGTAGGTAGGTGAGTAGGTAGGTAGGCCTGAACACATGAAAAATGCCAGTGAAATTGCAGTAAAATTGAATGAAATTGAGTAAAAGGCTAACGAACTGAAATTTTTCAGGACATAACAGGAAACATATCTTTTAGGGGGGTTAACTTGATTATTGGAGTCAAACCCATCAGATCATGCCTCCAGAGAAAGAACTTTTGGTCATGATATATCTGTGCCCACAAGGTTGGCAGAACCCACAGTATATATTGCTGACTTAGGTACTTTAAAGGTGAATCATCTATACCCATAGAAACAAGGAGCTTTGACGAAGATATGGAAGTGGGAGCCGCATGTGAATTAAGATTTATGCATATTGCATATCAATTACCATATTGATGAAATTTGGTCAAGTGCTTTTTATTCCATGTGGATGTTTGGATGCGGCTTGCATGCTCATTTATCATACAAGGATGTATAACTTATCACTTATTCCATTAAGAAGCTTAACTGATCGTGTACTAGTTTACAAGTGATTTTGGCCATGAATGTGTATTGAGCTGAAAATTTCATGGGATATTTTTAGTTGAAAATCCTTGAAGTGAGTGCTTTAATTGAAGCACAGAAAAGTATGGTCCCAAGTCAGTGGCTTTTGCATTTGGTGATATATACCACACTGGTACATGTATTGCCTTTGTGAAACTGCAACTGGCCAGAACCACCACAGCTTGGACTTCATGGGGCATAAAGAGTTAAACCTCCCACTTTAACCCTTTTCTCCATAAACCAACGGGAGGTCAAACGCAAAACAAATAGAATGAGAATCACAGAAAACAGTTATTGAGATAACTTTGCTGGTCAATAGCTTTCCTATGCATGGGTTGTGTGGTTATAGTTGTTGACTCAGTCTTACTGGTAGCCTTCACTCAAGCAAGAAAGGGCATATGATGTATGATTTACTTTGGGTAGAATGTATACACAAAGCATGCAGAGATGATGATGATGATGATGATGATGATGATGATGATGATGATGATGATGATGATGATGATGATGATGATGATGATGATGATGATGATGATGATGATGATGATGATGATGATGATGATGATGATGATGATGATGATGATGATGATGATGATGAAGAAGAAGAAGAAGACCAGTTTGTGTCAATACATACAAGGTCGTCCCACACTGCTGATGAATCTCCTTTGAATCGTGATAAGGTAACGCAACTCTAAATGGAATTGAAGATTCAAATTCCTGGTGACACAGGCCTTTGATATGTACCGGCATGTGCATCATTATGCAACTGTGTTTGTGTAAACAATATTTTGAGTAGATACTCTGAAAGCTAATCACGTAAAGGAAACCCTGTTGTCTTACGATACACCTTTGTAACTATCCGCTACACATCAGTGTCATATTACTGGAAATGAACCTCTCAGAACAGGTCTGTTTGCCTAGATGTCTGATTAATATTCAAAGGGCCAAAGAATGCCAGCTTTTCCATCACTCATTGTTGTCCAGTTCAACAGCGATCATTAGGCGTCTCCCCAAAGAATGTGAAATGCTAAGGATTGACTTTACACAGTCAATTAAGTGACTGGGTCCACATTGAACAGTTCTAAAGCACAAGGTCATCTCTTGAAAGACAGATCACCTCTCAAAGGCATTTACCATCTTTATAAAAGTGCTTCTTCTGTAATTATGTATTTTTTGTCAATTAGAATATTGCCAGTTATTTTCAGTTTGGTCTGTGAGGAATAGTAATAAGTCAACCCTTTCAGTGTCAAATTTTGGATTCAGTCAACAGCTTTCCTGGGCACACATTGGGCACAATGTGTGCTGAGAAAAGCTGTTGACCTGGGATATTCTTTATCGACCTATAGGCATGCTGGTACTTGGACGAAAGGTCTTTTTACGAGAAATACAAATCTAGGATCCTAATGATAATTCAAACTAGTCTGACTTAAGTAGATCGGCTTAAGATGTAATTGGCGCTGAAAGAGTTAAGTCATTCATTACTGGTCTGGATGAAAGTCCTGATCCTCTGAATTATTAGGATCCAAGATTCAAATTCCTCATAAAAGACCTTTCATTGAAGAACCAGCATGCCTATAGTTCCAAAAGGGAAGAAAATTAGATTTTTGATGAGGACAGCACAAAGTTCAGAAGAGGATATTGGTTATCAGATCAAGTCAGGGTATCAGATCAAGTCAGGGTAAAGTCCTACACATATATGTGATGGCAACACTTCAAACGCACATAAAATGGTGGAATTGAGTACTTGTGAAATTAAATGTTTTACAGTATAGTATGGATCTGAAAGATTTGGAAACTTTATGATCTTTTTACAAGATTCATTGCTCATTTAGAAGTAGTTTTTACAGACAGAATCATACACAATTTCACCAAGCAATATTTTAAAATGAAACTGTTGTGTCAAGTTAAAGGACATTTTTGCCTTAGAATTATTTATTTTAATGACCAGTTTTGTGCAAAATTTAGCTCTATTGGAATCAAGCTTGATCATAAAAAAAATCAATAAAAGTGAGACAAACAATGATATTTTTGCTTGTATTTGTGCACCAGTTAACCCATTCAATATTATGGCCACAGGCAGTGCCAGAACCACTGACTTGAGACTATAGGCATGTTGGTACTTGAACAAAAGCTCTTTTCATTAAGAATTTAAATATGCAATTGCCATCTTAAATCTAGGTAAATATATGGAAAAATCAGGGACTGGTATGGAATGAGTTAATTTTTTTTGCATAAAAGAAAAGTAGATTAAGTACTTACAGTGTAGGACTTTATCCGGACTTGATCACCGATCTCCTAGGTTGTGGCAGAAGAAATCTGAATGACACCATAAAACTTGCTCTTGCATACCCAGAAAATCACACACATTGTATCCTGTCCTGAACTTCGTGCTATTCGCCATCAGAAATCTCAGAGGAACCTGATTTCTGGTGAAAATAGTTGACACAGCCATACCTTATGCTGAGGTCAGCAGCTTTGTTTAGACACTTTTTGCCATATTAAGACAACTGGAATCATCTGGAGAAAATTTTTGTACTTGTGTTTCACTGGAAGAGAAAAATGAAGTGAAATGTGGATTATGAAAGGTGCCATTGTCAGTATGATCTTGCCATTTGAGGCTGTTATATGATTAATGATGCGGGTGAATGATTACAATGCCCCCTGGTGGTGAGGCAGTGAATACCAGCTAGAGGCCCCACTTCAGGGTTGTTAATTAAGAAATGATTTTCAACCTGTGTGAAAATTAGCCTGCAAGCAGGTAATGTTTTCATGACACCTTTGACCATTTACTTAACGTGGGATCAGGATAACATAGAATCCCTATAGTATGCACAATGATATTCATTTGAATAAGATCCCAATATAAACCGATATTTCTTTTAGACTGTCAAAACTGTAACAAAACAAAACAAACAAAAAAAAACAAATAAACAAACAAACAAAATAAACAACCAACCAACAAACAAATGAAAAGTCCTTTATTTTGCTTGCGTAATTTGTTTTGCTAGTAGAAGTGTCAGTATATCCACTGGTTTGTCTGGGAGTGTCTCTGGTGCTTCTGTTCTTTCTTTTTTTTGTGACCGAATTTTTTTTTTTACCCTTGTAATTTTATGGGGTATTTCACTCTGCAGTCAAGGTTAAATATTTAAGCAATATGCCTGATTGCTGGAAACATGTCAAGCAAATAAACATGGGTATGTTTTAACACTCTGGTACACTGCAATACAGAGAACAATGGCTGGGATTTATTTCATCAACATTTGGATTTGTTTACAGACTTCTCAGTTAATGGATAATCACTGGCACAGCACGGAAGCTTCTTGTACAGTTGTGCCGCCACAAGCCATGGACGTTTTATCAGATGAATTTCATTATTGTGAAATGGAGGTTTTGCATGCCATGGACCACTTTTGGGTCTGGAACCATGAGGTAGTGTGAGAAAAGATGAGAATCTCACATGCAAGCTTCTTGTGGAATCTGTACCAGTGTCATATGTAGGCATTTTGATCAGTTTATATGTATATGCCCTCATAGCACAAGGGTGACACCAGAGATATATATGCCGCATGAAGCACCATTGATAAATAATGCCCCCCTCCCTCCAAAGGAAGAGGCCGCATATAGCAATTACCTTGTCCCTCTGTGTGTGTGTGTGTGTGTGTGTGTGTGTGTGTGTGTGCGTGCGTGCGTGCATGCATGTGTGCGTGCGTGTGTGTGTCTGGACTGACAGTTTTCACCCAATAACTCAAAAAGATTTGTGGTTTTTACACAATAACTTGAAAAGTTTGTTGCATAGGGCTTTCATATTGTACCTGCTTATATTCCGGAAGATTTCCTCAGAGGAGTTCAATGATGGTTGACCTTGACCGAAGTGCCTAAGCCACCAAGCCATTTTTGTGAATATGGTTGTCACACGATAACTTAAAATGTTTTTTTGCGAAGGCTTTCATATTGCACTTGATTATAGTCCTGTATAAGGTCTCAAACTATATCGAAGACAGGTGACCTTGAGATAATTCCCCAGGTCACAGAGCCATTTTTGTGAATTTGGTATTCATACAATACATGTACCTTGAAAAGTTTTGGGCATAGGGGTTTCACATTGAACATGCTTATAGTCCTATATAAGGGCTTGGACAAGTTTAGAGACGAATGACCTTGACCCAACTCCCAAAGTCACAGAGCCATTATAGTGAATTTGGTTTTGACGCCGTAACTTGAAAATTGTTTATATAAAGCTTTCATAGTGCACATGCTTATAGTCCTGAATAAGGTCTCACACGAGTTTGAAGATGGGTGACCGTGACCCATTCCCAAGGTCACAGAGCCATCTTAGTGAATTTGGTTTTAATGCGATAACTTGAAAAGCTTTTGATATAGGCCTGTTAAATGGCAGGAGATTACAGTCCTGCATAAGTTCTTGGATGAGTTCGAAGATGGGTGACGCTGACCCAATTCCCAAGGTCATAGAGCCATTTTAGTGAATTTGGTTTTCACATGATACCTAGAAGTTTTTTGCATAGGGCTTTCATATTGCACATGCTTATAGTCCTGAAGGAGGTCTCAGATGAGTTTGAAAATGGGTGACCTTGACCCAATTCCCAAGGTCAAAGAGCCATTTTGTGAACTTGGTTTTCATGCAATAACTTGAAAAGATTTGTGCATAGGAGTTTCATTTTGCACTTACTTATAGTCCTACATAAGGTCTCAGACGAGTTTGAAGATGGGTGACCTTGACCTAATTCCCAAGGCTACAGAGCCATTTTAGTGAATTTGGTTTTCACATGAGAAGTTGAAAAGTTTTAACATAGACCTTTCTTATTGCACATGGTTTTAATCCTACATAAGGTCTGAGACAAGTTCAAAGATGGATCACCTTGACCCAAATACCAAGATCACAGAGCCGGGAGGGGGGGGGAGGGAGAATAGATCCAGCAATATCTGATTGTGTTTTAATTGATCTGATTCTTGCAGAAATCTTTTTAAATCAGGAAAGTTACATGTACATCTTTGGTGGAGCACATGCTCTGGGGTGTATTCTGTTTGAGGGGAAAATGAATGTTAATTCAGCAGCAGAGTTTTATATACCTGTCATTTGACAAACCAGTTGCCAGTCCATTAAAAAATTAATTTATAATTAATGACACATGTTTAGAAGGTGCCTGGTGCATTGTGATGACCACCGTGCTATCAGTATGGCTGTTATGCCTCTTATGCCACTGCGTCAGGCAATGCAAAATCCACTGACCTACTGTGATATTTTGTTAGCGTAGTTCTTGAAGAGATACTGGCTCCAGCAAGGGCTGGTTCATGTACTGCTCAACATTTCAGATTTTTTTAGTGTGATTTTGGCCTTCATTGCACTTAACCCCCAGGAGGCTATAATGTACAAGAAATCAATGGAGTGGTCTCTTGTTCAGTTTACCATTACTGACAGAACTCAAGGGCACACCTACATTCAGTGCCCTCATAATCCATTTGTACTATATCTGAATTACCTTTTGCTAAGAATTTTCTCAGTACAACTTATATTTGTTTTCCATGCTGCCTTTCTGACTCATTGAGGAATGCAAACTCCCTTGTGCTAGAGAAAGTGATTGTTTATTACAATAAGTTAAGGTTGTGAGTGCAGAGTTGTTGTTCATGGTACAATGGTATGCAATAATCATTAGGCCTTACTGACCAAGTACAAACAATAAAGGGGCCTTTAAAATTAGATAGTAATGAGGATTTTAGTGGTCATGTTGTATCCAGTGGTGTTGCAAATTGTGATGTAAACACAGCTTGTATAAGATTAACAGAGAATTTATAGGCTTTTTGTTTGTGATTTCTTTACTTGTCTTTTCTGAGGCATTGGAGGTTTCTTTGCTCTGTCTTATAATGGCATTCCAAAGGGAATTTAAAAGTTGACCAAATGGAGCAGCAACCAAGTAGAATGTGCTAGATGCATAAGAATTTGACATAGAGGCAATAGTTTTCTGCATGATATTAATTTGACACCTGTAATGGTGAAGTCTCCCCCGTTGAACTTGGGGGCCTGGTATTCAAAGTTTGCTTAACCCAGAGAGACATGATGCCCATAGGATGACATACAACTTTTTCCCATTATGAACAGCAAGAGTGCGATGTTGTAAACTTCATCTGCTTTTCTTCTGTCCCTGAGTGTATTATGCCATTCAACAGTTTTCCACAGGGTTAAAAACTGAAAGCACTTTTTCTTTCTATACTGATGTGATTTAAAACTTATTGACAAGTATCAATGAGAATGTTTGTATATCATGAAGAATTAAAAAGCTCTACAGAAAGAATAGGTACATGAGCAAAGTTTGGCTCCTCAGCATCTTCTGCGCATTAATTTTGCTGGCTATGATATCTAGCAGCCATTTAATGTGTCAAACCATGACACACTGGACCTACTATTTTGATAGCAACTCACATAGTAATCCATTGTTTAGTCACACAGTATATGTGATACAGAGTAATCCATTATTTAGTCACGTGGTGTATGGGATACAGAGTAATCCATGATTAAGTCACACAGTGTATGTAATACAGAGTAATCCATGATTAAGTCACACAGTGTATGTGATACAGAGTAATCCATGATTAAGTCACACAGTATATGTGATACAGTAATCCATGATTAAGTCACACAGTGTATGTGATACAGTAATCCATGATTAAGTCACACAGTGTATGTGATACAGTAATCCATGATTAAGTCACACAGTATATGTGATACAGAGAAATTATTTAATCACACAGTATATGTGATACAGAGTAATCCATTATTTAGTCACACAGTATATGTGAGGTACCAGCTGTTCTGACAGTAATATTCCATCTTAAAACACAGGTACCTGGCTGGTGTCTGGCAACTTAAGCCAGGAAAGATACCAAAAAGCACATTTCAGGTCCGCATATCAACTACCAGCTTTTTGTAAAATGCAACTCCTGTGTGTAGGTAATTACAGTGGTACATGTACCTCTTTTGAGAGACCGCCCCTACGGCAGGTCAAAATGTGGTCTCTCAAAACAGGTGGTCTTTCATTAGAGGTACAACAACATGAAAAAGATAGCGCAGAGTTCTGTGAGAGCGGTCTTAAAAAGATATGCGGTCTCTCATTAGAGGGGTCTCTTAAGAGAGGTACCACTGTATAAGGAAATGTTCAGGTATGTGTCATGCATACCAGGTGATGAAGGTGTTTTATATGAGAGTTTGATATGGCAGGTCAAAACACAATCTTTCTGTATGATGTCACAAATGTGGTATTATTATATTATGCAAAATATTCGATCCACACTGTACTCACAGTTAATCATTATTGATACTAATAACTTTGGAAGTTGAAACTATGAGGCAATTATTTATGCTTGGTCTCAATTATGCCCCAATATTAAATGTATAGTCCCACCACAAATTGTCAGTACAGTAGTCCCTCTTTTGAGAGACCGTCCTTACTGCTACTCAAGAAGTGGTCACATAAAGCAGGTGGTCATCCAAAGGAGGTTCAACTCTTGCCCCACCTGCCTAACAACTAACCATTACTTTGAATTTCTATCGATTATTCCGATTTAAACATGATTTATGTGTACTTATTAGACTCCATTCTGTCTTTCAGTCATGTATTCACTCATTTATTGGTATCATAAACATATTTTGGGTTTGTAAACTGGTTTTGACAAATTATTTTACCAATCTTGCATGAAATACATGTAGGTGGGTTTGACCTTTATGAAATGGGGAATTTCTGGATAGATTAGTGAGGGCTCATTTTGGGTGGTCACTGGTCAGGTTCTGCAAGTGGTCTCCCAGAAGAGGTAAATTATTATTAGAGGGTGCGTCTGCACAATGAAATGGTCACATAAGGCAGGTGGTCTCCCAAAAGAGGGGCCTTTCAGAAGAGAGACTATACTGCACAGTGGTCCTTCGATCCTTTAAGAGACCACTGTTACAACATGCAGCTAAAAGGGTGGTCACAAAAAGCAGGTAGTTTTTTAATGGAAGTCAAGTAACATAGGGATGCTTCAACATTATCATCCTTTTTAAATTAGCACTTAGGGAACTAAATTTCATGACCCCCCTTCCCCCAACTTGGTACTTAAAAATGATGATCTTCCAACAAATAATACCAAAAATAACACAAAATTTGGGTTACAAATGAGCATCATTTTCCAATATCTGTAGAAGTGGACAGGTCCATTTGCCTCCCTGCCCCTTGGCTGCAGACTGAAAGTACTAATTTAAAAATGATTTAAATGGTTAACCACACCTGACACTACAGGCCTGAGAAATGTGGCCAGGTGTCCTTTCAGTGGAGTGGTCTCTCATATAGAAGTGATCGAATGCCAGTATCTAGTAACACAAATTTTAGTGTTATAACCCGGTCTTTCAACTTGATATCGATGCTAATTGTAAAGGTCATAGTCGTACTGTGGTTTTTCATTTCGTTGGAATGTGAAAATCATTCCTGTTTAACTATAGATGTATTAGCAACTCAATTTAACCCTTTCCCAGTCATAATACGATTGAGGCAACAGCTTTCCTTGCTGTGCCTTCTGCCCATCGGACCAACATGCAACAAGGAAAGCTGTTGACCTGGGGCATGCAGTCATGATGTTTCGTGTGACATTCTGTGCAAAATGGTTCTGTATCGTCACTGAACTTAATCAATGAAATAAAATCATTAAAGCAGATGGCAATTAATGTCCTGGTGCTTTTGGTTGATTTAAGTGGAAAAGAGTTAAAGTTCTTATTAAAAATTTGCATATGAAACCTTTGCCTTGATCTTCTGTACACTAAGTCAGCAATTTCTCTTGGTGCACTTTTGCGGCAAAGCTCTCGAGGAAGTTTGTCGACGGATAGCACAATGTGGACATCAATTACAAAAATGTCTGAGATGATATCCGTGACATCAGATACTAGCTGGTAATTTTTAGACGGGCCACACACCTCACCTGGAGTATTGTATAGGATGCATGTTGGTTGTTTTAAGCATACAGTGTGTATATGCAAATATAAGAAATAGTGATGACTTGTTAAATTCTATAATGTACAACTCTGTATGTGACATGGCTGGGGAAATTATAATGTTTAATCAACCATACAAACACTTTACTTTTTTTTTGTCTTAAGTTGCAGAAATATGGTAAGGACAAGTAGTGAACTATCAAAGGACTATTTGTTCCACCCCCTCACTGCTGGAAGTAACTTTACTCGCTAAACAGTCATGTGACTGAAGTGACTGATATTCGAATTGACATAATTTGTTGATGTTTAACGCAGCCAGGTGAAGGCTGTCAATTAGCTGGTATTGATAAAACCTTTTTTACAAGGAAAATCACATGCAAAGTACGTGATGGATTTCATCCATCAACGCGTGCTTTGTTTCCCCTGATTGGCCATCTTTAATGACACAAGGCCAATCAGCGGCAGTGATTACATAATCTGAATGAGTAATTAGCATCTCCACGAAGCATTGCTGCATGCCTGAAGGCTAACGGGAAGCTGAGGAATTGCTGAGTCAGCATTTTTAGGAATTATTTTTCAAATTTTCCTCCTCCACATGCTTGGTTATCGCAGGTTTATACATGGACGCTAGAGTATAGTTAGGCTCATTGAGACTGTTTATAATCATCAGTTATTGATGGTAAAGTAGAGCATACTTTATAGGTAAGAGTGAATGAAGGCTTGAGAAAATTACTGTGCACTACACTCTTCCTTATGCTGGCAAGAGGCGTTTGGCCCCCACCAAACTCAGTATTTAGTAAAAGGTCATTTTCCTGCCGCCCATGCCGGTTGGGCAGTCCTTGGATTCCAAGCCCAGTGTAGCATAGGGCTTGAGTGATTTTTGGAACAACATTATTTAATATGGTAATTTCAATAAACTTAGAGTCACACATCTGTGTGACATAATACAACTACAGTGGTACCTGCAATTTAAGACCACGCCTAATGCCAGACAAAAGTGGTCACATATGACAGGTGGTCTTTCATTGCAGGTAAATTAACAAAGAAATAAAAGGCCAATGTCTTGAAAGAGTGGTCTTTAAAACTAATGTGGTCTCTCACAAGAGGTGGTCTTTAGGGCAGGTACCACTGTATACAAAATCTCTTCTCTAATTCCTAGTATGAATAATGCGTGTGTGAGTGCACAAATGTGTTTACCGGTTAACATCTGTCTTTGTTGTGGATGCAGCATTAAAAAGTGTCACATGACCAGTGACATGATGCCCTCAGAATGTCCTGATAACCTTTGACCAGTACAAAGCTATCTGCACAACACAAGAGGGGCTAGCTTCAACACAGAGTAGGTCCTTGCCCTGAATTATTAATAAATGGGCTTAAAATGATATAAAACTTCCTTTGTGTGATTATAATTTGTTTTAGAGTGATTAAAATATATTAGACAGTCAAGTAATGCTCAAATTTTAAAAAAAAAAATCCAAGATGGCATCCGGTGACCGCAAGTTTTAGGTTACCTACTTTTAGCAACAGAAATGGAAATTAAGCACTGATTTTATGTACCTTGTAGTAAGAGTTTGAGTATATGCTGTCTTAATTGTGTTTGTAGCAGATAGTAATTGATCTTGCTAACAGATTTTTTTCACGAATATGTCGCAAAATGAATGAACACCAGTGGGGGATTCGTGTTGTCATTTTGGGTGCCACTGAGGATGTTGACCACCTGAATTATCAATTGATGGGCTGAAATTGTTGCCAGAATGTTTCATTTTATATAGCTGCTTATTAATAAATTCTTTGGTATTGTTGATGGGTTCTCGGGTGTATAATAATATCAAACAGTCAAGTAATGCTAAAATTTGTTAAAAAAACAGCAAAAATCTGAGATGGTGGCCAGGTCATGTGACGTACCTTAAGTGATTTAGATCTACTTTATGAGCAATAAAACTCCACTGACCCAAGCCCAAACCATTTATGATGAATCTTTGATACAATAATACTCCTTTGTTGTGGGATAGCTTTTCACATGCAGAGTCATGTCATTTTCTAAAATCGCTCATTAAATATATGTGGCAATAGGGACTGGTCCATTATAGGAATGTGACAGTGAATTTAGGGTTAATATCCAATCATTATAACCATGGACGCATAATATAGACTTTATCATACATGTACATGTGCATCCATGGTATAACAGAGAGACATTTTTCTGTGCAAGGAATATTCACTAAAGATAATGTAGTCACATCATATGTATAATACGTGTAGTGTCTCATTGTCCGTATCTCTGGCCATGAAGTATTTTATGCTAGTAAGACAAAATATGCCAAGTTCAATAGCAATTATACTTAAAGTGAGCGTGTCCTTCAACCTCAATGTATAAGACAATTTTGACATACGTGTTTACGGCCTGCGCTCCAGGGCTGAAGCCTGCTTAATGGGAAGAAGATGGATGTTGCTACATCAAACCTAGGTCCTTTGAGGTTGCATCCAAGTTAATCTATGAGAAGCTCACACAGAGAGTGATTAACTCTTAAGTAAAGTGTAAGAGGCAGTCTATTGCTAAAAACACATACGGTATATACACAGATGCATGGATGTTTCCACTTCTATTGCCAAGAGAGAACCACATGCCCCAGGCAAGTTTGGAACAGATGACCCATAAACACGTCCCATGCCCATCAATGTCTTCAGACACGTCCCATGTCCATCCAGGTCTACAGACACATCCCATGTCCATCCTTGTCTACAGACACATCCCATGTCCATCCTTGTCTACAGACACATCCCATGTCTGTCCATGTCTACAGACTTGTTCCATGTCCATGTCTGTCCATGTCTACAGACATCCCATGTCCATCCATGTCTACAGGCACATCCCATGTCTACAGACTTGTCCCATGTCCATGTCCGTCCAATTGTCTACAGACACGCCCCATGTCCATCTATGTCTACAGACACATCTCATGTCCGTCCATGTCTACAGACTTGTCTCATGTCCATGTCCGTCCATGTTTACAGACACACCCCATGTCTGTTCATATCAACAGAGACATCCCATGTCCATCCATGGCTACAGACACATCCCATATCCGTTAATGTCTACAGACACATCCCATGACCGTCCATGTCACAGACACACCCCATGTCCGTCCATGTCTACAGACACATCCCAAGTCCATCCATGGCTACAGACATGCCCTATATCCTTCCATGTCTTTCTTGTTGCCACTTCATAATGGCCTTCAACATATCTGCTGCTTCTTTCTATGTTCTAACATGGACGTCCTGTGTGGCAAACAAAGTGGCAAGAGATGGAGCCAGAACATCATTTTAAATTCTAGTCTGTAACTTTGATTGAGTACTGTGCTGGCGGACTGTCTCTTCTAATTGTCCGCCAATTGCCGGTGAAATCCCAGCAAACACTGTATGCATTTACTGTGCTCACATCAGTACAGATGTTAGGAGACAACCCGGATAAAAACTGCTGAGGTGGCAGTTCTGATGCAGTGAATCTGTTGACATTTTCAACCGTGCGTTTTGAGCTGTGGTGGTGAAATTATCAGTTGTAAGTGGATGATTTTTTTTTGTCTGCTGATAGAAATCACACTGTGCATGACTGAATAATTACCAGTGAAGCAGGCATGGGTGAACATTCTACAG
The DNA here is from genome assembly GCA_964020975.1 of Hermodice carunculata. Lineage (NCBI taxonomy): Eukaryota > Metazoa > Annelida > Polychaeta > Eunicida > Amphinomidae > Hermodice > Hermodice carunculata. Next base: position 43,207,686 of record OZ026626.1, on the reverse strand, counting down.
TGAAACCTGTTATGATTTGTTACATTATATATAAAGTTGTTAAATCACAGATATTGCACCATAATACACTTGTACCTTTAAGTTAGATAGTGGACATTGTATATACTTGTAACTTGTTACACCATGAACATTCTGGATACTTGTAACTTTGTAACATCATGAACAGTGTATATAAAAAAAAATGTGGATGAATGTATCTAGTGTGGACTGAATTAAATGAAAGGAAATCTTATGTGATTGCTTCAAAGATTTTCTTACTCCTAAAAAGTGGGTTTGGGCTTCCAAAAGTTAATCAAGTAGATGTGGGGAATGATAGTCTTCAGGATAATGCACAAACATGTACCCCGAATTGAAGTCTGTGGTCACTTAATTCCTGTGTCTGAAAAGCATCCACCATTGCTGAGGGTAGAATTCATCAAGAACGAGAAAATGGACTTTTGTCCTTCTGCTGTCTGAGTAGGGAAGGTGCACGATTTGCACAGACCTTAAAATCAATTTTGTTGAAATTACGCCAGATACACTTAATCCTGTCCCATTTTTTTTTTTGTGTGTCATATCCAATCAAGGGAATGGATCTATATTTAGCTGTTTTTAATTGAGTATCATGGGAAACTGAGATTAGCTAAGTGGCAAAAAAGAAGCTTTGTCATGTTTAGAGGAAATTTGACTTGGGGGGTACATTTCAGTGACTAGACGGCAATACTACTTGGCACCAGATTATGACTTGATAAAACTATTCATCTTTGAGTTTGACTCCATATATCCTGTTTTTGAAGGGTTAGGATTTCTATGGGCCATTGATGCAAATAAGTCTTTCCTTTGTGTTATATTAGCAGCTAGGAAAAGTGCGATGTTACACATGTATGATGTTACCCAAAATGAAAGAATTACATACCGACAACATGGCGAGCAATGCTGAATTCAGGAAAGAACACACAAAAAATGCTTTGATAACAGTTGAACTGGAGTGTTGAACCATATTTTTTTTTAAAGAAGTGAAGATGAAAGTGCAATCAATGCTGATAAAGGGCTGTGAATGCTCTGTTCTCCCATAATTACCCATGTGGATTAAACCAAATCGTTCCCAACATATGTGTGGAGTGATTTTACGAGCGAAATGAAATAAAAGAGAGAATCGTATTGGTTGTTGTTTTATTCGTAAGCCAATCAGATTACGTAAGATAGAAAAGAGTAACTGAAAGCTCTTTCTTGAGTGACGTATATGTACATGAACCTTTAAGTTAGCAACATAATGTTGAAAGTGAGCAAATGGAGTCGAAACGGCTGCTGCTAGCATGCTAAACCACGTAGGTTTTTGACAAAAACATAGGATTTAATGCTTTATGGGAAAAAAAGAATTCCACGTGTCCGTGTCATGGGGAGTGGATTAAGATGGTACTCATTTCAAACTGTTCACTGCTCACCATTGGCTTTCAGCAAATGGTTTTAAAACTCGTGCTGTCTAAATCCATTTCCCATGACACAGCCGTGTGGAATTCTATATGTGTTTCCCACTAATAAAGCTAATTATACAGATCTATACAGCTCAGGAGCAAGTTCTTCTGCATAGCCTCATATTTCATGTGTATTTTTTGCTGGTTTCTGTTTGTTTGTTTCTTTTTTGTGCATGTGGGACCTTAATTTATACCATAACACAGCCTGGATGTTTCCTGCAAGAACTTCCATGGGTTATAACCATGTAGAAACTTGGGTGATATTCATACAGGGCAGGATGTGCACATTAATCATGTTACTGCCCGTGTTTTTCTTTAAGAAAAATAGTTGTTGGACGACTTCACTCTTAGATAATGCAAGGGACACCTCATGATTAATGTATCTGAAAAACGAAACACATTCATAGGTGAGGCCAGACTGAAGCTGTTTATGTACCTATTTGGATGAAAAACATCCGTCTATGCATCAAGAAATTAAAAACATTTACACAGTTTATGAATAAAGAGCAAATTTGGCACCTTATTCATCAATAATAATTGCAAACTTGTGCATTTTCCACCTCATAAGATTAACCCGTCGTGCCTTGGAAAATGATGCAGAAACCCATAACCCGTCTCTCTTGAGACGGGTGAATAATTATTTTGTAAGCAGACTGCGTGAATATTGCACATGTACAGGACCTGAGAGGTCTGTGTGATGTTGGAGACATATGGGTTTGACACATCCCACTGAAGTCTTTTATCATCAAAAAATGTTTGTACCATTCATCTACATGGTGAGGAAGGTAACAAGCCTAAGGCAAGATCATATCATAGGAAAACTGCCAAACGGCCTCTTCCCTAGCTACCTCCCACCCCCACCCAGCCCCTCCCCCTCATCTGTTACCAGAGGCTTGACTTTTTCATGTAGCAAGCCTGTATGGCATTTCACGAAGTGTGTCTCTGACAAAACACCCCCGTCGTGAGATGACTTTTCAGTGGCATAACAGGGGACTGTTGTATCATGATCTGGGAATAAAAGTTGCATGTAACACAGGAATCATGGGAAAAAGTTCTCCTGTGGGCATGAGGAGAGAAAAGACCCCCAAACGTACATGTACATGTAACTCAAAATTTGTGTATGAGTCACAATTCTCTGATGAATGAGGCAAGTTGATGTATTGGCCCTTTAAACCCATGGCAGGGAAGGCTGTTGATTCAGTCTTAACCCTTTCCCCCTTGAAATGAGACTGAGTCAACAGCTTTCCTTGGCATGGGTTGGGCACCAATGCCCATGCCAAGGAAAACTGTTGACCTGGGGCACGTGATCTTGATAGGTCTCATCTGTAATTCTCAATCAAACTGTTTTTCATTACTGTTGAAATTAGTTGAAAACGTTGAAGCAGACGACATTTGACCACCAGCCGGTTTTGGCCGGTTTATGGGGGAAAGGTTTAATTCAAGGGGAAAGGGTCAATGGAACTAAAATACATGTACTGTGATATTTCCTACAATTTGATTAGCTTGCTTCTGTAGTGATCTAAAAACTGTTCAATGTTTGACATTTAAGTTGATACATGTAATAAGAACCAGTAGCAGGACTTAACCATTGGACTGCTAAACTGGCCCAGACCACCTGGAAGTAAGATATTGTCTGCCTCAATGATTTTCATATTAAACAGAGTGTTAATGATAAAAGTGAATGAGGATGTTAGATGGACCCAATCAGAATACATGTAATATACCCCAACCAACCAATCAGAATACATGTAACATACCCCAGTCAGCAGGTTCCAGAGGGATCTCACCAGTAGGAAAGACAGTCTCAATCTGGGGGGGCGGGGGGGGGAGGGGGATAAAATCCACAAATGACACATTGGAAATGTTAACAATTGTAAGAATTGGCAGTTTAGTAACAGTATTTGTTACAGTTTAAGCTAATTGCAGTATAATTGACATAAAGCAAAACAAAACAAAAAAAAGAAGGGACTTTGGTAATTGGACAAAGTAGATACAAACTGTACAAAAAAGGAACAAAATGCACATGAATTTAGAGGGAATGTGTGAGAGAGACAGTCGGGGTAGCTTTTTGGTTTAATGTACAACAAATTGTTAATCATGGTTTAAAATAAATTTATTTTGGCAGGAACTATGTGATGTGTACAATTTAAATACCTGAAGAAGTCATATAAATCATGGTACATGTGTATAAATAAGATTGTAAGATAAATTACGGATTATATGGAAATCAATACATTGTGTGAAGGTCGTGAGTTCTTCAGGGGGTATGGCAATTACTATAATTACATTGGTCTGCATACAATGTGCCAACAGAGAGGTTAGCCTCCAACTCTCTACAGGGATTTCTGTTTGATGTGTCAGTCATTACATTATTGCCATATTGTGACTAATTCTTGCTATACAGAGATGCCAGCTGTCTTTCATCACCAGGGACTGTCCCTGAAATTAGCTGAAATTTGGACCAATTTACAGTGTTTGTCCCACATTGAAACTGTGTGTTTTCTTATATATTCTTTCTTAAATATGCTATGTCCCTGATGTTCTCAATTAAATGTCCCTGAAATGGCATTTTGCATGTTGGCATCTCTGCCTATGCCATTGGTGCTTGCCTGCTGAGCCACACCTTCAAGTGCCTGCAACAAAGGAAAAACAAACAGGTGTCAATGGCAGCTGAACAAGCAAGACTACATGACACATGCTACATTACCAGAATATTATTTTAACCCTCTCCCCCTTAAACCAGCCATAAGGGACTGATGGTAACATGTCATCTGGTTCAATGCTTTTGACAAAGTGCAGAGAAACCTGTCTTTAAAGGCCACCTCCTGCAGGCTACCAAACTGTGGTCTCTCAAGACAGGTAGTCTCTGATAGAAGGTATAACATCAAATGTACTAAGTAAATCATTTTGAAATGATCTGTTAAGACAGGTGGTCCCCGATTAAGTGGTTTCTCAAGGTAGGTGGTCTATTGAGTGATCTCTCAAGGCAGGTAGTCTCCTATTGAGTGGTCTCTCAAGACAGGTAGTCTCCTATTGAGTGGTCTCACAAGACAGGTGGTCTCCTATTGAGTGGTCTCCCAAGATAGGTGGTCTCCCATTGAGTGGTCTCCCAAGATAGGTGGTCTCCTATTGAGTGGTCTCACAAGACAGGTGGTCTCCTATTGAGTGGTCTCCCAAGATAGGTGGTCTCCTATTGAGTGGTCTCGCAAGGCAGATGGTCTTCCATTGGTTTTGAATGCTTACACTAAGTAAATAAAATATGGAAGATAAATCCTGTATTGAATGATCAGGTAGAAAAATATTGAGTGCTGACAGTGAGCTAGGAGGGCAATGGCTAGATACATAAATCCATAAAAAAACAGGGACATGAGTTTTCTTTGTTTTGATCTGTTGTGAGAAACCTCTGGTATATAATCAGAAAAACAGTTACATCTTTTGACATTCAGGTTGTGTTATTACATTTGTCTCATGAAAACAATATGAAAAGGTCAAATGTAAGTGAAGGTCATACAGGTGGTTCTTCATACAACCCTCTTGATTACAGTTGTCTTAATACACCTTTATGTGCTTTGATTGCTGCACAAAAATATAATTTGCTGAGTAGCAGGGCTTCGGGTGAAGATATTGAATGTCCAGGGACCTTACTGCAGAGGATATTGAACGTCCAGGGACTTTACTGTTGAGGATAAAATGTCCAGGAACTTTAGTGCTGAGGATATTGAATGTCCAGGGACTTTACTGCTGAGCATATTGAATGTCCAGGGACATTACTGCTGAGGATATTGAATGTCCAGGGACTTAACTGCTGAGCATATTGAATGTCCAGGGACTTTACTGCAACTTAAGCTTTAGTTGCAGACTTTTCACTCTGTTGTATGGTAAGATATTGTGAAATCATCAAGATAAAATTCACCAGCTTCATCTTTCAGAATTTCTAGGCAGACAAGTACATCTATAAGCTGATCCTAAATACTGTGCTCCAAAGTCCAGTTAAAGATTGCCTTTGTGTAGTTGAGATAATACACAAGTTGGTCGGCTCTGGAACAAGGCCAAGAACCTTTTGTCATTGGTTTGTCAACTGCAGACCAAAAGGGCATACGTCAGGAAATGTTATTCACTTTCCTCTTGGGTTCATATCAGGAATCGTGTCAAATACATATATACATTGTGCTGTATTCGTCCTATTTACAACCCCTATTTAAATCAGCATTTATTTGCCATCTGTTACCATCCAGAACTATATAGATCCAGTTAATTTGGGGGGGCAGCTTAGCTAAATACATGTGGTCACAGTGAAAGTACAGACCCACATATTTCACATGGCCTGCAGAAACAGGTCAGGCCCACATTACCCTCTGTCTGCGGCAAAGATATTGGCCTATGCTTGTTACCTTATTAGCCACCAGCCAAAATTATCAACATTTTCACATTAGTACACAGAGGCCTATTTCATAGGACCCCCGTCCTTCCCTTGAAATTAGTACTTTAAAAATGTTGATTCTTTAAACTAAAATGCAAAGCTATTGTTTGGCCAGGTGTGCCAACCTGAAAACCTGTGCATCTAATGTTCATTCAGCTTCTAATGCAAATATCACCATAAATATTTAAGTTTGAGACATTTATTGGTCAGCAAAAAAATCAACATTTTCATGTATTTAAAAAAAAAAGTCTGAGTGATGGTGGCAGTGGTGGTGGTGGTGGTGGTGGGGGGGACTCTGCATCTGCTACACAGCCCAACAATAAAACCTGGGGAGCAAGGTCCAATCAATATCATGTGCATTGAACTATAAACTGCATGGACTAATACACTGACAAAAAATATTACTTTTCTAAGCACTGAAGCTAACAATGGAGCCAGTGCAGTACATGTATAATGGCAGAAAGCTTTTAGCATTGAAATGCTGCACACCAGTGGTTTAGTATAATGAGGAAACAGTGGCAGGGAAAAACACACACCATTGAAAATATGGCATCCAGGAGTGCAGAGTCCCAATGGACTTCCTGGTAGTCTGAACAAAGTTTGTTCATGATGGTGACAGCATGCTTAAAGAATGTACAAGTCCTATCCCAAGTCCAGCTGGAGTGTGGATTGCACCTTTGATCTATTCCCTGCCTTGTGTTTACTCTCGGCAATTAGTCTGATAAGGAGAGTTGTTTTCCCAGCTGGGGGCCTCCTGGTTACTCAGTCACAAGAGGTACATGATCAAAATGCACTATTCTGTTGCATTCTGGAAATTATGAGACAACTACTAGTGTAGCTGATTATCAATGATAGTAGGGTCCCATGGGAAATTAAATACTGTAAACAAAATGCAGCATTTTTGTTCTGAAATTTAAAGGGATATTATATATCAACAGCAAGTAAATTAACTCTTATCAGTGATGAAACCTAGACAGACTCCATGCATGTAGTTGTCCTATGCATGCTCTGAGCATACCAGCTAATGCTCAGTGAAACATCTTATTAAGACCATGGGTCAGTTTGTTCCCTGGTGACCTTGATCCAGTTTTCAAGGCCATAGGGGTCAACATTTGAAATATTATAAGGTCATGGATGTCAAGAATCAAAATCATCATTACTGTCATCAAAGGCCTTTGAAGAACTCACAGTTCTTCTCATTTGGCCTGAGACAGAAGTTGAATAAACCCACCACAGATTTAAGAACAATTTTATGCATCATATTTACAGCTAACATTTAAAATGCTACAGCTGGTGTATATGACGAAACTTGTATTTTGTATGATAAAGCTGCGTGGATATATGGCAGTCAGCAACTGAGCTCAGTAACTTCACCTGCAAAATTGTATATTATACAGTAATCAAATCATTTCTTAGTCTCTCTCCAGATGACAGCTAGCTCATCCTGACCCTGAAGCTGTCATTTAAGCTGATGCCTACCCTCCTTATCATTGGATTATATTGACAGGCTATACATATACATGTATGTAGGCTCACTGCACCCTCATTTCACAAAAACAGGACATTCAATTCTTGAATATCATGGGACTTAACTTTGTTATTTTTGTAAACTATAGCCCTTCATGGGACATTTTCAATGTGCACATAATGCTATGGGATGATGACCCAGTCTCAAGTGTGTATGTATATATATATATATATATATATATATATATATATATATATATATATATATATATATATATATATAAACAGTAAAACGTCCCAATACCGAACACCCTTGGGACCAGAAAAAAGTGTTTGGTATAGGGAGGTTTGCTTACATTGGAAGTACATGTATATATTTGGAACTGAGAAATGGTGTTCAGTATAGAGAGGTTTTCAGCATAGCTGGTGTTTTCAGTTAGAGAGGTTTTACTGTATATATGTGTGTGGGTGTGGGTGTGGATGTGGGTTGGCATCAGAAATAAAAAATCTTGGGCAAAAAAACAGACACTGTCTGTGTGGATTGGGCAAGAAAACAGACACTGTCTGTGTGGATTGGGCAAGAAAACAGACACTGTCTGTGTGGATTGGGCAAGAAAACTGTCTGTGTGCATGCCAGGCATTTTGGTTCCTGTATGTGAACAAAAGCTCTTTTGTGACAAATTTAAATATGCCATTCTGGTTTAGTTCCAGCTAAATGAACATGCGGAACCTTCTGTGTACCTTATTTTAAATATTTAACAGAAATCCTGTGAGTTTATGAAGATTGATGCAGTAAAGTGCATGTCAAGGACAGTTTGAATGCCCCTTGCCTTCCCAGCAGGCATCAGTGCTGCAGGAGTACATTACCACTTGGCCACTTAGTTTCTCACGTGAAAAGCAGATGGTAAATGTAGCATGTGGGCCTAAGACAAGCTGTCATTAGCTGTTGGCAAGCCGGTCCCGTTGAATGTTCCACTCTGTTGGTGCCTATGGGGATCTTGTACTAAAAGGAGAACTGCCCGTGGAAGTGATCATGCATTATTTGTAGAAAATTGGTCTGAAGCAGGAAAATACAGAAATGTGTTGATTTGATTACTAGCCCTTAAAGCGTACTAAAAGAGATTAGACACTTAAAGCCTTAAGGTAGGAGTCAGGCTTCCTGTCCCAGTTCCAGTCCTCTGGTGAGAAGCTGCTATATAAACATGGAACATGCTCTATACACTCAATGTAGAAAATATCTCGAGGAGGACCATCATCGGTAGTTCTGCAAGCAGTTATGTGCACAAGGGTTTCCCCTGCAGCCGTGAGCACCTTGTGAGACGTGAGAATCTTGCATGACTTTGATCCAGACTCTCTGAGTCGTGTCATTAGTGCTGTGTGAGAGAATTCTGGTGGCTGACTTTGTCTGGCAATTAGACCGCATTCATGTGTATCCCAGGGTGCAGGTGTAAATACGGAGGAATGACAGACTTCAGGTAGGGCAGTCTGCTCTTAACTTGTTACTTAACCCTACCATCCTGAATTAAGACTGAGTCAACAGCTTTCACCGAACCCGAACCAAGGAAAGCTATCAACATGGGGAACATTTTATTGATAGGTCTCATCTACAATTCTCATTTAGCTGCTTTTCATTATCCTTGAAATTAGTTCCAAACATTTCAGCAGTGGACATTTGACCACCAGCCAGGTTTGGCCATTTAAGGGTTAACAGATGAAGTTATGCTAACTCTTCACTTCAGGTTTTCTCTACAATTTTTGTGGATAATATGCTATATGTTCATGTTTGTCAAAAAAGAGCTTTCAGCTTTCAGTCAAGTACCAACATTTATAGTTTCAGTGTTTTTTGCATAGCCTGACAAGTCCTTCTGTAACTGCCCTCGTAGCAGCTGCAACATGACTTGCCAGGTAATATATGGACCATTGACCAGGACATTAACCCTCTCCTTAAACTGGCAAAAAACGACTGCCAGTTGAACGTCTGCCTTCTTATGACTAATATCCTCAGTAATGAAGGACAGTTTTGGTGAAATCTATCAAGATAACATGACCCAGGTCAACAGCTTTCCTTGGTGTGGGTTGGGTGTTTAATGACTGAGCCATATGCCAAGGGAAGCTGTTGACTCAATCCTAATTCAAGGAGTAAATTAAGGGTTAATAACTTTGAAATCAACTTCAAAGAGAACACATTGACTTTGACACACAAAGGGATCCTATCGACTTTGATACACAAAGAGAACCTATCGGCTTTGATACACAAATTAATAATCAGCAAGTTAACAGCGATACTTGTTTCCAAAGTGGGTTTGAAAAAACAGACAGAGGGACTTTGAATATATTTAGAGTGCTTGACCAATGACCACTGATATGTATCGTCAATAAAGTTGATTGGTTTCTTAAACTTCCTTATTTTATGTAGTCCATTGTCTGTAACAAAAAGATAAAAAAGCTCACTGCATCAGGTTCCATATCAATAGTAGAGGATCTAAATGAAATTTTGTGAAATCTGTGACACTATGAAGTTGGAAAAACTGTATCTGTAGATTGTTTGTGTGAGTGCTCAAAGGACATGAAGCTTTGGTAGAGAGATTTGGGGGCAGTCCCCCTTTTGACCTCAGTTGACTTGTCGGTCAGCTGAGCTTTTACATGCAAGATGTTTAGTCATTAATGGGCTGTCCATCTGTCTGTCCATCCACAATTCGCATTTTAGACTTCTCCAAAACCACTGGCCAGGTTCAATTGAAACTTGATGGGGATGTACTTAGGGTAAGTCACTATCTATTTTGGTGAAATGGTCATGGTCCAATGATTTTTTTGATTTTTTATTATATTTTGGTTCATTTTTTGCCCAAATCTTAAAAAATCTTCTTCGGAACTGCCCAGACTATTTATTGCTTGGAAATTGGATAGGTGCACTTTGGGGGACCCCTAGACCTTAATGTATTCAATAGGCCACACTGCAATTTTTTTTCCTATTCTTTTTATGAATTTTTGTGTGTTAAGGTTACTTTTGACTTCTCCAAAACTGTCACTGAGATTGTTCTGAATCTTTGTGAATATGTAGCTTTTTGGACATTTAAACAAGGTTATTCACTAAGCAGCCATACTCAATCTGGATCCTTGATTTATAATGAAGTTTTCACTTTGGGTACTTGTCAGTTATGCATGCATTCCTATTGATTACTATGCAAGTCGATGGAGATTGCAATGGTTAGTCACATTTGGACCTCTCCAAAACATTTAACCAGATTTGCTTCAAACTTGGTGGTGATGTACCTTAGGTGGGGCCCTACTGAGTTTGTTCAAATAATCAAAATCCAGTAATTTTTTAATTTTTGTGAATTTTTTTCTTTTTTTTTTTTTTAAACTTTCGCTCTTTTTTTTTGGTCAAAATCTTTAAAAAATGTCTAAAACTGCCTGGCCAATTGCTTTGAAATTGCAAAGGCACACTTCTGGGGACCTCTGGACCTTGATTTGTTCCAACAGGTGGCATTGCAATTATCTTTCACTTTTCAAAAGGATTTTTGTGTATTTTCACTTTTCTTGATTCTTTTCCCCAAAAGGTAAGTTGTGTCCTCTTCAGACTCATTGGGAATGATATGTGGAATTGATCTCCGCCAAATTTGTTCAGTACAAAGTGGTGCTGTCACTTTCTGATTTTTAGCAAATTATCAAAATTTGGGGAAATCAGTGAGGGGATATGTTCATGTTAGCAACAGTGATGATGGTCTGAAACATAGGTGACCTTGATATCATTGTGAAGTTTACAAGACCATTTCAATCTGTGCATGAAGTAAGGTCAGCTGGGCACAGGACTGTCACAGTCCTCTTGTTCTTAAAAATCATGAATAAAAATTACCAAAATGGTGTGATTCAATGTTATGCTCAGCATGCGCTTATTTCCATTTTGTTTCTTCTATTTATAATTAGTCGAAACATTTTGGAGTTACTTCCAACATTAGCAAACAGAATATAGAACACTGAAACTGGTAGGGTTGTGCAAACCCTGTGTGTACTGGCAAAGTACTTAAGATCTACATAATAAATAGTATTGTAGAATTGGTATTATTTTTTTGTATCAGTATGAAAATAAACAAGCTTAAGGTCAATAGCGTTGCTTGTCATGCATCAGGCAAATGTTGGCAAATGACTCTGAGGAAAGCTGTTAACTCATTACATAAGTGGCACTGACAGGGTTTTTAGGAAAGCTGTTGACTCAGTCTACAAGTGGGACTAACAGGGTTCTGAGGAAAGCTGTTGACTCAGTCTACAAGTGGGACTAACAAAGTTTCAGGAAAGCTGTTGATGCATTCCATTAGTATTACTGACAGGGTTCTGAGGAAAGCTGTTGACTCAATCTACAAGTGGCACTAAGAGAGTTAAGATTCCTGACTCCCCATAAGTCTGTCATTGCCAATTTGAAAAAACCAGCATGCTCTGAATTGACATAATGATACTAGATCCACATTCTCTTGAAGCCTACCTTTCATTCAAGTACCAGTATGCTTACATTTGCAGACGTCATAAGAAAGGCCCAGGTCAACAGCTTATGTAATGTTCTCCAAAACTGCACACAATACCACCGCATATGTCTTGGAAACATGCCTTGAAAGGATCTCAGTAAAACTGGGTCACGACTTTTGTATCTAGGTCACTTATACTCATACACTGTCAGCTTAAAGTTAAGCTAGTTATGCTCAGCATAGCTCATACCAAGCTGGAGCTCAGTTTAGCTAAGCTAAAGTTGGGACTTATTTTGGGTTGATTGTACTTAGGTCAGCTGAGCATGGGCTGTTCTCACAGCTCACTTGTTTCTTCATGTTTTTGTTCATGGGACTTGACAGGCCAAGTGCATCTGCAGAAACAAATTTGCTCCACCCATGTCGACATAATCAATTATGGAAGGGCTAATTGATGAATGTTGAATGACAAGTGCTTCGTTAGTTGAGGGAAGACTGCATCACTATGGTAATGTCATAAGTTAGTCATGCACACACATCAAAGTCAGCTACAGTGGAACATGTCTCCAGGGACCACAAGTGGAACCCAGTCAAAATGAGTCATGGATGGTTGGTGACCCCTGAAGACAGGCGAAATTAAACTAAAATACAGTCGGAAAGTGGATTTAACAGACTTGAAAGGAGATGACCAAAAAGTCTGTTATATTGATCTGTTGGTAAATTGATCCTTAAAAGTTGGTGTTTTTGAGTCTTGTGAGACATATTAGAAGTCTGTTAAGTTGAACTGTCCCCTAACTTTGTGTCGACTTCCTACTGCATCACGATGGGGTAACTGGGACTGGCCCTGACCACAGGTCTGTACATAGCAGGGGTGGGGTAATGGGGGGCAGGTTGGACTGCAGTTCTGAACGACATCAGTCATGGACAGTTATAGAGGGAGCCACTTCAGTGCTCTGTAATCTTTGTTGAGCTTAAAGATATTTTGCACTATATGTAATGAGTGCCTTTGCCTTCACAGATGTACCATATTCATTCTAATCAGGACCACTTCTCTAAGAAGGACCTCCTACCTCTTTGAAATCTGAACAATAAAAAATTAGACCAAAAAGTGCCAGATTTAATTACCTTTTTCACACAGATATACTTATAATGTTCAAATTAGGGTTTTAAATTCAGGTTTATTATATAGTGGTACCTGCTGTAAAAACCACCTCCAAGATAGGACCACATATTAGTTAGAGGACCATTCAGGGACCACTCTTTCCAGAACCTTTCCTGTATTCCACTGTTTAATACACCTTTAAGACCATTGACAGTGCAAGAACACTATCTGGGATGCATTGTCTTAAATAGTTGGTACCACTGTGTTGTAATTTTGTGATCATCCGGGACACTTATAGGCAGAAATGCACCATGCAGTTCTGAAGAATAACCTTAGTTTACTGCTAAACAGAGGCACAAATCCCCCTAGATTTCAAGCTAATTTAAAGCTCATGTAGTTTCACCAAAAAAGTGACAGGAAAAAAAGTGATTTTAGGTATTTTTGTTTTTAGGTTGTGAATGCCCTGGTCAGTGTTTTCTTTTATTTCCTGGTAATTGAGTCATGCTACACCTATCATGATGTCATCTGTAGCATGACTCTCTAGCTTTAGCATGACTTGCTAGCTATAGCATGACTTGGCAGCTAGAGAATGACTTGGCAGCTATAGCATGACTTGTCAGTTGTGGCATGACTTAACAGCTATAGCATGACTTGCTAGCTATAGCATGACTTTCTGGCTATAGCATGACTTGCTAGCTATAGTGTGACTTGTCAGGTATGACTTGCTAGCTGTACCATTACTTGCTAGCTACAACATGACTTGCCAACTTTAGCATGACTTTCTGGCTATAGCATGACTTGCTAGCTAAAGTATGACTTGCCAGCTATGTAGCATGACTTGTCAGCTATAGCATAATTTGTCATCTGTGGTATGACTTGTCAACTATAGCATGACTCATCTGTAGCATGACTTGCAAACTGTGGCATGACTTGCCGACTTGGGCACATGAGCACAGCTTCACCCTCCCACATTCCCAATTTGTGCTGAAGTCAGCATACTTCGAATGAATGTAACAAAAGCAGATTCATGTTCCATGTAGAGTGACTTTCCATTCAGGTTTCAACCTATTATTAAGAGGAACAGGACAGTGTCCCAGGTCAACAACTTTCCCTGGTGCACTTTGGGTCCAAATTAATTTGCCTGAATATTGTCAAGAAAAGCTACTGACTCAGTCAGAATTGTGCTCTGGAAGAAAAAACACCTTAATGAAATGTCCCCTCATTTGATCATCTGATTTTCGTATATGATAATTGAAGGTGGAGATGTATGGTAATATTTGTCATCAATGTAGGACTATAATAGCGCCAGGTGAAAATACTATGGTACAGGACCAGGTCCCCAGTCTGTCAGTTTTCCAAGTTTCTAGTCCCAGCTGTCAGTGCTGATTTGACTTATTTTCCATCGTTTGGCCACAAACCTATGTGTAGGCAGCAGGGATTATCTTTTCCGACGCGTCCAGTTAGTTTGAAGATAGGGTCAGTGAAGGAACAGACCAAGCGTCTAGTGACGCTTTCCTTGCTGGCACTCAGCTGTTTTGCATCATCTGCTGGAAATTATGACAGAATTGAGTTGACCCCCCAGATCCCAAGATCTGATTTATTGGCTTTAAATGCACAGCATTGCAAAGTACAGGTATTGAAAGGTTAAGAAAAGCCCAACATGTCATTAGATATTTCAGCAGCAATTGTGTGAGGCTGCATGGCATGATTGATGTAAATGTCACGATGTGGGCCTTAGATGTAATACTTATACACCCCACAAATGACTACAGTTGGCAAAACATCTCGTGATTCACAGGTCACATCAAACTCAAATTTACATCAATTGTACCTTGATACTATTTCTTGACCTGATTACACTTTGGTGACCTTGACCTTGTTTTTAAGGTCACGAGTTCCATGTGTATGCAAGGTGAGGGGCATCTTGTACGTCTGTGGGATGAGGGTTCAAGTTGGCTTCAAACCCACCGTAGTACAAAATGCAAGTGTTGGAGGGTTAATGAATCAGCATAATGTCATTGGATATTTCAGCAGCAAATTGTGTGCAGTTCACATTATTGATGCAAGTCCCTCAATTTAGGACTTAATATGGTTGATGGGAATAAAACTCATTTGCATACAAAAGCTGTATCTTTGTACGGCATGCAAAAGTTGTAAATGAGATGAACATCACTGCAGCATTCCACCATATGGGGCTATGAAGATAAAAAGAGGCTTCCATACAAATGCATGAATTAGATTGCATGCTGTGTATAAATGTATAGGGCCAGTCCAGATGGAACAAGAAAATAGGGCTGCAACTCTAAATAGAAAATACCCCAATATTGGTCCCTTCTTTAAGGGACCAGCCATATGGCAGGCCAAGTGGTCCCTTCATTGAGGGACCAGCCATATTGTAGGGCCAAGTGGTCCATTCTTTGAGGGACCAGCTACAGTGGTACCTGCTATTTAAGACCGCCCCTACAGTCAACAGAAAGTGGTCTCATAATGCAGGTGGTCTTAAATTGGAGGTATATTTAACAAGGAAATACAGCAAAGGGTCTTGGAAGAGCGGTCTTAAAAAGACATACAGTCTTAAATTGGAGGTGGTCTTTAGAGCAGGTACCACTGTATATGGCAGGACCAAGGGGTTCCTTCATTGAGGGACCAGCCATATGGCAGGGCCAAGTAGTCCCTTCTATGAAGGACCAGCCCTATGGCAGGGCCAAGTGGTCCCATAAAGCTGCAGGGACAGATCTGGGCCTTCAAAATTTGTAGCCAAATCCAGAAAAAAAGTTATCTCTGCAGAATTCAACCTGACTCTCAAATAATTTATGTTAGAATATATTAGCCACATGCACATTTCTTTAGCCAAATGAGTTAAGCATTAGTATTTGGCTAATAAAAGGCTAATGGTACCAGCAGTCCCTGAAGCAGGTGATCTCTGAAGTAATATGGAAGAGATACCATAAAGGACTTAATACGTGTGGTCTTAAAGTGCAGGTGGTCTCTGTGGATGTGAAGTATCATGGAAGATATACCACAAGGGACCTAATGAGAGTGGTCTTAAAATGCAGGTTGCCTCTCGACGGACTGGTCTGTGAAAAAACCTGGTTTGGTTTGGTTGAGAGTGGAGGGGTTAAGATATTTGGCTTTGTAAGTCAAATAGCCATTTTGAGGAGGGTTCTCACTTGTGGAAAGAGATGTCCACTTTATGCTACATGTACATTGTATGTCAGTGGCTTTAAACTTAGATAGCCATTGGGCATATATGCAAAGAGATGTCCATTTTATGACTGGCTATGTCAATCCAATCTGCCACTTACTGTATTATGTATGTATCTTGTTTTTAAGCAGTTGCCTGGAGCACAGACCTCTCTTTATTTCCTTTATCTCCCCTAGTGTCTACTTTCCACCAAGCAAATACAACATACACCTCAGTGTTTGCCTCATAAGGATACCAACATTGTCATTTACATGGTGTAATGTTCCCCTGTTCTCCAGTAATATCAACATCACATGTTGTCTTGTGCCTTTTTTAACCTTTGCCTATTTTACTGTTTTGTAGGAACTTAGGCAAATCAGGCCTCCGGGTGTCCAACATAGGCCTTGGTAAGTACAACCATCGGATTGATTGAACTCTTTTACAAAACTTGTCAAACAGACCTAAAACTGTCAACAAAATTGAAACACCATGCTCTTCCCTATCAGGGTCTCATGCTCTAATGACACACACACACACACACACACACACACACACACACACACACACACACACACACACCACCTTGAATCTGAAGGATAAAAAGTCAGACCAAAACAAGATATATTTACACTCAATTATCCTGTTGCAACATTTTACCCATAATGGTCAAAGTAGGGTTCAAAAAAGGAAGGCTTATTGTGCTGTAATTTGGTAAGAACCCTACATTGGGTGATTATAGGAAGGAATATGGTTAATAATCACCTTTCAAGTTGGTGTTGTCATGCAAAAGTCAAATTTGTACAATTTTTTTTGTATCTTAATTGTGGGAACAAAAAGAGCGCCCTCATGTCAAAACAGTTACCAGATTATTTTTTCCCTGGCAGCACTTTCTGTCCAAATATAAAGGACACCAGATGCACCAACAGTGTTCATAGATACCATCGCAAACCGTCAAAGTAGTATTTTTATGGCAGCATTTTCAGGCTTGATGTTAAGTTACGGACACAAGACACAGCAAAAGCTTTTTTTGGATACTGTTGGATGTTTTCAGGCACATGGCCACATGTCTGAGTTGTTGGCAGATTTTTTTAACGTTGATTATACATGCAAAAAAAAAATGGTGCATGCACATTATAATGTCCTGCATTAAGTAAACCATTAATTTGGATGTTTTGTGCTAACATACTGGAAAAGATCAGAATACAATGTGTAGGGACTGCTAATAGGATAAATTAAAGTTTAAGTCCACCTACACCGTATGATTTGTTTTTCTGAGGCATACATACATTTCTGAGAAAAGATTCAAATTTTTGTTTTAATGCAAGACAATTGGCATGCTTGTGACATCCCTTAAAAATATGAATCAAAAACTGTGTATTCTCTATGTAATGTTTAGTTTGCTATGGGCCCCTGATATCACCGACAAATACAAAAGTTAGTGAGGCATGTATAGTGACCAGCATCAGATTTTTATACAAAATGTCATGAACAGTGTGACTGGTTGGGACAAAGTCATTCTGGGCAGGAAACATGATGAGCCATGAAGCAGCACCTCGGGCAGAATCATTGAGCCCCGACCAGAAATACATGTGAATGATTGTTTGTATTTATTTCATGATGTTTCTGTGGAATATTCTGTTTAAGTAGACAACAAGCAATAATTTTTAAGCAAAAAAAGAGACCAGAAACAAATAGAAAAGCATAACCACCTAACACCACCATGCACAGATGAATCAGTCTATTTTGCTAGAAGTGTACTGTGGTCTAATTTTGAATGATGCTGCGAGTTGACAACCAGCCAAACAGGCATGGCAGTGCATGGCGAGGAATAAGAAACAGTGGCAATTGAAAATACATAGAATGATGACTTTATTTGCAAACCAAACAGTAGCCTGAAAGAGGAAGTGGCAATTTACTTCAAAGTACATAAAACAGAAACAGGTGGCAGTAGGGAGTCTAAGAACAAGGTGCTCCTTACCAAATATGGTACTGCACTATGTGATATGGAGCAGCAGACATGATAACCATAACACTTTTTTAACCTTCCAATGGCCCCATTGTGGGATAACACTGATAAACACATAAGCTAATTAGGCATGAATGTATATAGTGATTGGCATATGGCTGAATGCTGCATTTTGATTGTGTATCAAATGGGTGTGAGCAACCAAGGGGCTCCCAGCTGCTTGCAGTGTATTCCTGATCAGCTTGATTAGCATAAGCAGGGACTCGCCACAGATGGACTGCCAATGGCCGGGCCCCCTTTGTATCATCTATGTTGCCACTGCTCAAGTGGTCGGGTGTTTAAGTGAGCACCTTCATTGCTGAACAAACACAACTTCCGGTCTGCGCTAGCCACTGCCAGTCTCCTTGGGTCAGGTCAGGAGATGAAAGGCGAGAATAATCATGTCACTGACTGAAGTGTGCAAAAATTTTCACCATGCTCGACTTATTTAAGTCAATATTTAGTGTTATGTTGGACTCATCTACAAGAAATTAAACCACTATCATGATTCTACTGGCCATCTTAAGCTATGTTTTATTGCTAACTATGGCATAGGGAGTCATTATGCATGCAAGTTGTCCAACTTTTCAGCATTTTGGGCCCAAAAATTTCCAAAACTTGTCTTTTTATTGGCCAATTTCAATGAAAAACAAATCGATGGATTCGCACAGTTCTGATTCAAACGATGAGACTAGTTGCACACGCATAAATCTCCATGTTTTTTAACTTGGCACAACAGGACACCCGATGTAAGTAACCCAATACAACTGAAAGCAGAAACATAGATGGAACAACAAAGGGACTGATTATGGGGATTAATGTGAGCGGTGCTACTGATCAATGCTTTGTAGTTGCCGTGCCCAGTTGGCTGCAGTCCCGGTGGTCGTCTCATCTATAGCATGTCCCTGGCATAAGTAAACACAAGAAATAGAATAGAGATGCAAAGTTTACCCTAGTTGGCCTTTGAAGTGCTTGGGACAAGACTTGTACAATCTTTAAGCTTCCTGGAACCATCATGCCAATGCACGTTTGGGTAATATTTGGATAAAATCTGTAACTCAGGGGTGGGATTGCAAAATAATGTTGGAAAATGTATCGCACTTACTTAAACAGCCCTTATATGTTTAAACCTAGCTATTATTAGTTGTATCAAATTATTTAATATATTTATTATTTAAAACCTTAACCAAAGTCCCAAATTACCTTATATGAAAACCTTACCCCAGGTACAGCTCTTGAGGGTGCATGGTTGGCTGAGTGGTAAGACGCTCGCCTTTCACCTCTGCAACTCGGGTTCAATTCTCGTCCTGGGCAGCATGTGGGAAAAGTTCCTACCACTTTAACCGTGCACGGTGGTTTTCTCCGAGTTCTTCAGTTTCCTCTACCACAGACAAGGTAGGAAGTATACGCCAACATCTGTGCCATGGAGAGTGACTCGATAAGTCAATGTTTGACTTCTTTCACAATCCATGTAAAACGAATGTGTCTGTACTATACTCTTATAATATTAAAGACCAAGTGTCTGGATGCCATAAAATAAAGCCATTTACAGAAGAAAGCTCATTGAAGGCACTGGTTCACTTTGGTTTCACTAAGAAAATGTATTAAATATCCTTTTTTTTTTAAGTCATGGTATAAAAATGCCATTGGGGGTCTTTTATTGTAGAGATAAGAATGTTCTCATTGTCTTTAAACCCAAACTGAAAAATGTGTGCTTAAATACTGTGCACGTGACCTTTCACTCAGTTACTTTAGAATGGCTTTCAATAGGGTAGAAGTATTTATCAGTTTTCCAAGTTGAGACCATCTCATATCACTTGGCTGCATTTCGGTTTAAGGGTATGATATGAGAAATAAACTCCCTGACTGAGCTTATTTTTGCTATCTGAAGTCATACTTTGTAACAGATTTAACATGTAGAAAAACTGCAAATATATATATGATCATTTAATAATCATATAGCTATTTCAAAGTAGTTACATGAACTGTTTCTTGGTCTTGACCTTTTAACCTAACCTTAACCGTTTTTCCCATGAATTAAGACTGAGTCAACAGCCATGAGCTCATTATGGAATGAGGACGGCTGTTGACCTAGGTCCTTGTTTTCTGCGGAACTTCAGCCATGTGCATACTTGAATGGAAGGTCTTTTCATGACAAATTTAAATCTTGACTTCTAATTCAGATGAGCTGGACTTTGTGGTCTCAGCTCAAGATTTCTGGGGGGAATCGATACACTAATGTCAACCGTCCGCTTTTCATCTTTCCATTCTTCTGTCCATCTGTGTGGATGATTTTGAAGTTGATGAAGTCTATTTCCACCACATTTTTGTGGAGGCAGGGGTTAGTGGTTTTTATCCCTGTAGCTGTGGCACAGTTCCCGGGCAATGTACGAATCACTGAGTTGAGACCTTTATGTTGGCACTTGAATCAAAGCCATTAGGCTGGTGTTCCAAGAAGACCAGACATATAAGAATAGAGGAATATAGTAGCGGAGCCAGGTGATGTGAAGACAGCAAGGCCTATACACAGTGGGCAGAGCTGTCATACAAATTGACATTTGCCCTTTAAATTTCTCATTTTGTACATGATATTTTTCGTCTGTTTCACAATTCAGAGGAAATGCTTAGACTCACTTATAGCCCACGATACAAAACACGGAAAATATATTTATAGATCATAACCTTTAATACCCCTTGGCCCCCTTTGCCCCATTGTTTCAAAACCTTGTCCTGTTAAATGCCTGCCAGTTGCACTAATTTGAGCATCCACACCATTCAGGACAAGGTTGTGGCTTTCAAGCTGTGGACCTTTGACTGGGATAATTAGAGTTGGTGACATGCCATAGTCTGCCTTTGTTTTATTTATATATAGCCACGAAGAGGTTATCTGATCGTTTAATTATGTTTGATATACATCCGTGGCAGGCAGGAGTCCAAGGGCAGGCCTTGCATCATTGTGTTGGTCTTGGTCATTTTTTTTCACCTTCCGCCCTTTCTGAGGCCTGATGAGCTGCCAATATCCTGGCCTTAACCTCCTCCCACTCAGATCACCCACATGTTAATTGCTACGAGATCTAAGACTAATGTGTTTAAGTTCTTGTAAATAGAAAAGCTTTTACTGAGATAAGTATACACAAGACTTAACAGGATAACATGGCCCATGTTGCCAGCTTTCCTTGGCATGGATTCAGCACATTGTGTTGAACCCATGCCAAGGAAATCTGTTGATTTGGTCATGTCCTAAATGAAAAAGGGTTAAATGTCTTAATGGACAGTAAATTTCGCACACACGTACACAAACAAAAATCAGTTTTCAGAAAGCATGTGAGGCAAATGTGAGACACTTTACACCCCAAACTGGCATCTTGAGGACCTGTTGTGATGTTAGCTTGACAATCCTTGTATACTCAGGGGTAACATGGCCTACCTGGTAATATGGGTTATGGTGCGGTCCCAACCTACCATTACCTTAAGAAAAGAAAAAGACATCAAAGACATTGGATTAAAAATATAAGTTGTAATTGCAAGTTAAAAAATTAATATTTAACAAAAAACACTAAATACCATTGCCTTAAAAAAAGACATCAAAATCATTAGATTTAAAACAATAGTTGCTAGTAAAAAATTTTAGCATTAGATAAAATAAGTTTAAAAAGACATTTAACAAAATGATTTCACATTCTAAGACACAGAGCAATCCCTGGTGTCTGGGGTAAAATTCCAGAGAGTGAGAGCAACTTCAGCAAAGAAACCATCTTCCAATGTGTCCTAGACACAAAGGAATGTTTGATATCTCCAGATGTCAGTGTACAGGAAGACAGGCCTGTCAGGGCTCTCAGAGTACTGGAAGATAGGCCTGTCAGGGCTCTCAGTGAACAGGAAGATAGGCCTGTCAGAGCTCTCTGTGAACAGGAAGACGGGCCTGTCTGGGCTCTCTGTGAACAGGAAGACAGGCCTGTCAGGGCTCTCTGTGAACAGGAAGAAAGGCCTGTCAGGGCTCTCACATTTGGTGGCAGTTCAGCTTTCTGTCTCCTTTTTGTTTCTTTAATTTTCAAAAGAAATTTTTGCCTACTTTGGGCAATTTACCACATGAAAATCCATGTACTTCTTGATTCTTTGGTGTATATAAAATCTTCTTATTTCTTGTAAGCAGATGTTGATGGTTCTGAGAAGCTTTAGATGTTTTTAATAAAGGATTGGTCAGTAAAATTATGTGATGTATTGATGAGTTCTAAATTTTGCAGTCGCAGGTCAACAGCTTTGTAGATGAGTCATATATATGGCACTCCCAGGTCAACAGCTTTATAGATTAGTCCTAGATATAGCACTCCCAGGTCAACAGCTTTGTAGCTGAGTCATATATATGGCACTCCCAGGTCAACAGCTTTATAGATGAGTCCTAGATATAGCACTCCCAGGTCAACAGCTTTGTGGCTGGGTCACATATATAGCATTCCTAGGTCAACAGCAAAAATTTTTTTGTTTAGGGCTTTCATATAGCACAGGCTTATAGCCCTGAATTAGGGCACAAACGAGTTTGAAGATGGGTGACCTTGACCCAATTCCCAAGGTCACAGAGCTATTTTAATGAATTTGGTTTCCACTTGATCACTTGAAAAGTTTTTTGCATGGGACTATCTTATTGCACATGCTTATAGTCCAGCATAGGGTCTTGGACAAGTTCAAAGATGGGTATCCTTGACCAAATTCCCAAGGTCACAGAGCATTTTAAGAATGTGGTTTTCACACGATAACTTGAAAAGTTTTGTGCATAGGGGTTTCATATTGTACATGGTTAGAGTCCTGCATAAGGTTTCAGAGAATTTTGAAGATGGGTGACCTGGACCAATTCCCAACATCACAGAGCCATTTTAGTTAATTTGGTTTTCATACGATAAGTTGAAAAGTTTTGATCATAGACCATTCTTATTGCACATGGTTTTAATCGTACATAAGGTCTGAGACAAGATTGAAGATAATCACCTTAACTCAAATCCAAAGGTCACAGATGTGGGGGGGGGGGGCACATAAATCTAGCAATCTCTGATTGCATTTTAATTTTTCATTGCTGTCAAAAACAGTAAAAACCTTTGAAGCAGACACC
Source organism: Hermodice carunculata (assembly GCA_964020975.1). Lineage (NCBI taxonomy): Eukaryota > Metazoa > Annelida > Polychaeta > Eunicida > Amphinomidae > Hermodice > Hermodice carunculata. The sequence continues at coordinate 43,184,493 of OZ026626.1, read as the reverse complement.
ATTCGAGCACTGAGGGTTTCTTGGCCACATGTAGGTCTACATCAAGGGAAAACAATGAAGTCATAAAATATCACATTACAGGTGTACATTCTGCTAACCAAAATGTGAGGTGCTTCAACTCAAAATCTGCGCAGCACGTCTCGACGTTCACAGTGAAACTTCATCATAATGACACCATCTGTTGCCTGCTGAACATTTCAGACAAAAAGAGTCCAATAGCAAAAGAATATTACTTGAAGCCCAACGAAACTTGTGTCATGGAGTGACTATGTCAGATTGCTGAGTGCCATTATAATGAGGTTTCACTGTGTATGTTTTGAATTTGCGAATATTTTTCTTTTGTGAGACTGTAGTTATAATATGGAAATCCAAAGTCGAAATTCTATTTTCTCCTGTCCAAAATCTGAAATGTAAATGTGGAATAAATTTATGAAGACCATTATATTACGTCAAACTTCCTCAGAAAGTAAATTTAGCAACAGTTGATGATGGAAATCAAAGATTGTCTTTTGCTCATGATAATTTGTACCATGAAGAAATACAATGCCTTCCTATTTTGTACGTCATTTTCCATTTTCTGAAATGACATTTCTGTCAAACGTATCATATATCACCCAAGTATGTATCCTGCAGATGACAAGTTTAATCTCAGTCCAAAAAAAAATGTCATCATACCACTGACATGCATCTTGCAGCTGTGGCCTGTTTTAACTCCTTCACTGCAGCTGTCAATCACAACTTTAAGATTTGCTAACTTAAGTTATAAAAATGATTCCAGATTCGGAATCCTTGTAAAACACTCTTCATTCCAATGTCAACATGCCTCTGGTCAATTTGACAGAAAGTAAGAATGGTTTAGGTCAAGTTTCTCCCAGCATGCTTTTGGGTGCAAAGCATGCTGGGTAAAATTGTTGACTCTGTCAATAAAATAGTCCGGAAAGAGTCCACTGTTGTTGCACGCATTTGTGGACGTCAATGTCACATCTTGGACATACTCAACTCCAAAAATAAATATTTCAAACAGATATGCCTTCAGAAACCTTTGAGTAACATTATAAACTTGAAGTTTCAATGTCACATTTACGTATGAATGCAAGTGTACAGTGTACGGCTATCATGCTTACAATTACTGCTTGTGTACAGCGTAGGTTTATTGTCTAAATACATGGATACATTTTATTCATATGTGTGTTTAAAGTGGTGCATGGTTACAGCTTTTAGAAACTTGAGTATTAATAAATGTCATGGTTATAATTTATACAGTATATTTTTGACTATTGACCTCATGCACATGAATGTATGTAATGATATATTATTCTAGTTTAACTCTGAGCATCTTGAGGAATCTAAATCTGGAAAAAATTCTTATGATGCACAGCTTGGGTGCATCAGGTTTGGATGCAGTGAATTACAGGATTTTCAGAACTTGTTTGGGGGTAGGTATACTGGTATATATCTGGGTCATCACTGTACAACAACTAGTGCTGTGCTGTCTGTCTGTCTGTCACCAAATCTGACAAGTAATGTGTTTATGCACTGACATTACACTGACAACAGACTGGTATATAAGACAGACCAAAGACTGGCATTTAGCTGACCAAAGACTGGTATAAGACTGACAAAAGACTGATATAAGGATGACAAAAGACTTGTATATGGCTGACCAAAGACTGGTATAAGACAGACCAAAGACTGGTATAAGACAGACCAAAGACTGGTATAAGGCTGACCAAAGACTGGTATAAGACAGACCAAAGACTGGTATAAGACAGACCAAAGACTGGTATAAGACTGACCAAAGACTGGTATAAGACAGACCAAAGACTGGTATAAGGCTGACCAAAGACTGGTATAAGACAGACCAAAGACTGGTATAAGACAGACCAAAGACTGGTATAAGGCTGACCAAAGACTGGTATAAGACAGACCAAAGACTGGTAAAGGGCAGACCAAAGACTGGTAAAGGGCAGACCAAAGACTGGTATAAGGCTGACAAAAGACTGCCATTAAACTGACATGACTCACTAATTTGATAAGGTGAAAAAACTGCCCATACCCCAGATCAATGGGCCTACATTGTGTTGGGACTTCAGTTTTAATTGAATATGCCTCTGATATACTTGTGAATGTAGCCACAATGAACACACGATGAGAACAAATATTTCCTTGTGCACAACGTAAGGTTTTACTTTTTGAAGGGCCTTTTTTTAGCTCATTTTCTACCATTTCCTGATTCTCTCAGAAAACTTGTTTCATTCAAGGCCAATATTACATATTCAAGCCCTTCATAAAAACAAAAAGACCTGGCCCATTGCCTGGCTAAAACATAGTGGTGAACAAAACGCAGTTTTGCTTTTTAAGAGGGAGTGAGAGATAACACAGTGGTAGCTGCTTATAAAGTTGAGGGGTAACATTGCTAATTACTGTTAGTGGTGTCAGCATTGCCTGCAAAGTCATTCCTTAACCCTTTCCCCCTTAAAACGGCCAAATCTGGCTGATGGTCAAATGTCAGTGTTTTCAACTAATTTCAACACTGATGAAGAATAATTTGACTGAGAAATGTACATGAGACTTATCACAATCACATGCCCCAGGTCAACAGCTTTCTTTGGCATGGGTTTGGCACTTAGTGCGAAACCCGTGCCAAAGAAAGCTGTTGACTCAGTCTTTAATTCAAAGGGGAAAGGGTTAAGTGTCATAAGGGCAATTGGAACATGACTTGAGAACAATGATGATGATGATGATGATGATGATGATGATGATGATGATGATGATGATGATGATGATGATGATGATGACAATAAGAACAACAGTTAAAAATTGGGAAAAAATGAAATGTAGAGCAATAGACAGTGTCCAATTAAGCCCTGTCTGTCATCCTATGGAATCTTAGAGAAACTCCAGAAACAGGATAAAATAGCCATTTATGTGACATCTAAAATGGCAGGGCGCCTTCTAACTCGTAATTTGTGATGCAGATAAAGAGTATTTCATTTCTGTAGGACGTTTATGGATTTTGATTATTCTTGATGGTACAGTTTGTCAGCTTATGATGATATGTGGTTCAGATAAATTACTTTGTGTTTGAAGGGACTTCATATACGATTCTTGAAGGGTATTTTTATCCTCCTATAATTCATGATTCTGATCAATTTCCCCTGTCAATGGTGACAGACACACAAATTGATTTGTGGCCAAGAATAAGGGGTAAATTGTATTGTACGTGATCAATGCAGGTTTTAGTGGGCCCACCATGTTGGCTGCTGTTCTGTAAAAGAATTAAGCCAGGACCAATTCTGTGCATTATACATGCTCAACTCAAGTGTCTCTCTTCTGTCCACATTTATGAGGATTTAACCCTTTCTTTCTCAATTGAATCACCCTAAAGCACCTGGATATAAATTGTCTTCTTTAATGTTTATTTAATACTTTCCACTTGAATTAAGACTGGGTCAAGAGCTTTCTTTGGCTTGGGGAGGCCACTTAAGTATTTGCCAACCCTTGCCAAGGAAAACTATTGACCTGGGGAATATTATCTTGATAGGTCTTATCTACAATTCTCAATCAAACTCTTTCTCATTACTGTTGAAATTAGTTGAAAACACTGCAGCAGATAACATTTAACCACCAACCAGTTTTGGCCACTTTAAAGGGGAAAGGGTTCAACTCCTTAAATTCCATTTTAAAGGAGAACATTTTTGCAAAGAATTGTAGACAAGACGTACCCTGATGGCACACGCCAGGTCAACAGTGTCCTTGCCAGTGTGTCTCTCCCACACCAAGGAAAGTTACTGACTCAGTCCAGGCTGACCAGGACAAGGTGACGATGAAAATTACATGTAGAAGTTCTTCACAAAATGGTGTTCATTAAAGTACTAATTTTAAAAATGCCAGTTTCAAAGTCAGTGCTGCTAAAAGATATCACTGGCAAGTCACACTGCAACTGTCTGTACTGTGACTTGTCAGGCAATGCAAAAACCACTGACACAAGGCCTTGCCACCATATAGCATTGAGGGAGCATCCATTTTCATCACAAGGTATTGCCAGCCCTGTCGAGGAGAATTCATCACGTAATAGTGAATGCATGTTTTGATTATAAAAAGTAAATTAGCGTGTTTTCCCGGGCCAACAGGACAATAAATCTATGCATTATACATGTTTCTGTAACAGTGTAGCAGAATTGGCCACGACTGTTATGGCATGAAGTCCTGTGCATCCACTGATAGATCATAAATATTCTGTTGTGTGCCAAATATATGCCCATTGTATTTGAAATAACCCAGGAGATAGGCCTGGACTTGCTGTCTGTTGGTAATGGTCTCTATTTGGCCATAAAGGCATGGTGTAAATATTGCAATTCCATCTGTATTTATTGCTACAACTTATATTAGAATTCCTGATGTCTGCAAGTGGCCATCTGTCTTGACTGTTGTCGTGCCAGTCTTTATACGTGGACATAAAACCAAGTCTGACAGCCGTGGACCTTTCATAGATTAATTGACAGGATGAAGGCAAATTTAAACCTGTACATGTATGGCCAGCAGCTGTCTGTAGAGCAGATATAGGTATACATCTCTCTCTCTCTCTCTCTCTTCTCTCTCTCTCTCTCTCTCTCTCTCTCTCTCTCTCTTCTCTCTCTCTCTCTCTCTCTCTCTCTCTCTCTCTCTCTCTCTACTCTCTTCTCTCTCTCTCTCTCTCTCTCTCTCTCTCTCTCTCTCTCCCTCTCTCCTCTCTCTCTCTCTCTCTTCTCTCTCTCTCTCTCTCTCTCTCTCTCTCTCTGTGTGTGTGTGTCTGTGTTCATGTATGTGCATGCATACATGTACATATACATATACATACCTACATACATATTTACACACACACGTACATACATAAAATACATGTATATGACATTTTAGGCCTATGTTTATGATCATCTGGATCTCTATTTTTATACCCCCTGCAAGTGTGGGTATACTGGTTTCACTATGTCTGTCTGTCCATCCATCTGTTCGTCAGTCGCTACCTCAGTGGAAAAGCCTTGTCCATGCCATAACTCCCTTATTATTTCATAGATCTTCCTCCAACTGTACATTACTGTTGTTTATCACTTGAGGTTGTGTCATAAAGCAACAATGACCCTGAGGTTTATAGTTCAAGGTCATAACTGGCATCTGTAGCCAAACCCTTATCCAGAACATAACTCCTTCAGTAATAATCACATCTTCTTAAAACTTTGTATGCTTGCTCATTCTGCTTCACTACATGGTGTGTCATGAGGCAACCGTGACCTTGAGCTATGTAGGTCAAGGTCACAGTGGCTGAGCGGGGAGTATCCAGTCTTGTCGGACACGACTTTTCTAGTTTAGTGTTAAAACATGATCCTGTTAGCATTATAGGCATGCAAATATATTCTAGCACAGTGGGCTTTGCAGATATTACCCACTATATGTGTATGTTAAGGCCTCAACCTCTTGTTCTGCTGCCAGTGCAATCTGCACAGTTAAAGATAGGACTCATAGATTGCAACATATGACCTTAAAGCAGTGACACACCTTGGTTATCCATATTTCCCCTGTTCTCACTTTTTCAAAACTGTCTACCTCAGTTTTCAGCTGGTTTGACACATACATGTAGGGTTCACCTCTAGAATGTGAGTGATAACCCTTTAAGTGCCAAATTTTGAACTGAGCCAACAGCTTTTCTAGAACTAGAGGCATGCTGGTACTGGAATGAAAGGTATTTTTACAAGGAATGTGAATCTGAGATCCTACTGATAATTCAGACTAGTTTCACTTTAGCAGATTGTCTTTAGACTGTAAGAGTTAACCATATAAGACCAGTAGCACTATATGCATCCCCAGACTAACGCAGGATAGATAGATAGATAGATAGATAGACAGACAGACAGACAGACAGACAGACAGACAGACAGACAGACAGACAGACAGACAGACAGGTAGGTAGGTAGGTAGGTAGGTAGGTAGGTAGATAGATAGATAGATAGATAGATAGATAGATAGATAGATAGATAGATAGGTAGACAGATACAATATAGATAGACAGATAGATTGATTGATTGATTGATTGATTGATTGAATGATTGAATAATTGATAGACAGACAGACAGACAGACAGACAGACAGATACTAGATCTTATTTATAGAGGGTATAAACCTGGTGAACTGATGTTTATCCTCCCCAGGGCCCTCTTACACACACCATATAGTAACCCATTCGTGCACATGTGTACAGTCACATTGTCTGTCCAGGTACATGCAAATGGTGATATTGTGCTCCTCAGAGATGCAGAGAGACCCCCAGCAGATTTTTTAAAGTGTGGGTCGTTTGGCAAAAAAGACTGGACATCTTCATGTATCTGGCATGCATGACAATGAGAGTATTTTGTTTGTAAGGTGGGATATCAGCCTATATGAAGTAGCACCACCTCGTGGCATGCCAGCAGTAGGTAGACCTAAAAACAAATGATTTCGTCCGTCAGATTAAATCAACCCCCCCCCCCCAAAAAAAAGAAATATTCCAACTGTCGGTTGATGACAAAGGTCAAAATAAAAAACAAAGGAAATTAAAATTCCTGCTTAAAGACATGTGACTAAATCACTTTGGTGCACTATGATTTTCATCAGTGAGAAATTCATTAACCTGTTTATTAATGTGTAAATGACAAAAAGTGACTACACTACATGTAACACAAAGTAACACAGCTGGGGAAAAACAGCAGTATGTAAATGAAACTATTTTGATGACCCTCCCATAATAAAAGAGAGAAATACCAGAATCATAAGTTATTAATCAATAACGGAATCGATAAATTATTTTGTAAACAAAACACACTTTTGGATGCACTTTTTGAGTGTTACACCCCAAAAAATGCACCAAAAAGTTGCTGAATAACTTTGCACACTGTATGGGGATGAACAATACACTTTAACACTTTCCTGGTCGATTTTGACATAAGTTGACGTCCTTTGAATTAACATACCACTATCAGATTCATATTTCTTGCAAACTGACCCTCCATTCAAGTACCAGCATGCCTAGGGTTGCACAGAACATAAGAATGGGCTGGGCCAACAGCTTTCCTCAGTGTTTTGCGTGCAGTACAGTGAAACCTCTTTTAAGAGACCACCCCTAGGGCAAGCCAAAAAGTGGTCACATGAAGCAGGTGGTCTGTCAATAAGGGTATAATAACATGGAAAAGATAGCAGAAGGGACATGGTAAACATGGTCTGAAAAGGCAGGTGGTCTTTCATCACAGTGGTGTCTCAAAACAGGTTTTACTGTATGCCCAAAATAATTAACTCTTTCAACGCCATCTAAGACTAAAGTCGAACCACTTAAGACACGCAGCTGCCAATTATAATGATGATGCTGGATTCATATTCCTTGTGAAAAGACCTTTCATTCAAGTACCAGCATGTCTCTAGTTCCAGAGAATATAATAGTTCAGGTCAACAGCTTTCCTTGCACACTTTGGGTGCAGTGCAGTGCACCCAAAGTGCACCGAGGAAAACTGTTGACTGAAAGACTGAAGGAAAACTTGACTCATGAGTCTTGACACCAAAAGAGTTCATTAACAGTGAAGCAGACATCTGACATGCAGCCAGTTCACCAACAAAAAATTCTTGAAATGATTACATCTTGAGATTTATGTTCTCATTATTGATTTCTGAAAGCTTCAAAACCCGACTGTACATATATCTGTCATGATGGCATATCCCTGAAATGCTAAAACTGGAAACTTCCATGTGGAAATAAGTACATTTACAGAATCCTTTTTTTTTTTTTTGTTTTGCCATGATGGCAAAACATGCATACTTTGCTCCCAACGAGTGCAAGCTGTCAGTATATAGTCTCCAGTTATGCTTCCCATTATTTCTTCAAATATGTAAATTTTAGAACAAGACTGACTGTAAAATATTTTAATCCCACTGGCAACATTGATGGCAAAAACATCAATCACTGTCAGGCTTGACAAACTGGAAACTAAAATGTTGTACGTTAATGTATTCAATCAACCAGCAGACCAGGGTCTGTTACATGATGCACATTGATATTAACTCTTTCAGTGCCAATCACGTCTTAAGTCAACCTACTTAAGTCAAACTAGTCTTAATTATCATTAGGATCCCAGATTCGTATTCATCATAAAAAGACCTTTCATTCAAGTACCAGCATGTCTATAGTTCCAGAGAGAATACCCCAGGTCAACATCTTTTCTCAGCGCACATTGTGTCCAATGTACACCTCGAGAAGCTGTTGACTCAGTCCAAAATTTGGTACTTAAAGAGTTAATAATTACAGATGCTGAAGTTGGTTTTTATGTTGGCATTCCCAACTGGCTTTATGTTGTGCGTGTGACATCTTTCTGACATACCTCCACCCCCCCACCCCCAACCCCACAAAAAATAAGATAATACAATTAAATAAATATAGAATGAAGCAAAGTAAACTGGATAGTAAAAGAAAAGAAAAGAAAAAAAAGGATTCTGTAAATGTACTTATTTCCACATGGAAGTTTCCAGTTTTAGCATTTCAGGGATATACAGTCTTCAACAGGTCCACCAAGAGGCAAGTGGTTTCCAATTTTCACTTGTCCCCTGAGCAACATCACTCATCTTGACAAGACTAATATTGAAACTATGCCATAATTTAGTATGAAATGAACAAAATTAAATTAGTGAAGTGATATGTCACATTCAAAAATGAATGTAAGTCATTGCAAGATTTCAAATTAGTTTGAGATTGTGGCTCTTTATCATCTTTACAGGCTGAAGGCAATTTTTCTTGTCCATAGGACAAGAACACCTTTAAAGTCACTTGTCCTTACACAGATTTAACTTGTCCTTGACACTAAGATATAGAAATTATCTTGCTCTGGCTTATTTTTCATTAATGGCACAAAACCTTGACAATAAAATACAATAAAATGATATTGCACATTGGTTAAATACAGTGTGGGAACTGTGTCTAAATTAGTCAAATGAAGTGGCTTTACAATAGTTAATGTATACAATTGCTATTTTTGCCAGCCTGCATGGCCATTTCCCCTTGACTGAAGTCTTGAGTCCACACAGAAAGACCTAAGTTCCGGTGTCTTCAAAGAACAGCCTCAAAGAGGACTACAGTCGGTCTGAGGAGGTGGTGTTTGCTCTATGTCCCACTGTACAGTCTGTCTGAGAAGGTGGTGTTTGCTGTATGTCCCACTGTACAGTCTGTCTGAGGAGGTGGTGTTTGCTCTATGTCCCACTGTATTTGCCTTAAAATGGACCCATATCAAAAGGAAGGGCTTCAATTACAATTTAAGTCTGTTGCAAATGCCCAGTCTCTTTATAATACTCTTAAGTGATTTTAGGACTCCTGTTTGAAGCTGTATGGAATAGGAACTCCTGCCTAGTATAGTGGTCCCCCTCTAATAAGGCCCCCTCAAGAGAAGCCACCCTCTCTACAATGACCACTTCATGCCATAAAAGTAGTGTTTTTCTTGTTTTGTGCTTTTCAAGGGAGGCCACCCCTCTAATCTGACCACTTTTTGGTTGCATTTGGGGTGGCCTGGTTAGAGGGAGCCACTGTAGCCTGTAAAGCCTGGCTGAATGACTTATGGGAGGAAAATCATGCTCAACCTGCATATAAAATAGAGGAAAATACATGTATCTCAACTCCTGGCAGCAGGAGCATGACTTAACTCATTCACCCTTATATAAACCAGTGGAAACTGGCTGCTGGTCCAATGTTGTCTGCTTCAAATGTTTTTCTTGTCAGGAAATTACTACTGGAGTCCCCCAAGGATCTATCCTGGGCCCTCTTCTATTTCTTATTTACATAAATGACCTATCCACAGCCAGTAATTTTACCTCAATTATGTATGCTGATGACACAAACCTACTAAGCACAGTATGTAATTTTAACTCCCAAACATTGTCTCAATCTTTATTATCCGATCAAATAAATAAAGAACTGAAAAAAGTTAGTGACTGGCTGGCTGTCAATAAGCTATCACTAAATGTAAATAAAACTAAGTTCATGATCTTCCACTCCAAACAAAAATACTTATCCCCTCACCAAATACCAAACATAATGATTAACAACAAACCAGTTGAGAAAGTGGAGAGTTTTAAATTTTTAGGTGTCTTGATTGATCATAACCTTACCTGGAATAAGCATGTAAATTTTATTTCAAACAAATTATCACGGGTATGTGGCATACTTTCTAAACTGAAAAACCTACTGCCGAAACACATTCTCCAATTGATTTACAATGCCCTATTCTTATCTCATTTGAACTATGGAATAACTGCATCGGGGTTCCACTCCTGTGGCAGACTTATCAAGCTGCAAAAGAAAGAAATAAGATGGATCAGCAATAGCAAATACAATACACATACATCCCCCCCTTTTTAAAGAATGTGGCCTGCTTAAATTTAATGACATATTTAAGTTATCCTGTATCAAAACATATTATAAATTCAAAAATCATATGTTACCCTACTACTTTAACACTCTGTTTGATGCTAATCAACAAGGGCCACAAATTGAGCGAACTAGAAGAACGGTAGTGCCCCCAAGCAGATTTGAGGCAACAATCCATGACATTCCAATCTTAACCCCAACCATGCCAATACTCTTCACAAATACTAAATTTAATTGATCATGTATTAGACATAAAATACCAGACTTAATTAATGAAAATTACTTGCCAGAGATAGTCATGACAAAGATCGACACTCACTCTTTTAAAGGTTTCTCACAGTATGCTAAGAATTATATTGTTAACAATTATGAGACCAACTGTAACATTAACTGTCATATATGTAATAAGCCATAATCATTTAAACTCTATATATTTCTTCTGTCGTTTGGTCTACTTAAATTTATTTTGCGTGCAGTGTATGAATCATTGTTAAGTACTGTAATAAATTTATGTATCTTGAGGGTGGCCTGCACGACAGCGACTCACTGGAGTCTTAGTGCAGAGTCTCCCGGTTTAAACATCTGAAGACTACACTATGTACACAATATATATTTAGACCGAATAAAGAAACCGTCAACTGTCAACTGTCAACTGACTAATTATACCCCCAGCAAACAAAGCTTGGGGCAATACTATTTTCAGCTTCTTTGAGTCTGTAACAGATCGAGTCCTTGCAAGCAAAATATCTCATGATGGAATCACAGGCCACACCAAACCTCATTTGTTGCTTGATTCTTTTTCTTGACCTGATTACATTTTTGTGACCTTGACCTGATTTTCAAGGTCACAGGACCCATGTGTGTGCAAAGTGGGGGTACCCAGTCTGCTGGCAATGGCTATTCTAGCTTCAACTACACTGAAAAATAAGTTGAATGATGATTGTACTTGAGAACTATCAAGATAGCATGCTCCAGGTCAACAACTTTCCTTGGGATTGAATGGGCACTTATATTAGCACCTAATAAACCCCAAGGAAAGTTGTTGAATTTTTAACCCTTTCCCCTTCGAATTAGGACTGTCAACAGCTTTCCTTGGCATGGGTTGGGCCATGCCAAGGAAAGCTGTTTATATGGGGCATGTGATCTTGATAGGTCTCATTTACAATCTTCAGTCAAATTGGTTTATATTACTGTTGAAATGAGTTAAAAATACTGAAGCAGACGACGTTTGACCACCAGCCGGTTTTGGCCTGTTTAAGGGGGAAAGGGTTAATGCAGTGGAGAAAGGGTTTGGACAATGCAGAAACCACTGACTGTGGGAAGGAAATATCAGTGCAAGAAAGTTAGAGTTATAATTTCACCTACAGTCCTACCTGTTCTTTCTTTAAAAAAAAAAAAATGATAAAAACTAAATGGGGGTGTGGCACAGTGGGTGTCATAAAACAGTGTGATAAGGACAGCCATTGGCTGATGCTGTCTTATTGTTATCGACAAAAACAGATGAAGCCGGTGACATTTATCACATCAGATGCCACCTACAACTTGTAAAATGGTTAAACGTTTCACGCACATGCATGGGCGTTATGTGCCTAATAGGTAACCTTGTACAGTGGTCCCCCTCTAATAAGGCCACCCTAAATGCAACCAAAAAGTGGCCACATTAGAGAGGTGGCCTCTCTGGAGAAGGGCAAAACAATGGAAATACCACTTTTGCGGCATGGAGAAGTGTCCATTGTAGAGAGGGGGGCCTCGGTAGAGGGGGCCTTATTAGAGGGGGGCCACTGTATCACTCAAACCATCCAGGGCCAAAAGGTAGATCAGTTGATTATGTTTTTATGTGAAGTGATAGGACCCATTGTGATGGTATACCTCCCAGATCAATGGCTTTCTTTGATGAGGGATGGATGATTGCATGTACCCACCCACATCAAGGAGATTTAAAGCTATTGAATCAGTCTTATCCTGACTGGGAAATGAAAGGGTTAAAATGTCAGCAGCCTGCCAGGAGTCAAGTGTCATGTACAGTTGTAGGTGTAAACCTTGGGGGTCATTGCTGTGACAGTGCTTCAGGTTATGGATGTAGCTACACGTAGATCAATATGGCACATGCCTCCACAAAGAGCAAGGGAAAAAAATGCATTTTAGAATTGTGGCACATTAAAATGTTGCCGGTCTCTGTGTGAAAGCTGCCACACTTCACCAACAAAAGCCAGTCCCTGCAGACACACTTTTGTTAGCTCTGCTGACCAAAGGTTGCAGAACACATGGTATCGCTAATATCTGTCCGTCCGTCATTCTGTCAGTCCATCTGCTGGTCTGTAAACGTTTTGCTTGTGAACAGTCCACAGTTTTCAGGATAGCCCAATGTAACTTTCAGGACTTATCAAGTGCATGAAAATCTAGGTTGAGTTCGATATTGGTGGCGCCATCTACAGTATTATGTCATATATGCAAATAAGAAGAGGGCAAGGCCAGAATGACGGTTGGCCTCTCCTACAACACCTGACTGGTATCGACACTGCAGTGTCTCATCAGCTGAAAAAAGAAAAGACTAATGTATATGACATACCCTGTCAAAAATCAAGTTTTCATGGATAGAACTTTCATTCGAGTCAGTGTGCATTCCACAGTACTGTTTTATCCTTTTTAAGCAACCCACCCTGCACATGTTAATTATTCTGTATGAAGGTCATGCTTAGACAGTACATGAATGACCTTGACCTTGTTTGTGGGGTCACAGTGCAACATACATGAATTTTACTCTTCATTATAACTTGACAACTACTTGAACTTTGATGTTGCACATGTAAGTGTTCTTCTATAAAGGTCAGACTTACTCAGAACATGGTGTCCTTGATCCTTTCCCAAGTTCATAGAGCTGCAAGTGTGATGAATGTCAAGATCAGCTGAGGCAAGGGCTGTTCACACAGCCCTCTTGTTTTTTGTTTTTTTTGTTTTTTGTTTTTTTTTGTTTTTTTGTAGCACAAGTGTGGGAATATTGGAAAATTGCATTTCTTTTATAATTTACCAGTTGCTAAGGTTAAAATGTTCCAAATTTAGGCCTACAGTTGGAGTTTACTTCTATTAAATTTCCTGAGCACCCAGGCACTTTACCCTTAAAGTGCTGATTTGAGACTAAGTCAACAGCTTTCCTTGGGGCATTTTGCATTCATTGTGCACAAAGTGCCCCAAGGAAAGCTGTTGACCAAGACTTTATTCTTGGACTAAGACAAGGTTTCTTGGTATTTGAATGAAAGGTGACACTGTCTTCATGAGGAATTTTAGTCTTAAATCCATTTAGACTTGATCTTAAAGAGGAAACGACTATAGCCATGATTGGAATTGTAAGGGTTAAAAGGGATGGTATGGTACAAGATATACAGTGGTTACATTGCCATACAGTGGTTACATTGCCTGGGAAGTCATTCTGCAGCTTCTACAGGCAAGGCACTGCATGACGCAGCAGGCAATGATAAAACCACCGAATCTGAAACATTCAATTTATCGTTCTAGCTGAAATCTAAGCTAGTAGTTAATAGCCTGATTTGAGAGTATAACGACAATTGGACCATGCACAGTCAGATCAAAGTCTGCCGATTACAGAAAGCTGCTGATGTGGTCTGTTAACCTCCTTTGGAGTCAAATTGAGCATTGGATACTGGTGTTTGAATGAAGTCCGCTGCGAGAGGAATTTGAAGATGGAATCATTATATTCAGAAAAGTGTCAGAGATGTTGGCACTGATAATGTGACAGCACTCAAAGGGTTAATGAAATATAGTTATGGTGATTGACGTTTTAAGTTTCCTGAGGCAACAGTAGAAGCTGATAAACGAGAAAGTTGCCATTTTGGTGATTTATGTGGTAATTGGGATCACAATAGAATTACAGATCATTAATTATCCTTCACCGCATGAATCGGGTCTGTGACATCACAGTAAAACACAATTTGTGGATACATTACACTAATTGACCATCCAGTCTTTATTCTGCTGACAGATGTGGCCAAAAATAGATTGTCCCTCTCTTACTCCAGTGGATCTATTTCAATTTGTTCAAATTTTTTTATCTAAAACACCTCAAATTTTTCCTTAGTAATAGAGCAGCCTGTCATCTCCTGCTGACTGATACATTGGTACATTTACATGCACACATGTAGAGGCCAAAACTTTTACTGTGATGTTTTGAGGAATATTGCAGTAACAAATAACAGGAAGGAATGGCTGTCAATTCAGGAATGGAAAGAATGGATGTATTAAAGGTACAAAAAATACAGTGTTTACTTTATGGACAAGATGTTCAGGAGCCAATGTGCAGTTTGTGAGCATGCAAGTTCTCTGCAGCAAAGTGTTCCATTAAGATACTTCGGCCAAAAATCTCGGTCAAAGTGCATCTGAGTAAAATCCAATATGTCACTGAGAGTTATCAATATACCCCTTGCAAACGAAGTTTGGGGGGGGGGTATACTGTTCTCAGCGTATGTGACTCTCCATCCAACTGTCTCTCTGTCTATCTGACCATCCCACTGTCACTCTGTCTATCTGACCATCCCACTGTCACTCTATCTATCTGCATGACCATCCAACTGTCACTCTGTCTATCTGACCATCCAACTGTCACTCTGTCTGTCTGACCTCCCAACTGTCACTCTGTCTGTCTGACCTCCCAACTGTCACTCTGTCTGCATGACCTCCCAACTGTCACTCTGTCTGTCTGACCACCCAACTGTCTGTCTGTCTGACCTCCCAACTGTCACTCTGTCTGTCTGACCTCCCAACTGTCACTTGTCTGCCTGACCTCCCAACTGTCACTCTGTCTGTCTGACCTCCCAACTGTCACTCTGTCTGTCTGACCTCCCAACTGTCACTCTGTCTATCTGACCTCCCAACTGTCACTCTGTCTGTCTGACCTCCCAACTGTCACTTGTCTGTCTGACCTCCCAACCGTCACTTGTCTGCCTGACCTCCCAACTGTCACTCTGTCTGTCTGACCTCCCAACTGTCACTCTGTCTGTCTGACCTCCCAACTGTCACTCTGTCTGTCTGACCTCCCAACTGTCACTCTGTCTATCTGACCATCCAACTGTCACTTTGTCTATCTGACCATCTGAGTAGGTACATCTGTAGTAGAATCGGTTTGAGCAAAAATCTCATAATTCACTAGCCACACCAAACTCAAACTCACCTGAGTTGTACCTTGGCACTATTTCTTAATCTGATTACATTGTGGTGACCTTGACATCATTTTCAAGGTCAAAGGACACTTGTATGTGCAATGGGGGGGGGGGATATCAAGTGTAATTGTGATGACTGATCTAGTTGGAACTTCTTGGACCTACATGAAGTAGGGGATATACATGTACTTGTGAAATGTTCTCATCAATTTTCAGCAACATGTTGAAGGTTACATGTACATGTATGTGCTTGCAATTTGACTTTACAAAAATCGTCAAAGTGTATACTGAGGAAAAACGATAAAAGTATGAGATAGAAAAGCATTGATTCACTCTACTATAGATAGTCAAAGACCTTGCTCAATCCTAGCATTTGCCTGCGTTGTCTGGTAAGTATAATACTGGCAACAGATGACTGAACACTTGGCATGCAGGTACTTGTAACAGTAGTCTGTATCAGACATTTGAAAATAATTCCGGCAGACTACATGTGGTAATACTTCATTTACAATGTGTGGCAAGTCACTAAACCTTTAACCATAGACTGAGTCAACAGCCGTCTTGGCAAACTCTGGGCACAATGGGTCTAAACGTTGCAGAGAAAAGGTGTTGACTGGAGCATGGACCAAGACTACACAATACTCCAGATTAGTAGTCCACAAATTGTACTGAATGAGTTAACATGTTGCACACTGTGATCACTTCAGTGATCAGCAGCAATGCTGCAATAATTACCGATGAAAGTTTGCGAAGTTTCCTATTAGCTGCTGGAAGAAAGCTTTGTAGGATTCTTGTCAGATTTTTGGTGACAGACCATCAATTTTCATGTCCTCTGACAATCCATAAATTATTCAGTGCCCACTTCCCCACCTATAATGATGAAGACATGTTAGTTAACTCCTTGGTTACTTAAAAAGAGCCATTGTTGGAGAATTTTTTTTTCTCAAGGTCATTTGCGGTTTGATATAGCATCTATGTCTAACTGATTGTGTCCTGCGATGAATTGTGCAGCAACTCTTTAGCAGTGCTAAGTGATCTTTCATGACATTTTGTCTTTGCCAATTGAGATGGTTGCTTGCTGGTAAATGGAAAGTGCAGCAGGAGGCGAAAGCTGCCTGCTCGCAAACCAAAGTATGCGATACGAGTCAATGCCACCTTGACAAGTCTTTTCATATGCAGGACAGATGTTGTAGCGGGTGGTTCCCTTTGTCTGGTTCCTGAAATTTTGATGTCGTGTCTTCTTTTTGTGAAATTAATGGAACCTTTTAAGGCTTGGCATCAGTGATGTCATGAAGCTCTTTCTCAAATGAGTCAAGTTTGTTACTCCCTGCTGATGTTTTGTGCATTTGTCATCAGTAGGAAATAGAAATGTGTTTCCTGAATTATGAAAGATCTCGCAGTTTGCAGAGTCGCAACAAATCATTAGTATCTCATTTGCAGATGTAATTAGTGCTAGGCTGGCTATGGAGCTCAATTTTCAGTCTATATTACTCTGCCATTAAAATAAACTAATCAAAACAAAAAACAAACAAACCAAAAAAGGGCCTTTTTGTAACATGGCCAGCATCTAAAAGTAGATGCTGAAAATCAGCTGACAGTTGATTCAAACAAGTGATTGCAGTTAACAAGATGAGACACATAAATGCAGTTCTAAAAATATACCGTGAAGTGGTGCCATCAAGTTTTAATATCATTGCACGGGTCAAAAGTTGGTAGGCCAAGTCCCTGCCTTTTTCACATTCGTGCTAAGACTACAAGAAATTGTACCACCACCTAGTGAGCAGAAGCTGGCAGGGAACCAGGCTATAATATTCCCAGCATTCACATGAATTATGCCATCTTTCAGATACATGTACACCACTGAATCTATGTGCACAAGATAGGCAATTATGTCTACATTTGTTTGTTTTTTAAAGTTCATCAAAGCAGTATCTCTCAGCAAATCATATCCTATCATCATATGGTTGAAATCTCAGGCTGTAAGTCTTGTTTCATCACTGGCTCAAAATGCTGTAAATTAAGGTGATCGATTGGCTGAGCAGTCTGCACATGCCCAGACCTAAGTCTTCAGGCAGCCTGTCCATCTGCATTTTCATGCCTTGCTGGATATCATGTAGCCACACGGTGAGAAAAAGTTTGGATGAGAATTGCCCTATCAGAATACCATACCCTTGGGGAAAGCTGTTGATTCAGTTTGATTTCAATTAAGGGTTAAAGGTTAATCACATCTTCCATTTTTTTGTCTTTTTAATTATTTCAACTTTGAAAGTTTGTAATTACAAAACACATGGATTTAAACTGAGGCCCTGCTTAGGTTTGCCTGCAGAGCAGACCAAGTTCCGTGTTATTACATTTACAGAGTGAACAAAATACACAGCTTGGGTCTGCTTTGCAGGCAATGCTTAAGTTGGGCTGCTGCAAATATGAAAAGAAAATCCTTTGAGAAGAGGAGACTCTCCTAGGAGACACAGCATTGTAGACAAGATATTGTGCACATGTAAAGGTGGTGTACATAAAAAGACAATGGGTTTATGTCTGGAATAATGGCCCTTTACTTGTCACTGTATACATCTAGGCAGTGAACCCAACGCAGACAATTTCATGTACATGTACTGCATTAAGCTTTACTGGCTTAAAGCACGACCGAGTCAACCTGGGCCATAATATCTAGATAGGTTTCATCTACAATTTCTAGTTTAATTTTTTTTCGCTTCTGTTTAAATTAGCCAAAAAACACTGAAGCAGAAGACATTTGAGCACCAGCCGGTTTTGACCAGTTTTAAAAGGGGAAAAGGCTAATGGCGTGTGGATGCTATCACTGTCTGCTGGGATGAGTCACTGTATCTTCAGGGAGCATAGATTGTTTAAGGTGCATGAGCAACGATGGATATCTTGAAGGAGCAGTAATGGTATAAGTGCATGATCTACATCTGAAGGTTATGGATGGGCTCTGAGGGAGATGTGTAGCGTGGCACCTCGATCAAGTGAGGGGCTCAGAGGCAAGCATTACACATATTTCGTCCAGGCAGCTGCCATATAGGTTTTTCATGTTTAGCTTGATTTTCTACACAAATCGGAATGTTTTTGACATTTAAAGAGTAATAGATACCTGAAGGTTTTCATTTTAATTTGCTTCCTGAAATTTATTACAATCAAAAACACAATCATGAAAGTACAGGTTTTATAGTTATCATCAAATAACTAAGAATTGTGTTGCTTTTTTCACAAATGTCTGAGGAAATCTTAAAGAGGTCAGAAGGGAAAGGTTAAGGTTTGTAAGAGCATTGACAACTTTTCTGGATCTTTGTTTTCTCATGATATTTTGAAATAAACATTTAGACCAAGGTCCGATTTTTTTTTTCTTTCAAGAAATAAAATAAGTTTAAATCAATAAACATTTGGGAGCGAATCCTTGGGGAATGTGATCTTAAAGTTAGATGACTGCTTTATTTGGCTTTGCCAAGTACATTTTACACATCAGCTAGTCCACTCACTCTGTGTTATTTCTTGCTCAATTTGGTATAAGCATATATTTATTATGGCAAACCATTTCATGCATCAAATAATCTGCAGCAATTGGGAAAAAACACAATGCCCCATATCATCCCCTCTGGCACAAAGGCACACAATATATAAACAGGGCATTAGGTGGTACATGTCACATGAACGGTCACGAGTTCAAAGTTGACTGACCGTGCAGCAGGAACAAGGTAAAAAGATATACTTACTGCAGACGAAAGACCGATAGAGGGGCGTACTTCTAGATAAATTTAATCACACAATTTGTTATTCATCAAAATTGCAGGTAATACACAAGGATATGCTTGGAAGCTCATATGAAGTGAACCAGTGCCTTTTTGCAACAAATGAGCGGAGAGATTAATGTACATTGAACTGCCCCCCCCCCAAAAAAGAAAGAAAATTGCAAATTTTTTCGAAAGCACACTGACTGAAGAGCCATATAAAACCATTTGTAAAGAAAAAAAGGAGCATATTTTGAGACACTTGTATATAATTCTGAACATGCTACTGTTCAGTTTAGGAACTTGGTCAGTGGTTTTTGTATTGCGTGGCCTGGGCAAGTCATGCCGCATTTGTCACATGACTTTCCAGGTAATGGATAAACCAAGTAACTGATTAGGGGTGTTGCTCTTTGAAGGAAAACTTGAATAGGGCAAGTCGGATACATTATCCTGCATGGTGGCAGCACCTGCTTCTTGTGTCACATGACATTTTCAACCAATGAACGGAGAGGCTTTATTTATCACCCAGGTGTCTCCACCTATAACAGGTGGATATCAGGGTAAATTGCCTGCAGCACCACCTACAAGTGACATGATCTATTACATGTTCTGCTCTGAAGAATTTTAACAATTTGCTGTTCATCTTAATTCTTTAAGATGCCTGAAAGGTTGGAGGTTGAGTCAACAGTTTGTCTTGAAATACATGTACATGTAGACAACATGCTGGTACCTGAATAAAAGGTCTTCTAGTGAGGAATCTGAATCTGGAATAATTTTTGTCACTCAGCTGAGCATAACGTGTTCTAATATCACTATAAGAGTTAAATCAAAGGAATTATATGGGAAAATCCAAGACTGAAACATGGGGGAGTTAAAACTGGCTTAACGAGACGGCATTCCAATAATACCATCCTGTCCACAGCCAGAACAAACTCCTCACAAATTTCACTTGGCCGTCAATATCCAAGATTGTATTGCATGTCACTTTTTTTGTTACAGTGGGTGTGAACGGAACGCCAGGCATCCAATATTTAGCTGAAATACTGTACGGCTTAACCCTCTACCCTTATCCTGTGATTTAGGACCAACTTCAAACCTTGAGTCAACTGCTTTCATCAGCAAGGTTTTGGGTACTAACTCATGATAATATAAGGAAAACTGTTGATCGACTCCAGTCTCAATGGGAGGGAAAGGGTTGAAACAATTGCATTTGTCTCATGGAAAAAAAAGACAAATGGGTATAACACGGCATGCAATTGTGCAGTTGCAATATGATTTTTCTTCATAAGAACAGAAATGCCCTGCACAGCTGGCCAGGTATAATGTCTTCCCATCACCAATATCTAGAAATTTGAGATCTTGTCCCTGTTGGTCACTTGATTAGTGGGTCTTTTTTTTGGAAAATGGAGCAATTTAATTGAAGATTCTGATCAGGATAACTTCTTGTAAACTTTGGCTTGTTAAAATGGGAATTCTACTTGTCAAAGACAAGAGGACCAGCTGGTTAACAGTCCACACCATTGTACATTGTAAATGCTAACAATAGGGCTTGTCTCAGGCTCTACTCTGTACAGTGGCAGTACCTGCTTTTCCTGTCACATGACCTTTTCAGCCAATGAATGAGGCAGGTTTTGTTTAACCTGCAGGTGTCTCCACCTGTAGCAGGTGGATACCAGGGTAACTTATACATGTGCCTCTGGCGCCACCTACAAGCAACATGATCTACTACTTAGCTACAACTATTAACTCTTTCAGTGCCAAGTCATAGGCTCAGTCAACATCTTTCCTGTCCATACTTTGGGTGCAGTTAAAGTGTTTCAAGGCAAGCTGTTGACCCAAACCATTGTTCTTTGGCCCATCCCAAGGGGGGGGACCCATTATGTTTTTGGGTGGTCGATCCTTCCCTGCTTGGTTCTGTCTGTCCGCCATTTTTTTTTTTTTTTTTTTTTTTTTTGTGAACACAATACATGTATAACAGGACTTACTGGCCACCTGAAGCTCAAATTTACTTCATTTGTACCTTGGCACCATTTCTTGACTTCTTCATACATTGTGGTGGCCTTGACCTCATTTTCAAGGTCACAGGACCCATGTCTGTGCAAAGTACATGTAGGATGTTCAGTCAATGCTTTGCATTCAAGTGCCTCTGGTAGTTTTGTTCTTTTCCTGGAAATATTGGCATTCTGGTACTAGAATGAAAAATTTTCTTGTGAGAAATTTGAAATTTGACAATAGAACCATGATGGCAGTGAGCCTGGCTATGATAGGAAGGAGTTGTCCCTGCCTGTCCTCTCTTTGCTGGACTCCCTTTCACATGGAATTTACAGCAACTTAATGCAAGAAAGAAAGGTGTAGGAAAACCTGGTTTGGGAGACTAACTGTATGGATGACCAAACCATGGTCCATCAAGTCAGTTGTTATGCTTTGGAAGTATATAGAAAAGTAGAAAGATACTGTGTGAAGTGTCTGAAATAATGTGGTCTAGCCCAAGCTTTCATTAAATCAGCTGGGTTCTCATATTAAAGGTTGGTCGGTCAAAAGAAGGGCTATTGCAGATAGTCATATGTATATCAACACAGCTGACATTTAAGAGATGGATACATGAGACATGTTTTATTAAAACATGATAAACTGCAGGTAAAGGTCACATTGTTTAGTGCATGGTGTGGTTCCAACGGTTTCGTCTTTTTTCAAGACTCATCAGGAACTGTTGGGGAGACGACACACAACCCTTTTATATACCGGGGAGTGGTATATGTTATGTAAAACCCATTATTGTGATTATGTAACACAGTGGTCGGGGCTTTCTGTGACGGCGATCTTCATGTTGAACAATGATTCAAATGAACATCGAATCACAGTCGACACAAGAATTCTGTGTTAACTGTCAGTGCACTGACGGGGTCAAATAGTGTACTGTCGGTGCATTGAGTGGACAAACTGTGGTTTCCCAATAACCCTGAATGAGGATTTAAAGACTGTGTGACTACACAGAAATAACACGTGCTTTCCCGAAGGGGTGATAGAATGTAGACCCAAAACAGTTATCAAGGAAAAGTGCATGAGCCCTGAATTAAAAAATTAGCGCAAGACTGAGAAAGAGAGCTCACTTTCCCATGATGTTGAGACCAAATGGCTCAATTGAGCGCAATTGGTGCATTCAATGACGTTCTCTGTCTAGTCACAACTGTCTAGAACATTCTAGATGGGGGGGGGGGGTGGATGTATGCCAGAATATGTACTGTGAGGTTAAGTCCACGGTGCTCTGATTGGGCAAAATGTCTGCCCAACGGTTGTTTTATTAAAACATGTCATACGCGAGAGCAAATCTTGTTTTACTGGGACAAAGCTGTTTAGCCCCTTTAACCTAAAGAGTCAATATAAGGGGCTCAAAAGTCAAAGTGTTGCAAAATTCTTAGGGCAAGAAGGTTAAAGCTTAAGAGTATTTATTGAGTGAGGCCCTACAAGATGAAACAGAAAATCAATTAAGGTTTAGTACATAAATGTAGGACAGTCTAGAAAATTGATGGCAACAAACTGGCTGCATAATTTCAGAAGCTGCAGCATTGGCAAGCCTATTATCTGCATGTTGAGAACAGCAATAACTCAAAGAGTCTCGCAAACCCCAATTGTTCCTGGGAGAAATGATGGCCCTGCGAGGATTTCGTGAACGTTCGAGTTTGTGTGAATGCTCATCAACATTCACTGCTGAGAGACAGCGACTTCGGCCAGCCATAAAGAAAACAAACCACATACAAAGCTCAAAAGTAGCTTACATTTGAGTGCATGAGAAAGACGGCTAGAGATAATGACCTTTGACCCTCTGCAATATACCATGAACAAGTAAATGTGGCCGTACATGCCAATGTGGGCGCACATGACCACACACGGTTTATACTTATCAGCTTAAATTTGTTCTAGTATGTCTTGAAAATCTCAATATATCCATATGTTGCAAACACAAAAAGAAAATATAATTGGAAACATGAAAGGGCAGCAGGGAATATGGCTGTTCCTTGGTTTTTAACAAGGTCAAGGTCAAGGTCACAGAGGTCTTTCTGGGATTTGGATGAACTTTTCTTGAATGCTAGCTGATAGATAATTGCAAGCTTAACTGTTTTTAGATGTTTTCTCTCAATATTAGCCCAATATCTTGCACATGTCATATACATATACACAGCAGACAAATTGTACCAATCAGCAATTTTCACCTTAAATGGTTCTCAGTCAGCTGGGCTTAACTTGCAGGAACAGATGCAGACTTTAAAAATCTCTAGTCAAAATTAAAGTTAAATTAGGCCTCATTAACAAAGATTCTGTTGTGGCCATTTAATACTTTTTATTTTAAAATATTTTAGGCATCTCTTTAGCCAAATTCAAGAAATGTTAGCATATGGCTAATTGGCTAATGGCAGACCAGTGCCTGCTTTGTGGTCAGTCGCCTGTTATCTCTTGTCTGCCATTCATCTGTTATCTGTCAACAGTAGCAGTGGCTGAATCCTTTTCAAACTGACCGGGACATGCCTTAGGTTGAAGTGTGAGTTGGTATAAGAAGGAATGTCCACTCATTGGGCAGAACTCTGTGTGTTCCAGCCAGGCATGATGGTCATTGCACGGGTGCATGCCTTTTGTCTTTTTTTTTGTCTGTTTTTTCTCCGCATCATTAGACTTGTGGAATGACTGCCCAGGCTAGCTAGTCAGCTTAACTGACTTGCGTGTTACATCACAGTAGTAAATTAACAACATTTATTATTGACAGTACAGTATTGTATTTGTGTCTTTTTGCCCAGAACCACTTCCTATTAGTCATTACCCTATTCCGCAGTCCAAACTCTTTACTCTTCATAAGCTAACCTGTCCCTGTCTAACCTATATACATATGGAGTAACTATTGTCCATATTGCACATGTTCCTCTGTAAGATTTTGACATAGGCTGTATCAGCCCCAATAAATTAAAGGATCTTCAGTGGATAACTACTCAACATGTTTCGGAGCTGTATGTAAGCAGATGGTCTAACTGTTATGTCCATGCAGTCCCTGATGAGCCACTCAAATGGTGAAACAGTTGGATGAATTCTTGTTTTGTTCCTCTATTGCTGGGCCTTTGCTGTGTGTTTTGGTTTGTGTTTCTGTTGTATACCAGATTCCTATCAAATGATGCGTACCATATAGCACATGCAGATGTAAACTGTCCTGTTCTTGTTTGTGATGCACACAAAATTGATATTATAATTTGCTTGCAGTAAATCAACTTTTTGTTTCCTTTCTTGCTGAAATTGACATGAATTTTTTCATTAGACAGCGTTTCATTATTTAAAACAGGAATTTCCGACAAGTTCCAAAGTAAAGCCACTTTCTGCAAATCAGTTAACCTTAATGTATCATGGTGCTTGACTATATGCAACTGTAGAACTTTCAGAGGAAGGTGATCATGTTGAGTTGACTTTGCAAAAGAGGTGTCATCAGTATTAAATTTTTAGGATTTTTTTATATTGCACAAAACAAGAGGAATTACAAAGAATTCTACAAGTGAGAGCTCCATTCTTTTGTGTGCATAACACAGAAAACATGAGAGAAGTCATCATGAGAGTGGTCCTGATGAGAGTGGTCATCATGACAGCAGTCATGACAGGATCATCATGAGAGTAATCATCATGAGAGTTCTCATTATGAGAGCAGTCATGACAGGATCATCATGATAGTGGTCATCATGAGAGTAATCATCATGAGAGCAATCATCATGATAGTGGTCATCATGAGAGCAATCATCATCAGAGCAATCATCATGAGAGCAATCATCATGAGAGCAATCATCATGAGAGCAATCATCATGAGAGTAATCATCATGAGAGTAATCATCATGAGAGCAATCATCATGAGAGTAATCATCATGAGAGTTCTCATTATGAGAGCAGTCATGACAGGATCATCATGATAGTGGTCATCATGAGAGTAATCATCATGAGAGCAATCATCATGATAGTGGTCATCATGAGAGCAATCATCATCAGAGCAATCATCATGAGAGTAATCATCATGAGAGCAATCATCATGAGAGCAATCATCATGATAGTGGTCATCATGAGAGCAATGATCATGAGAGCAATTATCATGAGAGCGGTCATCATGAGAGCAATCATCATGATAGTGGTCATCATGAGAGCAATCATCATCAGAGCAATCATCATGAGAGCAATCATCATGAGAGTAATCATCATGAGAGTAATCATCATGAGAGTAATCATCATGAGAGTAATCATCATGAGAGCAATCATCATGAGAGTAATCATCATGAGAGTAATCATCATGAGAGTTCTCATTATGAGAGCAGTCATGACAGGATCATCATGATAGTGGTCATCATGAGAGTAATCATCATGAGAGCAATCATCATGATAGTGGTCATCATGAGAGCAATCATCATGAGAGCAATTATCATGAGAGCGGTCATGACAGGATCATCATGATTGAGAGCAGTCATCATGAGAGCAGTCATCATGAGAGTGGTCATCATGAGGGTGGTCCATGTGAGAGCGGTCATCCAGCACAATTAATTTTTGTTATATTAAATACTAACCACTTGTACATTTCTCATAGAAGTCAGAAGACATACAGATGCTTTAAATTGATTTGCAGTCATCTGACCTGATATGAATGTACCCCAACATTGTATGACAGGCAACCTGAGAAGCATACTTGACAGGTTAAGATATATCAGGCCATTTTATTCTGGATATAGCCATATACATATTACAGCTTACTCCAGGAATTCCCGGGCCATTCTGATTGGTCTGCATCATCCAGTATAACACTAAGTGACAGGGAACAGGACTGTTATTTGCTGTCAATACTCCGACAAAGGTAGAGCTTGACAAGAGTATAGATCGAAAAGATCACTAAATCATAAACGATTAACAGTCTCCCCATTGCATGGTAAATGCAGAGGTGTCCTGCTGAATTTGAAATCTGGTGCATATGTTATGATTGGGTTGATATGAGGTAAATCGACACTTGGCCAGTAGGATTCAGAAAAGGAATCTATTGCCAGGTGACATTTAAGTTGCGAGCGCTTCCTGTCTGTTAATTGGGTCCATCATTGGTGACCGGTGTATGCCACAGCGATCCTGTCCAGGGGATGAACATTGTACGTGTCGGTCAGATTTATTTCTGAATGTCCCTCCTGCAGTTGTCCGGCCTGGACTAGCACTTCCCAGTACAAATTGCCCAGAAGGGCACTCAGATGTGAACTGTCACCTAATGTGGTACCACTTAACTCTTTCAGTGCCAAAGATTAAAAGAAAAAACTAAAGTTGAACTAGTCAACACAAACTACTGTCAATTATAATGAGGCTGCACCAGATTCATGATTCTTGTGAAAAGACCTTTCCTTCCAGTATCAACATGCCTGAAGTTATAAACATAGAATATAATAGTACAGGTCAACAGCTTTCCTCAGCATGCTTTGGGTACATTGTGCCCAAAGCATGCCAAGGAAAGCTGTTGACTCCATCCAAAATTTGGCACTCAAGGGGTTAACCCTGTCTATCTTCACAGTGAAATCAACAGAGGGGTGAGCATATGCATGTAGCTGTCCCTTAATCTTATGCTTTGCTTGCAGGGTGCCCCTAAACAGGACGGGGTTAGTTAAGCTATCTCTCCTGGCAGGTCAAATACTGGCTGTAGGAAGTAGGAGACTTTTTGCTTGTTGGCTTCTTAACCCTTAATTGTTGTTGTGTTAACCCTTCACTGTTGACATGGAAACTGAGTCAACAGCTTGCCTTGGTGCAATGAGCCTAATCCATGGAGAGCTTGTTGACATAGAGTCTTGGTAATTCTTCCTGTTGAAATATAGACATCTCGATACTTTTGCCTTTGTTTCACATGGTGGGCATTTTGATTTACATGTACTACTGCATCCGACAACCAACACAGAAGGACATGTCATTTCACTGACTCTTGTCTGTTTCTCTAGACATGCAGCAGAGCAATATGACACGCACAAAATGACAAACTCTTTGCTGATTGGTCAGCACAAGGACAAAATAGCGACTGTACATGAGGAAGAACAACCATTGACTCGAAAATATAATTTTGAGTTTTGTAAAGTCTCCAATCTATTATTGTAACATAACTCTAGGAATAAATGACAATTATGCAGTGAAAGCAATTGATTGTTATGACTGAACACTTTATTCCATATTTGAAAATGCTGATATAATCACAGGTGTGCTAGACTTGGTAGCCCAAGTGATATATACCTTTCTGTGCTGGTATAACAGGTGGGTGTAGTGGTATTAACTCTTTCAGTGCCAATCACGACTTAAGTCAATCTACTTAATAAGTCAAACCAGTCTGAATTATTATTAGCATCCCAGATTCATATTCCTCATACAAAGACCTTTCATTCAAGTACCAGTATGCCTATAGTTCCAGAGAGAATATCCCAGGTCAACAGCTTTCCTCGTCAATCTTCGGGCACAGTGCACCCAATGAGCCCCGAGAAATAGCTGTTGACTCAGTCCAAAATTTGGCTCTTAAAGAGTTAACTATGAAATGGAGACACCCACATGTGCTTTTTGTGATGATTCGAGTCTGGGATCACCATGACTGTTCCGGTGAGCATGGCTTTCGTTGCGACTAGCATTGATAGAATTCAGGCAGGGTGGTCCATCTTTGCCGCAGTCAGTCTAGACCCACATGTTTCACCATATGTGATAGTTACAGTGTGAAGGTGTCAAAGTCTATACATCATCCAGTTATAAGGAATGGCCAAGATGTGGGAATCTTTCATGCTGAAAATTTTTATTTGTTTTTTTCAGATTTGCATTTTAAAATAATTTGCATCTTTATATTGGTTGATCACAGTTACATATCTCAAATATCAAAAAAACCAATTGGGCACACAAGAAAGAAATAAAAAAAACCTCTGTAAAATAACACTGAGTCAATGGCTGGATTCCATCCCACACCAAGGAAAGCTGTTGACCTGGGGAATGTTATCATCGTAGAATTCATCTACAGTTCTCATGTGAAATGTTCTACACATGAATTTACAAAAAAAAAAAAAAATCAAGCAAAGCATTGAAAGGGACAGCATTGTATGCTCCGGCACTCTTGGGCAGATTGAACCATAAGGGGTTAACAAGCATATTCCGTCCTCGTCACAGATTGGCGTTTGCCCACACATTGAAATAGGAATTACATTGACTGAAGGAAGTCAGATAAAGGCCAATGTAGTTGTACTGCTGTTTGGTGATCAATACTAAAAGTAAATACATGCATATAGCTGCCCCTTTCCCCTTTCCTTCAAGGTATAGAACCTCTTATTATTTCCCCGGAGACTTACATTATCTTATTATAGCCTTTGGCTCAGGTTCAGTTTCTGAAAACCTCAAAACTATTTTCTCTTTGCTTATGTTCATAGATCCATGTTGACTATGTTATACAAAAAAGTACCAGGAATATAATTCACCATGCAGTTTAAACTCTTTTTTTTTTTTCTACAGCAATGTAGTTGCAATTCTCAAAGATGAGCCATATGCATGCATGTCCAAGTGCATATGGATGACAATTTTATATGTTCAGAAATTAAAATATGAACTGCTTCATTGCAATGCCAAATACTACTGATGATCACAGGCCAGATACTGTGAAACCTCATTAAAAACGACACTCAGTTATTCAATATATCCATTACAAAGACGCAAGTTTTGAATGGCAAAAGTTCATTTTCTTTAATTGTTGTTTGGTTAATGTATCTGATATATTCAGTTGTCTGACACATTTCTAAGGGAACACATGGTGTCATTATAATGAGTTTTCACTGTGCTTTTTTGTAAAATGCTGGCCATTTCCTGTCATATTTGGATTTGCTGAGGACAGGGCCACTGTGCAGACTGACTCTTCATCAAAAGAGTAGGGAGATTGAAATACAGGTTCAACTCTACAGACATGAGACTGGTTTCTTCCCATACAATTTGAGGTACCTGTTCTGTATTACAGATGACAAGTGGAGCTCAGCTGAGTTTTTAGTCAGTTGAGCTTATATCTTATGGCCCATCATCTATCTTCTTTTGTTAAAAAAAAAAAAGGCATCTTCTTTGAAATGGCTGGGCAAGTTGCTGGAAAAAGGCACAGGAACACATCTGTGAGCCCAGAGGTCTTCATTTTTCATGGATAACCTCGACATAATTTCCAAGGTCACCATTACAGCTTTAATAAATATTGTCTTTGGTGCATAATGTGCATGTTACTCAGGAGATAGTTTTTCTGCTATGTCTTCAAAGTATATGTAGAGCTAGAATGGGCAGGGCATTGTATTTGGTGACCTTGACATAATTATAATCCTCAAGGTCTCAAGGTGACCTTTTTGAATTTCCTTTTAAGACAATAATGCATTATATTAAACTATTCAAGCAGAGATTTTGACATTTCACAGATTGATTATTTAATTGAATGCATTATAGTCCCTACAGAAGGCTGAAGTTGAAAGGTGATATTGACCTAATTTCCAAGGTCATGGAGCATTTTAAGTTAACTTAGTGTTCAGGGAACATGTTTAGAATAATTTCAGCTGGAAATTTGATGTTGCACATGATGATGGTCCTTTTGAAAGGCTGAAGTCAAACTTGACAGGGGTGACCATGACCTAATTCCCAAGGTGACAGGCCCACTTTGGTTAGTCTTACGACCTACTTGAAACTCAAACACTGTTTAGGCTCAGACTTTGATATTTTACACAATGATGGTCATCTCTCAGGACTGGATGAAGACTGTAAATGGTGTGCATGTACATGGGTGACCCTAACCTAATTCCCAAGATCACATGGCCATTTTATTGTTCACTTGATAAATCAGTGACTCCTTAAGGTGCAGACTTGGTGCTACAAATGACAATTATATTGCACAAAATTATGGTCCTATGTAAGGCCCAAGTTGAGACTGCATTATGGGTGGTGTTGATATAATTTCTGAGGCTAAAGGAGCATTTTAAACTGCGCATGTAAGGTTAGCTAAGCACAGCACCGACTCTCAGAGTCCTTCTGCTGTTCTGCAAAATCAAAGCTCTCTCAGGATGAGTGAATTAAATGCAGTGTATTACATGTAATTACGAGGGAAAGGTTTGAACAAGCGTTTTCTCCAAGGCAGGGATGGCATACGAAGCACCATATTATGAATTAATAACAAGGGATTCCATTCAGCAGCTCTCATGTTAAATGGACATCCCATAATAGCCAGTGTGGCCATGTTAGAACAGAGGTCAATTGGCCTGTGGGAATGTCTACCATAGATAAGCGTGTGAAATGTAATTATCACCATTGTTTGGTCTAAATATAGAGTTCCATTTATTTTCCCTAATCTAATAGTACACTGTAAGTCCCCTGTTCTCTTTCCATCTTGTAAGAGTCTAACCATCTTTGATGTGACAATATTGAGAAAAATACTCGACAAGAACTCTGGCGTATGCCATGGCTCAGGGACTTGTGCCTCTCCTGGTTGATTGAGGGGTATACGGCGGCAAACGGCAAATTGTGTGCAGCGAGCATTTCACCACCAGGCCCACTGAGACCTCGCTACATGACGTCTGTACCACTCTTGTTGATGACCATCAGTCACTGGGTCACATGATTAATTCCCCAGGGGTCAAGGTCATGGATTGTTCTCATATTGATTGCCATCGGCAATTTCTTGTCAGTCTGAGGCATTACTCAAAGGCAATATACAGAGCACAGATCTCATTGATTTCTGGTTGGGTCCTCCCAGCATCTGGTTACCGACCAGGTTACTCTTTGAGATCTGGGATGTGGTGCCCCAGCCCTGGCTGTGCGGTCCAAGAGGGTCGAGATGTGTGTGCCACATGCAGGCAGTGTGTCAGAGATATGATCCCTGTTGAGACTGCTGAACTTTACTGATGCTGTAGGATTGACAAAAGTTCCATGTTAAACACGTTCCTTGTGTATTAACAATTAACCGCCAGGTCAGTCTGGAACGGTCTGCAGTTTGTCGAGAAATAAAGCCACCAAAAGGTGTGCTGTGGTCAGGCAGTCTTTGATCCTGATATTTATTATTTAACCCTTTGAATTAAGACTGAGTCAACACTTAGTGCCCAACCCATGGCGAGGAAAGCTGTTGACCTGGGTCATGTTGTCTTGACAGGTCTCATCTTCAATTCTCAGTCAAATTGTTTTTCATTGCTGTTGAAATCAGTTGAAAAGGTTGAAGCAGACGACATTTGACCACCAGCCGGTTTTGGCTGGTTTAAGGGGGAAAGGGTTAAGTGCTTTTTTCCTGGTTAGAATCAGACCAAGTCAACAGCATTCATCAGTGTATGTCAAGTACACAACACCAACCACCTGCCAGGGAAAGCAGTTGACCTTGGTTGTGTCATTGTGACACAGTCTAGGTCTTATCTACAATTCTCAGTGTTTTCTGTTGACATGCAGTTTAAAAGGCAATGTCCAACTGATTTGGATAATTTTGTTCTTTTTGAAATTTTGGGACATTTTGGTCGGCGCACATGTTGTCTATCACATGTTCAAATTAAGCCGTTCTTGCCCCAATACAATCAGAAGAAATTAACAAAATACTTTTAATGTTAACATGGTAGTCAATGGGCTGTGTTAATCTCTGGATCTTGATTACTGACAATAGGCATCTGCTCTAAAATGTCTGTTTCACATGGATATTTCTCTAAAATGAATTCCCCGATTTTAAGCAAATAAGAACTGATTTACTCTTAAAAGTTCTCTAGAGCAAAATTATATCAGGGATTTTCTAAGAAATGATCATGACTGTCCTTTTTAAATGCATATCAAAATCAAGAGTTCCACAAACTTTATCAATTTCACAAAAACAACCATTTTCCAATTTTTATATTACTATTATAAACAAACAGATACAGTTACAAAAAATCCCTGACACGTTTGCAGTTACAAATGTTGAGATTTTAACAGCACAAGTGGAACCATTTTGTCTTGAATATTTCTTGAGAAATATATCCAACATTTTGTCATGAATAATATATCCAACATTTTGTCTTGAATATTTTTCGAGAAAAATATCCAAAATTTTACTAAAAGCACTTCTTTACCCAAGAGGCTTGTGTTCATACAACAGCTTTGAATTTTGAGTTCCATCTTTAGTGCAAACAGATTCTGCAAAACTTGCTATCCATGGAGTATATAGGGTTATTATGTCAGAGATACACATTTATGAGATGTTTGGCCTGAAAGTAAAGTTACTTTTTCAGGTTGGACATTGCTTTAAATAAAAATATTAAAGCAGAAAAATGTTTAAATCCAGATGCTTTGGGAGATTTGAGAAGACAAGGGTCAAACTGCCGGCTGAAGCAATATCTGTCCTGGTCATGCTGTGCACACAGTTAGCTCATTCAGTGCCAATCACATCTAAAGTCCATCTAGTTGAGTCAAACTAGTCTGAATTATTATTAGGATCTCATTAATATTTCTTATAAAAAGACCTTTCATCCAAGTACCAGCATGCCTCTAGTTCCAACGAAAATATCTCGGGTCAACATCTTTTCTCGGCACGCATTGGGTGCATTGCACCCAATGCGTCTCGAGAAAAGCTGTTGACTCAGTCCTAAATTTGGCACTTAAAGAGTTAAAAATCATGATGGTACAACCCAGCAGTGAGCTAACAGTGGGTGGTCTTCAAATATAGGTACATTTATTACAACTCATAAAATGATAGTCTTAAAAAGATAAGTGGTCTTTTATGAAAGTTGATCTTTAGAGCAGGTGTCCCTGTGGGCATGTCAGCATTCAAGTGAAAGTTCCACTCTTTGGAGACTCTGGATACGGACAATCCTCTTATACAAGTAGAAGCAAGAATCCAGACTGATGAAATAAGTCATTTGTGACAGATGCATGCAGTGGTCCTGTTAGTCTCTGAGTCAGAAGAAAAAAGGACGACAGGCCTTCTTTTTACCTGTTTTTGTTCTAAAACATGATGGGGATACTGATCTCATAGAACATGCTTAATGCATTGCGTAAAGCTTTTGACACAGTGCATGTCAGTTAACCAGAGCCAGCCCCCTCTTTCATCACGTACTTTTTGTTCAAACTGTGTACAAAACTGAAAGACAAAGTCCATGTGCTGATGTAGATGACATGAAATTACCATCTCATTGTTATTAAGAGCCATGCTGTGCAGATTACAACCTGTAAAAGACCATTGTCTAGTCAGCCTTAAGACATGACTAAGTAAGCTTTAATTGCATTTTTTACCAATAATAGAAACACCTGCCAGTACTTTCAGACCTGTATCCACTATCAGGACATTGCCAGCCTTCTCCACTAAGCTCAAACTGTGACTCAGTGGGGGCTCTTGGCTCCTTTGCTCAGTGCTGCTACTTAGTTCATAGCCTGGGGGTGACTTCAGTGTCTGATATAATATTCCTATTCTGGGGCCCACTGCCGCCAACAACTGGTAATTTCAATGCATTGTATTTACATGGTTAGGTAATGCTCACAGTGGAAAAGTGCCATTATATATTTTACATTACATTCATTCAACAAATTAACCTTCCATTAACACTAGTGACACAATATTTTGGATATTACCTCTTCAAAATATCCAATCTGGACTAACCCACAGACTTTGCTGCCATTTAAAAAATTGTAGGTTGTGCACCTAATGGTTTGTAAATGAGGATAGTATTGGGATGATCTTGGGGGGTTTATAATATATGAAACCAAAAGTATATATTTTGCAAATATATTTCAGAGCATCAATAATGATATGATATATGCTGTGGCTACAATTCACTTTGATATCCAAATTAAATGTATTTTTGTGCAACTGTCCCACAATTCATTGTGCCATGTTCAGAATGGCTCTCACTGACATGCATGATTTGCTGGCAGAGGGCATTGTGTCATATTTGGATTTGTTACTTATCGTGATAACTGCTTCAGACACAACTTAGTGGGCAGATTAAAGTTTAGATAATACATGTAAGTCATGTTTTAAAAGTACTTTTATGACTGTTTGCCCTGGTAACTCGGAGAACGGACACCTGGAACCTAACAAAATATTACAATAAGGTTCAACGAACAACCAGGGCTATATGCAGCTATGCTGTTTCCCTAGCCCAAGTGAATCCTCCAGACAAGTTGAAACAAAATGCTGTGTTTGAGTTGACTTTCCTGCAAAATAACAGCACACGACAGCCATTTTCTTGATAAAATCTTTCAACCGGAGATATGCTGTTTCACTGAACAACCATACATGCTGTTTCCCTGGCCCAAGTGAACCCTCCAGACAAGTTGAAATAAAATGCAGTGTTTGAGTTGACTTTACTGCCAAATAATGGCTCATGATGGCCACTGTCTTGATAAAATTTGTCAGCCAGAATTGATCAATTTTTAGAAGGGAAGGGCGGCTTGAAACTATTTTTGGGGGTTTTTTTTGTTTTATTTTGTATGTGTCATAAAGTTTATTTAGGGTCAGGCCTAAATTTCAGTAGGGACAGTCAGGTTATCAGAACCACACATATATTTTTGTTAGGCCATAGGTAACTTGGACATTTGTTGAAACATGTTTTAAAATAGATGTTCTTTCCCCTTTTACACATTTCCTCCTTTGATGTCAGTTTAATCTGTTACTTGGGCAAAGCCAGAGGCACTTGTGTATAAAAAACACACAAACAGATGCTGAGTCATTGCCGAACTTGGCACATGCTGTTATTGGTTATGTGAGAGTTTTGGGGGGCATTGTGGCACTTCTACAATGGGTTGGGCGTACAAGTAATTGCTGTCTTCATCTACAGATGTTATCGATCGACCATCCTATTTTAACCCCTTCAAGCCCTAAACACTGCATATGGTCCACTGCAATTGACAGTTTTCAATTTATCTGAATATGCTACATTCAGTTTGTTTTTCTTTAAATTAGGATGTCAAAAAATAAAATAATGAAATTAACAGCAAAAGTAAACGGACTACATACATACTTGTAATAGTTAAGCCTCGTGAAAGTACACCGCATCAGTTTGTCAAAGGTATTTTTAATTTCCTGGCAATTATCCAGATGTTACCAGCAAAGCTTTACAGATTTTATAATTTTTTCTGTTTATTTGTAGTTTCTAATCATTAACTTGCTGGATGTCTTTTTTCTTTTTTTAGTGCCTTTTGTACACGTGAACAGCTGTTGTGAGAAAAGCTGGTTTTGATGGATGTTTTTGTTGATGTTGTTGAATTGTCAGGCATCATATTTCGCTCATGATAAGTATGTGCTTGTTCTGTGACAGTGAAAATTTGAAAGTCAAAAGTTACATGTACACATGCCAATGGTATATTTAAGAGTTGAACAGCTTTAATCGATTGCATTAAATTCATCAATGAGTGGTTGTGACAGGCATTTTTCATGAGGTCATGAACAAAATATCTGTCAGAAAGTGCAAAGGAGCGTGAATAAATGCAATCAAAAGGAAGTTCAATTCTTATATTTATATCCAACATGAACTTCTATCATATGAAAGATAAATGTTGTGATGGTAATTGATTTTGATTTGCAAAAGTTTTTCACTCATTATTTTACAACAAACGTCCTTGTTTTGTTTATTAGTGGGAGGAGCCTGGCCATCTTGTGGCCTGCATAAGAAACAACTAAACCTCGCCCTTGTGTGTGACCTTACTGTATACATCTCTAGTTGACCTCTCCCTATTCTTTCAATGCTAACAAAAAAAGCAAATGTAAATAAACGCGTGGTACCCATCTTTTTATCAAAAAACTTATACATTCAGTCCATCACACAGTAGTACAAAAATGCTACACAGGCACTGGGATGTGTAACAGAGCATTCTGTGGGGTAGTGCGAAATTAAGCATTTTCTAAAGAAACTTTACTGACATGCATCTTGATTACAAGATATGGTCGAATACAAAGTACATAAACATAAGTGAACAGCAAAAAAAGAAATGAAAAATTTGAACGCTAAGATACAGGCAGGTGCACCCACATAAGAATATCCATATGATATAACATGAGATACAGATTTAGTCAGATTTTATAATACAGTGGTACCTCTCTTGAGAGACCCCTCTAATGAGAGACCACATGTAAAGTGAAAGACCACTCTCTCAGAACACTGCGCTATCTTTTCAAAAAAAAAAAAAAAAAGTCTTTTCCATGTTGTTGTATCTCTAATGAAAGACCACCTGTTTTGAGAGACCCCATTTTGACCCACCGTAGGGGCAGTCTCTCAAAAGAGGTACCACTGTATCCCAAATATTGGTACCTGACATCAAACGTTCTATTTGCACATTGTAAAATACACATATCATGGCCCGAATTCATAATATAAATATCTTAATTTGTCAGTATCACTTAGAGGGCAGAACATGGGATTGACACCATCCAGATAACCAAAGAACTAATTTCTGGCGGTAGAGTAAAAAGTACAATGCAGTTGAAATTGATGTTCATCTTCAACATTGTTGGAAATACAGAGAGAGCATAGTTGCTGCTCCAGTGGGCTTTTAGGTTTTGTGTGGCAACCTGCCTGTTTCTATCAAAGGCCATGTCTCGGGACCCATAGCATTCATTTTATGACGAGTATTTGTACAAGTGTACTACACAGTATCACTTTAGACCTGGTGGTTTATTGGTCACCAAGTCGATCAATTCTAAAATGTAGTGCCCATAACTTCTCAGTTGTTTGTGGACTCACTTTGTTAAATTCCTGAGATCCACTGAAATGTCTTAGACAGCATAAATTCGACAACAGAAAAAAGAAGTGCATCAGAATGCATATTGAGTGTCAGAGGCAACCAAAAAGGCACTCTAATGCCTCATTATACATTTATCTTGACAGCCAAGCAAGGGGTCCCCCCCCCCCCCCCCGCTTTGCTGGCTTCCTTCCAACATCTCGTGCTACAACAAATATATCTGGTGCTACATGATTTTCAGAGTACCTGCAATTTTAGACCACCCTTAATACCAGACAAAAGTGATCAGATATGGCAGTTGGTCTTTCAGTGCAGGTAAGCCAGCAAAGAAATTGAAGGCCAGTGTCTTGAAATGGCCACCTTAAAAAGTGGTGCGGTCTTTCACAAGGGGTGGTCTTTAGAGCAGGTACCACTGTATATGCTTTCAGTCTATCTATATGCATAAGTTGTACTTATCAATTCATAAATATGCAGTCCCAGATAATATTCACCATGGTTATACATGCATTCAGACCATCTACATGCATACTTCATACTGCTGTTTTTATCAATATGCTGTCCCAGATGACATTTATATATATGTTCGGCCCAGCTTTACACATGTACATACATAAATCTTACACGTCGTTTTATCAATATATGGTCCCAGGTGACTGTATGTCTGTTTGTCTTGGTCATGCGTTCAGTCCATGTGGCTTCAGAGGTAGTAACATCAGTGTTCTGCCTGTCCAATAATTCCTCTTTTAAGAGATCATGGCTAGGAAAGCATTCACTGGGCTCCTGTCACGTATATATCTTGATATCGATGCTGACACCATAAGTTCTGAAAAACCACTTTTGTGTTCACTCTTAGAGTGATCACTTAACCCTTTCTGCCTTAATTAAACTGGCTGAAAGTCAAATGTCATCTGCTTCAATGTGTTGAAGATATTTCAGCAGTAATTAA
The DNA here is from genome assembly GCA_964020975.1 of Hermodice carunculata. Lineage (NCBI taxonomy): Eukaryota > Metazoa > Annelida > Polychaeta > Eunicida > Amphinomidae > Hermodice > Hermodice carunculata. The sequence continues at coordinate 43,146,528 of OZ026626.1, read as the reverse complement.
AAATAATTTGGATGAAAATTGCAGATGAGACCAACTATTAAAGGTACAATGTCACAGGTCAACAGCTTTCCTTTGTATGGTTTGAGTGCTAAGCACCCAATGCACACCAAGGAAAGCTGTTGACTTAGTCCTGAGTCAAGGATGGAAGAGTTGAAAGTCACATGCTACACCAGCTTACAAAGTCTGTTTGCTTTTTATTAAGTGTATTTTTTTTTTCTGTTTTTGCCCTATATTGATATTGGTGACTTTTAATGGCAGGCATTCACAATGATAGGCAACTGGTTTGGCTTGGCTGAAAATTTATGTCCATGCCCAAGGCTTGGCCCACAATGTTTACTTGTTCTTCATAAGACTTTCAAATATTTTGATTTGAAGCTGTCTACCTTTCCATGGTTAACTAGGGTTAGGTAAATGCAGATCCACACATAAAATCTTAATCACAAAGATGTTGGAAAAATGTTGTCTGTTAAATGCTGAAAAAAATATTCTTGTTACATTTGTAGATTGCTTTCCTGTGAGGGAAACTTTGATGTAAATAATATCTTTAGTCTGCTGTCAATATTTCAGAGTTTGTTTGTTTATATTTTGCAGGAACCTGGGTTACTTTTGGTGCTCAAGTCACAGACGAGGTAGGTGCAAGCAGAACCTGCTGGTTATAGGCGGAGCAACTTTGTGGATACTCTGGCACGAAATCACCGCCAATTTGACAAAAGTCGATGTGCTCCAAATTGTCATAATGTCATTAGATTCATACACTTTGTAAACCAAGCTGTCAATCAAATGCCCGCATGACTGCAGTTGCAAGGACCAGGTCAACAGCTTTCCTTGTTTGCAATGTACCCAAAGTGAGCCAAGGAAAACTGTTGACTTAGTCCAAACTTGGCACTGAAAGAGTTTAATTTATTTCCTTATCCCCGATTGCAACAAACAGTTTGCTGATCTGATGGACTCTTATGACTCGGGACTCAGGGTTTTAGTAAAACCACTTTGCACCATTCATTCAAGTAACGACACTCAAATATTCATTATAATGACACAAATTTTCACAGGAAAAATTTCATTTTCTTTGTTATTTGAGTCATTTATCTGACATACTCAGTTATCTGACACATTTCTTAGGGAACAGATTGTTCCATTATAAGGAGTTTTCACTGTAGCAGCATACCTGTTCTTGTAAGGAGAACAAGGACCCAGGTCAACAGTTCTGCTTGTTGGCCTTCAGGCACAGTGTGCTTCTGGCACGCTGAGGAAAGTTGTTGACTCAGTCCTCACCTTAGCACGGAGAGGGTTAATTCGTTTCTTGGACAGAGTTCTCTCTAAGCGGCAATTGTACAATCACAATCTGTATGAAAAACACATGGTTTTAAATTAGCATCTTCATAACTATGATATGCAAATTAAGAAAAACCTATAGTCTACTATGTAATGTACATTGCAGGGCTGCCAACATCTACACTTTTGGAGTAGTTACTACACTTTTTGCTGAAGTCAAAAGTGAAAAAGTGTAGAAACTACACTTTTCTTATTCTTCTGGATACATATAAATTTAGTGAGACTGCTCCAAATTTGTATTTTTAGCCTCAAACTACACTTTTTAGCACCATTACTACACTTTGCATTCCTTGAGGGTTGGCAGATCTGACATTGTATGTTCTTGTCTTGACTATACATGTACATGTACAAGTATGTACATTTTCGCCTTGTCTACCATACATGTGTGTACACTCTTGCCTTGTGTACTATACATGTACATGTACAAGTATGTACATTTTCGCCTTGTCTACCATACATGTATGAATATTCTTGCCTTGTCTACTATACATGTACATGTACAAGTATGTACATTTTCGCCTTGTCTACCATACATGTATGAATATTCTTGCCTTGTCTACTATACATGTACATGTACAAGTATGTACATTTTCGCCTTGTCTACTATACATGTGTGTACACTCTTGCCTTGTGTACTATACATGTACGTGTATTACCAGTCTTGCTTTATCTACTATACATGTACATGTATGAACATTCTTGCTTTATCTACTATACATGTACATGTATGAACATTCTTGCTTTATCTACTATACGTGTACATGTATGAACATTCTTGCTTTATCTACTATACATGTACATGTATGAACATTCTTGCTTTATCTACTATACATGTACATGTATGAACATTCTTGCTTTATCTACTACATGTATACATGTATGAACATTCTTGCCTTGTCTACTATACATGTATGAACATTCTTGCTTTATCTACTATACATGTATGAACATTCTTGCTTTATCTACTATACATGTATGAACATTCTTGCCTTGTCTACTATACTTGTACGAACATTCTTGCCTTGTCTACTATACATGTATGAACATTCTTGCTTTATCTACTATACATGTATGAACATTCTTGCTTTATCTACTATACAGTCATGTACATGTATGAACATTCTTGCCTTGTCTACTATACATGTATGAACATTCTTGCTTTATCTACTATACATGTATGAACATTCTTGCTTTATCTACTATACATGTATGTCATTGTCTTGTCTACTGTACATATTCCTGCCTTGTCTACTGTATATGTATGTCATTTTCTTGTCTACTATACATGTTGTTGTCTTGTCTACTATACATGTACATGTATATCATTGTCTTGTCTACTATACATGTGTGGTCATGCCTTGTGTACTATAAGTGTATGTTTCTGTCGTGTCTAAAATACATGTATGCTTGTTCTTGCCTTGTTAACTATACATGCATGTATGGACGTATTCCTGCCTTGTCTACTGTACATGTACTTTCTTGCCTTGTGTACTATAATAAATGTATGTTCCTGTCTCGTCTGCTAGACATTTACACAGTACATGTAGATGTGTACATGTCCTGGCATTGTCAATAATACATGTATCTATAGGCTTATCTGTTAATTTATTCCACAGTAAGCCTGTATGTGTCATGCAACAGTTTCTACACCTGTTTTTACCATGTTCACTGTGGCATGGATGGACAGGTGTGCAGTGTAGCTACTCTTTGAGTGAAACAATAAAAATTCAGGGTCTGCGCACTTTTTGATGAGTGAAAAAAATTATGGACATTTTGACCCTAATTAATTCAGTCAGGTTTTTGTTAATAATTTTTTTTTCAGGAGAAAAAAAAAAGTTCTAAACACTGCCATAGAATCAACAAGTTCTAAGTACTACTATAGGGGCGAGGTCTATTAAACAATAACGCAAACCTGGAAGCATTTCTACATGAATCGTCAAATATTTTCATGTTTTACTTTAATTTACGTTCCTTTACAGACACCCTTTCAAAAAAGCAAATTGAATGCCTCACTTTCTTTTTGTCTCTCAATCATATGTAAGCGTCCAGAATGAATTATGTGAGGTTTGGCTCCAGGCAAACAGTGTCTACGGCATTGATCTTAAGTCTGCCAGCACCTCCCAGGGGTTGTCCCCTGTGTCAGAGGCTGCCATCTGTAAAATTGCGCTGCCGTCCTGTCCCCTTCCGTCATGCATGTCAAGAATTTATTACGGGCAAATTTGCTGTCTGCAAATGGTCTTCCATCCTCAAACGTTGGGAACTTTTATTTTGTGCCACAATGGATGCCGCTCTGTTGTACGTGATTAGGTTTCTTGCCTGGGAATTGGTCGGATGAGGTGAAGCTTCCCATTTAGAGGGACATGAAAGCGGTTAATGAGCAGGCTTTAATGCCAGGCGTTTTCTCATTGTCTCTGTGGTATGCTGCTCAAATGCTGCTCAAGCCTTCCATGTCAAAGTTCCATTTTTCAAGAACCTCGTGGGGTTCCCTGGTGTCAAGCAGGAGAAAATTCTGCTCTGCCTCGTCTGTTTGTCACTGTTAGCAGGCCCGATGGCTTCCGTCCTCCGTGCTGTGAAAAGGTTGGGTTTTTGGATGATTTACTTTAAAATTGATTGAATCGTTTCAAGAGAGTGAACAAACTTTAAAGCCCAACTTTTCTTTACATATTGCTCTTTTAATTGCAGTTCATCATCAAATTAATGGGATCACAGTTGATTAACCCTCGCCCCTTTAAACCAATGGTCTTGAAATCTTGTCTGCTTCAAGTTTTTTGGGGGGTTTAGACTAATTTCAACAGTAATGGGAATTGTAGATGAGACCTACTTAGATAACATTCATCAGGTCAATAACTTTGCTGGGGATGGGTTGTGCATTTAGCATCCAACCCATGCCAAGGAAAGCTGTTGACTCGGGCTTGCTGTTCAAAAGCGTAGATCTGTGGCAGTGTCTTGATCATGGATGCCAGGCAGTGTGTAATGGATTATGTACAACTGACATTGTACAGCAGCTATGCCATCATCTCCTCATTGACACATCACCAATGAGTTTTCATGTTGTAAAAACATCAGTTTTTGCATACATGTATCTCCCTCAATCACTGCCACTCCTCACTCACTGTGCACTGTTAGGAACTTGCGATACACCAAGGCTTTGGTCTAACTTAGAGCACCCAAGTTAGACAGTGTCATCACCACATCCAAACCGTAGTCCTAATGAAACAAATCCAAGTCAATGTTCCTTGGTATGTATAGCTGAATCACATAACTGTATAGTTCGTCTATATCCAAAAGAGTCCAAAACGTATGTGCAAAGGTGCATAAGGTCAAAAAGCCATGTCTAGTTTTAACATGGCAAAATGCAAGAAGTTTTGTTTAAAATTATGGGCCTATTTCAGTAAATTGGCTTGAACAGGTGCATCATTCATGTACATATAGGAAGATACATGTACACCAGAGCTTCAGTATAACTTAGAGCACTCTAAGTTTGTATACATTGCTACACTGTATAGTTACATTGTATAGCAAAATTATACACTGTTGTATAGCAAAACTATAGATTGTTACACTATGTAGTAAAACTATGCATTGTTACATTGTTTATATTTTATGTTCGGAACAAGCGGGACTTGAACCTGCAACCTTTGGCACCAGTCGCCTAGCTGAAATGAGAAACGCACATATCCACTCGCCCAAATCCCCATTCTTTATCAAAACTATACATTGTATAATAGAACTATATATTGTTACATTATATGGCAAAACTATATGTTGTCACATTGTATAGCAAAAGTGTACATTTTTGCATTGGTATAATTCACAGCTACAGCTTGGTACAAAACTAACACAGGTACACCATGCACTTATTGATTCAAGAAGCATTAGAAAAGTGCAGAGCTTGGAAGTGGTATTACACTTTATTCTAAATATTTATTAACAACCCACATGGAAAAAAAACAAATGGAAACTATGCCCGTGTATTCAGTAGAACATCAACCTAAAAAGTGACCCAGAATCCTTTAAAATAGCACTTGGTATGGAGACCACCTGCAGTCAAAGACCACATTGCTTTTTCGGACTGCCCTTTCCAGACACGTCCTTCTATTTTTTTGTCAATTTAATCTGTCACAAAAGACCATTTGCCACATGTAACCATTTTTGGGTGGTAGCAGAGGTGTTTTTAACCCTTTCAGTGCCAAGTTTTAGATGGAGTCAACAGCTTTTGCTCGGCGCATTTTGGGTGCAATTTGCCCAAAGTGTGCCTAAGAAAGCTGTTGACCTGGGTCATTATATTCTCTGAAAATATGGGCATGCTTGTACTTAAATGAAAAGTATTTTCACTAGGAATATGAGTCTAACATCTATATTACGATTGAGAGCAGTTCATCTTTAGTCTTTTCATTTCAGTCACAGTTGGCATTGAAAGAGTGAAATAGTATAGCTTAAATAGCCTGGAAATTAGCCGGCATAGAGCATGGCTGCTAATACATGAAGGCCCATATAGAGTCTGCATGGGAAAAGACCATTACAGTCTGCTGGAAATAGGCCTATATATAAAGCCTCCCTGGAAATAGGTCCTGGTAGAGAGCCTGGGTGGAAATAGGCCTAAGTGGGGCTTGCCTGGAAATTGGCCTATATAGAGCCCACCTGGTAATTTTAAGCCCATAGCAAGCATGCTTGATTAGCTGTGGCACTGATTGATGATTAAAAGTACAGCATGGAGGCCATAAGACTCAATTTGTATCAAACTCACGGGAGCAACTGCAGCACCACCTAGTGAGCAGACATACAATGTAGGTGAGGCACCAAATAACGCAACCGACAAATAATATGTGGACCAGTTGGGTTCGCTTGACTGCCACAGTCCAGCCATGTACACTTGATGTCCACCCTGAGGAGGGAACCAGTCTGCTGTTTCAAGCACATAATCCAGCATCCCAAGGGAAAAGGGACAAATAGACAGGGTTTTTATATCCCCTCCTCCAACAAATTTTTGGGGTTAGACTGTTTTTTCAGCTTGTCTGACGGTCATTCCAATTGCCTGTCTGCGGCAAATGATTGCAAGTAAAATCTCATGATTCACAGACCACATCAACTCAAACTTACCTCAGTTGCACCTTGACACCATTTCTTGACCTGATTACATAGTGGTGACCTTGACCTGATTTTCAATGTGGATGGATCCATATGTGTGTGGGGGGGGGGGGGAGGGAGGGTATTCAGTCTGTTGGTGACACTTGCTTCAGTTAAACTTGCTCTGAGAGCATATGCTCAACGGAAAAACAAGTGAAGCAAGCAAACAACACATTGCCATGTTTGGCAGAAACTAGAGAGGAACTGAGTGGGCCAGACCAACAGAGCATGATACATGTATACTGGAAGAAATAGGCCTGATTTCAGTCTATCATTGACACAATTGCATATGATGTGTTTAGTGTCTGTCTCAATGTCTGTGACATTTAAAAACTTAAAGCTACAATTTACTTATGCCGGAGGATTCAATTTTATGAAAAAGAAAATCCGTACAAAATATTTTAAAATGAAACAGAATTTGCATTTTGTTATGCAAGTCGGGATTATTCTTTTTCTCCTCATTTGCCAATCATTGGCTGTCTTGCATGTACATGTAATGTACCTCTAACTTAAGGCACAATACATGTACCGCTAACCTAGGGCACAGTACTTGTACATGTACCTCGATCTGACTGAAGGCACAGTACACACACATGTACCTTTGACTTCAGGCACAGTACATGTACCTCTGACTTCAGGCACAGTACATGTACCTCTGACTTCAGGCACAGTGCATGTACCTCTGACTTCAGGCACAGTGCATGTACCTCTGACTTCAGGCACAGTACATGTACCTCTGACTTCAGGCACAGTACATGTACCTCTGACTTCAGGCACAGTACATGTACCTCTGACTTCAACACGCCACATTGACAGGTGTCCATGCGCACACAGCAGAAGCCCATTATGTTCACAAACTGGCCTGCTCTTCTCAAAACATGACAGTTGGTCTTTTATTATTATCAGTGTCACATACATGTAGCTTGGCAGCACAAAGTAGAGCCTTTGATACACCAGTCCTCCACCAGGGTAAGGAGAGCAGCTCAAGCCAGAAACCATGGAAACTGTTTCATGTTCTTTTTATTAGTTTTTTTTTTTTTTTTGATTTTCCATTGCAGTGAAATGTGCACCATAATAACTCCTAAACTAATATATTTGAGTTTCTATATGAGATCTACATAATGATTTATTATTGCTGTCACCAGGAGTTTCTAATGTGTGTGTTCAGTTTTTTCTGACATAGTCATGATAATGGATAAATCCTGATAGCCTGATAAAATGTATTTTTGTAACCATCAGATAGATATTTCCCTGTTGCCTTTCTCTAATTATTTGTTCTTGCTCCTCTTGCAATATACACAGGTAGGATAAACTTGATTCCACGTGTGTTTCCAGGTGGCGGAGGAGCTGGTCACTCTGGCTTATGAGAGTGGTATCAACGTCTTTGACACTGCTGAAGTCTATGCAGCCGGCAAGTAAGTCCAGGGAAACCTGACTTGAGAGACCACCCTTAAGGGTGACCAAACTGTGGTCTCTCTCAAGACAGGTGGTCCTTCATAGGTATAAACAAAATGAATACATGTACAGTGGTACCTGCTATTTAAGACCACCCCTACAGCCAACAAAAAGTGGTCTCATACTGCAGGTGGTCTTAAATTGAAGGTATATTTAACACGTAAATACAGCAGAGGGTCTTGAAAGAGTGGTCGTAAAAAGACTTGCTGTCTTAAATTGGAGAAGGTACCACTGTATAAGTTTTCATTGTATTTTTGCAATCCAGACATTTAACATGTTTAACTGAAGTCTTAATTTCACCATGTTACAGATAGTTATAAAATGCTGTTTCATCGCATTTTTGTCTTCACGGATTTGTACCCTCAGTGTTAGGGAAAATGAGAATGCAGTAAAACCTCTGTATGTGGGCACCTCTCCAAAGTGGGCACCTCCCTACAGTGGGCACTTTTCTTCAGTCCCGTTTCATTTATCCTATTGACTACATTATAAAGCCACCTCCCTAAAGTGGGCACCTCCCTAATCTGGGCATTCCCGGGCGCCCTAAACATGTACCAAAATCTGTTAAAGTGGGCACTATTACTTTGTTCAATAAATATTTTACTTTGTAAAAGTGTTATTTTTTGCATCAGGACTTGTCACCATTAACTTTAAATTCTTTAAGTGTCATTTTTCTATCAGTGCTCACCACCTAATGTAATCTCCCTATCATAACAGAGTACAGTACATGTATAGGCCAGCATCAACAAAGCATCAAAGCATAACAGTTGTTTTAGTCCACATTGATTTTTGACAGCTTTGTGGATTAACCATGCAGATTAAGGTATCAAAGTGGAAAGAACAATTGACTCTACTGAAAGGCAAGTTGGTGTGTGGATGAGTGTCAGCTCAGTGATTTGTTTAACCTTGCAGTTTGATACTTTGATGTGCCTGCTGGTAATCATTGAGTTGGGACCTGTTCTGGACTTTACTTATCTTCATAATACATGTAGTGGATTTTTTATCCTAAGAAATGAAGGCAAAATGTTGACAAAACCACTTTTCTCATTTATTTAATGTGGGATTAAGATACATGCACATGTACATATGTAGATGTGTATGTATGCATATGTATAGTCTCTACCTTATCTTTGTTGCTCATCCATACACCCCAAAATGGCCAACCCTCTGTAAAGTGGGAACCTCCCTAAAGTGGGCATTTTGTTCCGGTCCAAATGGTGCCCACTTTACGGAGGTTTTACTGTATGATAAATTTCATGAATTGACAGTATGCTGAAAATGTGGTCTTTCAAGACATTACTCTTCCAAGTAGGGACCATTTGAAGGGGGAGGGCATGGATTCCTATGTAAGATACATGTGCATTGATGTGCACAGCAAATCTATAAATATATATATATATATATATATATATATATATATATATATATATATATATATATATATATATATATATATATATATATATATATATATATGTATATATATATATGGAATATAGATTGGTAAAAATATGAAATAAGAGAATCAATGATGCTTCCAGGTGGTGTATATTACTGATCATGCTGCCATAGCACCAACTAATTCTGAGGATGTAGATTTTGATGTCTTAGAGAATTTGGAGAATAATATTTCTAAAGTGTATAAATGTTTGCTGGTGGCCAACCCATACTTAAAAAGAGATAGCTTCATCCTTCTCCCCTCAAATTAACCCCTAAGCACCCAAACATCACAAGGTCTGGTGCTTCAATGTCACTTAAAATTTCGTTGGATCATAGGGAAACATTTTGTATATTAAGAATTTTGAAGGCCCCTGTCACAATGATGTGCCCCATGTCCAGAGCTTTCCTTGGCATGGTTTGGATGGATGTTTGGGTTCTGTCCCATGCCTAGGAAGGAAACCCCTTGACACAGTCTTATTTTATGCAGAAAAGTGTTAATTACACATATATCATCCCCCCCCCCCACCACCACCACCACTACCACAAAGTTTTTGGTTTGTCCAACTGTCTGACTGTCAGTACAAGCTTGTGAGCCAAATATCTCATGATTCACACCCCACATCAAACTCAAATTTACCTCAATTGTACCTTTATACAATTTCTTGACCTGATCACATTTTGGTGACCTTGACTTCATTTTCAAGGTCACATTACCCATGAGTGTGCAAAGTTTGGGGGTATCCAGTCTGTCAGTGAAAACTATTCTAATTTATCAGCTATCTATACATCATGCCTGCCACAGATTAAACTCAGTCATCACGTCAGTCTAGTCACTTGATGGCCTTGTAGTTGATTGATTATAATTGTGTATAAGATATAATGTAGGGACTGAGTACGTTGGTTCACAGCCCACTAACTTGGTTACTCTCCACCATTAAACAGCTGCCATTTGAATATTTACCCAATTAATCTTCCATTAAGATGTCATCATGGCAAGTCAGCTCCGGGAATATTGCTACATTAATCGTGTTAATGTACCTCAGATGGGGAGAGGAATATCGATCATTTAAGAAGGGGAAAAAAAATAAGAAAAAAAGACACTTGACTCATCATGAGTGCCTGTGTCTTAGGTATATACATGTATCAACTTTGCCTTCTCAATCCAATCACTATTGAGTGGCTGTGTGGAGCATGCGTGAGGAATCATTTCTAGCAGCCTCTTTGCATATCATGCCTAAATGGCCGAGTTCACATTTATCATGCCCACTCCAGCCATAGCCTTGGGAGACCATCATGTACATCAGTAAAGTGAATACAGTGTACCTCTCTGTGTACACATATATATGAGTGCCGGAAGTTTGTGTATGTCCAGGCTGTCATTTTTTTCTGTCTCGGCTTACTGTGATGAAGGTTCACATGAACACGTGTGCCAGGGGACAAGGTTTTGGCATTTAACAAAACTGGGTCAGGGTCACCAGGTCAGGGTCACATGGTCAAGTGTCTGGGTCACACCCAATGCAGACATAGGTGTCCAGGCACAGAGCCAGCAGTCTGTGATTTGATATAGGAAAGTACAAGAAGATGACAGCTATATGTATGTGCCAAAATTTTGCAGAGTCTCCTGGTCTGTTGTTTGGAACGGGAGATTTTCCGTTTTCTTTCCCCAAATTCTCCTGTTCTCCCATTTATAGAGAATGGTGGGGGTGAGTCTCATCATACTTCATGCAAAATGATTTGTCACTTTCACGTTTCATGCATAATACAGTTTACCAGTGTCATGATTCACAGGAAATAATTTGTCTAACACTTCACAACAGAAAAGGTCAAAGGTGAATCATGATTCATAGACAATAAAAGCTTAATCACACCTCATAAAAATAGCATACCAGGCATTTGAGCTATGATGTTCATAGTGTACTTATAATATTACATTGCTATTGCACAGGATGAATTCTTTGAGGTGACCTTGACCCAGTTTTCAATGTCACAAACTGCCTTTTGTGAATTTACTTCAATACTGATAGTCCTCCAACCATTATGAGTTAGGACATTGGCAGTATACATCACAAAGATACTTTGTTAGGTTTTTTTGTTTTTATTATATATGGGTGACCATGACCTAATTCTCAAGCTCAGATGCAATTTTATGCAATCCTTTGGCAGAAGGAAACTTGACAATGGGTTTGACTGGAATCTTGACAACCATGTAGCATGTATACTGCTGGTTCTTCGTGCATGCTAGGTTGCCATGATATATGCCTGGCTTAGACTTCATTTCCAAAGTTGTTGGGTAACTTCTGTGAGCTTGTGGAAGATTACCAAATTTGAGTAAAAAAAGGTAACGTCTACTTTGTTGAGAAATGTCCTCTTGCAGGCGCATATTTCCAGCAATTTAAGGCTTCTCCACATAGAAATGACACGGTCCAACAGAGCTTGATTTTATCGTCAACTGTGTGCTTGGCTTCGGTCAAAGCAGGTCGTATCATGTTATGTTGATATACAGTGGCCTTCAGATTGCCTTGAAATTAAAGTGGGGTACATACAGTTCTCCATGATGTGGTCTGGGGGTGATGTGGTCAGAACATGCTGATGAGAACTGTTACCCTGCACCAGTCTTTGGTCTGTGCAAATACGTGCAGTCATGCTGGTAACTTAATCAAAGTTTCCTTTCGTGAGGAGTTTTAATCTGGAATCATTACAATAATTCAGAACAGCTAAACGTTTGTTGTGATTAGGACGGAAGGAGGCAGTTTATAATCGGACCAGGAAACAGGCAGCGTTGGCATCTACAGTTGTCGACTCCTCGGCAGCTTTGAACTCATGGAATTTGAACCTCGAATCTCAATTAAGACAGTAAGATTGTCAAACAGTCAAGGTTTAATATACAGTGCTCCCTCTTTATAACACTCCTCCTTACAGGGCAGTTTCTGATATATCATGGTGTGTACCATGGCCCCCTCTGACATAGTTTTCCCGTTACTTCTATGTTAAAAGTCCTTCTGTTATAAGGCAGTTTTGCTATAACATGGTATACCCTGTGGATCCCAACACCAGCGTTATAAAGAGGGAGCACTGTATTAATACATTGTAGATCTTTTATCCAGATCTTAGGAACTCCCCATATTTGTTGTCTCTATAGTGTCTTACATTTATATCATATTTTCTTTTCCAGGGCAGAAATTGTTCTAGGCAAAATTTTAAAGAAGAAAAGTTGGAGGTTAGTTGGCTACCTATACATGTATTTCCTATTGCATTATTGAAACATGATACCCAGAGCAGACATTGTATAAATATTGTACCATGTATGTAAAATGCAGTGTGAAGTAATGGCCAAAAAATTAGCCATTAGATGTATAATTTCTCACAATAAGCTTAATTTGAAATGGCTTTCATTATAGTTGTAGCCACTTTTAGATACATACGGTGTGTGTGTCGATGCATGTTTGTATGTGTACAATGTACATGAATGTGTGTACTTGTGTGTTTGTGTATTTGGAATAAGGTATTTCCTGCCTTCATTGGAAGCCAATTTTCTTGAAAGCACATGCCCTTGGAGATACATGTACACCAAAGAATAATGACCTGATCAGCATCAAGTGCTGAGTTTCTCAACATGATTATGGACTTTTAAAACCAGCTAGTTCCTAAGACTGAGTCAACAGCTTTCCTTGGAACACTTTGGGCTCATCATGCCCATAGTGCACAAAGGAAAGCTGTTTACCCAAACCAGTTTTGGCTCAGTTGCAGAGCTTATGCAATCCCTCGTGTCTGTCTGTCTGTCTGTCCATCTATCTAACTTTTGCTTGTGGACATGGTACAGTCCACAGTTTTGAAGTTAGCCCTATATTACTTTCAGGACTTATTAAGTGTATGAAAATCTAGGTCAAGGTGAATATTAGTGGTGCCACCTGTAGTATTATTTTATACATGGGCCAAGATGTGAAAACTTTGAGAATACTATTTTTTGCAAGAGTTTTTCATGAAACATCATTCAACTTGGCAGAAATGTCAGTCAGGCTGAAAGACGAAAATGTGTTGAAATTTGGTGGCCCCTCCTGCAGTATTATGAAAGATATGGACCAACACATTAAAATCAGTAGGTTGGGACAGAACAAGGCTTGTGATATCAATTGTACCACAATGTGTGTCATATATAAAAGTTTGCTCGTGCCTTATATGGATGACCTTGACCTATTTTCTCAAGGTCACAGAGGGAATGCATTTCATGAAAGGAATTTTCGGTGATGGTCATAAGATTATGTCAGCAGAGCACTACACCAATCGGCCTCTTGTTAATACTTTATCTGAACTACCAATTTAGACTATTCTTTCTGGCTTTTATGAGAGCCTTAAAATGAGGAATTTTTAAGTGGAGTTAGTCAGAGAATTGTGACTGTTGTCATAAGTGACACTCATAGCTCAGAGCAGTGAATAAAGTTCATAAACTTTTTTTTTATTTTTAGGAGATCCAGCTATATAGTCAACACAAAAATATACTGGGGTGGAAAGTAAGTATGATTCCACTGATTCTACATTACCTCCTTTCCGTGTCAGAGAGCCAGTTGCAGTCAACCCTGTCCACCTTAAACCACCCAAAACCAGTCAAGGGTTAACTGTCATCCACTGCACTGTTTTTGACTACATATACCCCCCCCCCCATAAAGTTTGGGGGTATACTGTTTTGAGATTGCCAAACTGTCTATCTGACAGTTTTTAATGGCAATGAAGAACAAGTTGAATGAGAATTGTAGAATAACACATGCCAGGTCAACAGCTTTCCTTGGTATGGCTTGGGTGTGGCATCCAACCAACATCAAGGAAAGCTGTTGACTCAGGCTTCACCACAGCTTTAATTCAAGGTTTTGACAAATTAAAAATACACTGGTCCGCCGGTTGTAAGACCACCCATGTGGCTGTAAGACAGCAGCAGGACTGTACGAGGCTCTTTAACTCATTCCATACTATAGTCACAGGCCTTGGTCAGTGGTTCTGGCACTGCCTGGCAAGTCATGCTGCAGCTGCCCTTGCGTCAGCTGCAGCATGACTTGCCGTGCAGTGCCAGAACTACTGACTGAAGACTATAGGCATGTTGGTACTTGAATGAAAGCTCTTTCCGTGACGAATTTAAATATGCAATTGTCTTCTTAAATCTAGGTAAATATACGCAAAAATCAGAGACTAGTATGGAATGAGTTAAAGTAGGTCCAACAGTCAGATAGTGGTGACATAAAGAAGGGGGTTTCTCAGTGGAAGTCAAGTAATATGGAAAATTTAGGATTGGGCACCTGACATGGCCGTAAAAGGGGGGTGGTCTTTCATTGGATCGGTTGGTGGAGGAAGGGACCACTGGAACCACCTGCACCAACAGCGGAGCCGGGAGAGTTGACCAGCATGCTGGATACACTGCACTGGGCCTCTGTTGTTTTGGCCAGGAGTTACTCTTCAAGGATTTCAGTCAAACCATTAATGTTGCTTATTTTGTTTGTTTGTCTTGGGACTATTTCCACCAGCTAGATTTAGGACTTGCCAGATGCTCCTCTAACTTTTGATAAAAATTCAGTTCAGTTGGTTGGGTGGGATTCAAACGTGCATAGCTTTGACAAGTGTTTTGTTTGAGTGACCCGTCTTAGCCATTATACCATCTGGTCCGTTAGGTATAACAAGTATGTTGTTTGAATGACCTGTCTTAACCATAACAACATTGGGTCGAATTTATCAAACTAATGGGAAGTGCAAGGGAAACTATTATGCGAGGAGTACATCAGAGGCTAGACCTTATAGTTCAACGTGGTTTCTGAATTCTGCACTTCAAAATGTGAATACCTGTACACACATTCATCGTCAGGTCAATGGCTGATCTTCACTTCATGACCTAGCTGGCTATTAAAGCTTAATTTGAATTCGTGTAAAAATGTTTGTGTTATGGGCTCACTTTCCCAGCTTTGCAATATACACTGTATGTGAACTTTGTACATGCTACAGAATCAGTTTCGAGGAAACATTGAGAGGTCTTTGGGAGAAAAATTTGCTTTCAATGGACACTGTGCATTTGTAAACAAACTGTTAAATCCATTACTCGGTTACTGTAACCATGGCCACTTTATGAACCCCTGACCTGTATTCTGTGCTCGTTAGCTGTCACGTTGTAATGATTTATACAGCAAAAAGCTGACGTGAAAATACACACACATGTAAATACATAAATTATACAAGGCAGTATACCATGAAATCTATCATTAACACATGTCGGCCATTTTAATGCAATCTGCCATTTCAAATGGTCATCCAGTTCATTTGATAGACAGAGGTTAATTTTTCTGTGACACCAGAAAGCATGTAAGTAACAAGTTGTTTCATGCACCTGGCAGCTCCAGCCAGGTGCAACAAACAAATATTATTCCATGACACACTGGCCCCGGCTTCTGTTATGTTCATCTGTTAATATTTACCGAAATTTAGGAGGAGGATGGCGTATTGAATGTCTTGATCAGAAGACGTTTCATTGAAATACCAGTATGTCTGGTCTACATGTAAATTCAGTGGTATTTGCACTGCTTTGGAATTTTCATGTGACTCCAACAAGGTAAACTGTAGCATAACTGGCCAGGCAATGGAAAAACCACTGAATGTGGCCTGCACCACCGTAATATGGAAAGGGTGAAAGCCGGTTTCCATTTCACTGTGCTGCCTACAGGTATAGCCGCCTTTATGCAGACCATTGACAAGTGTTGACATGCGTTGAATGGCAATTCCTGGCTCCTATTCTGTGTATCAGTACAATGTGGCAGCTGTCGTCAGTGACTGCTCTCGTATTAACTCTTTCACTCCCCACTTCCACGAAAGTCAATGTGCCCTGACTAGACGTCACAACACTAGATTCGTACTCTTTGTACATCAGCATTTAATCAAAGTAGCAACATGTCTACAGTTGCAAAGACCCTATGAGTTGCCCAGGTCAACAGCTTTCCATGGGGTGCCTTGGGGGCCAAAGGGTGCTGTGG
This sequence comes from Hermodice carunculata, assembly GCA_964020975.1. Classification (NCBI taxonomy): domain Eukaryota; kingdom Metazoa; phylum Annelida; class Polychaeta; order Eunicida; family Amphinomidae; genus Hermodice; species Hermodice carunculata. The sequence goes on along the minus strand of OZ026626.1, from coordinate 43,130,176 downwards.
AAAACTTTTGACTCAGTGAAAAGTGTACAGAGAAGGGGTTAACGTCTGGCAAGTCCTGATCCATATAAACGAGTGCCACACTCCCGTGGAACTTATCCTGCTGCAGGTGCATCGCAGATGAAGGTAGACGAGGGGTACTTTCATTTCTTAGGGGAAATAAATATGAGTTCTTCCTTTTTGCTCAGTTCCTTCATGAAGTACAAAGCCACGATGCAATCATAATTCATCATACTTTTTATAAAGTATCCACAGGCCATGAAAAATGTTGACATGCATTGAATGGCAATTCCTGGCAATCATAGAATGGACCTTAAGCAAATGAAAAGTATACCCTTGCATAGCCAATGAGTTGAACTTCAAATTTTTTTTGACCTTGCCTCTTGCTTTTCATGCATTACATCTATGCTCATACCACTTTAGTTACATATTAAAATGTTGGAAAATTTCTACTTTATTAAATCCTTGCACCTGTTGCTGATAACAATTTATAGATTATTAATTATTATTTTTTTTAGATTAATCCTGTGTCAATAAAAGTCAATGTAATATGATTATTTTGACAGCTGTAATTATTGTTTTCATTCAATTGATTAAAGATCCAAATTAAATGAGATCTGATCAGGCATGAGTTAAATGAGAAGGTTAGGTCATTGACGGAAAAATATTTTTCCACACTTAGTTATGGTAATAAGAAAGAAAAAAGTGTATATTTTGTATGCCTATAAAAGAAATGTTCATGTGCATGAAATCATGTCTGTATGTAAATATTTAAATTTTGATGATGTTTGTGCAGGTTTAAAGGAAATGTACTGGTGTAGATTTGAATTAAAGTAAACAATTATTTCTTTTCAGGGCCGAAACAGAAAAAGGTCTGTCTAGAAAACATATAATAGAAGGTGAGTTTTGTATATGACAGACATACGTCCTTTTTCTCACTTGTTTTTGACTGTATCTCTTGTGTTAGCGATGTCTTTTTATTCAAGTCTTTTTGTCTTTGAACAGGATTGTTCCTTTTGTTGATCCTTTTATTTCAAGAAAAATATTTTCCTGCCAAGTTCTGAAAGTGCCCCTTAAGTAACGCCAGAGGTCAACTTTTGTGTATTTAATTTGAAGATGATAACTCAGGGAGGTTTGAGATTGGCCTCAGTACAAGGCCTAGGTCGCAAGGCTAACTTACTGACTGCAGTGCTAAGGTGATATCTGATGGACTACTTGAGCCAGGACATTGATGTTAGTCATGATGATGGTCCCCTAAAAGCTTAGTTGAGTGTTCTCCTGACTCAAATTTCAAAGTCATGCACCTATGGCCACTTTTGTGAATATTGTTATACTCATTTGCAAACTCCAGAACTTTATTGAGCAAAGATGCCAAACTCGATGTCATACACAATGATGGGGCTCTATAAGAGCCAGGTGAACACTCACAATACCATTTTACAGTATAATTATATTGATAACACTACAACTGCGTGACCTCTGACCTTGACCTTGTGCATGATGAGGGTCCTGCAGAAGGTCTGCACAAGTTCAGACCTCAGCCAGTCTGTGCATGCTAGGTAAGCTGAGCATAGGACTGTCATATTCCTCTTGTTCGGTACATGTAACTCCATAGATACTTTTCTAGCCATGAGCCATTGTTAGGTACTAGTTACCCAAATTTCTTTTGTTGTTTTTGGATCCTGGCTGTTCAGCCCATAAATCTACATTGTACTGAGATAAACATTGTAACTGTCCTTCACATTTGGCTAAAAAATCTGAGAAGAATCGTTTGAAGCTTTTTATGCATGTTTATATGATATTTTTTTTTTCATACATGAACATGTAAAATCTCAGCCATCAAAAAGTGTATATTACCAGTCATTCAGGTAGAACTTTCATTCATGTTTGCTTACTTTAAGTCAGCATGTTTTTTCCCCAGGATTGGAGGGGCCCTTAGAATGATTACAACTTGAGTACAGTACATGTATGTAAATGAGCATGGCCTTTTTTCCAGGACTGAAGGGATCCTTAGAACGATTACAACTTGAGTATGTAGATGTGGTGTTTGCAAACAAACCTGACCCTCACACACCTATGGAAGGTAGGTCCTGTCATTACAGCAGTCCATGAAAGTAATTGACCAATAGGGAGCCAGTATATGGCAATGCATTCAAGGAATTGACCAATAAGCATGCTCAGAGGTCTGTACAATACTGCATTTCAGGAACAGACCAATAGGAATCCAGCACCCAATTCTTGCCAAACGTATATGCACTATGAGAACAAATTTGACTCTTTTTGAACCCCAGAATATTTTGACAATTATCCGATCATGAAGTTCATGTCTTATGTCAGCAATCATACCCATAACAAGATGCTATCAAAACTGGCTTTCCTTATGAATTTGAATGTACAACATGTACGTTAATCCAGGCCAATATAAGAAAATGTATCCGAAAAGTTGGAAATGAGTTCAAATCAAATTAAAATTCTACTTTTCAAATTTTGTTTGTATATATATACAGAAAAATGTTATTTTTGTGTTTCAGAAATTGTGAGGGCCTTTAGTCATGTGATTAACCAGGGATGGGCCTTGTACTGGGGCACATCACGCTGGTCTCCAATGGAAATCATGGTGAGTGGCAACCTTTTGAAATGATCCCCGGCATATAGTCTGCCACATTCAACAACAAAGATGTATATTGATGAGCCTGTATAGCTCTAGCGCAATAGAATAGTTACCCTCTCACACAACAGGTGTCACACCTGTCAACTCTCCTGATTTTGGCAGGAGTCTCCTGATTCAGAGACTCCAGAGTTGTCAAAATGGGGTGATTTTGAGGAAAAGTGGCATATTATCTTTGTTGTCGTATACCTGATTTTACCTGGATCTCACAATTCAAAACATTTTGATCGTAGCACATATGAGGTATTAATGGTTACCCATTCTGGTGCACTCCAAATTTTTTTTTTCATTTTCTTGCAAAAAAAAAAAAAAATCCATAAGAGTGAACATTTTTCATCAAAATTTATTTGCAAAGCTCATCTCTCTTTTGAGGCAGAGCTGTAGTTCTCTCTGTTTACACAGTGCAGTGCAAATGGGCGTTGTCATGACTGGCCACTTGAGAGCAGCACTGTGGTTGGTAATCCAACAATAAGAAAGTATGCACATGAGTGCAATTCATTTGGCCAGCTACTACCGTGTATCATGCAACTTTGTTTCTGTACAATCTGGTTTTATGTTGGAAGCTGTTAATTCAGTTATTCTGTGTGCTATTGCAGGAGGCATATTCAGTAGCAAGACAGTTTAACCTCATACCCCCCATAGCTGAACAAGCAGAATATCACCTCTTCCAGCGTGAAAAAGTCGAAGTACAAATGCCAGAGCTTTACCACAAAATTGGTGAGTGTACCTTGTCATTCACCGTGTTCTGGTCACAGTGAAATAATTTTGTACATGTAAATATATTAGAATCTGCTACATGTGTTTTGCATTTCATGTAAATAAAAAATGAGATTGAGTCACACTCTGGACTTGATTAAGATGTGCAAGGTTTTAAAGGGGTACTGTGATGATAATTTATAATTTTTTAGTTGCTTTATGTAATAAATGTGGACCCATATTGGAAGATACACACTCTTTTCCCAACTGGTAAGCAGATATCAAGTTGTCTTAGATATGTAAATGAGGGGTTGTGATGTCGCCTGGACTAACTGCTACATCTCATGCAATGACAGCTGAGTAAAACTCTGACAAAAACAAGAAAACCTGACCAAGTACACATTTTCCACTTTTACTATGGATAGAGAAGTGTGTATAGAAAAAATCAAATTCACTAAACAGAGACATTTTTCTCATTTATTGAGGATTAAATAAGAAAAAAAAAATGCAGAAATCAGTACCGACAAGCTAACAGCTCCTGTGGTTATGTGTTCAATTACTGAAGCAGGCGTCAACTAATATACCACACTGATAAGATCAAAGAAGGTGATTAATAGAATACATAAGACACTATGATATGGCTTTTTAAGTTGTGTATCTCAGCTTGGTTTGCAAGGATTGGGTACTATATATGGAGGTTAGCCCAGGTGACATCACACATCAGAACACCTGCTATAAGATAGCTCTAACTGAACACCTGTTTGAGAAAAAATGTTGAAAATTTGTCAAATGAACACATAAAATGACCATTAATGACAGAAAAAAGTAAAAATTGTCACTGCAGTTTCCCTTTAATATTTGGAATGATATATGAGTGCATGCATAAGTAGAAATGTACCGACTGATAAAATCATTTGTTACTTACAAACAGGATAATTTTCAAAGTGCAACATTTCCTGATGTAAACTATTGATTTTGGTAGTAATTAGCTTGATGTGACGATGCATTCTATATGAAACCCTGAGGGTGAATGACCTTTGACCTGGCATACACTAGGGTTGGGTACCATGACATGGTCGCCACTGGCCTGCGGGTTCCTGACAGGCAAGTACGATGATGGGGTACCCATCTACTCAAGGGCTGCGCTGAAGGTCAGTGGAACGTCACAAGGTCACAAGGTGCATGATGGGAAATAACTTTGTTGCATGAAAACTTTCAGTGTTTGATGTCGTCCTGTATTTTAACTTAAAATCTTTAAAAAATGGTTTCTTGAGTCATTGGCATTAAGTAGTTTTGTCTTGGCACTCTAACCAGTACTTACATTGGAACCTCACATTTTTCACATTTAAATTGAATTTAACAAAATAATTTACTATTAATTTCTCTTCAAGTTCACATCTTTTGACAAACACTTGTATTTTAGCGCCTGTGCTTTCATATGCAGGGATACTTTTACAAGGCTATAATTGAGAACCTCTTTTCTCTTTGTGTACAATTGTGATTTTACAATCTCACCAATTTCATTTACTTTTGATAAACAGCAAAAATATATTCACGTGTAAAAGTAAAACAATTTACAGTAGCCATGAGGATTCCTCAGATGCAATCTTAAGAAATTGTTACATTTATTTCATGCTTTGGGGTTTTTTTCCAAGTTTTAAAATTTTTTGTAGAAATTGTGCATTTAAGGCAAAAATCAAAGTTGTTGAAAACCTAGACCTGGAGAAGCCATTTTTATAGGTTTTTTATGTTAATGCAATCACACTTTTTTTTCAAAACCAGTATAGCTAAGCACTGATGTGAGAGATATACTTGTAGGCAAGTCAAGACAAATGATGTAAAATTTTATATTAGGTAACAACTGTATTTCTTGGCATTGTTGTACACCACAAGGAATATATAAGAATCAGTCAGATCTGTTCTTGGCTTATGGACACATCAAAGTTCATTTTGAATCATATCCACAATGCTGATATACGATCCTTTAGCAGGTAAAGTGTTTGCAATTTTTTTAAACATGAAACAATATCAATCAAATTCTCTAGTTGTGACCTTTTGTGAGAGCAGGTTTGTTTTCTGATCTGCACCGCATTCAAAATTTACCAATCCATGATTTACTGACAAGTGACATGTGGCCAGATTTTTCCTGAGTATGTTTCTGAGATTTTTGCTTTTGGGGGATGGAGGTAGTGGGTGACGAGTGGGTATCCTGGATATTAAATGTTACCTGCATGTATATCTCACACTGAGGTCTCCTGTGCTGTGAATACTTCTGAAAATGGCCTGTAGGTGGCAGCATGAGACAGTGTTTCCCAGCCATTGTCAATTTCATGTTGAAAGTGAAACTGATCACCATTAGTATTTGTTAATGGTGTGAAGGAAAAAAAATATCTGATGGTTACCAACCTTTCACTTTCAAGTTCACAGCAGGGGAGTTTACTATTCTGTTCATTTAACAACCTTTCTCTTTTGGTTATTTTAGGGCGTGATTTGTCTTCGGGATTAAGTTGTCTAATTATCAGTTGTTTTCAGTGACCATTCTATGATTTGGTTTTCCCCATAATTGACATAAGATCCTGCCATTTTGTATCCACACCAGCTTAATATAATTTTCAATTTTTAAAAAACAGCTAACATTATTCTGAAAGACTCCAAATTTGATAGCCTTCAAGTTACATTGATTCAAAGCTGGGTTAGATACTTCCTGAGTATGTTTGGACAAAGATTGATCTGGATCTCAAGCGATACAGTGGCCTCTTGTACCAACAAGAACACAACAAAAGTCCAGCAGACTGGGGGGGGGGGGGGGGCAGGGCAGTGGCAGGTGAGCAGGGAGGTTACAGTTAGCCCCTAAATGCACATCAGGTCTCTGTTTAGTACCACGAGGCAGAGGGTTAATCTGTTCAGTCTGCTGGCCTTTTGTATTCAAATTTTTAAAAACTGCTCGATGAATTCTCAGTCAATGGGGCACTAACCTGATCAGTGGATCAGAATGGGACTGTCTGCCAGGGACATGTAGGGTTTGGGTCATGAAAGTGGATGCAAAGTTCTGGGTCTTGTCTCTCAGTGTCACCTGCTGGTTTTTATGACCCCAAAATGTACTTTCATCCTAATTTGGTGACAAATAACTCATTCTTAATATTTTCATTATATTATATAATATATATATATATATATATATATATATATATATATATATATATATATATATATATATATATATATATATATATATATATATATATATATATATATATATATATATATATATATATATATATATATATATTTATTTATTCCCTCAAAAGCACTTAGAAGTGGGTTTAGCATAGATCTTAATTAAGAGTTACACACTTCAAAAATAAAAATTGTAACAAATTTAGATATTTGATTTTTTGGCAAGATTGTTGCCATAATTACAGCAGGCTTTCACGGCAAACCAGCATCTCAATTATGGGATCTGTTATCTGAGACATCTGCAAGGGGGCGCCACCTCTTGAGACCCTATTCAATGGCTGAAGTGGGTCTTCATTATGGTGCTTTGGTGCCGTGGCTCTATAGTCTCATATAACAGATATTTTGATGTTTTATATGTATGTGTACATGGTTGTAACTTTAACAATAAATATTTTCTGATAAGGGGTATTTCACAATTGTCATAATTTTCATGAATGTACAAAATGTGCTCCTTTTGTTACCCCCCCCCCCCCCATGTTATTATATGGGGGGGATTTTATGGTCATTTATATATCTCCAGAAAAACGTTGCTCCAAACCAGTCATGCTACTTTTATCATTTATTTTTATAATAAATTCAACCTGTTACTATGATAAAAGTATAATATATTTATGAACAAAATGGTTAGTTTCAATGCATTTCTTGATTACTGTCATAATCTTGCACATTGAAATTGTGACAACTGAGTTTCAATTTGAAACAAGTTAATTTTGTATGGTTTCCCCTAATTTGGGTCAAAGGTTGGAGCTGCCACGGGTTAAACATGCTCTTGGGGAGAAAAACTTGCTGCTAAATATCATCATTTAATGATTATGTGAAGCATACACATTCCCTGACCCCTGCCAACGTACTTTTTGTACATGCAAGACTATGATGACAAGTGTGAACAACTCCTTGTGAAACCTTTGATGTAAGACAAATGTTAAATGTAAGCTGGCCCCAGCTCTTTGTAGACCAGCTCCACACAAAGGGAGCATCCATTGTACATAATATACCATGAAGTTTAACTTGTCAACATTTGGTTTATATTTCATGTACCAAGCTGGTGGTCTTGATACATGTAATTAAAGGAACACATTGTTCACATTGAAACACAGCATATATATATATATATATATATATATATATATATATATATATATATATATATGTATATGTGTGTGTGTGTGTGTGTGTGTGTGTGTGTGTGTGCCATGTTCACTAAATCAACAGTCTTGTGAAAAATTGATACATGTATGAACTCACATATATAATGATTATCAAGGTGTGTTACATTTAAAGATACAAGGTTAAATAAAAATTTTGCCAGTAAAAAAGGCCTAAAATACTTTAAATTGAAAAAATAATCATAATTTTATGAAAACATCAATAAAGTTTCCCATTGCTTTTGCAAAGCAAAGAAATTTAAGTTTCAATGTTCTTGACGTATTCTCTCAGACTTATGAGGAGAAAGTTGTTGTTTACTTGACTTGACTATATGCAGGCCAGAAGGGTCTGCTTTGCAGGCAAGGGGAGGGAGAAAAAGCATGCCACACAATTTCAATCCTGGATCCCAACAAGTTTGTTTTCAAAGTATACATACTCATTTTAAAATCATTTGAAAATCCTTTAGTGATTAAAAAATGGAGACATTGTGCCATTAGCTGAGCATATCTGGTTTGAAGAGTCTTAACACCTCCTATCGGATTTGGCTGTTTTTGTATTTCATGTGCAGGATTATGCATGTTTTTTTTAAGGGTGCTGGTAAACATATTTGCTGAATGTAAACATGTTAGAAATATGTTTACCAACACCAAAACAACCTGCCTTATCCTATTTAATCTATGTCGTGTGCCCTTTTCTATCAGACTTTTTAGCTTAATACAGCCTGGTACCGATATTGTGGTCTCCATAGCAATATGGATTAATTAAGATGTAGTGTACACATATGGGTACCTCAGCTACATAGACCAATCATAGCCTTGCTTACATTTACAACTGTATGAACATTATCTTCAAAAGTTCAGTTAATTAATCTTTTTCTCATTATCTTCAATCATTGAAGCAATCATAGCCATGTATATATTTACAAACATTACCTGTCAACACTGATCAAATCACCAACACATTGTTTTCCACTTTGAACCAATCACAGCCAAGCATTCATATCTGGCCAATCACCACAAAGCATACATTTGTGTACATGTAATCTTTTTGTGTTTTCATCTAACTGTACTTTTTCTTTATAGTTCCATATCTTACTACATTTTAAGTTCTCTATTCATGTACAGTGTGGAGGTGTTCAGCCTCCACACATCTCTTGTTTGCCGTATTATTTTTTCTGGAATGTGTGTGTCTGTCTCTCGTCAGGCCTGGGATGCATGTCCTGGTCTCCTTTAGCCTGTGGTTTACTTACCGGTAAATATGACACACAGATCCCAGTTCACTCACGGGTAGCACTAAAGGTAAGTCGTGAGCCCAGTTCTAATTGGATAAAGGCCAGCTGCCAACTAAATTTCATTGGACAACATAAAGTGCATGGCATAAGCTTCAAAGATGTGAATCACTGGAGAAGGTGTTCAAGGGTGGTCACATGACACCTCCTGCCATATCTGATTGGCTAAGAGATGTTTGAGTGTGCCCCCTTGACCAGCATTCTCATTGTATGAGTGAAGTTCATCTGGCTCATCCCCTGGAATAATGATGTCAATATTTAATCCACCAATCAGAATAGAGATAAAAACTACAAGTTGTTTTGTTTATTCAGATTGGATGAGAAACAATCCCTTTTGTGACTGCATTTTGGAAGGGGGTGGCATCTTTTACTTTACTTCCGTGTTGTATGCTTTGATCCATGGGAGTTTTAGTGAGCCATCTGTGAACAAGCTCGACACAAAGCGTAGTTCAGGATGGAAGTTAATATTTAATTTCCAACTTAAAACAACAAACAAATTAGGAGGATCAGTTTCAGTTTGTAGTCATTTTGTTAGTGATGACCTTACTTATTGTAAACTTTGGCACTCATTGATCTGACACACTTTTGTCTCTTCTTCATGCCACACTGAGACTGAACAGCACAGTCAAACTACTAGGAAAAAATCTTTACATTTGGAATATTTCGACACCTCACGCACAAATCCACACACCCATGCAAATACATTCCGCATGAATCACACTCACTTAGAATGATTGACAGATGTCATCTGTCACTCATGGGCATACATGGGTGTGGCCATCTTCAGTGATTGACAGGTTTACAGGGCTATGTTAAGTTTGTACATGATACAACAGTATTTGATGTCTATTCTATTTGTTTGTCCTAGGCCTTTGGTGCTGCGGTATGTACAATCAAATTTGACGTCATATGAAACACCTAACTGCTTATAAATAACGGGCAAAGAAACGTTAAAGTATTTCCCAGTTTTTTTTTATTAGATAAAAAATACACTTTTGGTTACCCTCTTCTGATGGGGAGTCAAAGTATGAATATGTAATGTAGACCTTTCAGGGTTTATTTCTTATGCATTTTTGTATGCAGCTGAGCTTTTGTACTGAAATTTATCATTTTATTGTTAAACTCAGCTTTTATTGATTTTTTTCAACAATTTTGAAGGCAAATACTGTATATATATATATATATATATATATATATATATATATATATATATATATATATATATATATATATATATACACATATATATACATATATATATACATACATATATACATACATATATATGTATGTATATATGTATGTATGTGTATATATATGTATATATATACATATATATACATACATATATACATACATATATATGTATATATATGTATGTATATGTGTATATGTATGTATATATATATACATATACATATATATATATATATATATATATATATATATATATATATATATATATATATATATATATATATATATATATATATATATATATATGTGTGTGTAATTCCAACTCTTTGATGTCCATACCTTTTCACTTGGGCTGTACTCCATATTTTCAATTCTTTCTGCAAGACAAAATCAGCACAATTTTGTTATACATTATAAAATGTTGCTTGTCTTCAGAGTAACAATTCTGCTTGGATTCTGAAGCACACAGTCACATGTTGAATCAAGACCACATCTCAGAAATTGCATTTATCAATAAAAGTGGATAGGCACTGGTTTTTTATACACTGTATACTGAATATCTACGTACAGGGTACAATTGAATGTGATGGCACCTATGTCTGATTTTTCCAAGCAACTTGGGCGTAGTCTGGTGGTATTTTTGGGTCAGCATGCGGAGCTGTTTGTGTAGAAATAACAGAATGATGCATCGGAGCTCAGCTTTTGGTGTGTGCTGGGAGCAGAGGCCTGGCCCCTCACATGTTGTCTGCTTTAAAGTTTTTTCAACAATTTACGAGAGCTTGCCATAATTGACGACACTTTGTTTCATTATTGAGTCGTACAGAGAACATCTGTGAACGTGCGCCACGGCAAACGTGTAGCACCCCGTCACCATTCTGTCAACACCAGATTCTGCATTATCACCCAAGACAGATTCAATACATTTAACTATATGCACCTTAATGTTGCAAAGTATGACTTTGGCCGTTTATCGTGTACCTGGCCATGAGAGTCCAATTCTCACCTGACAAACTTTAGGAAAATACTGAGATAAAGGCAATTATGTGTCAATGTTGCATTTTTACAGAGAAAACTTGCTGATGTCTTAGACAGATCATTGTGCATTTGAAAATTTACCTTAAGTAGGCCCATTAGGCCGTTGCAAGCATTTGCTATCTTATGAAGGTTAGTGTGGCATTTAAGAACAGATTTATGTGAAAGTACAAAAAACATAACTAAGCCTCACTTGTTTGGACCCAAATCTTTTCAAGCTCAGGTTACCATGGTTACAACTTTTAAAGTCTAACCTTATAGGAGAAAGCCGAGATGTCTGTCGTTTGGTCATTTCTATGATCATGGGACTGAAGTTAGCAGGGTATGACTTTTAACGGGTCCGCATGTAAAATGCCTGCATGTATGTAAAATTTTGTTCCTTAACTTTCAGAATTAAAATATTTTTTCCCTACACTTTACAATGTTTTCCTACTTATTCGTATATTTGAAAAAAAGGAAGACAGTGTCTCTTTCAAAATGAAAGAGTCTATTTTCAGTAAATACTACCACGATAGATGTATACAAGAGCCAGTCATTTAATGTACATGTACCAGGGTAGATATATACCAGAGCCAAAGATTTAATGGACCAGGATAGATGTATACAAATGCAAATGATTTAAAGTTTTATTCCTATAGTTTACTTTAAACCGAATCCCGTCATGTTCTTATAACTTTAGCAAACATATCCTCTAGGAATTCCTGTATTTTACCAGATGGTGCCAGACGTCTGATTATGTACATGTATGTTGACTTACCAAGTAGATAGTTACCAACACTGGTAGATTTATTGAGGATCTTTTAAACATGTAACCAATAATGATGACACATCCATTAAAGGTGCACTAATCAAATGCATTACACACATTATAGAAGTATAGACTTCAATGGCACATCCAAACAGCCAGGCCTGGACAGAAGAAAATGTAGCTTACTAATGAACGATATGCATGTGGATAGTGATGGCATAAATGATAAACGTGCCCAGATTGAAAACATTCCACAGGTTTCTGTGGCAGACACAATATGCTAGAAGTGGACAGAGGGAAACAGATATTAATGATGTTGAATATTCGTGTAGGCCGTCAGTTCTATGACATTGAAAGGGAAACAGATATTACTGATGTTGAATATTCGCGTAGGCTGTCAGTTCTATGACATTGAAAGGGAAACACATATTACTGCGTAGGCTGTCAGTTCTACGACATTATTTCTTTTAACTCCTTCACCGCCATTTTGGACAAAAGTTGTTGTGCTATGATTTGAAATGACGATGCCACATTCGTGTTCATTTCAAACTGACCTTTTATTCAAGTTCCAGCGTGTCTACAGTTGTAGAAACCACGAGAAGGGTCCAGATCAACAGCTTTCTTTGGGATGCTTTGGGAACCATGTATCCAAAGTGCACTGAGGAAAGTTGTTGACTAAGTCCAAACTTGGCACTGAAAGAGTTAAATTACAATGTGCATAAAGGTGTCATGGATATACAGCGGAAAGTTAAATGGAAATGTTCGAAGTTTTAACAAAATAGACATACACATGTATTTGATACATGTAAGTTCCTTTGGGTACATTTGTTTCCCTGTGGTTAACGTGGATGTCATATTTTTCATATAAATAAACTAAGCCAGTAGGTATGATTGATGCCTATTTGCAACAACAACAACAACAACAACAACAACAACATCAACATTCTGTTTAATAGAATCCACTTTCCACAATGTTTATACATGTATATTACTACTTCCTTGAACTTATGGTAAATTGTCGTGCTCATAGGCTATTTCAGTAATTCAAGATATATATATATATACATGTATATGTATATCCATATATATATATATATATATATATGTATATATATATATGTATATATATATCCACATATATACACATATGTATATATATTTATACATATATATGTGTGTGTATATATATATATATATATATATATATATATATATATATATACACACACACACACATATACATGTATATATATATATATATATATATATATATATATATATATATATATATATATATATATATATATATATATATATATATATATATATATATATATATATATATATATATATATAGTATCATCACATTACAGGCTTATAAGCTTTACATACGGCATCTTCCATGTACATGTATAAGTCACATCATTACAAGTATAGAACCATATCTTTTACATGGATTGTGAAGCAGGCCAAGCCTATATTAATCACTCTCCATGGCACAGATGGTGGCATATACTTTCCTACCAACATGTTTGGTGGAGGAAACTGAAAGACTCGGAGAAAACCACCGTGCACAGTCAGAGTGGTAGGAACTCTTTGCACATGCTTCCCTGGGCGTGAATCGAACCCGGGCGTAGAGGTGGAAGGCGAGCACGTTGCAGCTCTGCCAACCGTACACCCTGTTTCACATCATAATTATCGATCAGACAAGATTTTTGCATATAAAAATGACATCTGTACCTGATAACCAAGTATTGTAAAAGCAAGTGAAAGGATGAAAATGTTATTTTGATGTTTCCAACATGTACATGTGTACCCCCAGCATGTCGCCATCAGTATGTACATGTACATAATGTGCCATTATTCCTGTAAGAACCTCGGCTTGAAAAAAGCCAGAATTAGAATCCCATGTTTTGATTATTATCTGTCTGCATCAAAAAAGATTGTGCATTGTAATCAGACAAGTTCAAAAGTGTGTATATTTTCAGAAACTCTCAAAAATTGTGGCGTGATAGTAAAGGGAATTTCGATCCTTTGGATTGTCCTATTTTTGTCTGAGGCTATAAAAGTGGTGCACTCACCAATCATTCAGTGGGGGAAAGAACAACTTCCACGTGAAAAGCATGTCTTTTGAAAAAAATTGTCTGAGGTGAAAACAATACCATACAACGTCAGTGTATTGTCCCGGTGCACGTTGTCAATTATGATAGTTTGGAACTTGAACCAGAATCTTTATTCTGAAGAAACTGTGTAAGGTCTGTTATTTGTGTACATGCTTGGAATAATATTTTGGGTCTGAGAGTATACTTTTGTCGGCTGTTAAAAGAAAAGCCATGCAGGTTTGAGAGTATAAGGGCAGTTTTGCATTGTGTATTTTCATTTAACTCTTTAAGTGCCAAATTTTGGACTGAGTCAACAGCTTTTCTTTGCACTCATTGGGAGCATTGCATCCAATGTATGCTGAGAAAACTGTTGACCTGGGATATTTTCTCTGGAACTAGAGGCATGCTGGTACTTGAATGAAAGGTTTATGAGGAATATGAATTTGAGATCCTAATGATAATTCTGACTAATTTGACTTGAGTAGATCAACTTTAGACGTGATTGGCACTGAAAGAGTTAATTTCACCTTGGCAATTGGACCGTTGCATGTGAATGTTAATGGGAAACTTCATTGTCTCACCATTTAGTTTTTCATTGCACATTTTACTGTTATGTGGATAAAAACATTTAAGTACGAACCTGATTATGACAGGTCATTGGTAGGATTTGCTGTTTTTTAATTAAATCTGAGTCTTCTTCTTTGAGTGTCCCTTTCAATTATTGGCTAAGCTGCCTTTGCAAAGGTTGTTATTGTTTGTATGACCATGTGGACAGAAGAATGTAACTTTTTGATATAAAAAATTATATGCATCTTGCATGAGAAAGTATGGTATATGGAATTTCCTCAGGACTGCGAAATGAAGGCTGATTGAATTTTTACATTCAAATTTATGTTTGGCATTCAGAAAATTTACTTTGTTGTGAAAAATTAGTTTTAGTGATGCAGTTTCCAAATTATTTCAGATATTTTTTTTATATTAATTGTGATGTGTCTTGTAGTGACAGATTTGTGGATAAGATTTACCGCAAAAAATCACTTAGACAGGAAACCTGCAAGTGTCCTTGTTCAGGGAAATGAAAGTAGAGAACTACATGATGACTCAGCTCAGTCTCATGTCATTTGTTTCTACATTATATTTGGTTGATCATTAATACATCCTTTATGTCAGATTCCTTTTTTATATTGGACAAAAAGACAAGCTGTAGCACCATCAAGCTCGATCCAGCCCAATGCAAATTGTTGAAATGACGGAAAATATTTTTTATGTGACCATGCATCACTTGAGTTTAATTTGGACAAAATTTTGTGGAACTATTAAAACTCAAGCCAATGAAAATTATGAACGAGTGATGTCATTAAAATATGAAGAATGTAAACATGTAAAGTAAACAGTGACAGATGAGGCTTGGACATAAAATGCCTGAAATATGCAATTTTTTTACAAATATGGAAAAAGCAATGACCCCAGAAAATGTGATGTGACTCAGAAATTGGCTGTCTAGTGAGAAAGAGTCCTTGGATATAATTGTCACTTATCGTCTTTCAGGGGTACACTTGGTTGAAGGATCGTATACTTAGTGAAGAGGGACGGCGACAACAAGCAAAGCTGAGGGAGGTTGCCATAATAGCAGACAGACTGGGCTGTTCCATGTCGCAGCTTGCTATTGGTGGGTATTTTTCCCTCACTAAGCAATCACAGTCATGAAATTACTTTGGTCCTTGGCATTATTAGTGGCTCAACCTGTTTCATGGGTTAAATTGACCATGAGACAATGTATTATGATTCTTCTCATGTTTATGAGTGCATTTATGTTCATAAGGAAAATTCCATTCATGTTTTGAATGTGTAAAATTCCCAAATATATCGAACAAGTAATGTGCGTCTCTGCTTCTAGTTTTCCTGATGAACCAAAATTATGATACATCAGCATGCAACTTTTTCCCATTAAAAACTACCAGCAGGTGGCACCTAGTGTCAAGAGTGTGAATGAGGGCAGCTGTGGAATTCTGTATCCAAAGCTGCAGGGACCATATCGCACTTGTGTCTGTCTCTGGATATGACACCTCAATCAAACGGAGGGCACAAGAAGAAGCGTGCAAAGAGAGCCTGACAAAAGCTCTTCAACAAAATCTGCTGGTCAATCAAATTCATCAGTGCAATCTGTTGGCTGGCCAATCATAATGTTATGCAGTCTGTTGGTTGGCCAATCATCATGTTCAGCAGTCTGTTGGTTGGCCAATCATAATGCTCAGCAGTCTGTTGGTTGGCCAATCATAAAGTCAATGCAGTCTGTTGGTTGGCCAGTCATAATGTCAATGCAATCTGTTGGCTGGCCAATCATAATGTTATGCAGTCTGTTGGTTGGCCAATCATAATATTCAGCAGTCTTTTAGTTGGTTAATCATCATGTCAATGCAGTCTGTTGGCCAATCATAATGCTCAGCAGTCTATTGGTTGGCCAATCATAATGCTCAGCAGTCTGTTGGTTGGCCAATCATAATGTCGCAGTCTGTTGGTTGGCCAATCATAATGTCAATGCAGTCAGTTGGTTGGCCAATCATAATGTTAATGAAGTCTGTTGGTTGACCTATCATAATGTTCATGCATCACTCTCTCTTGGGTCAGTCAATGACTTCACAATGAACTTATGCCCTCAAAAATCTTGGGGCAATATGAAGTCATTTTTTTTCACATTGCACTGAATTTCAATGAATGCCAAGGGAAATCAGAGAACCATAAATAAGCAGCCTTAGTTAAATTTAGAAACCTAGAAAACAGGTGAGGGGGACCATGCTCCTGAAACTCATCATCATGGAAATGTCAATTTTGTGACATTTTAAGTCAAATTGCATGTGTGTGATATGATAGGCTGGGATATTCAATTGCATAGTAGGAGAGGCTTGGATTCTGAGTTGTGTGTTATAATAGGCTGGGATATGTGTTCAATGTCTACATGTATGTTCAATTGCACATTGTGATGGGCTGGGATTTTCAGCTGTGTGACATGCTAGGATGTTCAAATGTTAGACAGAAGTCTGATGGTATTAAGTTCTGGTTGCTCCTAACTGTCAGAGTTGTTGTTAATTGTTTTGCAGCCTGGTGTTTGAAGAATGAAAATGTTCATTGTGTGCTACTGGGTGCTGCCTCTGTAGACCAACTTTATGAGAATATGCAAGCATTACAGGTAAGTTTTCCCATAACATACAGGTAAGGTCCAGTCTGTGAGATCAGGTAACTCTTCCAGTGCCAATCACTTCTAAAGTTGATCTACTGAAGTCAAACTAGTCTGAATTATCATTAGGATCTCAGATTGGTATTACTCATAAAAAGACCTTCCATTCAAGTACCAGCATGCCTGTAGTTCCAGAGGAAATCTGGTGACTCAGTCCTAATTTTGGCACTTAAAGAGTTAAGTTGTCATCATCAATAGTCACTAGAACAGTCAGTTAGTTTAACAGCTTTCTTCGACTTTGTCATGTACAGCTTGAAAATTGGTCTTCCCAAAGGCAATTCACATATTTTGAAATAGCCAATTTGAATTTATATTTTGTATATATTTGAGTTATTATATATTAATCGAGAAATATAAATTCCATTGTCAGAATAGACATGCACATGGGTACAGATTTGAGTGTTTACAATCGGCTATGTGCAGTGTATAGATGAGGCCACTGGTCATATTTATCCCTGGCTGCTGATTTCACAGGTGGACACACCTGGGGGATGTACGATGTGGCTCACCTAATTGGTCAGTTGTTGTCAACAGGAATCACTGTGTCATGAAAGTTAGTCCCCCGACTACCCCCTATTGCGCTTTGGGAATGCAAATCAGCTTGACGAATGTGGATTGTGTCTCAGGGTCGTACATCTGTGGCCTAATTCATGCAGAGCACACCAGTACTTGTCCCTCAAGGACGTCCATAGTCCAAATTTTACATGTCTCTGGTATAATCTCACTTAATTGACCATTCATTCAAATGATATACTTGTTGAATCAAAGATTTTTCACTCAGACTAGTGCTAATGGATTGAGAGAGCCTACAGCTCACAGTATTAGGTATGACAAGTTGTATATTACAATGATATAAATTTGAACAAAGTAATGTCATACATTCATAGTTTGATATAATTATATATATATATATTTATATATATCTTTGCATATGATAATCATAAAACCTCACATTTGCATCACAATAGTGGCACCAGTTATTGTATCATAAGGAACACGTTACTACATTTATTTTTAACTGTAATACATCAATTCTCTTTTTTCAGTATGTTCCCAAGTTGACACCAGCCATAATGAATGAAATTGATAAAATTCTTGGCAATAAACCCTACAAACCATGCAGGGAACCAGTACAGAGGTGACTAGAGCCGGCGTCCCCACAAGCCTCCTCCTCGCACTCCAGACCACCTCCTCGTTCTGCACAGGTAGACAATAACACCATGGTGGGGTGTGTACTGCAGTGACCCCTGGTGGACATTAATGAAATGGGACCCTGTTGCAGTGATACTGTGAGCCTATTAAAGTGACATCTAGTGGGATTAAATGAAATAGCAACCTACTGCAGAGACCCCTGGTGGAAGGAAAATTACTGGGAGCCTACCACAGTTACTCCAGGTACACATAAATTGATGAGCCTTCAATAGTGACCTCTGGAGGAAGTGATTGAAGTAGCAGCCCACTGTAGTGTTATATTCAAAGAACATGACTGAAATTTGTGTTTATGGCAATGACCCAAGACAGCAGTTAGTTACTCTTGGAATTTAAAGCAGTGACCCCTCATGGTATATAGTAATACTTGCAAGCTACTGCAATGGCCTTTGCGATGAGTGGCAGAGTTTGCAATTATTTCATTTAACTGATGCAATGGTCAGTATATGTCCTGAAACAATCACAGAATTCGGGTTTTTTGTTAATTGATACCCTGTGGGAAATAGCCAGAAATCTGCTGCAAATATCTGTATGGCAACAAGTGGTTAACTTGGAGATATACTGCAGTTACATTTGAGACAAAGATGAATTTAATGAGGACACCTTGTGGCAAATGGTTGAACTAAGGTATACTTCGTGCAACTTCAGTGTTATCCAAATATAGCTGCAGGAAATGATGTTGACATCTGATGGCGAATCTGCTTTTGTGAATGCTCATGGCATTAATTGTGGTGACCTCTAGTGGCAATAGGCTGCACTAAATCCAGCTGTACTTTGGGAAAGAAGCTGCAAGTGGGAAGGAAGATACCTCAGGAGTATATCTGCATCACTTTGTGCTGCATATACTGTAATGATGGACCCACTATTGCTCTCCGTGTCATTCTATGGATAGACCCACCATTGCTTTCCATGTCATTTCTGGAGATTGACCCACCAGTGCTTTCCATGTTGCTCCTGTGGAGAGGCCCAACATTGTGTTCCACATCATTCCTGTGGTCAGACCTGTCACTGATTCACAGAGCAAACAACCAGCTACCAGAATAATGGCAAATTAATCTTTCAAATTGTGATTGGTGACACGCTCAGAGTCATCATGTGGTGGTCTCTTTTTTTTTTTTCAATTTTTCAGATTCATGTTTGTGTGAAAACCAATTCAGATCTATTTTAACTTTTACCGATGGGATCGACTCAACAATTTCTGAGTGGCTTGTTACTTTTAGGGGAAAAGACTATAGTATCAGATGTACTTTATTCAGGAATGAAGGCAGTAAAAAAGGTTCAAAGTCAAATAAAAAAGGAAATATTACCCAGCTAAATCTGCAGAAGTTGCATTTGATTTTGCATGATAGACCATATGTTGTGCAAGCTTGCTAAATATGTGTATATTCTGTGGAACCCATGATATTGGGCCAACTTTGTGTGAAGAAAGTTGTTTGTGATCCTCAAAGTTCATTGGCAGCAGTCAGAATTATTGGTCAGCCAAACCTGCAGCAGATACCAAAAACCACCGCGAGTCACATGAAGGTGCCTCATTTGCAGTGGTGACATTAATTTGCAGGGATTGTCAATGGTATAAATACTGACCTTCTATGTTTACCTGTTGTGGGAGAGCGAGTATTATTGGGTGTTTTTCCAGTCTGATCTTATGCAAACAGAACCAGTTTAAGGTGAGGAGATCTGGAACAGCATAGTATGTATTTCTATGTCCAAGTATAACATTTTTCATGGACAATATATACATAATTTATGACACAAAGGTGAGATTTTTTTCATTGAAAAATAATAATAATCTAGTTATGCTCAGTGAGGGTTTAATGTGAGAATTAGCATCTCTTGTGTGAATAGCATCAATGAGCTACAAACATGTTATGGATTTTTTTATGTTTGTTTTTCAATGTGTACTGGACAAGTGGAGTAGTCCAAATGACATCAGTTCTTCATGCAAGTCACCGTTGATTGCAGTAGCAAGATTTCAAAATTGGATGTTGGCCATTTTTGTTACATGCTGTGTAGTAAGCACAGATTCTGATAAAGGGCCTTTTAGTCGGGCGCTCCACTTTAATCTGTTATCAGGTGAGCATTTTTACAGCCTTATTTAAAAAATAATTCATGTAAGTAGTTTATGTCATGAATTCTAGATTTCTATATTTGTAGAAAATTAAATTCTTGTCCCACAATCACAACAAATTTTCCAATCGTGTTGTTGGAAAATTTTTAATGTAATTAGCATAATTATGTTCATCCTAGCTTTCATTTGAGTGCTAGCATGAGTAGTCTTAAGTCAGTGATTTTCTGCTTTGGTTGGTCAGTCATGCATAGTGCCCCCCCCCCCCCCAGCTGTGCCCTGACTTCCCAGTGGGCACAGAATGAATGTAGCTCCTCACAAGTGGAGCCCCCTGGTGGGTAAAAGAAAAATCCAGGCTCACTGGTTGGCAACTTGTCTCCCAAAAGTGATGTCACATGGAGTTTAGTTCAACAGGGAGTACTGTCACATGCAGTTTTGCTCCACAAACATCCCCTCCTAAAAAAATCACAGACCAGTGCACGGTGACCTCCTGAGTATGAAATGAAGTAACGGGTGTCGACTGTCACGTAATAATTTTGACTGTGTTGATGCAATTTTCATTCTCAATTATGCATTAGTTTTACAACTAATATAGGTATTTTTTCATGTAGAAAGCAAGAAAGAAATGATATATATGCTCGCATGAACAGATACCAGTAGCAACATTTAGCAAGTGAACCGGTTTTGCTGAGAATGTTGATATTAATAATGACTTTGTACCTGTCTTAAAGGTCCTGTGGTTGAACATATTTGTGTTCCAAAAGTAATAGTAATAATAATAATAAAGAAAGAAAACATGAAAAACTCCAAATAAGAATTAGAAAATGTGCATTTTGTTTGTGTTGACACTACTTGGAAGACAATTAAAATGCCATGAAGCATAACAGTAAAAAGGGGAATACAAGAATCTGGAGCATTGAGCCCTTGGTTTGATATTTGCATGCCAAACACAAGGAAATTAAGCTAAAAATATGTCTGTGCAATGGCTGTGTGTAGTGTTTTTAAGTTTAGTTATAACATATATCCTGCAACAGACAACTGTAGTGGCTCATGACTTGGTAAACGTTGGATTTGTCTGCTCAACAGACTCAAGTTCCAAGTATTCTTCACTCCACGTGGACCGTAAATAGAGACCTGGGTCTGCTTAGCAGGCAACCATTGGATGTGATGTATATATGAAATATGTTACATTGTTGTTAAGGGACCAGCCATTATTTTCAGTTTGGTCCATGCAGTATATTGTACAGATGAAACGTGATGACCCAGAAACAGTCAGAGAAATCTTTTAAAAAATGTTTCAGGGATTTATAAGGATATTAGGAGGAGTACCCCTTCTGTATAATCATTCTTAATGAATACAAGGAATGGTCCCTATGGTTTCTTCCATTCATGTTGTTAAATATTCTCTCATAATTCTCATTTGTTGTTGAACCATTTTTGCATCACGTTTTTTTTCAGATACTTTATTTGTACTTCATTCTCATAAGCACAAAAGTGATGTTAGTTATTTATTAGAGAGAGGTTGTTTGATCAGTAAACTGATACATGGCTGCAGTCCCTGGACTGTGAAATATTCAGTTGTATAAATGCTTGTATGTGCATATTTTGTTGTTGATGACTCGAGACAAATGCACTGTTGATCTTTTGACTGAGTGTTAAGACAAAGCAATACCACGATGTGGTTCCTGACGACTGAGGGACCAAAACACATCGACAAAACTAATCTTTTAAAACTTGACTTGCAACATAAATAAATTAGATCTGGCTGCGGAAGGTTTCAACAGATTAGGATCAACATTTGAAGTCTTTTAAAATGATTGTGAATATTGAGATACAAGGCTCCAATATTTATGACATGAAACACAAGTGAATTTCTTTGAAATTTCAGTAATCAATATTTTGTCCTCGTAAACTCTCAATTCGTCATGGAGGCCATTGAAATGAATTTGAATCACTTGTACCCAGCATAGCCTAATGAGCCTTGTGTACAAATACCAGATAAACATTTCATGGTCGTAATGTCTTAAGCACCTGAGTTATAAAATGAAATTGGAATTATTAGGCAAGTTATTGGATAGAAAATGATGGGTGTGGCAGAGAATGTGTTCATGGTTTTTGTCAGTTGTATCCTTTGAGCTATGGGAGCCTAGAATATGGAGGAGAGGGTCATTTTGCTCTCATATCAGTTGAACATGCCTCTTCATTTGTTAATCGATGTTCTCTGCTGGTACCAGTCATCTTGGAAACTATGCCACCTGTAGGCTAACATTTCCATGCAACCGTTTGAGCTGCTTGTTAGGCTGTCAGGACAACTATCATCACCATAACAACCATGCAACCTTCACAGCAGCTGGAATTGCACAAAGGCTCTGCTCAGTACAATAAAGGATGCAGGCTTTGCTGAAGGTGGCAACTGCTGTAGATCTACTGGTTACTACCCTTGCTAGTAGCGACACCTAGAGGATAAACAAAGTCACCTCCTCTAATTGGCCAGCTGTTGTCATGAACTGCCAGCAGGAAGTGGTGTGTCATGAAAATTAGGCACCCCTGGTGCCCCCTATATTGGTACACAGTTTCGTAGACGAAATGCCAGAAAATGAAATGTGTGAGCAGGAATCAATTTTTGTGAAGTTTGAATTGCGTACAGGAGAATTGTTTTCCAATTTCAAGTGAAAAAAAATGCAAATGTTTGCTCTGTAAATGACATTCAAGTGAGAAAGTGTAATTCTGGCGCCATTATTTAGAGTCTCTGAGAAATTGTGTGTTAGGATGAGCGAAGCCTATCCAAACTGTCAGCCTGCCTGAAAAATACATTCCACAATACAGAAAAACATTCCTACAGTGTATTGAAAATATTGGACATTGTTGGCTTACAATGAACACATATCAACCACTTGATGCGTACTAAAAGCTCAGTCAGTTTACCTACATTTACAACAAGTTTGGGTGATCCTAAAGATGAGATTCATATCACTGATTGAAAAAAATATAGTTACACAGCTGGAAATTATGGTGTCTGGAACTCCATGTTCTTGCTTCAGCTGCCTGTGGCCTGTTGCTATTGCTGTGCTCAGGTGGCTGATTTCGTTATATAGTATATTGTATGTATGCAATTACAGGACAGTCTCATGATGTTTCAAAGACGAAAATAGCCTAAAAGTTTTTTTTTTTTTTTTTTAAATTTAATTTTTTTTTTTTTTTTAAATTTTTAAATTTTTTTTTTTTTTTTTTTGCTGAAAATCGTGAGACTGAGCTTGGTTTGTGAGTCATGACACAACTGAACAGGACCTGTAAAATTTTCGGAGATTCACAGATATTTTGTGAGTGTTGGCAACAGTGGGTTATATCCCAGGTTATTATATAATACCATATTAAGGACATCTTTGTATGCAAATACCAGTGTATCATGAGGCAAAGTGTATTTGCTTGTCTGTCACTCTCCAGCTGCGAGGGAGCATATCCTTGCAAAACGCTTGTCTGACAAAACACTTGTTTATAGTTGCTAAATTCTGGCAAATAGGTGAAAACACACTGGATATTTCTGACAAAAGAGCATTTCAGGCAAAAGATGTTGCATATGTTCTGCCTGAGAAGCAACTGGCAATGATACGAGTCATTCGCCAGAATCTGACACTCAACTGGTGACAGAGTGATGTGAATTGGGCACTAGGTGAAAGATGTCATGAACAACTGGCAAACTGTGTGTGTCTTTCATGGCCTGTATAAAGTAGAGCAGTTGTCCTGCTTGTCATTGCTGGAAGGCATAATGACCAACTACTGGTGCAAGACACTGGTTAGCAGTGTCTGGTATCTGACAGTATACTGACAAAGCAGTGTCAGATATCTGACACCACACTGACAAAGCAGTCAGATATCTGACACCATACTGACAAAGCAGTGTCAGATATCTGGCACCACAGTGATAATGCAGTGTCAGATATCTGACACCACACTGACAAGCCTGTGTCAGATATCTGACACTACACTGACAAAGCAGTGTCAGATATCTGACACCATACTGGCAAAGCAGTGTCGGATATCTGACACCACAGTGACAAAGCAGTGTCAGATATCTGACACCACACTGACAAAGCAGTGTCCAATATCTGACACCACACTAACAAAGCAGTCAGATATCTGACACCATACTGGCAAAGCAGTGTCAGATTTTTGACACCATACTGACAAAGCAGTGTCAGGTATCTGACACCATGCTGACATTATGCCGGAGAACAACTGCATTTTAGTGTCAGTTGTTTCTCAGTTCTGACATCAAGCTGGCAAGGCCCTGACAAAGTACTGAATGGTGAACAAGTAACACATGATGCTTTATTGATATCTGATCTTATACTGAAAAATACTGCCTAAACATGATGATTTTGTAAGGACAGCGTGCCAGGCAAAACCAAAACTTGACATGACGTACCCTGTATGGACAACGTTAACCTTTTGTCCCATAACTCTTTCAGTGCCACATTTTGGACTGAATCAACTGTTTTCCCACAGTGTGCTTTGTCTGCAAAGGGCATTGAGGAAAGCTGTTGACCTGGGTTATTTACTATGTAACTACAAGCATGCTGGTACTTGAATCAAAGGTCTCTTGACCAGGAACATGAATCTAGCACCCTTATTAGTTTATATCAAGCAGTTTGACTTGAATTGCACTTGGCACTGAGAGAGTTAAACCAGCCAAAGCCAGCTACTGGTCAAATGTTGGCAGCACAATGTTGCAGAAAAGGGGTGGCGCATGGTGTTGAAAGGATGTAAGATGTGTACCGGCTGATGGGATGTGTTGATATCATTGGGAAAATATATCATGGACAGAAATACAGTTGGGTAAACCTTGCCTTGCCTGATGAAAGTGGGGTGTCATATTGCATGAATAATTATAGGGATGACTGTGTGTGAACGTAAATTTGGAAAAATTACAAAATGTAGCATACAGATGTCATGTTTTGACAGTATTATTGTTATTGTCAGTGGTATAAAGGTTTCATACTTGGTATTTGGGGAAAGTATACAATTTTCACAGATTATACCCAGAGTATTAGAGTGAGCTGGGTCAAACTGTATTTACTGTAAGCATAACTTGAAAGGGAAGAGCCGGCTGTATAGAATAATTAAGTACATATGTAATCACCATTACTATATACATACATACATATTAGAAAGGTGTGCTGATAAAGCAAGGAAATTGTAACTGACAGCCACTTGGTATTCAACTTGTTAAGCAACAGTAAAGTGTGTTGGTATATATAAATATGTATATGTTTGTTTTCTACATTATGGAAAAATTCAACTTGGAATATTTGGAAAGTGGCAGCTAAAGATTCAACAAATATGCCACATCTGTCTACCTCCAGAATACTTTGTTGCTTAAAGATTCAGCCAAAAATGTTTAGTGTTAATTCTATTCTGTCTCATTTGTATAGTTTGTTGAGTGTAAAAGGCATTATGCAGAGGAAAGGAACAGAGATGACTGAAATTCTGGAAATAAAATGCTGAAAATGATAAGGAGAGTTCTGGCAAGATAGCTGTGGTTTCATAGTGATCTGGTTGAAGGTTGCTATGGTACCAGGGACACAGTGTGTTATGTTCAGTGTTTCAAATATTTCCCAAGATTCATCAGTAATATAAATTTCTGATATGTCATTGGCTGGAAGGATATGAAGGGTAATATAATGTAATTTTCATCGTAAGTCGCATGGAGGATCTGGCAGTCCTGTTACCATGGAAACATGCCACAACTACATGTCAATAAGGTATTCATATTGTTACCATGGAAACATGCCATCATTGCTCAAAATGTTATGCCTTTGTTTTCTCCATGGATGCAAAATATTAAAATGCCAATCATTAATCGTGTACATACGTTTCACCATCATATAAATACCATCTTCACCTCCATGTTTGTATAAGTCTTTGAAAGTGATCACATTCCAATTTCAACTAGGCACTAATAGTGAAGGGAAATGGTTTTGAAATTAATGAAATGTGAAAATTCCATGTGTAAAAATTACCTATCTTGTACAAGTCATATGTAGTCCCTTTTAGAATAGCTTAACAATTTTAGTGACATATCTGCCACTAGGTAGCACCACTGTACACAGGAAACCCCACTTTTCATAGTCTTCTTTATCTTTTCACAGGGTGATGTGTTGCAAGTTATACAGAATTTGTTCTGGTTTCACACATGGTATGTGTTTCCATTACTATGTGCAAATTTCCTGTGAAAAGTGCAAACTGGTGGTCTAGTTCTGGTAGCCATTACCAGGGGGCTGCAGTAGTTCTGGTAGCCATCACCAGGGGGCAACAGGGAAATTACCTTCAGTAGCAGTTGATTTTATCTAATACCTGTAAGACATGCAACTAGGAAGGAAAAAGATAGGTTAAAGTAGATATGCTTACAAAGTAGAATCCTACAGAGAATAACTGTATATGGACACTGTAATTTACCAAACTAAAAATTTTAAAAATATATTCAGCTATCACATTTCTTGTAATCCTTATCCAGTCATTTTGGGTAAATATTTCTTATACAGTTGAAAACTATTGTACAGTGCAGGAGGAAGATTGTACATTATTATAATCTTTTTTGAAGATTGTGGATGTTCCACCACAACTCATCGTTTTTGCTCTGGAGATCAATAAACTCTTCAAATGTTATCCAATTCAATGTTTCCTTGTTTCTTTCTACCCAGATAATAGCATATTTTGCCAACAGATGCAGCCACCAGCACACTGGAGCTCATTGCATGACACGCCCTTCCTGTTGGCAAGGACTGACCAATCAGATGAGCCAAGTTTGTTCATCCCACTAGTTGGCTCCACATGTAATAGTTACTTGCTGGAAGTTTGCTGGTGGCTTCACTGTTATTAATATACATTTGTATCATTAACTGAATAGTTCGTGAAAGTTCACTGGTAGCTTCCCGTCCCAAGCTCAACATTATGTGGTTGAAATCAGGGACTAGTGTGTTGCAGAATTTTCTTGTGCATATATCCCGCGTGCTAGATATTGACCCCACAGCAGTGCTGCATGGATTATCCTGTCATCAGAAAGTTGCATCTTAAAGCTCCATATCATCAGAAAGTTGCATCTGAAATCATATGTTTATATACTTTTATCTGTCTATTTTGTGTGCGATGTCATGTATGGACTTAAGTCTGAAATAAACTTGATCTTATCTTAATTGCCCGGCATAAACTGGACAGTGCTGTCAGGAAAGGTAACTTCAATATCAACAGACATAGTGCAAAGTACTTTATTCCAGTGTACCTTTTCTGTTTGTACATTGCCAATTGCATTTGACATAAAATTAATAGAAAACTATTCAATTGTGTAAATTGAGAGCTTAGTGAAAAAATTGAAGTACAAAAACTGGTGAAAAGAAAAATGAGATTAGATATACACCATGTAGATATGAAAGAGGATCAACATCAGTCCCTGACATTGTACCAGGTAAACTTGAACCCACATTAACAAAGTATGAATTGAATTTATTGGCAATAATGTTATTATGAATTAATATCTGATTATGGCCTTACTCTCTTTTGAATCTTCCATAACATAACATAACATAACATAACATAATATAATATAATATAATATGTAAAACATCAGTTATCCATGGTTTAAAGCTTTATGTTTACAAGCAATAGATTTGACTGAGATGTGCTGAAAATAACTTTTCAGATATTAAAAAAAGTGTTCATGGCCTGAATTCGGATCAGATGTATTGGCGACTGTAGTCCAGTCATAAGAGCTAAGGTTATTTTTCAAGTTTATTAACGTTTTAGAGCTAATTATTTGCCTCTGCTTAGGCACGAAAACCAAAACGCCAGAGACAGAGCTGTGTTTGCAAGAATATTTAAATAGCTGCTGACCGCATTATTTATCATTTAAGAACACTGCCGCTCCTTGCTTATTTCTTTAAGGGATCAATCTAGGACTACGTTGTTCCAAAACAATGTAATTATCTTTATTGAAGGGAATAGTCATTTCTTTTACCGGTGATACATAAGCATTCTATACCAATATACATGTACAATATATTTATTGCTGAAGGTCGCCACCTGGTGGGCATTGCAAAAATGAGGGTGAGGGCAATTCTAAAGTGAGACCAAAATTACAAATTTCCGATCCTGCAACTACATCCAAGTGTCTCTCACAAATCTGGACATATGTTTGTAAATCAAAAAGTAAATATTTATAATTATATAATTCTATAGACTAGAGAAGAGAGAAAAACAAAAATTAAATAAAAAATTTAAAAAATAAGTAAGAGAAAAATAATATATCTAAAAAAACTCTGGTATAAAGAAAGAATCAGTTAGTTACTAGGATGTTGTATATTGTGTTCCACAGTGCCGTTTACAAGCCTCATGACTTGCTTAGTACCGAAAAGGTCACCATTGGTGCAGGACATGGGAACTTCCAACCTTTCGGTATTTGACATTGCTTCGGGACGACAGGGTTCCAGACTATCAAATAGTGATTTGCGATCGACAGTGTACATACGGCACTCCAACTTAAAATGCAGCCCACCCTCCACAGCTGCACGGTTGCAGAGATTACAGTCTTCCCTCTGCTGGTGGTGTTTTAGTGTATCTGTCCCTTTCTATTTGCAGGTCATGGACACAAATTCGACACTAATTTGAGAAGAACCTCCGCTTGTGTACAGGCAAATTTAATTCAAGATATTTTTCTCTGATAAAAGTTCAATCTTTCCAACAAGTGTGTAATTTATTTGAATCACGGCCATCTCTATTTATGTATTTTAACCAAAGACAGATAGGCCTACATTCTGAGCAAAATTTGTCAGACAGACGCTTGGCACAGGATTCAATGTTTTTGTGCCCCCCCCCCCCTTTCAATACTTTTCTTTAAAAAAGAATTTAAATAATAACCTTGTTTATATTCATCAACCAACAGGAGCTGTTGCTTCTTTCTTAAGCCTCCTGTAGGCAACGGAATATCAAGCTGTCTGGATCGCGGTTATGGAGCAGCTATCAACACTTGGTAGCGGAGTAAAGACTCGTAATGAGCACTGGGTACCTACATGCCCATGCAGTTCACCTTTTACTACGGCTATAGATGATTTTCGGTGACCCCCTAGCAAGAAACGGCAAAGTTTAAGATGTACTTGTTCAATAGGTGAATGATCTCACAATTGCATGAAGTTATCCTGATTAAGGGATTTAATGAGGTACGGGAACCCAAATTTTCACTATCATAAGTAGCCATTGGCACTGTCAAACTCTTAAACAGCTTGAAAGTCTTTCTTTTAGTCTTGTCGGAGCAAGGTTAGCCTAAAAGATCTGGAGACAGTGAACTCAATCCTTAGGTAGCAGTTACTGTAGTTTTGGGTAATCTCAGTTTCATTTTGTCCACAGAGAAAGCTGTATTTCCGGAATGTAAGGCCTCCTTTATTTAATTTTATAATTTTGGTCCTGTTGATGTTTACTGGTTACTTTACAATTGTTTTTCAATACTTATCCAGCCTGTTCAGGACATTTCGTAGGCCAGAACTATTTTCAGATAGGAGGATGAGGTCGTCTGCATAACCTAGGCAGCAGATACCTTGTACATTAAAGAGAACGGGGCTATAAGAGTCTTTAAAACATCCAGGAGGTAGCTGAGAAATAAGTCAAATAACCCTGGGCTCAGTACGCAACCCTGCTTGACACCGATATTTGAGGTGAATTTAGCAGAGTACCCACAGTTAAATTTAATACAGTAAAAAACATTCGAACATAAGTTTTGTAGTAGACCCAAAAGGTTGTCCCCAATTGCACTTGCAGTTAATTTATAAAATATTGCTTGCCTCCAGACACTATCCAATGCGGATTTGAAATCTACGAAGCAAGTGAAGAGATCTGGGCAGGCGATTAATGTATTTATCTGTCTATCGCCGAAATGATATGGTACGATGTTCTACTGTTTGGCCGAAACCTCATTTGGTTAGAAGGAATTGTTTTATGCTTTTCTGTGAAGTTTAGCAGCCGACTGTAAAGAAAACTGCATAATGATTTGCATAAATGACTAGACACAGCAATGCCCTTGTAATTATAAGGGACATTAGGATTCTCTTTTTTTGTAAATGGGTATGACTGAATTAATGCTCCATTCCATCGGGAAAAGATTGCTTGACCGTATTTTATTGAATAATTTGGCCAAGATATGTGCCTGTATTGCTATCTCATTAATCATTTCATTTCTGGTCCCATCTTAACTATGTGATTTGTTGCTTTTCAATTTGCTATAGCTGGATTAACCTCTTCACTAGCTATCTTGAAATTGAGTTCACTAAATACCAAATCTTTTTTTTTTTTTCAGAGATAAAAGTTTCCAGATTTTTATCAGAATAGAATTCCAGCTGGTTAAGCAGTGATTCAATGTCAGTTGACAACTCCCGAAGCTTATGGGATTAGTTTTCTGATTAGATTCGCGTTCAGTTAGCTCATAATATATGTCAAAAAAAGAGCTTGGATTTTTTCCCCTTCCGAGTTCACCATTTTCAATAAGGTTTTGTTGAAAAAGTTCCATGTATGCATGTGTGTCTAAGAGATGGTTCTTAATTTGGCACTGTTTTTTTTTTTCACGTCTTTGAACAAGCCTTTGCAGTTAATGCCGAATCACTTTTTATTTCTTTTTCCCTTGGGACTTACATGGGTTTCGTTCTGTTTAGGTTTGCCTTTTTGCCTTTAGGCTGCCGTAAAAATGGCTCAATTAGTCTTGAAACAGATATGTCAACACATACGTTGACTCTGTGCGTCCAATGACGAGAGATCATACTGGAACTTTGCATGTCTCCTGGTCCAAAAGAATTTGCAAATTTCCGTGGTGTGGTGAGAGCAGGGAGGTGTATGCACCTCCTTGCTCTCACCCCACCACTCCCTGGTGAGAGTCCTCGGTATCAGGCCATGCATAAGTACCAGTGGCAATATTGATTGATAGTAGACCATGGATGGACCAAAGTGTGAGGCTGCGCATGCGGCAGCGGATTGAATTTCCCAAACGCGGGGCTCCATCTGCTTTGAGGAAACAACATATATTCACTCCACCTTTGACTTTACTGACTTTTTCGTAAACTTGTGTTGGTACAAAGTACGAAAAAAATAAAGGGGCTTTGAGTACGCAGGTACAATAAATAAAAATACCCAGTGCCCCAGTTCGGAAAACCCTTTACCTACCCCATGAATGCACCTAACTTTGCTCTATTTTTGTTTTCGTCTATCTCGCTGATAAGACAAAACCGGAAAATAAACACACAATGAATCTGGAGAATTCACATTACATTATAATCCTAAGAAAAAAATCTTGCAATGGGCCTATAGTACAGCCTTTTGCGAGCTGGGATACAACACCCTCCCCCCCCCCCCCTTCCCGAAAATCTTGTCATTTTTGACAGAACAGAATACGTAGCCGGAAAATGCAGCTCTTACTCCCTTGACTAAACCAAACACTGCTGGCGGGTAAGGCCAGGGAAATTTATGATGTGCACATGAAGATTGTTTGCACAGTCACGTCGCCATGAAATATTGCTGCATGACAAGCTATCACAATCCTGAGTCAAAGTTTTAGTTGGTGCAGGATGTGCACCAAATGTGCTTTGTAGTGTGTTATTAGCATAACTTCAAGTGCTACTTCCTTCTGAAATTGACGTTGGTAAGTCAAGAAACATGTGGACCTAAAAGGGGGGTCCTAAAACAATCTTAAATCTTCATAAGAAATAATTTGGTCGAGAAAGCACAAATAAATCACTTGATACGATACATCTGAAGTACTGTGCAGAACATGTTGAGTCTTGAATACATTTACATAAATACAATAGATATGTATAAGGTGCCAAAACGGCGAACAAAATATGTAGCATGATCTAAAAGGCTAAAATTAGTTACTTTCCTTCGCGGACTAATATCACTCAGTGTCCTGTGCGCGAAATGCGTTTATGTAAAGCGGCAAATACACGCTTGTGCTTCCAGACTTAGATTTTTTTTTTTATATTTCTTTCGACATATTGTCTTGATTAATAATTATTTGAAATATACATTATTTATGTTTTGTTTTTTTTCCTTAGGCTATGCTGATAGCACTAACACATAGCGATATCCCATTGTTGTGTACTTAATGGGAACACAGTTTCCTAATGTATTATTTAATACAGTTACTCTGATTTTCGAGTCCTTGTTAACGAAACTCCATTCACACATAAAAAAAATACCAAGAACTATTGTGCAATATACTTTGCTTATGTAACGATGTAAATTGCAGTAATTGTATCAAATAAGAAAGCGTTTGGTAGAAAATAATTAGGGGATTCTGGCGAAGCTCCGTCTTTTTAAGTTACATTACAAATACCATTTATTATTTTTTTTTGTGTATTAGTTTCGACAAACGTGAAAATAAATTGTAACAAAACAATGTCGTTGAGGTAACTTTGTAAGCGAGAGAACTATTTTAACCAAAGTAAAATGGAGAATGTCGTATGGCTAGATTTTGTATCAGCTGGTAAACATCCACCCGCCAGACAGACCATTCAGCTCCATTCCTGCTGTGCATTGGCAGATGGAGGGGTTAATTAATAATTTTGTGATCCCCCTCCCCGTTTAATCGCAAGATAAACAAGTGATACCTGAAATCTATGTACTTTCGCGTAAACATACATACATTATATATATATATATATATATGTATGTATGTATGTATGTATGTATGTATGTATGTGTGTGTGTGTGTGTGTGTGTGTGTGTGTGTGTGTGTGTGTGTGTGTGTGTGTGTGTGTGTGTGTGTGTGTGTGTGTGTGAAATGCGATTAGGCCAGTTTCACAGAGTTTATTATAGGACATTACAATATTTGCTGATGGCAGGATACCGCAAATAAATTTAGAAATGCTTCATTGCACAAATATCAAAACCACAAGTGTTACTTCCTGAGGCGCAGTAGTTTCAATGAAGTGCAACATCATATGTTTTTGTGTCGCTTGAAAACAAAATAACTTTCTTCTCGAAAAGTTATGATCTACTTAAGTGACAGTTGGAAGTATTCATTAATACTTTCACTATATGTTTTGTAATGCTTATTTCTGAAATAAGTGTTTGATAAGAATGTGTATATATTTGAAACTGCGGTAGAGACGAATTTGGCCACTTCCCTCCTTTACAATCATACATGGCTTACTTCTGATGAAACGTTGCCACTGTGGTGTAATACGGTTTATGAACATGTTCTTGTTGGAAGGAACTTAACAAATACATATATATAAATTCACAAATACAATGAAATAGGAATTATTTTATTGCCAAATGACTTCTGTTTCAACAAGGTTGTACTGGCACGCCTGACAATCAATTCGTATTAAGTTGCTGAGGAGTGCACCCTCCACGTATCACTTTCAACAAAATGAGCTTTTCGTTATTTAGAATCTTCGTCCCGTGATCTTTTAGTGACCAAAATATTTAGAGTGACCTTGAGAAGCAAATTAAGGGTAATAAAATGTATATGTAAAACCTGCTACATGGTGTTTGTCAAGCAAAACCTGCTACGTGGTCAAGTAGAGTGTAGGCTGTTACGTTTTTTCCTGAAAAAGATCCTGAGTGGAACATTTTCATATCAGAAATCCGTCAGCCAAATTCTACATCCTCCAGACCGAATTCCATTGAAGCATATTTATGTACAAATTTCAATATTTATGTACAAATACTCTCTCTCTCTCTCTCTCTCTCTCTCTCTCTCTCTCTCTCTCTCTCTCTCTCTCTCTCTCTCTCTCTCTCTCTCTCTCTCTCTCTCTCTCTCTCTCTCTCTCTCTCTCTCTCTCTCTCTCTCTCTCTCTCTCTCTCTCTCTCTCTCGTATAACTTCTTATTGCATCGAACCTGAAAAGAATCCTGCTTTGTCCTGCATAATATTCATGACAACCCGGTCACATCATGAGAATGTATGGAATATCTTGAGAGCATATCATAATCCAATCCAGTACATCACTTTCTTTCCTTCTTTAGTCGTGTATATGTATTTTTGTGTTAGATAAAGGTTTCCATTATTTGTGCATCACTATGGCACCCAAACGTTTGAAATATAGGCCTACCGACACAAGGTTCATTTTTGTTTCACTTCCAACACATACATACAACATTATTTTACTTTCTCGCAAAATGAAAGCATACTTTTTACAGAAACTGGTAGGGTTAATTGTGTATCGTCGACATTGTTATCTGACTAAATGCTTATTTGTCTACAAGAAAGATTGTACAACATAGCACTTACAACGGTTTGAGGTTTCACATCTCAATAATTAACCATTGCTTTCTGTAGGTTTCTGTCTCTTAACGTAAACATCTAGCACAAATGAAAAATCTTATTCAAAATCAATCACGATTACGGCGTGGTAGCTTAATTCGTTTCATTTTCGTTTGTGTTTGAAGTTTCGGGATGACCAAGCGTTTGCGCTTAAGACGTAGAAGCGAGAGTTTTAAATTCAGGTTTTATACAGAATCGTTTGAGCTATATGTAGGCATCAACTGTCTTGTTGCATGTGAGACATGTAGGCCTCAGCTGCCTTGTAAGAGAGACATGTAGGGGTCAGATGTCCTGTATGTGAGACATGTAGGCATCAGCTGTCTTGTAAGAGAAACATGTAGGCCTAGAGTCAGCTGTCTTGTATTTGAGACATGTAGGCATCGACTGTCTTTGTATGTAAGGCACTTAGGCGTCACCTGTCTTTTATGCGAGACATGTATAGACATCAACTGCCTTTGTATGTGAGACATGTGGGCATCAGCTGCCTTGTTTGTGAGACAGGTAGGCATCAAATGTCTTTGTGTACAATTTCTATGTCCATCAGCTGTTTTGTTTGTATTTGAGACATGCAGGCATCAAATGTCTCCTTGGTGTACGAGATATAAGCCTACAGGCATCAGCTGTCTTGTTTGCATGTTTTAATTCAAAGGTAGGTGAAGTAAAATTGGAAGCTCTAAGTTCATTAGTGACAAAGTTGCTATATGTCTTCATTTCCTTCAACCTTTCAACAAGTTTAAGCATATGTTTCTCTCGTACGTTTGCTTCAAATCTCGCGTGCTTCTCCAGGCTTTTACACAATAATAGATGGCGCTGCTGTAGTCCTTTGTTCACCTGTTGGACTCGCTTGCGCTGAGCACCAGAATAAGACTCTATAAAGCTGAGCACAGAACCAGGACCAGTAAGGGCCTTCTCAGGAAAATGTTTTGGTCTCCTCTTGCTTGTCATTGGAATGGCTCTCCGTGTAATTTTATGGCTGTATCTGAAGAGAAACTTGTTCTATCGATGATCCAGCAGCATAACCTTCAAATACAATCAAGCCGCCAAACTTTGAGAACATTAAATTGAGCGTCTGGGGCAATCGCTATGCTATAAAATGTGAATGATACAAAGAGTAATACGGTGAGCCAAATCGGCACGGAAGTGCCGATTGCCAAGAATTGCATCAAGATAATCAGGAGCTGCGATCCAAACTCAGACAATGCGGAGATAAATAAGAGATTACAGGAGAGGGAAAAACAAGTTTCTCCCAAAACTGAGCCAAAAAGAGACGCACAGGGGAACTCTAATAAGGATACCCGTCTTCTTATTGGTAGTTTCGTGACAGGAAAAGTAGATCAGATAAGCTTGTTGACACATTTGTAAGGGCAATATCTAGGGGAAAGGTTAACAATCTACATGATAGGCTATTCGATGTTTCTGGGCACATAAAGTGCAGCGCCATCCATTTTGTGGCTGGAGCCAGTGACGTTGATACGCAATGAAATTCTAGCCGATTAAGGGTTGTTGATCAAAGTTGCAAATTTCTTATAGGCTTATCAATGTTATGATTGGATCTTTTAAGCATGCGCCAAGATAACTAAATTCTGTGAACCCTTTTACCAATTTAAAGCAATAACCTAACTTCTGTGTTTCACTTCTATGATTTTGAATTTGTGCTTTATGTTTCAATATTCGTGCCTTAAGATCTGGGCTTGGTTTAAGTAAACCTGGTCTTTGCTAGGCCAGTATTTGTAAAATTTATACGCTACTTCCCTGCTTTTGATCAATTTTGCTATATCAGTGTCCCATGCTTTGACTTTCGCTGTCTTTAACCCGACACCTTTTTACCCAGTGCTCTTTTAAGACTGTCGAAGGTGTATTCAATGTAGGAAATGGACTTTATCCCACACTTGAAGGCAACTTAACGCCTCATTTTTAAAACACTTCCAATAACTTTTTAATTTCAATTTTCAAAGTCGTGTATGTTGCGACTTTTGCCAGTTTTATAATAATAGATGGAGGATTTCAGGCAATCTCTTTGTCGTGTATATTTGTGTAAACATAAATCAATGCAGTTTTCACTGGTTAGTTGTGTTACCTCCCATTACAGATTACAATAAATCACCGTAGGGGCTACGTTGCGGTCACCAGACACTCGTAACCTTTCTAATTCAAAGCACAAACATTGGCTGTGAGTTATTGTGCAACGTTTTGGCTCTTAATAGGGTCCACACCGTCATAACAAGGAAATAAGCAACTCTCCTCTCTCTCTCTCTCTCTCTCTCTCTCTCTCTCTCTCTCTCTCTCTCTCTCTCTCTCTCTCTCTCTCTCTCTCTCTCTCTCTCTCTCTCTCTCTCTCTCTCGGTTTATTGGCTGGTTGTAGTGTCACGCTTAACCACACATCTTCTAAACTCATCTGTCATGAAATTCAATATATTGTTGTTTTTTTTTTCATTCAACATATTTTAATCACCGTGAAGGAAAATTATTGGAAAAAAACCCAAATGTTCCATGTTACCAAAAGCAAAAGGGAATTTCTGTCTCCACGTTTTGCTAGCGTTTACAATACTACCTCCGCCATGACGACCTTTGGCTTTTTGGATACCGTCCTTTACAGCTATGGCATCATTGAGCCTTTTAACCCTTGAAGTGCTAATCACTGCTATAGTCGTTTTTCTCATTACCCTAAAACATATAATGGTCAAAAGATTCAAATTCCTCGTGAAGTTATGGGAAAAAGGAATAAACTCTTTCAGTGCCATGTTTTGAATTGAGTCAACAGCTTTCGTTTGCACGCTTTGGAAGCATTGCTCCAAACCGCCGAGAAAAACTGTTGACCTAGACGATTATGCTCCAAGTAACTACAGGCATGATGGTATTCCAATTGAAAAAAAAACAACTTTTGACTGGGAAAATGAATTTAGCACCATTCAGAGTGAATCGTTTGAAGTAGCTTGAATTTAGTCGAAGTTGGCACTCAAAGAGCTAAAGGAAAAGTATTTAGACTCATTGCATGCTTATCCAATAAGGTGGAGTATAATCAAGTTGTTTTCGGCCCATTACAAAGTTCCTGGTATGAGATTTTCTACGAGGTAAAAAGAGGTTGTATTTTATGGCCTTGACGCCGTTATCCCTTGGTATATCTGACTCAGTTGAGTCGTCAACTGACACAAATTTAGCTGTTCAATTTAAAGAATCACATATTCCATGCCTCCCCTACACACACACACACACACACACAATATATATATATATATATATATATACATATATATATATATATATATATATATATATATATATATATATATATATATATATATATATATATATATATATATATATATATATGTTATGGCTGACAATGAAAAATCAAGAACGCTAAATTTTGCTCACAACTCTACAGCCAGATGACGTGCGTCGTTTAATCAAATAATTCTTGGGTTATATTAATCGGCAAACGTATAAACATGGAGAAAAGTGCTCTTTAGAAATATTTTCTTCGTATAAATATTTAGGACAAGTATTCTTTTCTCATCGTACTCAAGTGATATGCTCATACTAAGTTGTGCCTTAAAACAGAATTAACAATGTTGAGAAATTACATGTCCTTTATTCACTTCTCCCATAAAATTTAAAAATATTAATCGA
Source organism: Hermodice carunculata (assembly GCA_964020975.1). Taxonomy (NCBI): domain Eukaryota; kingdom Metazoa; phylum Annelida; class Polychaeta; order Eunicida; family Amphinomidae; genus Hermodice; species Hermodice carunculata. Next base: position 43,091,626 of record OZ026626.1, on the reverse strand, counting down.
ACCAATTACTACTTACCATGTAGGTATGGAAGACTAGAAGTTAAAGCAGCGTTGGTGCACACTACTCACGAAGTTGTGGAAGTCTCACTTTTTGTATGTTATCCTACAGCAACAACGACAATTAAAGGTCCATTAGCTATGACGTCTGACAAATTGACTTTGAGACTAACAGCAATTGTTTGGGTTTCCGCCGGGGTCAAATATGACGGCTTAAAGTGTACACCTATGTAAATAAGTGTGACAGAATTATCATGTATCCTCGTGGGTCTATCAAGGCCGCCAAGGAGTAACTGTGATTGGTATTGAAAAAGTTTAATAGAGGAGTCATGCTTGTCTACGCGCAAATCGATATAGAAATCTCCCATTTTGAAAGTATAGTTTTCTCAGATTTTATATTATCTGACCATAAATCAAATAATGATAAATTAATGTCATTTTAGATGTCAACCAGAGCATTGAAATCGATAAAAATGTAACCAAATCTCTCTAAATTGTGATAATGTAGTTAGCATATTTTAAAAAATATTGGATGCACGGTTGCCTCCAAAGCATCCCCCTGACTCGCGTTCGAATCACTGACGTAGGCGCTTGCCGCGACGAGAGCACATCAGAAACATAGAGCGATCTTGGGGGATCCTATGGCGGCAAGATGTACAGTTGACTTGAGTGACAATCCGCTCGCCTTTCACCTCTGTGACGCAGGTTCGATTGTCGACCCGCGAAGCAAGTGGAAAAAGTCCTTACCACTCTGACGGTGTACACCGGTGATTTTTTCCCTGCACGTCCCAATACGGAAGTATACGATAACATCTGTGTGGTTAATACAGGTTTGGCCTGCTTCGCAATTCAGGTAGAACATGTGGGTCTATAATTTTCTAAATTATATTTTTGAGCTTTTCAGAGTCGTTTGGCATGTTTGATTCATGAAATTCTTTCAGATAAAATGCATTCCGTTACTGAATTCCTAGCATTGTTTCAAATCGGTTAGGAAGTAATGCCTCCATTTGAAGATGGTTTTCCTGCTTTCGACAATACCCAGGCTGACAAGGTACCGACTGTGACAAGGGACCCACTGTGACAAGGTACCGACTGTGGCAAGTTACTCATGCATTGTAAAAAGTTACCCGACTCCATTTTGGAGCTTGCACAGTTTTTATCTTGCTTATGTGACTCACGGAATGTTTTGTTTCTTATTTGCTGAAAAACGTTTGAAAGGAATACGTTTTAACTTAATTTATGATAATTTTTGAGGTTGTGATTAAACAAATTAATTATCTGTAAATATTAAACAGACAACCTTGATACTATTTCTATTCGCAAACAGATTAGGATACATAATTTGTTTACATCTTGGGTAAAGTTTCTTAGACATTAATAGTCTGCTTTGGAGTATCGATAGCCTGTATGTTGTAGCATCACATGGATATGGACATGTATGGCAAGTCGTTTTAGCATTTTACCCATATTTATACATGTATGTAAATACTAATACATGCGTGTAGATGATTTACACGTGTAAATCTTTTTACACATATTTGAAATTGTGCAAAATTTTATATGTGAAAAAAATTACACACACGAAGTTCTTTTTTACATAATTATGTGAAACAAAAATATATACATGTGAGAAATAGTTATACGCATTCATAAGTGTTCTGATACTTTTTATACAAATGTAAAATAAAAGACTATTTCAGATATATAAAACCGTTTTACAGTTTGAGAAGGGGCACTCCCACCAGTGACCATAAGAGGTATAGGTTGCTCTGAAGACCACTTTTTAAAGTCACATTTCCCTGACAAAAGGGCTGCTAAAGGTTTTCTAGAAAGGCCGAAAGTCACATTTCCCTGACAAAAGGGCTGCTAAAGGTTTTCTAGAAAGGCCGAAAGTCACATTTCCCTGACAAAAGGGCTGCTAAGGGTTTTCTAGAAAGGCCGAATTTTGCCTTAGACGGCAAAGTAAATATCAGTTAAGTTCTTTAAGAATGCGAAAAATATTCACACAATGTTTGGAAATAGCTGAACATGCAGTTATGATTTGGACGCATGAGATGGGTGTCAATGTTTCTCCAGTTTACACACGTCCTGCCTGGCAGAGCTGCCAAAACTGCAACAGGAAGCCGTCGCTTGCTTTTAAACCTGATTCAAGTGGTGTGGCAGCTGACGACTTAGAAACTCTGAATGAAAAGTTACCTGTGTAGTGAAATATGGGACTCCAGGAGATAACAAAATTAAAATATTCATAAACCTTCCCAGAAACATTTGTGTTACTTGGAAAACCATATACGCCTATATTTGATTTTTAAAACTAACTATTTCAAGAGTATCCCAGATCGCTGTATATGACTCTTCCCAGGTATCCCAGGTCAAATGTATGATTAAAAAAAATTAATTAATTCGTTCATTTATGCGCTCATTCACTTATTATTATTATTATTATTATTATTATTATTATTATTATTATTATTATTATTATTATTATTATTATTATTATTACTACTATTATTATTATTATTATTATTATTATTATTATTATTATTATTATTATTATTATTATTATTAATTAATTAATTAATTTAATTATTTATTTATTACCCAGCTTACTGTTTTGCTGAGTTTATTTCGCCATATTTATGTTAATAAAAAGCCAGCACGAGCTTTGTGAAATACATACATGGCATACGTTGTTCTCCCATAGCCCACTGTCCTGCCATTACAGATAAACATGTCCACCTCGCCTCCTTCTTTCAGTCTCTCCCACTAGTTATGCTTGTTCTTGGTCACAGGAAAGTTTACATTGTATGTTATCTCGTCAACAGGCCATATATTTGTGAAGTTACCTGTGTGAACTTGAGTTCACTTCTATATTTTATCACGCACAGCCCATTTTGTTATGACCGCACTCAGCTTAGTGAAGTGTCAAGGAATTTAACAGCTTCTGCTCTTAGTGTGCAAATTCCACGATCTTTAACCTCTGGTCGTATACCAGAATGGTGATCAACAGTTTTTGCTTTACGCTCTTGGTGTTGCCTCCTAAAGAGCAACAGAGAAAACTTCTATTTGGAGGCAGATAACGAATATCAGTTTTCCTGTTATTTCAATTAAAGTGTTTTGAAAAAGCCCATATTACAGAGCGAAAGGAAGACAAAGTGTGGTCTGGAGAGAAAATGGCTGTGAAGTGTTGTGTTTATTAAATTATGAGCGTCCTGTTTACATGCTCATTATAGATCCATGTATGTTGTTTTGCAAATAGGCAAGATGTGAAAACTTGCCCGATAGGCTCACCCCGGTTATACCGAGTACATATAAAAACAGCCATGATAGGTTCACCCCGGTTATACCGAGTACATGTAAAAACTGCCATGATAGACTCACCCCGGTTATACAGAGTACATTTAAAAACTGCCATGATATGTTCGCCTGGTTACACAGTATAAACATACAATAATGCAATTAAATATTAGATGTAGATAATACATCCAATGCATTTTACGTTCAAACTCCAATCTTTATACCTTTTTACATGAGAACAAAATATTTGTTTCTGAGCTTCGGGTGCCAATGCATTCGTCAAAGCCGGAATGGCATCTCTATCTGTTATAGCTTTGAAGTTATTCGAGATTTAAAATTTCCAATGGTGCTACTTTGCATAATTCAAATTACTCTCAACTTTGGTTTTAGATTCATTACAAGTGCAATGGTCAATAACGCCCTTGTAGAAGTTGAAATGACATTTATGTCTATAATAGTTTTGAAGATATTCAAGATTTTAAAGTTTCAAATACTGCTAATTACCATAATTTAAATTGTCCGAGTCCAAAAAATTTCATATAAAGCGCCTCCATGTGACCCCTACCATCCCAGGGCAGCAGTCCTTTGCGTTAAAAACAAAAACAAAAAAACATGCTTTAGTTGCAATGCTTCTGTCATTTCTGTTGTCTGCTAAACACGCCACTCTGCATGCTTCTCCACTCCACTTGGTCTGCCCTTTCGCAACAAGATCACTGTTTTAGCATTGAAAAAGTAACTCAGTTTCTTATTGGTGTACCTTGATTGCCACAGTAAGACACCACAGCGTAACATGGCACACACAATATCAGTGGCCAAGGCGGTAATAATCAACCAAGTGACAGATTCATCAGTCAACGAGTAGGGTGTCAAATGCACATTCATAAAACAAAATCTTGTAGTCCTGGCACAGACCAAGTGTAGAAAAGATAATTTGGAGCTTGGTATGCAACCATTTCTGCATTTTGGATTGCGAACAGGATAACGTAGTATAGTACGCAAAATACATTAATTACATTTGGTTGTTTTGGCAGCTGCTGTTATCATTTAAAGCCTGTATCATGTGATCTATTTGTTTTGATCTTTGGTAATGAAAATTGACTCTCACGTTTCCCGGGTGAACCTTCTTGCAACCATTGTTCATCTGATTCTGTGCGTCCTGACACACAGTGCAAATGGACAGCACTTGACTCCAAAATCACTGGGGGAAGCCAAACTTGAGCAGGGATTTAAATCACGTCAAAGCAATAAATTGACCTAGGGTATGCTGTCATGTCTTATCTGAACAAAAAATGTTTTCTATCAAAAGCAAATGGAAATGACAAAAAAGAAAGTAAAGCAAACAATTTATGTCTGGGCACTTTTGTCCGATTTAACGCAAAGATATCATTTTGTAATGATGTTTGAATTCCAATATTAATATCAAGGTCAGTTGAACTGTGCTTATACATGTATAATCAAGCCTAGTGTAAGCTTGTCTTTTGATATTTTTTTCTTTTTTTCTCTCCCTCTTTGTCCTTAGAGCTTAAGCAGCAACTGAAAAGATTCAGTCATCTGTACTGTTGGAGGGCACATCTGTGTCAGGGCAGCCTCACGCTGAACCAACTCACAGGCACCCATATTAATGGTGGCCCCTTCATCTGTTGACTATCAGAGGACCCAATGGCGTAAGCAACAGATGTTAATTTTATCATCTCAGGAATGTTGCTTCACCTACGGAGCCCTAGAAGGGACATGAAAAAAAAAATCGTTCCCTCGAAATAAATATTTCGTGGGAACAATAATAAAATACGAAAATCTACTATGTCGCTTTAGGGGTAAAATGTGGAGCCACTAAGGGGTCACTTGGAAAATATAAATGGATATCAGTATATGTACAAGGCATATATTTCGTTCCCTCGCAATGTATTTCGTTCCCACGAAATATTTGTTTCGTGGGAACAAAATAATTTTTTTCTTCATGTCCCTTCGGGGGCTCCGTATTCACCAACTGTGAAGTGGAGGATGAGGTCACTCATCTCCAGGGACACCCAAATCCTGACAATCATACTATATGGTCGTTCTATTTGGCTCAGCTTTTGGGACCGCTGAGACCACTGCACATGGTCATTGATCCATTGGCTACTTCCACATGCATGGGATCACTTGATGCTTTGCTGATGGACTTGTAGCTCCAACTTGATGGTGACATAGTGCCATTCATGCACAAATTAATATTGTTAACAAATGCATGTCAGGATGTGGGCTTCATATGGGCTCTCACATGGCTTCTTACAACTGGTCTCATCACTCAGTAGAGGACGTCTGCCATTAATTAGCTTGAATTTGTAGCCACCAGATAAGCTCTGGTGACTTACACTTCACAAGCCCAGAAAAAGCTTGTTTTGGTGTATGTGCAAGAACTGCACATTGGTATATAACATCAAGAAACAGGTAGATATGGGGGGGGGGGGGGGGGACATACTCAACATCAGGGTGTGTGTGTGCCTCGGACATTTTTATACAATACCCTATCTTTATCCTACACCAGATGCAAAAAGGTACCCTTTCTTAATCCTGTAATGTGTTGAAAGGAATGCTGCATTGGTGCATCCAAATTGTTATCCCTATCCTAATCCAGCTGTGTACATTTTGGGGGCCTTTTCTAATCCTGGGAGTAATGAAAACAGGGCCTGTCCCGCGGCACATACTAGCCACTACCCAGTACAGTCTTACATGGAAGTTACCCCCCCCCCTCCCAGACATGCAGTCAAAATAGATGTTTGTTCTGGTAAGACTCTTTCCATGGTGAAGTTCTGATAGAACACAATGACATTTCGTCAGCACACAGCCAGCTGGCTCAATGTGAAGCCCAACCAGCTCAGGTGCAACCCCCCCCCCCCCCGGGGGTAGAGGGTTACCCCCATTAGTGACGATAAGTACTGGGTATGTGCCGCTCTGAAGGCCCCTCTTTTCATCGAAATTTCCCTAAAAATTGGTTAAATTTTCCTTTTTATGGCCTAAAATTTGGGAAAATTTCCCCGACTAAGGTAAAAAATTTTCCATGAACTTGAGCACTTTTGTCGCCAATTCGGGATCATATTTTCTACCATTTCTGTTAAAAATTGCCTAACAAAGGTATCATTTTCGTGAAAAGTGCCCTCACAAAGGGTGGGTTTTTGAAAGGTCGAACCGCACACCCCCACCAAAAATTTGGGGAAGTACACAGGTCACTGATGTTAAATAACATTCTAGCATTGGACATGGTCTGTATATCCCATAAATGTGGAAAGTCTAATCTAATTACTTTTCCAGATATGGAATTCTATAACAGATTTTGGCTCATGACTTCTGTCAAATCATAGGTGGCACACCACTAGTATCAGATTTTGATCTCCCCCGCGATCCCACCTAATTCGGTGAAGATTTGCCAAAAATTAGAGATAGTGTTCACAAGATTTTCACATTTTGACCCCTATATTGCATAATTCTGTAGGTCGCGCCACCAATATCAAAAGGGACCTAGATTTCATACACCCTGCAAGTCCTGAAAGTTATATTGCGCTAACTTGAAAACTGGATGGCATCGTGGTCACAAGATTTTCCCATTTTGACCTATACATTACATAATACCATAGGTGAGAGGGGTTCATATAGGCTTTGCCTGCTCCCCAATTGTTTTTGGAAATAAAATATGTTTAAACCAATACCATAGGTGGTGCCACCAACATTGATGTCGACAAAGACTTTCATATACTTTATAACTTATAAATGTGATATGGCCCTAACTAAAAAATTCTGGGATGCAGAGCATTCCCAAGATGACCCCTATATTCAAACTGGCCATTTGACCTGGACCTTAAACTCGGATAAAAAATATTGTCAGTTTTTAAAACATGCGCCCCACATCCAGCTTTTCTTACATGGTCTATTTGTTCAAATCTGGTAACTTTTCCAGTTACTGAGGAAAAACAATAAATTTTGACAACTGACAAACTCCAGAATTACTGGGTCATGGCGACCCAAAAAGTAGGTCACCAAGTACAGTTTTATGTACAATGTAACCAAGCACAATTTTGATATGGAGGCTCAGTTCTCTTTGCAATTGATGTCCAAGCTATACCCTGCCATTACAAAATCACCTCTTTCAACTTTGCAGGCATGGTGACCTTACAAAAATAGGTCAAGGTCACTGGTACTATGCGACATTCCAGCATTGGACATGGTCTATACATGCTTTGAAATTTGGCAAGTCTAATCCCACTACTTTTCCAAATATGGAATTCTGTATCTTGAAACACATTTTGGCTTATAATTTCCGTCAAATTACAGGTGGTGCCACTAGTATCATTAGCAACTAAGACTTTGACCTCCTCCACAGTCCCATCAAATTTGACGAATAACTGCCAAAACCTAAAGACGCTTAAGTGTTCATAAACTTTTCACATTTTGACCACTATATTAAATAATATTGTAAGTGGCATCACCATTATCGGAATGTACCTAACCTTTTTTACACAATTTTTGAGTCCTGAAAGTTATATTGGGCTAACTTGAAAACTGTGGAGGGTATCGACTTAAATTAACGAGTAAAAGTTTACGGATGGCCAGGCAGACACGGGTGGTCGCATTGTCTCTGCAACCTTTGGTCAGCAGCGCTGAAAAAAATCACTGGAGCAGGACTATTTGAATCATCTTGGTAGAGGTACATACCCACAAAGTTTGAAGATATAGCCTGTGGTTTTGGAGAAGTCGAAAATGAAATTTGTGGACAGACGGAAAACGGACGGATGGCAGCAGGTCACCACTCATCCTAGAGGTTCCCCCGACTGCCAAGGTCAGCTGAGCTATTACTTTGGATTTCCCTATTGTTACCATAAGATAGCTACCCATGGAAACTTTACATGGTGAAAGAAAAGAAATAGTTTTGCTGAACAATATTGGGGACAAGAGTGGACTGATAACTGAGTGTACATTTCATCTTTTGCCAGTCAAGAGTGGCTATTTGAGGCAAGCTATAGTTGCTTAGTAAGAGCATTCTGCCTGATCCATTCCTTCCACAGGACATCTATTTGTATGAATGGCGATAATCACATTCTAGGTTGGTTCGTCAACATGAGCAACTGCATATTGTCAACACGAACTCCCCTGAAAGGTGCCAGAGACCCAACAGGAGCTAGAATCCAGTTATCTCCTTGCTATGCTTGCCCAGCATAATCACCATTGACAGAGAATGGTTGTGTTCCCTTCATTGAGACTTGCAATCCACTTGTTGCAAGTGGAGACACCTGGGGAACAAACAATAAACTGCTTCAAGTAAAGATGGACAAGGTGTTCAGAGAATGGATTATCCTCGGCACCCACATTTTTTTCCTCAATTCTGCAATTTTTTGAGACTTTGCAGTAGATACTTTACATACAATATTCATATTGTTATCTATGAAATGAAAGAGCACTTTTGGAGGTGTTCTTGGGGCAAGTTCTGCTGACAAAGACCACTGTACTGTGCACTCAGATGGCAATCAATTAAATACTTCAAGTTTCATACAAGTTTAAAAATAAGAGGAAGCTGGTTTTCAACAGGAATGTGGTCCGCTATAATGTGCATCTCTGACAAAAATTTGGTGAAGCTGTGTTGGATCCTTGTCAAGATATGGTAATGTCATCTCCTTGTGCACCACTCAGGCCTTTACATAAATACATTGAAAGTTTCATAAAAAGTTGAAAAATGATCGGAGGCAGTTAGTTTTACATAGGAAGCTGGTCTATCATAAGATAAATCTCTGATAAAAATGTGGTGAAGCTCTGGAGAGCATTTTCTTAGATATTGCAGGCACCTCGTCAGGGTTGACGCCACTCGGACAGCTTTCAAATAAATACATCATAAAAAGGTAAAAAAATTATCAGAAGCTGGTTTTAAATAGCAACCTGGTCCATCATAAGATAAATCTTTGAAAAAATTTGGTAAAGCTGTGGACAATATTTTTCGAGACATCGTGGCAACGTTCTCAGGGTCAAGGCCAATCAGACGGCCTTCAAATTAATACATTTCAAGTTTAAAAATAATCTGGCGCAGCTGGCTTTCAATAGGAACCTGGTCCATCACAAGGTCCTTCTTTGACAAAGCTTTGGTACAGCTACGGAGAATATTTTCAGAGGTACCCTCTCAATGTCGACAAGATGGATGGATGACAATGGAAAATACCCTATGTGCAGAGGGTAAAAAGGTCATGCGACACAGGAAGTAGGCACTGCCACCATGTACAATAGTGACTCTGATATGCCCAACTGAGCAGATCTGAAAGAAGTCATCCTTCCTTACCTTTCCTGGTGAGGACAAACTCCCTTTTCTTGCAGGGATATTTTAGCATTTTGCCACTTTACCATGTCCATACTGAACTCAACTACTACTAGCATTGAATCTGGTTAGCTGACCATGGACCATCAGTCTTCATTTTTCAAAGAACAAATAGAAGGCATTTCATCCTCTGGCTCTTTGTGTCCATCACAAGTGTAGGGCCTCCAATGAACTTCCTTCTGGCGGTTTTATATGGCTATACCAGGTATAGGGTTTCCCTTGAATGACCTTCAGGTTGTTTAATATGGCATACATTAGGGCCTCCCGTGAACTACCTTCTGGCTATTTTTTTTTGTCGGTCTATCCGAGGTATAGGGCCCCTGGAACAAACGTCTAGTGGTTTTGTGAATCACAGGTATAGGGCATCCCTAGAACTACCTGCAGATGTTTTATACATCTGTCACAGTAACAGGGCCTCCCTTTAACAACCTTCTAGATGTTTTACGTTCAAAGTAACACTTATGTTCATCAAAAAAAGAAACACCATGACAAAGCCATTGTTTTGACATCAACTTTTATTTATTTACACCCTTTCCTAATTCAGTTGCTCTTCATTTATTGCCAACTCACAAGAGAAGGCTTGGAGCTGGATTTCCCTTATGGTAAATGACCTCTGACCTCTTGACCTCCACCATTCACATTCAAAGTTCAGGTCACCAAAAGGGTTTGATGACGAGTCCACAAACTGTGACCCGCCAGACAGTGGTTTTGTTCATGTTAATCATATGGTCATCATGAGTCACATCTTTATATTATCATTATTCAATATGTATATTAATAAATTCAACATGTAGCACACTTCTTCATACATCCACTGGTAGCTGTAGTCCTTGGTGCCAGATGCTATCCCGCATGGGATCAATTTATCCCACATGGCGTGTAGGCATGTATCTGTATTCTTTACAGTCATTGATATAATATATATATATATATTTATAGTATTTATATTCAATTGGACCAAGCATTGTGTACAGTGTTTGTACACAACACAAAAGTTGTACACATAATTTGTGCACCATAAATTTGCAGTCCACTTAGCGGATGGCAAACAAGAGACACAGATTTGCTTGCTTGCATCTTTTGCATCTGTTTTTTTTAAGAAAATAAAACAGCTTCTTCAGAAATAAAATTAATACATAAACAATTAATCTACTAATAGTGTACCCCGGTGATGTTCCCCAGGAATCATCTCTATAAGGCTCAAGGAGGAACTAGCCGTGTTCAGGGAACACAATGCTTTCCGGCTTCCACTGCCTTCTGGGTGAAACCAGAACAGTGAGCATCATCAGTCCTAAAATGACTCCTTTCTACAATTACATCTTTATATTATGTGTGTATATATTTATATATACATCATTGGCAACTGTAAAGACCATTTTATACTTATAAAATTTACTACACCCTCTGGATTACTGCAACAGGGCTGGAATTTTCCAACTCCATCGAGGTCATAAATTTTCATCACAAATCATTCACTGCAGGTTTTTTTTTTGGTTCATAAATTTTCTCAATTTTTTTTTTACAAAAGAGCTTCAACATATAATCCATATTCACGTGTGCACAAATCGCCCCACTTCCATCATAAAAGCCCCTTCAAGCCCCAATGGTAATAATAATTAAAAAGGCCATCTGTACGCATTACATAGAAAAGAATGAACCCCCTTTTTGACTATCAATAATTTGAAAGTTTGACTTCCCCGTACTTCATTATGAACACTAAGTGATCAGTGTTAAATGAACCATTTAAACAGTTCCTGGAGTATAGAAACAAATTGCAGAGCCATAAAATCATAGCACCAATATGCAATGATGGCTATAGGGCTACAAAAGTGCGGGTTTCCTCTTTTGCCCTTTTCTGTTTTCAAAGCTTCTCTCCAGTTTGACATTTTTCTCCCAGTTTACAACCAGAAGTGTTGATGAATCCATATCCATACCAAGCAAGCAGGGCAGAAAGTATCTGGTGCTATATATGATACCACTGGGCTTCAGTAATAAATAAACCCATTCAGTCTTCAGGCCCATTGATAGCACAGCCGTCACAGGAATATTCTCCATACACTATATATATATTTAATCTTGCCAGTAGTAGCCAACTTACTTGTCGTGTAGCAAACATAGTTAATGTCTATAATTCTTTGATTACTTCCAACTGTGCTTCTCATTTAAAAAAAAAAATATAATATATATATGTATATATAATAATCACATTGCCGCTCAAACTTTTAAGTTCAGCTTTAATTAGCATCTCATCAAGAAATCTGTTTTATAAACAATTTCTTTCAGGCTGTTTACACAGTCCTGCCATTTATTTCCACTTCACGACAATTTCTTATTGGATCTGAAATCACGACGATGCCCAAGCTGTCCGTATGTAAGCTGTGAATGCAGCTTTGTCCAGCTCACACGCACAAACACACACACATGCACGCACACAAAATGATGATTTCTTGGCCTGGTGCTCTTTGTTTCTGATTTCTTATGAGTAATTTCCTATGGAGTAGCACAGTAACTCAGTTCTCTTCCTGGTCATCTTCCTCTGCCTCCCTTAGCCAGGTAAAGAACTGAACCACTGAAGTCCGTGCAACACCTTTGCCTGCTTGTTCTGCGGGATCTTTACTGTCTTCCCATTGATTGAATGCATCTTCTGAAATTATGTCTTCATCATAAAGGGTATCGAAGAATGTCCGCAATAATCCTGAAAAATACAAAAACGTCGTAAGAAAAAGTCACAATGCACACATTTCTCTCTCTCTCTTTCCGTTTATGTACCTTGAAGTGACTATCGGTACTCATATATTTGCAGCATTTCCAGACCAGACCAAAAAAAAAAAAAATTGATCTGTACATGGCATGGTTCTTAAAGGATTTCCACAGCCAAGAACGATTAAATTTAGCATAAGACTGGGCAAGTGGCCATCTTCATCCAATACCGCGCACGAGATGAAATGGTTTCGGTGCAAATGACATCATTTGTGTCATGATCCAGACTTATTTCTTTATCTGACTGCCTCTACCTTAGGTGGCAGCTGTCCACTTGACACCTCTGGCTACTATTTTCCTATTGATTCCCACCAAATGATATAATCATATCCCGTTCTATAACTATTGAGGTTTATACTGTCTGCAAGGTGCAGTAAAAGTGGTTTACAACTGTCCTGTTGTAACAAAGCAGTGCTTGATAAGTTCTGTCTGACTGCTTACTGCACACATGCCTAGTGCAAGGACAGGCCCACCTACTGTAACCCAGATGTGTCAAAGCATGCAGCTGCCTTGTGTAATGTGAGGTAATCTGCTGCTGTTGACTAAAATAATTCAACAATAAATTTAGACTTTTCTAACAAATGCGAGTTTTCCTTTGATAGGAAGTGATATTTGAATTTTACAGCTTTCATTTGAGGATCAGAGTGAAGCGAGGCCACACAGGATGGGCAGGCAACCTCTCTTTGTACCATGTCATGGTATTTCTTGTATCAAATAAATATGATCGGAGTCCCGAGTCTCTTCAGGACTGTTCAGCAAAAATACCATGGATCCAGCCTGTAAATGGTAGCCTCACAGAAGATTAAGCCCTGTAAAGTGGAGTTACTTACACGAGCGACACATTGCAAACTGGGCTTTGTATTTCTACAAACATGGAAGCGTGTCTACAGTAAACTGGTGCAAAGTCGCCTACCTGACGGGTGATCCAGCTTGTGCACCAGAGCCTGTAGGGCATAGAGTGCCTGAAGCTCCAGCTCTGCCAAATGGTCTAGGTACTTCTGAAGTAAGATCGAGCGTCGCGTGATCTGTGTCTGGTCCACTTTCGACGTCAAACCAGATCCTGAAGAACCAAAAACATAAATTATGATCACATACGCTTCCATTTGAAAGAAAAATCTAGGGGGGACCCATGCCCCCTGGCCTCATTTATAACCTTGTAATCACAGGTCTCATTTTCTAAGTTAAATAGTCAATAAATAAAGCTCAAATACGATTTTACAAGCACATGTCACTGTGACCCAGATACTTGACCTAGTTTTGTTTCATGCCACACCTTTAAATCAAGATATAAGTTAACAAGCAAGGGATTAGAGCCCGGACATGACTTTACTAGGACAATAGAATTACAGTCTGGACACAAAGTGTATGTAGTTTTACACGACTGTATCACTGTGACCCAGATACTTGACCTAGTTTTCTTTCATGAGACACCTTTAAGTCAACATATATGCGTATGTGTGTGAAGTTTCATGAAACTAAGTTAAATAGTAAAGGAATTAAGGCCTGGACATGATTTTACAAGGATATGTCACTGTGACCCAGATACTTGACCTAGTTACCTTCTTTTGGTACAAGACACACCCTTTTGTCCTGATGCACCTGTGTGTAAAGTTTCATGAATTTAAGTTGAAGGACAAGTTAATTATAGCCCTGACATGAATGATTGACGGACAGACAGAAAAAGCGATTACTTTATGCCCCTCCTCCAGTATGAAGAAGCCATGATAGGTTGGACATCCTGGAAGTTCATCAAGAATAAAATCTAAAATCTTGGGTTTTATGGAAACGGTCATAGTAGTGAACAGACTTCAACACCAGAGCTAAGAGAGCGGATACTGGCAAAAGAGTTTGTAGTATGCAATTTCTCCTGTCATATTTTAGACTGGGCCTAGCATCCAATAGATTGAGTAATTCAGAAGCACTGGAGGCTTTTTTGGGCTAACCATCCTATGCTCACAAGTATTTTGTCAAGAGTAAATTTGCTCTTTTTCTTGGTTTTAATCCCTCTGCTGAGCAATATACTCACCAGTAATAGCACTTGAGCATACAGAGGTCATGAGAGCTCGAATGAACTGTGGTTCTCGTGAACGTGGCTCACCAATGTTAGTCTGAAAGCATATATCCCAGTTTTTCATACCACAGTAAAAGCACACGTGAATCTAGAATTCTACATTTAATTCTATGTATACACACAAACCTGTGAAGCCAACAACCAAAAAAGTTTCATTTGAGAAATTTCAGTGCAGTCCTTCTGTTACTTACAAAACATGACATAACAAGTTAAATTACAACCCACTTAGGGTATTACCATGTCAGTGTAGTTACAATTTACACTCTTTTAATCATTCAAGAAAGACAGTCCTGTCACGAAATAAACCACTTTTCTGATTTAACTTCAAAAGTCCAGTCTAGTTCAAACATCATGGTTTTTTTCTTCTTCTTTTTACCCAGAAAATTAAGAACTATGTGTTTATTGAACTGCAATCAGCAGATAAATCCATCCAGATTTAGTATTTACTGATTATGTTAATACATAAAATGTGCAACTTAAGATGCTGTGGGGAAAGCCAAATTACTGTAGGTTTACTGTATCTTGATTATTTTTTTTTTCAAAGCTTGAAGTTTTATTCACCCACACACATACCTCAATCCAATCAAACACTTCTTCATTTTCCAAGTTTTTCTTGACGATGAGATCATCAAGTTGTACTTTGACCTGCTCAATTGGCATGACCTTGACTTCTGGTGACCTTGGGGCCTCCTCACTGATTGTGAACTCTAGTTTCTGGACAGCAGAAAGAAAAACATAGCAATCTACATCCGTGACAACCAATCATTTGGATCAGATTAAGAAAAAGTATATTCTTATTCACAAGATACATGTAAACAAAACTATTCTTAAAAATTCTTTTCTGGGAAGCAAAAAAAAATTTGAAGTTGAGTATTCCATTCACTATGAATAGATAACAAAATGCAATTTTTCATACTGGAGTACAATTTTGTCAGTTCTACTGGCACACAGAGTAAGCTGGTAAGCTGAACTTCAGCAAACACCTGAATCAACTACAGTTAAACCTCCCTGTACTGAACACCCTTGGGACTGGAAAAAAGTGTTCGGTATAGTGAGGTGTTCAGTATAAGGAGGTTTTATAACATTGAAAGTATATATTTGGGACAGAGAAATGGTGTTCAGTATAGAGAGGTGTTTGGTATACGGAGGTGTTCAGCTAGAGAGGTTTTACTGTATTTGCAATTTTTCAGGTCTAGCTTAGCAGGTCAACAATTTTCCTTGCAGCACTTTTGGTGTACAGCACCCTGAGCACTAAGGAAAGCTGTTGACCTGAACCACTCTTCCCTGTACCTACCATCACACCAGTGCTTGAAAGACACATCCCTTCCCAGGCAGTTTAAACTGCAACCACACCCTTAATTCAGAGGAGCATGAGCTTTGCTACGATTAGCACTAAAAGAATTAATACAGTTTACTAGGCATGGCTCAGTAACCATGGCGAAAGATCCACTGCATTGAACAACTTACATTTTTCGCAATGAAGTCTGGTATACTTTCTTTGGAAGATATGAAGTCAGACCACTGTAAATCTGAGGCTTTCCACAAGTCTCCTACCTTCACATGGCCCTGAAAAAATTGTGAGAAAAACTGTGATCTTAGACAAGTGTTTCAGTAAATTTGGAATGCCAATTTTTTCTTTTTAAAATTTCACTTTAAATATATTGAGCTCAAGAAAACACCTTACATGAAGCAAATGGTGATTAAAAAAAAAAGATTCAATGTTGGATTCAGCTTCCACACGAAGCAAAAATTCTGAGCTCAAATATTTCCTAATAGACCTCAATAAGGAAAAACATTTTTTTTATTCTTACTTAGTTATCCACTGGAAAAACTTTCATGTGCACTCAAACAGAATATGATGCACCATGGCAGTGCCTCCTTCCTTTGTCACATCCTTTCAAACAATGAATGAAGCAGGCTTGTTCACTGCCAGGTGTCGCCACCTGCAACAGGGGCCATGCTCCACATAAACTGGTCAAACTTCCCGGTACTGTTAAACATATAAAAAGAGGTCACAAAAGCTGACAAGTGTCCGACTTACTAGTCTGTGTGCGGCGTCATGTAGTACTTCGGCTACCAGAGTGGCAGCTTTACCACAGGGCTCACAGGCACTCTTGAGGAAGCTGAGGGGTATGCTACTGTCCTGAACCATGGGACCTATGAGCTCACCCAGGTACTGCCAGATCTTTGGGATATCAATCTCCATGTCCTCTGCAAACTCTAACACATTCTTTAACCTGCAAGTAGTTCAACGTGTAACTATTTTTATATCATTTATACTTCAACAACCATACTGCAGTAATCAGTATCAAGATAGTGCTGTAGTTATAGAAATTTCCACACGTCGTCAACTTTATGCAAATGCGATTTTTGAAAAGTAACAAGATTTATCCATCATAATTTTATGCAGTTAAATGCTATAAATTGAGGCTTTAAACCTTTTTCACACATCAAGTACTTGCACAAACAGGCACAAAATTTAAGTTGACTGTGAATATTTCTAGAACAAAAGTATCTGGGTCGGACTACCCATGTCACTGACATTTCTCTGGTACATTTGCCAGCATACAGATGACAATTGCACATTAGAATTCACCTCGAAAAACCTTTTCATTCAAGTACTGGCAGTCTGGTTTATGGTCAAGTTTTTATAGCTGGCAGCCATGACTGCGCAAATCATGCTCCAGTCACAATCAACTGTAACCAGACAACCAAACTCAACCCTTTCAGCGACAAGTTTAATTCCTCTTTCTTAGCACCTTTGGGCTCAATGCAAGCTGACCGGGACAAGAATCTTGTCTCTGGCAATTGACATACAATGGCACTTGAATGAAACTCATTATGAGAAATTTGAATCTGGAATCATAATTCAGACGAGCACATGTATGTCGCTATCAACACTGGAAGTGTTGAACAGACTCTGAGCAGTAACAAGCGATACCTGCTTCACTGTGGCTCCACATTATGCATTGCACCTCAAAACTATTGCAAATATGCTTGCATCAGACAAGATCTGGCTTAGATATTGTATGGTCCTCATCTATCGATAAGACGGGGAAAAAACTGTCATCATCACAAGCAAATGCACCTGTCTTATTCCAATCATACAACTACTTCACAACAGGAATCGTTATTGAAAATGTGTCAGCATTTCTTTGACGATTTGCCACTTTCATTTCAAATCTGTCCACACGCAGGTCTCCTATTTCAGCATTAAGCTGGAGGTACCTGAAGCGGATATATTGGCATCCTTCTCCCACTATAAATTACCAGCAAGCATCATTCATTCTTTGCCAATTTTGGCAAAAGTACATGTGCTCTAAATGGTCCTGATGATACTTCATCATATTCTTCATAAACCAACCTTTCATTCAAGTGCCAGCATGCCTACAAAACCAGAGATTGCAAGAATGGTCTAGGTGGGCACTTTCCTGTGACGTGCTTTTGCACCCAAAATGCATTGAAGAAACCTGCTGACCCAGTGACAACTTGGTGCTGAATGAGTGGGACTTACTTAGAACTGTTTGCACACAGTTGCTTTTAGCTTTTTGTTTGGTCTCAAGGGATCCAGGGACTAACAACTGTCACATGCAACTAAGCACAAGCATTTCGGACCTGACGAACTGTCATCGAAATTGCCGATTATCATACACCTTTACCACAATGGTCTTCCTGGTGTAAAAGTAAATATGACCATCTCCCACCCTCACCCATCTCTAGACTTTAATGGCCATCATTAATTGTGTACATTCAAACACAGGCTACTTGTTTTACAGAGAGATGTTGAGCCTGGTTTTTCTAGCATCTGTGCCGGTGTTCAAAGCTTTTCTTTTCCAGGGCTGATGATTTTCTGTTCTTATGGAATGAACCACAAAAACAGAAGATATTTTTCTGCGGAATTTATTTAATGGAATCTGGTCACATTTCTGAAGTATATGAAATAAAATCAAATGAAGGGAACAAGTAATGTACAAATCTGGTACATTCTTTTGTTATGACACTAAAATTCATGCCTAAAACAGGCCTCGTTGACTTATTTACAAGTACAATAAAGTTTATGAAGGGAACTACCACAATTTATCTTGCAATCCAAGATTCTTCCAGGACTTCTATTTCCATGGGAAAAATCATCATGGCATGAGTTAATGATCATACCGTATTGCCCGCATATTCCACTGCCCCAATAATTTAATGCTCTCCTATTTCTAATTCTTGCGAAAAGGCCCTATGTGATTCACTGGCTGCATTTGTTATTCTAGCTTTGTACGGGGGTTGTCTGGGCATAAATTGAAGCCAGAAGCATGGTTCCATGGTGCTGCAAGTTATCTATTCTACACAGTGTAGCAGTCAAATGCAAGGTTTACAGATCAGGAAGAAATACTCAAAAAAAAGAAAAAAAAAAAAAAAAGCTGTTGATAAAATCCGATATTTGAAAGACAGAAAGAGAGAAAAAAAAAAAAAAAAAAAAACGGAAAAATCATCAGCCTCAATTTTTCTTGATAAAATGTCTGCAAGACTATGTCCAACAACCACACCACATTGTGTACTTACCCTTTGAGATAAGAGTCCACTGATATAATATTCTGCTTAACCAAGTCATGTAAAAGCTGTCCTGTTTGCCTCCTTGCTTGTGATGATCTTTCTAATACATGATTCAAAGCCAGATCTACGAAAACGTAGATCATGTTTGGCGATTCTAATTCTTTGACACATAATACTGCTTCCTGAAAAGGTAAAAAATATTTTTGCAATACAGTACGAACAATTTTCATCAATTTGGGAGCTATGCAAAGATGTGCTAGCGTTAAACATATTTTCATGTATATAATTTTCAGTTTTTGTGTTTCAGCACTTCAATGATGTCTTAGTTTCACTATTTTGAACACAGTTCTTATTAAACCTATGCTAAAATAATATTTTTATTGCATTTTTACTTTCGTGCTGCCATCTTTGAAATTTGCAAAAATAAATGTACAACGAAATTCAGTGAATTTAGTCTTCTGTATGAATTAGCTCTTCAAATTTCTGCATTTGAAAGCATCCTGATTTTAGCTTTCCATTGTAGCACAAATAAAAAAATTCCCATAATTTCATTTCCTTCCAAAGCTCAATTGACCTTCAACAATATAACAGTGAACTTTTTATTATACTGTAGAACGAAGCAAGGGAATGACCAGACTTCATGCTCTTAACTTTGGTTCAACTGGTTTTAACGTTTCATGGTCAGAAGCTGAGATTTTCAGCAGTTGCTGTGCCTTATGTACTGTTTGAAAATGTAATGTTTGTTGGTTAGGTCTAGAAAAGTAGTGTCAACATTAGCCGTTGCTAATGAAGAGGTGGACAGAACTTTATATGTAAACTTGGACTTTGCTCAGACTTGACAATTCACCCCTTGTCAGCTGACAGAAGGCAAATATGTGCGGTCTGCACACAAGTACAGGGTGTCCGTGTCTCCCCAGATTGTGCAGGTCGAGACACCTCTAATATTATCACAGTGTGTCCTAGTGACAATCCTATACTCAGTTAATAATGGAATAAAATAAGTGTAGGCAGGGATAAACTCTCAATACTAAATTGAGAGGATACGACTTTGTATTCATTATTTCAGGTTTTTTTATTTTTCAATTCTAAGGGATTGCTGTAAATTCTCTATTAGAAGACGCACCCATACTTTGGTACATCCTACAAGATTGTAATCTCCGCCATTTTGTTCAGCAGAAAAGCCCTAATAGAAGATGCACCCCGACCTCAGGCTGCTAAGATAATGTAATCAAAATGAAAAATTCTGCCTGAGTTTCAAGCGTAGGACTTGTGCAAATTAAGCACTGTTGCACTATTCTCTGTTTTTCTTTTCCTTCATTGTCATGAGTAATTTTATCACTATTACCGAAGCATGTCATTACCTTTTTTCTGTCGTTGGTATTTTCATCGATAAAAAATATGTATGTTAAAAATGTGACCCCTCTATTATTACTTGACCTTATGATGCTATGTGTTTTTGGTGTGTCTACTCCTGAGGCTACCGTAATAGCTCCTCAGGTCACAGTGCACCGAAAAATCTTTATTTGAAGACACACCCCGACTTAATCCATCTTTAATTTGGAAAATAAAGTATTCTAATACAAGCCACAGTTTCACTTAAGAGAATTTACAGTATTACTGTGTACCCTTACACTCATGTTGCAACTGTGTAAATACAGAGGAATTTGTGGGCTCTCTAGGTTATACATTCTGCACAAATGTGAAGGGAAGATGAGCACAGAAAAGTAAAAATTTAACATCATATACATAATATAAGAATTTATTATACACAAGCTCCAAGCTTTCATGGAAGTTCTGACACATTTTACATATGTTCACCACAAAAAAAAATCCTATCTCAACGTGTACTTAGTTTTCTGACCATTGAGTTGACTCTGAACATTGTATATTTCCTTACCACTTCACACAAATGAAAATGTTCTGACCCCTTGAGTGGTTTTATTGTTTTAACATCAAGTCCATCTAATGTTTGCTGTGCTGTCTTACCTTTATATCTTGTATATGGAGGAACTCGTCCAAAATTGCTATAGTTTTCTTCTCCAGCTCTTCTTTACTAAGTTCTTTGACAGTTTTAACTGGTTTTTCTGGTTCTTTGTCCCTGGGTGCTTCTCTATTCCGACTATTATCCCTACTTTGGTTCCTTGAGCCAGTTGGAGTTGTCCCTCGACTACTACCTTGGTGAGCTGACAAAGTTCTGTAAATAGACACAATGTTCCTGGGATAAAAGTACATCAACTTTTCATTTACAAAAACTGGACACATTGTCTACTTTTTGCATATCTGACAGCTGTACGTCCCCCTCTCTAAAGAGAGCAGGGTCTCTCTGCCTCTGTGCGTGTGTGTCTGTACATATAATGTGGTGGTTATCATTAGATAATAAATTTGATTTGCCAAAATCTTCACCAATGGACCCAACACAAGTGTAGTGGTGCACAAAATATCCAGAGACTTCAACTGCTAGGGTACAGGAAATGGAAAGATTTGAGAAATTGATGCGACAAAGAGAGCCCCATTAATTTGATATGGGGTGGATTGATAAACATATAGGGAAAAATTGAACTTGGGGGATTTTTAATGAACAGTACGAAATTTCCCATCCAGGTTGGCAGAATTGCAGTCTTTGCATATTTCTGTTAGTAAGTGATAGTTGCCCATTTCACATCCATTATTAAACCATACATTTAGAAGAACTCATGACTGTTTTTGCAATTACAGGTTTTGTTCATCCCTCAGGCGTCTTCACCTGCAACAGCTGCACACAACA
The DNA here is from genome assembly GCA_964020975.1 of Hermodice carunculata. Classification (NCBI taxonomy): domain Eukaryota; kingdom Metazoa; phylum Annelida; class Polychaeta; order Eunicida; family Amphinomidae; genus Hermodice; species Hermodice carunculata. Next base: position 43,069,864 of record OZ026626.1, on the reverse strand, counting down.
GGGAAGTGGTGCCATCTGCATGTGACATACCCCATTAATAACTTGCAGTGCACCTTGTTTACAATACCCTCTACAATGCTGTGCTCATAATGGTCCTCCATTCAAAAAAGTGGTCCTAATATGAAAGGTCTGATAATATCAAAGTATATAATAATTGCTATATTTGCTGATAAAAATAACCAGGTAAGGAATAATGGCCATCCTATCAGTTCCATTATAATTGCAATTTTTCGATTGCAAGCACTTCAACGCTGAAGCCAGATTGCACACCCAAACCAAGCAAGTTGCATGTTAACCACACCAATGCCAGTGTCAAGCAGTTTACAGGCAATCAGTATTTTGTGTTATCAGATACGGTCCCCATACACGGTAATTTGGGTCACTGTCTGTTTTTTACATCATAAATTTTTCAAAATTTAGGATAACCTCCCTCCCACAGATAAAAATGCCAACATGAAGATAATGTTCAACTGATGTCATCATATCACTACACATGCAGGATGTGGTTTGTAATGCTAGTCCCACATGAAGTGCTGTGTGTCGGTGCCCATGTGAAGCCTTTCGCTGGCTGTGTCCAGCGCAGTCACTGGTTCAATTTGTGACATTTGACCCAAAGGAACCTAGCACAAATTCTATTGGCACACAAGTTTCCACAAGTTTAATGCAAACAATCCATAAACATAACTGGTCTTCTCTAGGGGTTGATCCAGAATTAAAAGTAAACTGATCTTCCTGCTGATATCTACATTTATCTTAGTTTTAGCACTAATCAATCTGACTCATTCTGATGAAATACAAGCTAAAGTACATTTGTGACTGGCAATTTTACTTATTCTCTGAATTCTTTTTATAGTGGGTGTAACTTTTTTTCTTCTGTGGCATAGGTGATCATGCACCCAGCTATGTACGAAAACCGATGAGTAGGAAGAAATTCCAAGTGAAGTTAGCGGCACCAAGTGAACACACATCCGGGGGCAAGAGTCAAAAGTTCATAAGGATCTGTTGGCAACACACATCCTGTTGTGATTGAAATGGGTCACATCACTGGGAACTACTGGGGTTAGTTACCAAGGAAACAAATTTAGTATTAACACAAACAAATCTATGTCAGGAAAAAGTGTGGGTTGCCAATGGAGACCAACTTTAGCTTTTCTGCATTTCAAAATTACAGACAGAAATCTTAAAATGGTCTTAAAATGGTGCATTTGAAGGAATGCTGCTTTTGAATCCACCATAATGGATGCTTGTATCAGACAAGATCTGGCTTAGATAAAATGTTATCCTCATCTATCGATAAGACGGGGAAAAAATTGTCATCATTACAAGCAAATTCAAAAGTGGCACTTTACAACAAAAAAAAAAAAAAAAAAAAAAAAAAGAGACAGCCAAATCGCTGAAGCAAGAGGTGACCTCATTGGCACAGGAAAACCAGCAGCCCACAAGAAGTCCCAAAATGACAGGACATCCATGCCTGACCTGTTGTCCGTATGTACTCTTATCTATCCTAGTAAGTAGGCTACATCTAAAGCAGACTTTTTTTCTGGTTCTCACTGCTCCCATATTCAAAACAAAAAGTCTCAACTTTTGTTTTTAGATTTTTCTTCAGATTTCTTTTCCTCCATTATTCCAGAGAACAGCGAAAACCAGAAATTTTTGTCTTTGCAAGATGCAGGGTTTTTTGTCCAGTCTAGGTAGAAACATGTAACATGGCTTCAAGCATGCCAAGTGTAGCACTCACCCATACCTAGCGGCAGCAATGGCGGCCTCCCGGTCCTGTTCCTGGGATGCCCGGGCCATTGTCTTACCCCTGGCTGGCATACCCAGCTGTGATGTTCGCCCTTTATCACGACCGGCGGACATACCCCTCGCTCCAACACCTCGTCCTCTGGAATCGCCGTAACCATCTGCACCACTGAGAGCTGAGAATCTGTACGGACATATGAAACACTAGATTTCTAGAGGTCCCTCACATGTGGATTTTAGGCTGGCCACAAAATATGTGTTGTAAACCACAGTGAATACATTTATTTTTAAGGGTATTAATTTTCATGTTTTTTTTTATTTTGGACATTGCTCAGTCTTTTCAGGTCACGGTCTTACTCACATTACCCATCAATACCATGTTAACTTTTTTTTTCGGGTGTTCTTAATACCCTAAGTCTTCAAGCATCAGAAATATATGCCAAAATAAGAACATGGCTAAATTAAATGAATTCACAGCATGTACATGTTTTCTGCACAACTGTAATTATTCCTGGTATCATCCCAATGCCACATACGTAAATCTTAAGAACCCATTTCTCTTTCTGCATCTCTGGCCAAAACAAGGGTATCCAGACACAGGTATATCAAGGCTGCATGTCTCGGGAGGCGCCTTGATCTAGCACAGTAGCAGGAGTTGGGAATCAATGTAATTCTATGTCACATGGTTCACTTAAAACACAACTGAGCTCAACTTGTTACTTTAGCAAGCTGGTCTACCTCTTCTCTCCTCTAACCATTCTTCTAAAAGCTCAGTGATCAAATATTTGTCTACTCAGTTCCAAACCTTCTACAATTGTTCACGCATTCCATTGGACTCGCAATCTCACTCTGAGCCATACTTTCTACAACTGTTCAACTGGACTTGCAAGTCCATTTTGATCCACAACTTCAGAAAATGTTACCTGTTTCCGGGAGTAGGGGGTCGATCGGACTCCTGTGACGAGGTCTTGCTGCCCCCTCCACTGCTGCCCCTTCCCCAGCCTGAGAATCCACCGCGGCCCCCTGGACCCAGCTGGATGTTCTCATCTACGTTTTGCTACAAAGGAAGCCACATTAGCAACTTGCAGGCGAGCGTGTTTTACAATTGTCTGAGCACTTTTTTTGGTAAATATGCAGAGAAAAGGCCTCTCTTTTCAAAAAGGATTCAACTGAAACCTCTACTCTCTCATATTTGCACACTTTGTTGCATTTTTTCTTGATCAAAAGCCAATTCTTTGGAAAAGGATGCAACTGAAACCTGCCTGCCCTACTTGTCACCCATCTTGTGTTTTCTCTTATTAACAGCCACTCTTTTGGATCCCATAGAAACTTATATTCACTCACTTTTGCCCATTTTGTTGTTTCCCTTTTATTAAAGCCATTCTTTTACAAAAGGACTCAAATGAAATCCAAGAGAACTCATTTTGTTACATTTTTCTTCAAACGAGTATTCAACAAAAATCGGCAGGAATTTAAAAGTGAACAATAAAAAAACTGACAACATTTACAAGCTTTATCCCAACTTAGAAAAAAAGACTTTTTCACTGCCTTCATCATTCTAACACTACAACTTCATAGTCAGCTGTTCTTCACTCAGTGAGGATGTATCAAGATATTGGAAATCCTGGGGCATGTTTACAGCTTGTATCAGACAAAATCTGGCTTAACATAGCAAGATATCGGCATTTGTCGATAAGATGGGGAAAAAAATGTCATCACTTACAAGCTGGGTAACAATCCCAAAACTCTGTTTACTTTCAGTGCAATTTCTTTTTACTAATTCAATAAGGTCAAAATAGCTACGGTCTATTACTCAATATATTCAAGTCTTGTATGTTAGAATTGTGCCTTTACTAACTTTTAGTTTTCTCTGCTATTTCGATAAATGACTTAAATCAAGCACGCAATCTACCTTAGACAACTTCATCCTTGAAGGATCAATTTGTATGCGACTAGCTTTGCCAACAGATGTCCATCCATCTTCACTTCCCTGGGGGCCTCCTTGCCCTCCTCGCTGATCTGGACGATCATTGCCTCGACCTGAAAATTGAATAACAAGTTGGTTCATGCTTGGTCATAACTGGCTGACTGTTATTATTATTGTACTTTACTACTGTCCTTAGATATATATTTGAATTCACTGTCTCAGTGCTAATCACAACTGAAGCTTTGGTCATCTGAACTATTATGATTGCAGAATAAAATTACTCCATAAAAAAAAAAAAAAAAAAAAAAAAAAAAAAAAAAAAAAACAAACAAACAAAAAAACAAAAAAAAAACCCCAACAACTTTTATTGAAGTACAAGCAGGACTTTATTTCATGAGAAACAAAAGGTCCTTATCAATGATTTTGTAACTGTGCTTTGGACCCACAGCCTTCAAAAAAGCTGCAGAGTACATCCAAAGCTTATTACAGAATAAGTCACCTTTGTCTGAACCTTGAAATACAGATCTTCTACACTTGTTGATGTCTCATTACTATCTGGCTTAAAACAGATTAAATTTGGCCCCTGTCTATCACGAGGCCTTTTTTCCAACCATCCTTCTACATTAATACATTCCACAATAAGGTCTGTATCAGAAATACAATATGTTTAATTACCTCGACCTCTGTCTCTATCCCGGTCTCGGTCTCGCCTGCCGACGTGGTGTGCAGTCTGCTGTAACATCAGTGCTCGTTCCTGGTCTTCCTTCTGAACTTCTCGGTGAATCTGATCTATGGTTTTTGGATTATTTTCATCCCTTCTTGGTTTCCATGCATTCTATATTCACACACACAAAAAAAAATACAATTTAATATTTCTTGTGATGCCTTACAAAAATTCCCTCTTTAAATTTGTTCATGCATTCTGTTGTTGTTGTTCCAAGTATATCTTTTTAATAAACTCATTCTAAGGGAAGAAAACATATTTAGTAATTAAACATCGTGATAACAGGCTCAAAATCTCTTGATCTCACTCAAGCAGATGCTCGGGGTGAGGTGGTCATAGATAGTGCTGCCACCTATTTCCAGGGCCCATCATCAACCAATCTACAATTTATATTCTGCAGTCAAGCATTGTAAGCAGAACCAATCTCACAGACTACATATACCTAATGAGGCCAAAACTGCACAACTGGGAACAATTCACAGCTATGTTTGAGCCAAGTGCTGTACAACTGATTGTCTTCAAGAATCCACATGTACGATAACATTGTGTGCTTACCAGTCGAAGTTCCATGACATCCTGGATCATGAAACGTACTCTACTACAAACTTTCTTCTGTTTCACTATTCTATCCATTTGATTGAAATATTGATCCATGCGTGGCTGTAAGAACGAATGAAACACATTTATCAAAGACGAACATTTCACGTCATAAAACATGGTAATAAAACACTCTATAAATTTTATACTTTTTAGGATGACTGCTAACCACAATCCTCTGGCAAGGTCCATTGCTCCATATCAAAGTACACCGATTTCAATATTGGAACTGGCCATCAAAGTACAGCAATTTACATATTGGAACTGGCCATTACCAGTTCTCTCCTTGTATGGCAATTGGATTCTGCAGGCTGCAGTTCACAGCTTGACAGATCTGCCATGCTTCATATTAAATCACAAGTTTTTGCTCTGTATTACACTGTTTACATGTAACTCAGCAGGCATAGCTCTGTATTACACTGTTTACATGTAACTCAGCAGGCATAGCTCTGTATTACACTGTTTACATGTAACTCAGCAGGCATGGCTCTACTTTTCTTCCTAATGGCTCTCTGCATAATAGCAACATGAATTATATGAAAGTTAAAACAAACAGTTTGGTGAACGTAATTCAGTATTATCAGATCATGCTTTTATCATTTTACCATTCTTAACAAATCCATCTTTCTTTTAATTATTTTTCTGCTCATAAGTATTCTTTCCAAACAGCATGCAATCAAAACAGACCAGCAAAGCAAAGGATCAGTCCACAATTCAGAACAGATAGTAAATAATTTCAGTAACTGTGCTTGCGAATTTTCTTTTTTCTTTGGAACCCTCAACTTTTCAGGAACTCCTACTGGTATAAAACAAATTCCCACCACCATTTTCTGAAATAACTTTGAAAATTTTAGTAAACGAAACTTGGCTGCTTTTGCTACCCAACACCACAGTACATTTCATCAGTACTTAAATGGCATCACAACACGACTTGCAAAAATCTTTCTGCATTAGCAAACAGAACGAAAAAAAAACAATAAACAGAACTGAAAAAAAAACCCTTATGAACAGCTACAGTCTAAATCTGTTACAGAGGACTAATCCTTTAGACTCTCCAGACTCCAAAGGGTTGATGATCTCGCCTTTAAGCCTGGTAGGTCAGTTGGAAATTGAAGGAAGGTCTTACCCTATTGTTGGTCCTTACCTTGGCCTTATCATGGTCAATGTCCTTGCCTATGGTGGAGAGCAGTCTGCACAAACACTCTAAGCTATCTTCATCATTAGATCGCAGCAGTTTGAGTAGACAGTCGTGCATGATATTTTCTGTTAGCATTTTTAATTTAAACAATTCACCTATGAATCTGCAACAAGAAAAACAGAAGGTCAGATGTCTTTTTCAGTTTGAGACAAGCAAAGTAATCACCTAGCCAGAAATACACAGAATTTTTTGGGGGGAGGGGGGAGGGGGTGTTGTTTTGCATATAATAAGCCACACAGATTTGCCAAAGTATCAAATGCCATTTCTTCCAAAAAGAACTACATGTTTAATTCTCACTGCTGATGGAAGTTGGTAATTTTAATGTTTACGTAATATCAGACAGACTGGTCACCAGAATATCTTTCAAGGTTACGCTATCATGCATCTCTCTTCTTTTCTCATATCATCACTAGCCTTCTTTCTCTTTACTTTCTTTCCACTTGTCTTCAACAGAGCTGTATCAGTTAACGCACACCATTTTCTATTTTAACAAATTTAAAAAAAATCAACATAATGTGCCTAATACATTAAACCAGTCCATAAAAGCAGACATGGTCTTTTCAGCAGCAGCTGTAGCATGACTTGCCGGGCAGTAAAAAAATTATTACATGTATAATGAAAACACAAAATCAAACAAAGTATGTTTCCAGGGCATGTGGGCATGTTACTACTTTAATACAAGCTCATTTTGCAAGCAATAAGAATGCCTAACTCCAAACTTTATTTCAGTGTGTGTGTGTATACATATATACGGAAATCTCGCACTACAAGGACAGCTCACCTAATATTTCCTAAAGATCTCCTCTTGGCCTTTGCTGCTGCTTCCTCCATTAACAACTCCAGCTCCTTCTTCTTGTCATCCTGCATCAACACACACCAATGTCATGCACACAAAGCAACACTGAACTGTACAAAGCAGTCTCTTGGCTCATTTGACCCAACAACACAGGCCCTTGGTAAATTACACATCTTATCACATGTGTGTTTACATTCCCGTGACAAATTGTGAAGCAAACTGAAGTTCATCATCTTGGAAAATTAACTCAATCACTGACAGAGAACAATTCCACCAATACATGTCTATCATTACCATCATTAATCTATTCATAATGATCTGATTCTATAAATGAACTGCAGCAGTCTATATTAACCACTTTGGACCTGAACAAAGATAACATATTACATGGTTTAACCCTCTGTGGACTCCTCTCTGTGACAAAAATGAAGCCAACATGTACCACATCAAACAATTCCTGAATTTGTTTGATGGGAGGAAAAAAGTGTGCTAATGTAATATGTCCCTCACGGTTAACATGTCTAATGTACAAAGAAAACTTTGAAACGGGATACATACTGGGGCTTCATCAATCTCTTTTTGCTTATTGGCCAGGTCAATCTCATTGGCATGGTCCTTCTCAAATTCCCGTTGGCAGCGGTTCAAGAGCAGTTTACGAAACGTGACAGTCTCCTGCTGTTTGTTTCCACCAGTCGGAACTTTGAGCTGAAAGGGGAAAAAAGTATACGCAAGTGAAACAAAGCAAATTTTTTTTCCCGCCAGTTCTTGACGTGAAGGCTGGACTGATGTGACAGCTGACTAATGCCTGTACATTTATATTACAGCTAAAACACCTGACTTCTGACAAAATCTCGGTATTGACATCTAAGGCAAACTTGTCCTTTAAATGTGTACCAGGTAAAGCATCCTAAACTGCATTAGCATGCAAGATTGTCTAAGTGTCACTAGCTGGTCAGGAAGCTACAATCAACATGAACTTGCACTTTGCACAATTATGAGAAAGCAAGGGATTCACAAAGCCTACTATATTTACCTGTATCAAACACTTGCACATGTTTGCATAGGCGACTGAAAAACTTGGCTCATCAATTGCCTGTAAAGACAAATATATGCACTTCAGACAACAAAAAACTGGATAATGAAGTTTTGATTCACGTTACTTTTTCTTAGGAATATCTACATGTTATGTATGTTTTTAGGAACAGAAGCTATACACTTTTTATCTGACCAAGGAATAAAAAGTTGCAACATTTTGACACGACTTCTTTTCACTGGTCACTGTGACAAAATTAAGATACCAAACAAATGCATTATCCTTCGCATAATTTTTTCCCAACCCAAGCAGAACTGAAATCTGATTTATTTTGGAATACCATTCTTTCATTCAATTCATGCTGTATTGACAAGCAAAATTCTCTGAACTGGATTTCTTCAAGCAAAAGACTCTCTTCAATGATATTCAACTTGGTTGAAAATCTAATACGTACCTTTTCAAAAATGAGATCTATCACACCTTTGAGCGTTTCTTCTGAGTCCACTTCGAGATCCAAGATCTGGGTCACTAGTGTTTGGAATTTTTGTGGTGTAAGTTTGTTTAAAATACTTCTAACTTTCCTGTACAATTCCTGCAACATAAGACACAAAAATGACTGCCCTCTGTATGAACTTGTGATCTTTAAATTTATCTCATAATTTCAATCCAGTTCTTCGCTTTTATTTGAATGCTGCCTTGCAAAAATTTCATCAAATACCACGTTTTGGACCTTCCATCACTCATAAATTTAGGATATCAAGTTGTGTAAATATGTTTCCTTGGAACTGTTTAAGTTCAGTTTTTTAAATCAAAGCATTTGTGTACTTGTAATACTGGAGCTAGAATGGCCAGTTTAAAATTAAAATTTGTTCAATTCTATACAACAACTTTTATTTCTGAAACCGCTGATGTCTGTGGTTTTCAATCTGTGTTATTGATTCATCAAAGAATCTCACGTCTGCAGTGAATAATGTCTTACAGTGGTCCTTGTCCTGCAAAATCTTTTGCTGTTCCAGTTCACTAAAGGGTGTGATAACAAATCAGAGACCTGCTGCCACCTGGTGGCAGATCTGTTTAGGGGTTTATCCATGGGCTTTTGAGACATGTATGAAGCCAAAGTAAGAGATTTTGATGATGCAAAAATCAAAATTATACAATCAGAAGTGGTTGTGTTCCAAAATTTATAAAGCCAAAAATAAACATGATGACCTGGCAGCAAGTACACTTATATTGGAATGAAAATGATCTTCACCTGATCATGCTAAATGACATACCTCTTTTCGCATCTCCTCTGGGTTTCCCACTTCTAATTTCTTTAAGGGTTTCCAGGCATTTTCAGCACTATGTAATTTGACATCAGCACCAATGCTGACATGTGTAATAATCTTACGAGGCTTCTCTCCACCTCCTCTTTGGCCACTGCTTCTCTTTCCAATATTTGGCAACTGAAATAAGATTGAACCTACTGAATCCCTGAATTCATCTCATCTTAATGTGGTACATACAGATATTTTCATCTTTACAAATCAGATTAGATGTAGTGGTACATTGTATGTCTAAAAACTTTTCAAGACTTTTCAAGGCAGTGCTCTTGATTGTATTTAAAAACTGGACTCTGCCTTAAATAGTCAATTGTCCGGCAACCCTTCTCTCACATCAATACAAGAACTCTATCAACCAAGTTCTGTACTCTCTACATCCAGAAAAAAAAATTCATTATTTTTACCAAAACACATTCAATAGAAATTTTTTGTAAAAAGCTGCATCGTCTCAAACAATACAGCAGTTCACTGTTTGAACATGTTTTGGAGCCTGGAATGCCTACATCAGTGTGAGAGAGAGCCGGTATCGCATCATTACTTGCTACACTAAATGGGTATCACTGCTACACACTTTGGAATAAATTAACATGGAACGTCCTATCTTGTGTGGCAAAATGTTTGAACAAAATTTAAACTGCTATACACTCATAACATCTTATCTCCTGCACTGCACATGTGCGTCTCCAACTGTGTTCTTTATTTTAGTTGCATTTATAAACCACCCATACAGAATTCAAGACTATACGGACATGAAATGGTACAGATTGATATGTAACTAGAAAAGCTGTGTGCAAGTGCAACAGTCTGAACACCCCCAGTTTCATACCTAGATGGGTCCTGTGACCTTGAAATGAGGTCAAGGTCACAAAAAATGTAATTAGGTCAAGCAACAGTATCAAGGTACAACCGAGGTAAATTTGTGGTTGATGTGGCCTGTGAGTCAATTGATCTCATGGTCACAAGAATGTACTACGGGCAGTTGTACATAACAGAAAAAGTAACACCCCGACCCCACTAAGTGTAAAATGTAAACTGTGACATACAGTTCAAATATCACCTGAGCACCCCAGAAACAGGTGGTCCCAGTTGTAATCTAACTGTTACGTATGATATTTGAGGGCATGTGGTCAGGGGTGATGCCATACCTTTCCTCCTGGGGAGGCCTTAATGAACCCTGGGGTAAAATCAAAGCCACCTGATCGCAAGGGATGTGAACGCTCGGTCATCCTTCCTTGGTCAACTTTGCTGTAGGGCTGAAAGATCAATAATTTCATGAGGCATCACAGCAATGTGTTGCATCAAATGAGGTCCGTAAAGAACAAATGCTCATTTTATGCACAATTTATTTTGGCACAGGTATTTATCAACAGCCACACAGAACTGCAGACATTTTCAGTTGTGCCTTCCAGTTACCTGGCAGATTTTTCTGTTCATCAGAAGTTACCCACTCTAGAAATAATGATCCGAGAGTCTAAAGCTTTACATTCTCGCCTTTTGGCCAACCTACACATGCTTATAAGCACCTCCCTATCATCTCCAAGGACACTTGCAAAATTATAATGTAATAAACCTTGATTTAGAACTCTACTTGGAGCACTGAAGGCAAAATAATATGCAAAAGACCACTGAAACTTGTTTCGGTCAGATGGTTTGTCGTCATGATTGCAAAATGGGGGGGGGGGGGGGGGGGCTTACTTGGGCAGACCTGTGTCTCTAAATCCACAAATGTTGTGCTGAAAATAAGTGATTGACTCTGAATTCTTCCTCTTCATCCCCCCCCCCCCCCCTTATTCAAACTCTTACTCTTCCAATTCATTAAGGGGGTGTCCTGTATTCTCAGAGGGTCACAGGGATATACAGTTTCAATACATGTATTAAATCGACATTTAGGGTCCTCTTTCTTCATAGGATTTTGAAGGGGTCTTTGGTACAACAATTTTGGGGTAACAGGTTAATTTCTTTGCATTAAATACACACAAATTTTTGGTATGGGAAACACTGCTGTTAATGTACATGTATTTACTCTCCAAGTGTATAAATTTTCATGACTTTTTCATTTGTTTTGTCAAAGCTTTTCATTTCCCACTTTTGCATTGCCTCTGCATTAAATTGATTTTGGATGCATTTTAATGGAACTTCTCAGTGAAACCAAGTCAATGCATATAGTATGTTAATCCCATACGACAGACTGTTATGACCAGTCACTTCCCACTTTTGCATTGCCTCTGCATTAAATTGATTTTGGATGCATTTTAATGGAACTTCTCAGTGAAACCAAGTCAATGCATATAGTATGTTAATCCCATACGACAGACTGTTATGACCAGTCACTGTGTATGCTGTATGGTGCAGTAATTTTGATGGGTAAAGGTACAGTGCCCCACACTGCCAGCAGAGGGAGCCACTCTCCTGATTCACAACTCTTGACTCACGGTGCAGCACCAGGAGGGAGCAATAAATATTACGAAAATTAGCACCCAGACACAGAATTGGTGGAACGAAGACTCAAAGCAAATATTTCAGTACCCCACCTACAACAGAAGACCTCATCTTGCAGGGAGTTTCAGTTCAAATACTCAAGAAACCATGATAATATTACAGTTCGTTTACTTGACTGCAAGTCAAACCTTCAGCTTAACTTTATTTCTCACTCTGTTGACCCCCCCCCCCCCCCCCCCAGTGTGCTTACCTTGTCTAAGATAACATCAGGTAACTTGGGCAACCCTTCAGGCTTTTCCATAGAATCTGGGATAAACTGTAGCTGTAATAGGAAGTTGCGATCGTAGGATTTCTTTCCCTCTGGATTAAGAGGGCTCCACTGGTCTGAAAACAAAAATAAAGCATTTGGTACTTGCAATTTCACCTACAGTTGCCTCTCTCTGATGAAACCACCCCTAAAGCCACATTAAAGGTGGTCTCCTTCCAGACAGATCGTTTCTCTGAGGTTCAACCAGAACAGTTGTGCCCACCAGACTGGACAACACCCCTCTACACACAAAGATGGGTCCTGTGACCTTGAGAATGTGGTCAGTCACCAAAAGGTAATGAGATCAAGAAATAACATCAGGGTGCAGTTGACTTTTCCTTAGTACTTCCATATATACGCACGCACGCACACACACACACACATTCAAACCATGAACCTCTATATTATTGTACACCTAATAGATTTAACCATGCGACCTTCTTGGCTGAAAAACGGGCCTACGGAGTTCGTTTTAGACATTATGCAGTGCCCCCACCCCCACCCCAAATTCATTAAGTATTGGATATAGAATTGATCATACCACTGGTAAGTATGATAACATGTATTATTTACATGTACACTCAGACATTACCTACTACTTTTCATATATATACTGACTTTGTTAAGATCTGACATGGATACCTGATCAGCTGATAGTTGTAATCATTGGTTATCTTGAGTCTAACATGTATAGAACATCATTTCAGGAACCATAGATCTGTCAACAACTTGGGTCTTGTCCCAACCTCCCTGTATCAAACCATTACATGCATTTTTGGTAAAGAACTATATCTTGACATATCCTCCCTGCCCCCAGCTTTTGTGATATGAAGCTATGATAGGCAAGCTACTGTGATATAGTTGCCTGTGTTGCTATACTGAGGCCCACCTAACCACTTCTAGCTGCCAGTAGGAATGGTTTCAACAACTGTGGCATGATACTGTAGCACCTCAGATCAGACAATGCCCCACCAAATTGTGATCTTTAACACGACAATCGCTGATTTAAGATAGTCAACAGCTTTCCTCGTGACGCTTTGCATTAAGCGGATTCAAGACTCAATCAACAGCTTTCCTTGTGGCACTTTGTGCACAGTGTCCCCATGAAAGCTGTTGACTAAGACTACTTTTTGCTTTAGACTACGCTTGCTGCTATTTGAATGCAAGGTATCTTCATGAGGAATTTGAATCTTTTAACCACTATATGTTTGACGGTAATAAGAAAATGACTATGGCATGATTATCACACTAAGGGCTGATGCCTTTTTCCAGAAAACTCCGAAATGAGCTGGAAAACATCGAAGTTTAAGTATTTAACAAAGAAAAGTGCTAGTATATTTACAACAATAACAACAACAAAACAAAACAAAAAAAAAAAAAAAAAACCCTCTGAAATTCAACTGATAATTCCCATCCCTGCTTAAGACCAACTGTTTCTATTTACAGCAACAAGTAACATGAAATGCACAGTGAAAACCTTGAAAAGGTGGTCTTTCAAGACAGGTGGTCACTCACAGGAGTGCTCTCTAGCCACCACTGTACCCAGTACAAGCCAGCGATACCGAGTTTGTCTGTGCAAGCAAACAACTCACTGAGATGCTACTTAACACGTTCCTGTGCACTTAGGAATTTATCAACAACAACGCTCATAATAAATCTCCAGTCATATAAATACACTCTCTATATTTAAACCCACTCTGGTAGCAAGACTGAATCGACTGCTTTACTTGACAGGTTCATGATTTTTATTGATGAAAAACATGCTTCTGTCAAATCTTTTTCATCAACACAAAAACACAACTACATATTCCTTGAAGTCCAAGTTATTTACTTTGGGAGTTTTGCTGTGATGGTCCTGTATATATTGGGGGGAGCTAATGCTGAATATACCAGTAAAAATTGAGCCATGCAGGGCTCCCCAATTCTTTTTCTGTTCACTTGTCCTGAGGGCAAGTGCCCCTGACATTTCACCCCCCCCCCCCCTTGAAATTACTTGTCTACCCATTGACATCCTAGTTGTAAAAGGCAGAAATTTTGGTTGCGCCCAGGACAAGTGCTTTGAATTTTTTTACTTGAACTAATTGGGATTTTATTTTATTTTATTTTATTTTATTTTACATACAGCAGGTACCACTCAATCTGACATTCTTAGGCAGGTTCATACTGGCCTACATGTACTTTGATCTTATTTCTAGACCGAAACAATAAAAGAGAATAAATATATACATATACCAGCTTAACACCAGTTGCCTTGTCCTGACCAGTATCTGAGCAGTCAAAATACCTTGCCACTTGGCTGGACTGATATAGGTTCCTGATCAGCCGACAGTTATAATCATTGGTAATTCTTGAGTCTAACATGTATGGAACATCATTTCAGGAACCAGATATCAAAACGGACCAGTCACTGTTCAGATCTTGTACGGTAATGCTTGCAGAAATAATTTGTTCATTTTTGTCAGAATTAATGTGGTTGGCTTACCTAATTCTTCACCCATAAAATTTACAAGTGTTTGTGTCTGTACCTTACCCACTGCTAAGGAAGGCATTTCCTTCTGAATTAGCTTCACTGTGACAGCTTTTTTCAACAGATTTTATCATCCAATGGCATAATGCAGTATAACTGCCATGCACCATTTTTGATCTTTAAGTAATTAATCTCTCAAACATATGTATCTTCCAAAGAAGTCTATAATGCATATACAGTGGAACTTCATTAATTCGAATGCTTTTGTACCCCAGTGAACTGAATCACTATTACTTGAAATGAACAATTCTGTTCCAGCAGAAGTGTTCAGATTAATGAGACACACAGATTAATGAGGTCTGTATTAATGAGGTTCCACTGTATATAAAGACACATCTCATCTTTCATCCCTGTCAATGCATATTAACCCCTTGCTGACTAGAACAACACTGAATCAACAGCTTTCCTCCGGGCACAATGCACCTGAGCCACACCAACTAAAGCTGTTGACCTAAGGCATGCTGTCGTAATGGGTGTTTATCTGTAATTCTCAACAAAAATATTTTTGCTTGTGGATAACTAAGAATAAAAGCACGGAAGCTGATGAAAATTATAGACAGGCACTTTTTGGAGATCTAATCACGACAGGGTTCAATGGTTCTGGTTCACAAGCTGTCATGCAATAGCCTGTACATACGCCTACTGGGAAATTATGTAATTTTTGTGTTTCCAGACTTCCTGGATCTGCTTCACCAACTGGCAAACAGGTTTTGCCACATCCGGAAAACACTATCAGGGAAGAGGACATGCAGAAGAGAGGCAATTAACTGCTTATGCAATTCCCAAGTCTTACTAACAAATGAAACAATACTAGCATTTACACATAACATACTCTCCAAGGGACTCAAAACTGCAAACAAGTCTTTAGCGTAATGGAACAGACTAAGCTTAGCCAACTGAATGTGAAGTCAACAGAGATAGAAAAAATCTTGTTGACTTTGCATTCATTGAAATAGGCTACAAATATAATCAACATGGTACTCAAAATTGAAACAAAAAACACCAGTACTGGATGACTCACAACCTGTAAGCACTGCCATCTGGTGACAGAAGCTGCAAGTGTAGTCTCACTGACACATGACACTCACCTTCCCTATATTTGTACTTGAGTTCTATTTTATCTTTCTTAATGTAAGGTTCCTCAATGTTTGCTGGGCTCTCTGACTGGCCCTGCTCAGTTTTTGTAGATTCATCATTCTTTTCATTCTTTTCTGCCACTTTGTTGTTCTCTACAGTTATTTCTATCTTTCGTACATTCTCCTCAGGTTCTTTTTTATTTATGTTCTCCTCCTCCGTAACTTTATCACTTTCCTCTTCCTTGCTTTCTACATTGTTCTGCACTGGGGGCGGACTTTCCTGCAAGCAACAAGAGTCATACATGAGAAATACAATACATGTACATCATTGTTATAGATACTGTTCATGCAATCTGTTAGCATATGCGTTTGAGACACACAGTGAGACCTCCCCAAGCTGAATGTCCTACAGTCTTAAGAATAGTGTTAGGCTGAAAGAGAGGATCTTGCAGTATTCAGCAAGAAATTTGGGACCCAGAAAAGGTGTTTAATTTACAGATGTGCTCAAATGGGAAGGATCTACTGTTTAATATATAAACATATATATATTTATAGTAAAACCTCTCTAATGGAACACCTCTGTATACTGAACATCATTTCTCAGTCCCAAATATATACTTTCAATGCTATCAAACCTCCCTATACTGAACATTTCTTGTCTGGTCCCAAGGGTGTTCAGAATAGGGAGGTTTTACTATATATATATATATATATATAATGTTAACGACCTATTTTGAAGTCATACTGAAGGATATCTACATGTACATGATAAAATTGCCTTCATTCAGCATACACAAGGCCCCTAAATCATAAATACCAGGAACAAATCCTGTAGTAGCTTCACTCTCAGTAATTCTGGGGTAATAAATTCTGGTCTCATTGCAAGGATTTCTGACAAGATGACATTCCTTATTTTCAAGGAGCCCCTGCCAACAAGTCTTCCTCTTAAACTTAGCAATTAAGAAGGGCAGCAACAAACGATGTACAGCAAAACAGATAACCCAACAAAACGTACAATTCCCTGGATTTTTCCTGATAGGAAATTAAATGCATCTTCACCATGTTAGCTATGTATAAGAATATTTTTCCATACGCTTTTAATATCAAACTCTGTTTACAACGTGGTGGAGTTCACAAGCTTCAGTGAAGCTATCAATACACAATATAACCACCAGCTGCCTGCTTGTATCACCTTGTGATGATGTCAACCATTGGACAGGCAAGACAAACATAGGATTAACTAGAAGCAGCTACGCAAGACGACGGATAATTTGGATCTAGTCTTTCTCTAAAATTATACACATTTTGTGACATTTGGCCTCTCATACACAGTGAATTTTTATGTAAACTCCCAAATATATACATGCAGCAGTTGACTCGTTCAAATTTAGTTTCTCTTCAAACTATTTCCTCTACAGTGGTACCTGCTATTTAAGACCACCCTTAAAGCCAGACAAAAGTGGTCACATATGGCAGGTGGTCTTTCACTGCAGGTAAGCTAGCAAAGAAATTAAAGGCCATTGTCTTCAAATGGCGGTCTTAAAAACTAGTGCGGTCTTTCATGAGAGGTGGTCTTTAGAGCAGGTACCACTGTATCTTATTTGGCTGAAATTCTCCTGTCCTGGACCTCGATTTCACAAGGTGTCCTTTCCACTCCCTAATTAAAGTGCCATTTTACACTTAATACTGCCCTGATCCTCTGAAAAGCTGTGAGGAGCAGTCACAAGGAATGCATTCTGCAAATTTTGCTTGAAATTTTCCGTTTTACACCATAAAAACAGGCCTGTGTGGCACAGCGTTTGGTGAGGAACCCATGGTACGATACAGGCTTTGTGGGTGTTCCCTTTAAGCTACCTCAGTAATCAATACATCAAAGCTCTGCCAGATGACCTTCTGATCACCTTTCCCCTCAATGCCACATTGTAGCAAAAGCTGAAAAACACCTAAACATGGAGTAACAAATGCCACCTGACACATGTATCTGTCTGTGTGGCCGGAGGGAGCCAGTGTAATGGTGGGTATACTGTCCCACACTTCACACCTCATTTGTCCTATTATGATGATGAATTCTATTACGGGAATGGTTGTCTGCTACTAAAACCCACAAATACATCCACATGACCAAAATGTTTATTTGAAAAATATGATATGTTTTACCTTATCTGATGTGGCTGGCTTACCAATGAGAGAGAGAGAGAGAGAGAGAGAGAGAGAGAGAGAGAGAGAGAGAGAGAGAGAGAGAGAGAGAGAGAGAGAGAGAGAGAGAGAGAGAGAGAGAGAGAGAGAGAGAGAGAGAGAGAGAGAGAGAGAGAGAGAGAGAGAGAGAGAGAGAGAGAGAGAGAGAGAGAGAGAGAGAGAGAGAGAGAGAGAGAGAGAGAGAGAGAGAGAGAGAGAGAGATGCTTTTTATCTACAGCAGACTATACCCGATGATATATGGATACAGGCAGACAACTGGTCTATGATGAAAAGTCTATTCACACATACTTAGAATGAACGTTGTCCCAATTAAAACCTCCCTACTCTCCAATTCAAAAATAGTAACCCTGAACACTTGAACTGTAGACAGTACATTTCAGCGAAACACAGACAGCTCCCTGCAGCTAAACATTTATGTGCTCTATTGACATCTCGTGTGTGCCACCTACATACCATAAAGGCCTTAACACGCCTTGATCACAAGGGCCATGTGCACTCAGCTGTGTATACAGTGTACAAAAAAAATACATGGAACTTGAAAGCAACATTTACTTTGGCAGGCATACATGTGCACAGTTTCCACATTTCAAGCTTTAGAATGAAGTTTTAATTTTCACTCTTTTGGACACGACTTTTTTTTAAATCTCACATGCGCTAAAATCCTATTCCACTGTGTTTTTATTTTCAGAATTTTTTGCAACCATTGGAATATGCAAAAATTAAAACCGAGCGGAATTAAGTAAATTTACAGTACACAGGTACCAAAACTACTGCATGATGGCAGTTGACGGTCAACTGACCCTGTAGCAGACAGCTTGGCCTGGGATGTGGCTCAATGCCAGTGGTGTATTAAAGAACATCACTACCCCACTACAGGGGCTGACATCCAGGTAAAGGAGCCTGGGACCCTGGTGTTCACCGTCAGGGGGTGACACAGATTTGTTCCCATACAACTTTGTCACATCAACCATTGGGATGCTTGCTTAAAAAACTGAGTCAGACTGAAAAGTGGCATTAAATAACTTTGAGTCTTAAGTGGCACTATCTGCATTTTAGTAGTTTACCAGGCCCTGGAGGCAGGCCTTTATGTAGGTCAAAAGTCAAGGTAGGACATGCACATTTGAATCAAGTGGCACGTTCATGTAAACCTGTTGTGCACAACTGAATACAACGCTCATTATGCCTCTGTGCCAACACAGACCATCTTTCTTTACCAGCAAATATGTCCACCATTATATCTGCAGACTATTACATGTAGAAACTTCAAACTTGACATGTCTGTACTTCCATACATAAAATCCGGCTTTCTATGGAGAGAGGTGACAGTTTTGAAAATTATTCAAATTAGGGCCATCTGAAAATTTAAACCTTGAATATCTTAAAAACTATGATAGGTAGAGGTGCCATTCCAACTTGAATTCTTAGATTTATGCTGTAAAGTGTAAGTGCATTAAATGATCCACAAAGAGTTGTAGAACTTTAACTTATGGGCACTTGAAAGTTTAAATGTAGAGTATCTTCAAAATTCTTATAGGTAGAAGTATCATTCCAACTTTAATTTATAGGTTTACGCTGTTGGCGCATCCAGAAAACCAGGAACAGAAGTTGTATAATTTGGATTCATACCTATGAATGACTTGAAAAATTTGAATGCCGAATATCTGTATTAAAAACTATTATATGTAGATGTGCCTTTCTGACTTCACATCCCAGGTTTGTCCAGAGCAGAGGTCCAAAACACCAGTAAAGTTGAAATAATGACTGGAACATGTGTGACAGAAAACACAACAGTCCATGAGCAGTCAATTACATGTATATGTGCATCACTAGTTGTTGCTGTTTACACTCACACCAGATGTAACACTTTTTTGCGACCATATGGTGACCATTTTGTCATCAGTCCATGCTGTAGCCTCAACATTGACCCATAAAGGAATCAAAGTTGCAACAAAAAGTACCCCAGAATTAGCTTGTTTCTCACTACATGCCCCAGTCTTGTTTGCTTGCTGACACTTGACACTGTTTCATCAAAATTCTTTCTTTTTTTTTCTGTGTGGCATTTCCTTTTCACATGATGATGATGATGATGATTTTCATGCTACCTTTGAAAAGCTTCATGCTTTCTCTAATGTAGCTTTTGCCATTTCAATTTGAATGTATAAGGCAACAACTTTCCTCTATAAACAGATTTGCTTTAAAGCAAATCTTTTTTAGTTGTATCAGTATCTGCTACTCAGCTTAACAAGCAACATCTGAGTACAATAAAGAAGACAACAATGCTGGTGATTATCTTAGTTGAATTTGGACAACCTATTCTGAATCTTTTCAATCATATTGAATTGTTCGTGCACATTTGTACATGCAAGACTGAAAGAAATAAACAACAGTGTGGGAGTGATAAAAAAGAAAAATGGTATACGTGGGCAAAAACTCAAGGACTCTTGACTGAAAACATGGGAACATACCAGACACTAATTGTAAACCCATCATATGCATCAATTTTCACAGCATAAATTCCATGTTGGCTTTAGACTTGGTATTAACTGGCAATACATGTATCTACTGTACTCCTATACAGTTGTCCCTCCTTTGAGAGACCACTCTTAGTGCCACCCAAAAGGTGGTCACATAAAGCAGGTGGTCCCTCAAAGGAGGTATAAATAAGATGAAAAGTACCACAAAGAGACCTGATAATTGTGGTCTCCCAAAGGAGTGGTCTTTCAAAGGAGGGACTACTGTACTGTAGCTGATGGGACCAAAGTTAGTATTCACTGCATGCAAAATTTTTTCTTCTTTTTATTGCTAGCAAATTGTTTCTTGACAAAGCTGGGTGTGAACTATTCTGTGCCAGTCACCAGTTCTTTGTTTATTTTGCAAATTATGAAAAACAAAAACTGTATTGGTTTGATTGGTACTTCAGTTGCCACAGACAGCATCACAGAATTCAGTATGCTCAACTTGCCCAGTAAAAAAAAGTTTTAATTTGTATTCATATGGTCAAAACACCCACATCCATTCATTATAAATACCACAAAATTGCTGATGTATTTGGTAAGTGTCTGATGTAAATGTCTGCTCCCCCCCCCCCCCCCCCCTCGAGAAAAACACCATCAGTAACAGCTTTAGGCTCAAATTTAGACTTCAAAGTCTGGTCAAAATTGGAACTGCAGGCAAAAATGAAGATTATGTCATGGCCATTTAATAATGATGCACCTACAATTTTCTTTAACTATTTACACTTTTTTTCAGCCATTGCCCAAATTCTTTAAAACTGAGGATTCTGTTATGGTCCTGTATTAATGCATTTTAAAATATTTTAATCATTTGCACTTTCCTTCAGCCATTGCCCAAATTAAAGAAATCTTAGCATTTGGCTGATGGCCAGAGCAGTTTGAGCTTTCTTTGGCATACACTGCACAAGATCAGTGTTTGCTAAGGGTTAACTCCTCAACATCCAGTTTTACCGGCTCTAAGGGTTAAAGTATGACTACTATGTTCCTGTTTACTATGTGCAATTAAGGGTTAACAGTACACTCAGACATGATAGTTTGATGACAATCATGCCTAAAAATACACTTAATTTATGTTCATCGAGGGTACATTGCTGGACATACCAACAATTTCCAACATTTATGCTGTGGTTTGTATGTACTTGGCTTGACATGCACACATGTATTGTGCTTTCAACATACTGAAATCTGAGCCGAAGGCTATAATGTAAATAAATCTATGGCAACATAATTAATTAGTGGTTCTTCACCTTAAGTACGTCGTCTTTAACGTGTAAGAATCTTTTATGAGGATTCCATATTAGTCACAATGTACCATTTTTGATGTCAAAAAAGTAGGCTAGATCCATGATGAATATGTATGCTTTGCGTCAGGTGGGGGCATAGGTCACCATGTGAATGTATGTCCAGTTACATGCCACTGATGCGCGGCAATCATCATCCGCAATACATACTTCTACCCATCACATAACTTCCCATTCTCTTATCATACTCTGGGTGCATTAACCGTATCAGTGCCACTTTGGACTGAGTCAACAGTTTTCCTCGGTGCGCATTACGCCCAATGCGCGCTGAGAAAAGCTGCTGACCTGGGATATTTTCTCTAGAACTATAGACATGCTGGTACTTGAATGAAAGGTCTTTTTATGAGGAATACGAATCTAAGATCCTAATGATAATTCAGAATAGTTTGATTTTAGTAGATCGACTTTCGAAGGGACTGGCACTGAAAGAGTTAAGCTGAAATGAAACAGGTATAACAGAATCAAATTGCTCAGAATTAGGGCTTTCATTCTACCAGCACACATGCTTGGTCTTACAATGTTTTTTGTCCATCACATCTAACAAGGCACAGAAGCTGAATGTGTCTGTCAGATTGTAGACTAAAGCTGTTATGTGTGATGGTATATGACACTGTAAAATTTTTACTCTCTTCCCCGAAATACCAGGAGAGAAATTCCACGTAATATCACCTTGTTAAACTGCTTACCAAGGCTTTTTAATTCTAATCTTAGTTTTATTTTATTTGTGGTGTCCTTCTGTACTGATTTTATTCCCCTGCCCTCTGTATTCAGTTTACCATTGCTTTATTTTATGTATTGTCGACGTGCGTTATCATGATTGTTTGATTTCATTTTTCTTATGTTCTATTGTGATAACTCAGTGTTGTATGTAAATTATGATTTAGTTCTTACGTGCTTTGTGTGATATTTATTGTGATCATTCTGTGCTGTATGCAGATTGTGATTTGGTTTCAATGTGATTTATTTGATATTTATTATGCCTTCATCGTATGAGTTCTGTGTGTCACTTTTTGCATTCATTTCGATGTATATGGTTTTATTCTCCTTTTAAGGAGGTTCAATAAATACATTATTATGACTTGAATATAGAGTGAACCACACATCACACGGAAATCCCCTTCAAAGTTCAAATGGAATAATGTGATCATGTATGAAGTCCTTCATACTGTATGTCCTGTCATCACAAATTTGCTGAAGATCTACTGACTGAAATTTGTAAACCCATCCTAGTCTAAGGCTATATTAATGTGGCATGTATGTACATGTCACCTTGCCCTTGTGATAACAAGAGGTCTGGTCGCATTCAATAATGAAATGATCAAACTTTGATCTCGGTGGTAAATTATATACATGGGTTATATGTGTCAACATGCGTCATTTTGACCTACTCTTTACAGAATTTATGAATGGGTTGCATTCCTGCTTCACAGGCAGGGAGTCGGTCGAGGCTACCAGGACTTGCTAGTTTAAAACAATTGCCCGGCACGTTTCCCAAATAAACTGGCAGGATATACTTCAGCACTTAATCCTTTTCCCCTTCAATAGAGACTGAGTCAACAGCTTTCCTCAGCATGAGTTTGGTATTAAGTGACTAACCCTAGCCAAAAGTAGGCTAGGTCCATGATGAATATGTATGCTTTGCGTCAGGTGGGGGCATAGGTCACCATGTGAATGTATGTCCAGTTACATGCCACTGATGCGCGGCAATCATCATCCGCAATACATACTTCTACCCATCACATGACTTCCCATTCTCTTACCATACTCTGGGTGCATTAACCCTTTCAGCCCCAAATTTTGGTCTCAGTCAACAGCTTTTCTTGGCGCGCATTGGATGCAATGCATGCTGAGAGAGGCTGTTGATCTGGGATATTTTCTCTAGAACTATAGGCATGCTGGTACTTGAATGAAAGGTCTTTTTATGAGGAATACGAATCTGAGATCCTTATAATACTTCAGACTAGTTTGACTTTGGTAGATCGACTTAAGACGTGACTGGCACTGAAAGAGTTTAGATGAAATGAAACAGGTATAACAGAATCAAATTGCTCAGAATTAGGGCTTTCATATTAACAGCACACATGCTTGGTCTTACAGTGTTTTTTGTCCATCACATCTAACAAGGCACAGAAGCTGAATGTGTCTGTCAGAGTGCAGACTACAGCTGTTATGACTTGAATATGGGGTGAACCACACATCACGTGGAAATCCCTTTAAAAGTTCAAATGGAATAATGTGATCATGTATGAAGGGCTTCGTACTGTACATCCTGTCATCACAAATTTGCTGAGGATCCACTAACTGACATTTGTAAACCTGACCTAGTATTTGGCTGTATTAATGTGGCATGTATGTACATGTCACCTTGCCCTTGTGATAACAAAGGTCTGGTCTCATTCAATAATGAAATGATCAAACTTTGATCTCAGTGGTCAATTATATACATGGGTTATATGTGTCAACATGGGTTATTATGACCTACTCTTTACAGAATGTATGAATGGGTTGCATTCCTGCTTCACAGGCAGGAGTGGGTCGTCGAGGCTACCAGGACTTGCTACTTTAAAACAACTGCCAGGCATGTTTCCCAAATAAACTGGCAGGATATACTTCAGCATAACCCTTTTCCCCTTCAATAAAGACCAAGTCAACAGCTTTCCTCAGCATGGGCTCGGTGCTAAGTGGCCAACCCAAGCCAAAGAATACTAATGAACTGGGACATGTTAAATTGATATGTCTAATATGCAATTTTCATCCAAACATTTTTTCACATCTGTTGAAATGAGTCCAAAAGGTCAGAGCAACTGATATTTGACCATCAACTGGTTTTGGCCAGTTTTGGGTGGGGGGGAGGGTTGATGTACATTGGCTTGCTTTCCAGATTAGTGGGATGCTACTGATCAAAAGTGCAAGTACAGTACGTTTTTGCTACAATTTTCTGATTTCAAGTGGTCTTCAATATTTGTCTTTGAAAGTCTCTGTCTACCTGCAACACACTCAAAACTTATACCAAAGTCCCATACTTCATGACCGCACCTTTTTCGTGGAAATGCAGGACATTTTCAAACTAATATATAATGCACTCTCGAAAAGTTATCCTGTTGTGAGCTCTTTCTGTGTAACCATGTGAGAAACTGAGCTCATCTGAAGTACATGGACGATCACTCCAGATTCCAATTTCTCATAAAAAGACCTTTCAATGACCAAGGCTAGAAAAAGGGCTTAACCGCTTGTCTGTACTGAGTGAAACTTGTGGCAGACACATAAAGTTGCCAACGCACTTGTCCAAAATTTACACATGATTCAATTAAATTAAGACTCCCCTTGGTTGGTGGACAAGTGAAAAATTTTCCGTATTTCTAGCACTGGTCGTTCAAATATGAGCAGACTCGTATTTCCAGAGATGATATAATTGCCCATGCCAATAGCTTTCTTTTGTGCACTTTGGGCAAAATATTTCCAAGTACTGATAGAATGTGCTGACTCAGTCAAAACGTCAGCCTCAACCAAAGGGACTATTTGTGTCTGAACAGACTCATATATAAAGGATTGCAAAACAAATTCACATGAAACAGAAATCTCAGTCATCCTCCCTCTTTCTCTTTCTCCCCCTCCCTGCCGTTCTGTCGCCATCCTTCCCACTACAGGTGTTCCTCCAAGGAGGTAAAGTAACATGGAAAAAACGTACACTTTGGGACCTCACAAATATGGTCATAAATGGCAGGTGGTCTCTCAACGGAGGGACACATGTTAATTCAATGTATCAAGCCTTGTTTATGGAACTGATCCAGGTAAACAAAGGCATCCCTTGACTGCTCATGTAAACAGATAAAAGTGTTGAACTTTTCAACTTTACCCTTTACTGACTTTTGGGTTTAAACATATCTTCTTGACAATGCAATTTGGGGAGAGGGCAGAGCCAAAATAAACCCCTTGTGGACATTTTCATACGTTTGACCTTAAACTTATTTTTTTCCCCTTCTCTATGATAGTTTTTCCTCATGTTTAATAGACAAGCTTCCCATGACCCTGAATGTTCAGTGACTGTCTCCTAACTGCTGATCCCCAAAGACACCACCAGGATTGTGACTATCGTCAATTCTGTTGGTCTCGCATGTTTCCAAAACTACCGGTTTTTCCACAGATCTACAGAATTTTTCATGTTTAGAAGTTGTAAAATATTAGAGGCTAGCCAATTTTTGATAATGTTCCCCATTATACAGACATGGGACTTTTAGAATCTGCCGATATTGGAGCACTTTCCTTTAATTTCCTCCAGATTTTGATACTGTACCACTCGGAAGCTCTGTGGTGTTTCTGTCCTGTGCATTGAATGTAATTTGTCTCTTGAAAACTTCAACTAAATGCACGTGATGCAAATTACACCAGGAACACACCCACACAGGCTTCCAGGCAGTCCTGTCTAAAAACAGTCTTGGTATGCCGGTATACTCTAGAATTCTGGCACCTATCCAGCTCTGAACTGGGGAGGTAGTCCATGTATTTGTGGCTAGTCATTTCAAATCAATTTATCCTCCCTATCTGTTGCTTGAACTACTGGCTTTGGGCAATACAGAGCATGGACCACACATTGTTACCAAGCCTTCCACCCACAAGTTTTGTCCTAATCCACCCTCCTTCCCATGTAAACATTGAAATTCAGCTACAGGAATGAGAGGTATACATGAATATGGACATTCAAATCCCCCCCTCCCTTTGTTTTTGTTTTTATAGTGTGTGTGTGTGTGTGTGTGTGTTTAAATGACACCACCCATAAGATGAAATAACTACTGATCATCTTCAGTTGTAGTCATCATCTGCTATGCTGTGTGTCACTTCAGGCACACTGCCAACATGGAATGACTTCTTTTAAACTCCAATCGAATACTACTTTCTTGTCAATGATTAAATTAGTTACATATCTGTGATCTGAAAAAGTTGATCATAACAAAGACTTTTCGACTTATATGAATACTTTTTACATATTTTTGTTTCTGGAATTTTGTTCTCCAAACATGTGTCTCTAGGAAATGGAGTACGCACCTTTCCTGCGCTGTCTGTAAAGGCGTCCATGTCGGTGCCCTCTTTGCTTTCTCCCTTCTGGTTGAGCTCTCGCTGCTTCTGCCTTCTGCTCTTCTTGCCCTTGCCTGCAAAACATAAAGGTCAGCAATACATCAACTTCCATTTACCCTCAAGGTTTTCCACTGTTCCATGGTGTGCATACACACTGCCTGTAGTGCTCTGTGGCACTGTTTTTTCACCAGACAGACAAGTACAGGTGATTTTCAAAGACAGACCCTTTCCCCTTTGAATTAAGACTGAGTCAACAGCAAATACCCAACCCATGACAAGGAAAGTCATTGACCTGGGTCATCCTATCTTGATAGGTCACATCTAAATTCTCATTCAAATTGGTTTTCATTACTGCTGAAACTGGACAAAAACACTGAAGCAGGCTGCATTTGACCTCTGGCCAGCTTAAGCAGCCAAGGGTTGCATGATTGTTAACAGTTGGCTGTCATGGGGATATTCATATTAAAAATACCTTAGTTTGGATGACACTGCACAGACATATGAATTTTAATGGATTTCACTTTCATTGAACAACTCTAAGAATTTCATTTTCGTTTTTTTCCTCCTGAAACTGGATGACAGGCTAGTTAACTGGGATTATTCCATACTATGGTCACAAGCCTTGGTCAGTGGTTCTGGCACTGCCTGGCAAGTCATGCTGCAGTTGCCCTTGTGGCAGCTGCACCATGACTTGCTGGGCAGTGCCAGAACCACTGACTTAAGACTATAGGCATGTTGGTGCAGGAACGAAAGCTCCTCTCATGAAGAATTTAAATATGCAGTTGTCCTCTTAAATCTAGGTAAATATATGGAAAAATCAGGGACTGGTATGGAATGAGTTAACTAAGGTAACAGTGAAACTGTCCTCTACTATAGTTTAGGTCCTATGAAATACCATCACACAAACTGACAGCCTCAAGCACTGCATTCTAACCCCTAGTATGAGAATACCAGGCCCATTGTCTCGAAGCCACTGGCTGAACTTCTGGACCAAATTTCATAAGTTGATGTACATATGTCAACTTAAAAGCTATGCCCCAATTTGTCCATTCAGGTAACAGTAAACAAAAAAAGCAAGTTTTTTTGTCACACTGTATACATTCAGGAACTTTAAATATTACAAAAATACTTCGAATATTTGACAGATGATTGTAGACCCGCCATTATAACATGCCCAGGTCAACAGGTCTCCACAGTATTTATCGAGTGCAGCACCAAACCTTGATTAGGACAACTGTTGACCTGGGTGTGTTACCATGACAGGCTGTCTTGATTCAAGGGCAACGAGTTAATAAAATGAAAATGTACCTAACAGCAAAATGTCTGCCTGGTTATATCTTTTGTAACCAGTCCATACCAATATCCACTTTTAAGTCACCTTCCATTTTGTGTAAGTTTCTTTGCATTGATAAGTAGGGCTGCTGTGAAATCCACTAAATATATACATTGTATCAATATGTGATGAGGTGGACTGCCTTCACATCCACCAAACATACACATTGTATCAATGTGACAAGGTGGACAGCTTTGACGTCCACCAAATATCTACACTGTATCAATATGAACACTACACTACTTCTGTGCTATATATTAGCCTGTTCTGTCATAATGAAGGGTAACACCTGGAGATTGCTGGCAGGAAGCTACCACAACGATCAGAAAAAGTCCATTTCAAGCTGGGACTGGTCTCTCTTTTCATAATAAAGCCCTGGCACGGAGTACAGGCACATGTGTATATACAAGTAGCTTTGTAATTTAT
Organism: Hermodice carunculata; assembly: GCA_964020975.1. Classification (NCBI taxonomy): domain Eukaryota; kingdom Metazoa; phylum Annelida; class Polychaeta; order Eunicida; family Amphinomidae; genus Hermodice; species Hermodice carunculata. Next base: position 43,041,332 of record OZ026626.1, on the reverse strand, counting down.
GTTGCATAATGCTGGAGGTCAAGGCCTGGTCTAGTGGATTGTGCAACACACAGGTATGTGTTTGTACCTTGATATGGCCCAGTGACAAGGGTCATTGTGAAATATCTGCATGCCATGTGGCATATCTTGACTGGACGTGTTCACAATCAACTTTTTGTTTCTGTCATCTTTAAATGACTGTGGCTCCCAAGATATTTTAATCTGGCTGCATTGTGCATTTTGAATCTAGAAATAAAGGGTGCTGATATGTGTAAAAAAAAAAAAAGCACACACCAGGAATAGAGAATTAATTGATAAAGTATACATTCATTCCACTTTATCTTCAATGACCCCAGAAAGCATACAGTACAGAAAACATTGAATCTTTGATCAATTAGTTGAGGAACTAAGAATTGATGTAAGTTCAACAAATTCACTTTTAACCTAAGTCGACCACAGCATGTTTTGCATCAATTGGGGGCATAGGTCACCACCTTGGGGTCCAGTACTATTTTATGCCAACAGATGGCAACCATCATCTGCAAAATTTTACAAAGTTCTCTCTGTATCATGACTGCACACACCCAAACTGGGTCTCATTTCACTGCAGTCAACTTTTTACAGACAATCTTTTCTCCCATTTCACTTCGGTAAACTTTTTACAAGACAATCTTTTCTCCAACATGGATTGCTGCACTGCTGTGAAAACAGTATACAAGTCCTTTTCCACTTTCCCTCTTGCAGTTTCAAAAAATTTTCAGTTTGTCCCAACAGATTTGCTTTTGCCATTAACTGAGTGACAGAATGTTTCCAGGTATTTATGCATCTTCTATTTTGACAGCAGTGCGTCATCACAATTTTAACTGGCTGAAGAAATGCTGATATATCCGCATGCTTTTTTTTCTCCTAAAAAATTAGCAGCACGAGTCCTACATTATAAATATTCTCTGCTGCTTCTTTTTTTTGGTCATTAATAATAACATGCCATAAGTGCACAGCTGTCCTGGGTCCACTGCTGCCAACTTTCCTCCAGCAGGTTAACATGCTTTGTCCCAAAGAAGTTAACGTTAAATTTGTTAATGTTCTGAGGAGTGCAACTAAGACGCTGAAGTTCCTGGTGAACTATGCACATTCTTCTCCCTTCATTTTCAGACTGTCCACACGGGAAAACTTAAAGACATATAGCTATATACACATGCACATTTTTTTGTGCTTTAAAAATTGGGGGGGGGGGGGGGGGAGAGAGAGAGAGAAATCAACACACACCAAACATTTTCTGGTTCTTGCAAACGTCCCATTGAACACAATTGAGCTGGTCCTTGATGGCACACAGATCACAACTGGGTTTCTCTGCACTAAACTGAACACTCATCGCTGGTAAATCTGGCCCGGTGTCAATGACCTCAAAGTGTGAGCTGTATATTTCAGTGGGGCAAAGTGGCATCCTGACAAACAGGATGATTCACACGCTAGGCAAGCTGACTTTTCGAAAAAGTTTCTTCAAAATTTGGCCGAGTGATGTAAGTCTACTATTAGAATTCGGGATATGTATATGTATGTTATTTATATCTAATAACAAGTAGGAAAATAAGATGAATACCACGAGTGGGTGATAATATGTGAATTTTTGATGTTGAAATGCAAGTTACATGCCAATCCATTCCAAGTGAGACTGAGCTGTATGACAGAACCTGGATTCTTCATGAACTAGAACACTTCAACTTTACCTGATATTTTCTTGTAACTGAAAATTTCCTTGGTTCAAAGCCTGCACTGCCAAGAAAATCCAACAGAGTATCTCCAATACTAAATATGAAAATTTTCTTTTTCTTTTTTTTTTTAAGTGTCAACTTTCAAAGCATATCAAAATCACCTGACCAGATTTTCAAAGCCAGTCCTACTGTCAACATACATAATATGTTAAACATATGGAATCCGCCTACTTTTCATCTTTTCATATGGTACTCAGACTAAACTGGGTCAGGCAATATGGCTGTCTGTACACTGAGCCCCTGCACAACATCTAGAGTTTATGCATGAGTAAATTAATCAAAATTAACCCTTAAAGTGCTCCTCACTATAGATAGTCATTTCCCATTACTGTTAAACATATAATGGGTTAAATATTCAAATTCCTTATGAAGATACTTTCCATTCAGATAGCAGCAAGCCTAGTCTAAAGCAAAAGTTGTCTTAATCAACAGTCGTCCTTGGCACACATTGCACACAAAGTGCCCCGAGGAAAGTTATCGATTCAGTCTGAAATCAGCCCTTTAAGGGTTAAGCATGTATCGCATTACAAATTATACAAGCAGTACACTTGGTTTGGTAACAATTTGCCAACCATTTGTGAACAGCTCCCATCAGATTATTTATGATACATGATTTATCTAATTTGATCAATTGTTCTAACAGTCAGTGAATTAACTCGGGAACATAAACCTCATGTATGTTGGTAGGTACATATTTGTATATATACATGTACATTTAAGCTGCCACGAGACCTACCCAACAAACTGGTTCTTGTTCAAGTTGTTCAAGTCGCTACATAACCTTTCTGTACTACAAGAGTTCCTAGCACTCATAAAAACTCACAAGGAGCCGACATTTTTGGCAAATCCTGGCCTCATTCCTTTGCAAACTGGCTAACAATAGCACTGCCTGGCACAGAGAGAAAGAGTGGAGAAACAAAACACAAATGAACTGCAGCCATGACACCAACCTTGTCCATCAGGATATTTCGGTGGCTTCCTGGACCAAAATACTTGGGTTCTAACGGATTCTGCAGCTGGAGGTCGAGGCATTTTTAACATATATCCCCATCCAAAAGTGAACAGCAACACAACTCTAGTCTACTGCCATGGTGTATGTAATCCTCGATTTTGCTGATGCGCCTTGTCAAGATTTTGCCAGCTCAGTTATCTGCCTGAGCTGTACCTTGTTTACCACACAGCATATGATGTTCTACTGTATTCCAGCCAGGTACATTTTTAGACTGTGAGCCACCCTGGCCCGGACTCTGGCTACCTTCCCACAGTGTAACATGACACAGAGCTATCTGCATATAGGTACAGCATTAAGAACAGCCAGAAACCTCTGAGGGGGGCAAATGGGGTGCCTCGTCCTCCTTGGCAACAAAAAAATTATGTGTATTCCAAACACCATCACCTTTAAAGTGACAAATATGATTACAAGTTCATTCAAGGCCATAGTATGCCAATGTGTTATTTTATCAGGTTTTCTGTGCACTTGATGCATTATTTCAGTTGAAGAATTGCTGTAACCCATCCACCCCCCTAAAATATGGCTGCTTCCTCTACCCGATACCAAAACCATTTTTAGACTGCAACTTAACTCTGGGCCAGCCTATGAATTCCCAGAAAGGGGGTCAAAACAAGCACTGAGGCATGATAAACATGACCTTTGCTTTCAGTTTCAGTTGTGGATTTCAAAATGTTTGTACAACATGATGGCATTCAAAGAAATCTGGGTTTGTAAATCTTGATATATACATACATATGTGGACTGGTGCATGCTGTAGAACTAAAACGACTTCCAGTGCTTTTCTGCACCCTCACATGTTATTTCCTAGTGCAGTTTAATTCGTACAGCTTACTTGGAAAAAGTTCAGGTGTATGTATCAGCCAGCCCAATCCACAAGCTTGTCTCGGAGGACTTTCATTTCAAATCAATTTGTGGCTCACAGACCCACTTTCGCATTGCGTATGATCATGGGTATTTATTATTGGTATTGTTCTGATTATGCATTCTTGTAATCCGATAAACTATGTACGTTCTCGGACTTGCAATTTACACTGCATTATTAATCTACTTGAGCATACAATTTGTAATCACAAAGTTCACACTGTGTGCTATAATTTTGTGTATTATTCATGTTGTAGCCTGCAGTCTACCTTTCAGAGGCTCACACAACTTAGCAGCTCAAGTGGCCGGCAGATGCTGGATTATGATTGGACGTCATTGCCATGTCTACTGACAATGGTTTGTAGACACATATATGCAAAAAAAAAAAAAAAAAAAAAAAAAAAAAAATTTTTGAATAGGCCACCATACTTATTTAATGTTTTGTTTTGTTTTTGACAGGTCACTACTTTTATTCATTAACTGGTGTGAACTTCAACCCAGCTATTTTCTATGCACATTTAACCCGTCAGTCCTTTCTTCTTTAACATTAGGTATTTATGATCAGGTTAACTATATGTTTACTTCCTTCAACTATATAGATCTGTTGTCAAACATTTGAAAACGGCATTTTTGTGAAGGGAGCGGGAACGTGGGCGCTGAACAAACTAAACTGCACTTTTATGAATAAAAACAAAAAAATTCACGTCAACTGGCACAAAATTTAGTTCAACCCCTGTAAAAATTCAGCAAAGTCTTTAGTGTACACTTATCATAATGAATCATTCAAAACTATTGCATACCCAAAGTGAATTTTCCAGCATGCAGATGTGTGCTTGGGGAATAATCGTGACAAATCTCAAATCAAGTGTCACACCATTGATTGCACTTTGTAAACTTTCACCTGCCTACAGATGTTTGAACACTGGAGTACAACGACACCTGGTCCATTAGCATTTGGCCAACGAGGTGTCATGGGCTGCAGAGAGACAGCACATAAGAATGGACGGAGTAACCTTGTGTAACAGAACCAAGTCTGGCCATAGGCTGTCTGACATCTACACCTCTATAAACTTGTCGGGAATGACAACTAACTACAGGGAAAACACTTCACCACACCTGTACATGGTGAATGTTAGCTCTTTGTACTTACTAGGTGTAAATGAGTTAACCCCTTCTGCTTACTAGGTGTAAATTAACCCCTTTCTGGCAACACCAGGTCCTTTTTCCCAGTATATGCTTTCTTGTTCTCTTCAATACCTCTATTACAAAATAATCTGGTACCTGTTTCTGTCACTACGTCCTCTCAATATAATTTTGTGGTTTGCGACAAGTTGGAGACATTCTTGAGAGGCCATTATCTTAGGTTGTGAAGTGATCGCGGAAATAAAAGAGGATATTTATGAATGAGTTTTATCAGTTCTAGGCAGTTCCAATTGGTTATCCAGACACCAAGAAACTGAATAAAGTAATGAAATACCCATGAATGCAAGGGGTTCGTTTTGGTGTAACACTTGGCCCCCGCCCCCATCTGTGGCACAAGGCTTAGAGATGGATTTTATTAACTTGCTATTTTCTAATTATCACAGAATATAAATGAAAGTTGGGAATGAGAACAAAGGAATTTATACACCTAACAAAAGATCTGCTTTGAGCATTTTCTAAGCTACATGTCCAATGCCAACACACAGAGAAAAATTAACTCTTTAAAGACCAATTTGATTTAATTACAAATAAAGTGCAGTGGAACCTTATTAATTCGAACACCTTTGTACCCCAGTGAACTGTTCAGAGCATCTGGACTACTGAATCACTATTACTTGAAGTAAACAATTCTGTTAAGAGAAGTGTTCAGATCACTGAGACATACGGATTAACGAGGTCCGTATTAATGAGGTGCCACTGTACTTACCTGCTTGCAAACTCGTTACCCTCTTGTAAGTTATGGCTCTTTATTCATATCTCAACTGCTAATTTAATTTCGATAATTCTGGACTCCTCAACAACCCTAAGGGTGTTTTTGCTATTAGGTTAGCTAATATTTTGATTTTTTTTTTTTTTTTTGCTATCAGGTAGGCCAATCATTTTGACATTTTATTTCTATGCACATCTACAATGTGTCAATATCACACCTTGCTTACAAGCTGGCCAGCCATGTTATGCATGACTTGGGATTTTCATGCACTCCTTAATTTGAACACATTTCTTAAATAATCCCATTGTCCCTTAATTGCAGGGCGATCCACTGTCTGTGTATAAACCAAACTGCCTAGATGACATGCAAAATGCACATGAAATGCATGGCCAGGTACATTCAAATTTGTAACAAATTGGATATTGCGTACTCTGTACAATGAATGATATGGAGAATTTTGTTATCTGAACTGTATTTGTTTTCATGAAATTATAACCCTCCCACTTACTAAGCTGAAAAAAGTGCCACGATACAGCAATTTTCAATATATCCTTCCTGCAGGTTGAACGCTTCCTGATTTGTTGTGGAGGATTTCTCCAGTTTGTCTGCAACACTACCTGTCATTAGACTTCTGAATCAATCCAAAGGCCTTGCCCTGTCAGGGTGAGCAATCCTTCGTGCACCTCTCCACATATACCTGAAACTCTTCAGGAGAGCTGTGGATAACTCACCTAGACAGTACATTTTATGATGAGTTCATACGAGCAGCTCCCCTCACAGCTCTCCTGGCATCTGTTCACAGAAAGGCCTGAAATCATGTGGCCCAATGGCAAACTACCTGAAATGCCATCACCCTTTGTTTTTGTTTTTTGTTTTTTTTTTGCTTTAAGATTTAGCCATATTTCATTACATACCAATATAAAACCCAACCCTAGGCACAAAGGACTTGCGACTATTGCAGACTGGAAAGTTATCTACTGTTTGCTATCTTTTCTCAATATACGAGAGCATGGCTATTTCTTACTACTGTGCATTTGAATTCTTTGGAGTCATCATTTTACGACTGATCTATCATCAGTCACGCCTGGTCACACGGACCACCTTACGACAGCTGATAACCCACAGCTTTAGTATTCCTCCACACAAAGTGGAAGGTTCAAGTTCACTTTCCCCTAAAAATGGTATAACCCATTTGGCAATGCTTGCACCGTGGATCAAGTTCAGGATAAAAATGTGAGGGCAGGAAGAAATCTACATCGGCAGTAGACGGTGCCTGTGCCAAATCTGTGACCTAGCCGCAATGACGTCAAGGGGAAATGCTTTCAGATTGATCACACCAATTGGTACTGACCCAGCTCAACCTAAGTCTTCACTACTTCCCATATGCTTTATTTTTCAATGTCATTTGCTTTTATGATGGTCTACTGTACAGTTAACTATCCACTGTGTAAAGGAAATACACTAATGATAATTGAATAACCAAACATAATGCTTGAGTCAGTTTCTACCAAGAAAGTTCATCAATATACATGTGCCCATGTTGAAATTCACCTGGTTTCAGACTTGTTATGTCATCACAATTCAAATTCATGACAGGTTTCCAGCTGTGCTCATACTCAAGGTCACCTGGCATTAAGTATCTTTCTGCTGGGTCAATAACGTCTGGTCAGGCATTATAAATGCTAACTCACCCTTTGACATGGCTCCTACTTGCACAGGACCAGTCCTTATATAAGGGTATCTCCTGGTACGTCCGGCAATATAGTACAGCTATGGCTAATCCTGTCACACTGGCATTTGCCTGCTATCATAGTAGGGATCCCCTGATATCACTCCACGACCTTCATAGTGGCCCGTCAGAACCGGTGCAGAGCCTTTAACTTTCAACAAGTGTGTTGCAACATCGTACAATTTTCTGTGTGTCCCTCCTGTATGTAAAGTTCCAAGTGACGTCTATCAGATGTTTGTGCCAGCCAGTCCTCTCCAGTCGGCTGAGTGTTCACACACTGGTGACCCGCCTCCTTAGACCCAGCTGACAGCTCACTGGTCATGTGACACAAGGCCTCTGACGCAGGCCAAACTACCCTGGACCCAAATTCACCACTCAACTTGGCCCACATCAAACATCAGCCAAAACTGTCTCCACTGCTGCCTCAGTGGGACTGATACCAACACACTGGCAACATTCTCTGTTACACCATCCAGTTCTCTGTGTTTTGCTTCATGCCTATTCTTCTGCCTGCTGGTTGCCTTTCAGCAGCTGTCTTGTATTGTTTGCAGCACTGTGGGGTGGTCTGTTTGTGCACCGTTTGACATGACCCCGCCACTCACCACCCCCCTGCCACACAGGGTTCAACCAAGCTGTTCAAAACACTTATTGTCCAAGTCACTTGTGCACACAACACACTTGGCTTTCTGCAGCTTCTGCGTGTTTATTTACAACAGGTAGCTCTTTTTATTTTGCAAACACATAAACAATGAGCCTATTCTGCAATGATCTATTCTTTGAACATTGCACTGCAATGCACATCTTTGTTCTTAATTGTAGCGCTGTGAAGAGTAATACTGCATTGGGTTAAAAAAAGAAAACTGCAAAAGTCAGTACTGCTTCATGTTAAAGGACTCTTTCATCTATTTTTGTTTCTCTGGAGCCAAGTTTTGATGTCCCACCATGTTGACGTGAAAAATGCTTACTTGCATTAATGTCCACATTTTTATAAATGTTGGGCTTCTTGCAAGGCTACAATTCTGTGCTGAACAGGTTAAACCAAAGATAAACTCTAAAAATACAAATTTGTGTATCACATTGGAAGCCAGCATAAAACTACCAGAAAACAGTCCCAGACAGAATTGAAAAGGCAGATTAAAGCTTGAAGTACCCCATTTTTGAATGGCAATATCAAATAGGCAAAGTGCCATTTTAGTACAAGTTCTAAACAACAAAGATACATAAGCTAAGGTCTATAAAATCTAACTGAAACCTTTGAATTACTTTTCCTGTGCACTTATGGGCATTTAAAAGTACTTCCTCTCATGTTTGCCAAATAAAATCAACCAAATCAATCAATGTCTATTTTTATACACAAGTACTTCACTCTTTTTAATGTAAAATAGGAAATAAATATTGACATAATAAGTACCTAATTTAAACACATGCCAGACACTCAAACTTTTTGGCAGGACACGGGGAGGTGAAAAGGAGTCAAGATATGCTGGTAAAGAAGGGTAGGATACAGCTCATCTATGGGCCTGCTAGGTATATGTTCCCCAACTGAACTTAAAACCCGAAAAGAGCTGGCAAGTTATTAATGCTGGCCAAAAAAAACGACCTATACTTGTATCATTGCACTGTCCATTCCTTACATCCTGCATAGCTTCAAAAACATGTTTGCCTGTCAAACAAGTATGGATATCGGTTTCTCTATTCAGGGAATTTAGCATTAATTTGTAATTTTTATCATCCTAGTGTATTTTTTGCCTGTAATTGTTTACATGTATTTCAGAAAGGGTGAAAGGGGTTAAAATACCACAGATAAACAGTTTTAGTTTGGTACTTGCCTAAGTGTTCAAGGGTTAACATACATAATTTGTATCTGCAGCAAACTGGGTCAACAGATGTACACTGCCTCAATGTCCAGGAAAAACAATCAAGCTTCAGCCCGTTACTTATACAATCATCACTTCAGCCTATCATTTATATAATCATCCCCATGATCAGTGTGTGGAAAGGGTTAATCCCCATGAAAAACAATCATCCTAAAGATCAGCCTGTGCACACTGTAGCTGGCAGGCCTAGCCCAGTGCCTCATTTTCAATTGTGATACCTGGACTGGTCTAGGAGAGGTTTTGTTGGCATTTTGGGCCACAATTTGTTGGTCCTGGCAGATTGTTTAATTTTTTGTTTTTGTTAGTGTATACTTTCAGACCACTAGCTTCCAAAGTAGACCAACATAATAGTACTGTTTCTACTTCACTGTCTGCCCTAGGTCTACAAATTTTATTTCCAGTCCATGCAATAAAAGTGCACAGTCAACTTTCTCATTGACTTGTGAACCAATCAGGCAGCTGATCATACCACCCTGGCTATTGCCAGTATATCCCTATAGTCCATTACCATGATAAACAAAGTAGACCAATTAGAAGTTGAGTTACTTTTTTGGCACCAAAGCAGTGATTATGTAGCAAAAGGGCAGATCAAGGAAGTTAAGAAAGCAGAGTGGTCTATTCAGAAGGCCATCTGACCACTTCTTTTCACAGACTGAATAATGAAATGGTAATATCTTTGACACTGGATCCAAACCACCCATTCAATATCTTGTGAACCAGCATGTACACAGCTTTTATTATTTCTATTCAGGGAGTTTATGGCCTGGATACTCAACCCTATGACATATGGCTACAGTTCATCAACCAGTTTCATAACTAAATCCTGTTATATATGTTAATTCTCACATTTAATGAGCAGTATCCTTTCTCTATTTTCTTGTGCCATCTTCCACATCAAGAAACATTCAGACTGAAGTTCAATTGTTAAGTTTTTATCAGTTTCAGTGCTTCTGTTAACCCCCAAATGGACGTATATTACCCTTTCAGAACCTGAAATACCCTCTGAAAAAATTCAAAAGGGTCACAACTATAGTTTGTTTACATGTAGAACTGGTGAAAATCTCGTATTCTCGCCCTGAATTTCCCTTCTTGTGACCCCCTGAAAAAATTCCTTACGGAAACAGAGAGTTTATTATATTTCTAAACACTTAATACATGTATGCAATTCTGATTTGCTATGTACATATATTCTGAAGATCAAAATGTTCAGTTTGAGGAAATTATGACAAAAATCTTGATTGGAAAAATCTTTCGGTCTATTGCCATTAAAACTAAAATCTGATATATCAAATTTTTCACTTATCCAAAAAAGATTTAAGTGCGAGTTAAACATACTTAACCTCTTTGATACAGTACTCAACCTGAAAAGTAGTACAGTTTATGGTTTAACTTTCTGGAATATGGGAATCATCAGGTTAACACTAAGCAGAGACAGACTGCAGTGTTTGAAATTAAGTCTGTCCAACACATCTGAATGTAACTGTAGGCCGGTCAGTAGATCAGCTCTGAACTTTGTCCAAATTTATAATGCATGTCAATGACAGAACACAAAATTATGCATCTTTTTCCCCACATGGAAAATATTTTTTCTGAAGTTCAAAAACACTGGATAGCATCTTTACCACTGCAAATTGTAACATTTTACAAAGATGTTAATTTGTAGGCTACAACCTAATTTTTCAGCACCTTATTCAACAAATCTGTTCTTTCTCCATGAGTGTCCACACTCTCTGTACTTTCATGAGCTTCTCTTCAAAAAGGAAACCTCAACACTTTTGACTCCCCTTCCCCTTTTTTTCTGTCCCTTTAAATAAACGTTTGTTACAACTGAACGAACTCACTACCATGACCTATACCATTCTGGGTATTTCATAATCCTGATCATAAAAGAAGGCCAGTTCTTGTTGACATTCAACGTGATCTAGGTCAAACACTGGGCTTGTCAATGTAGGCTAAACTAATGGTTCCTCAATTGCCACTTACTTGTGCTCTAAAATACTGCTTGATACGTATGAACATATTCAGGCCCTTCAACCACTACACAGTGTCCACCATGAGAATTCAATGTATATTCAATGTATGAAACTTCAGACAAAATACAAACTCAGTTTGGCATCACATTCTAACAAGAGAAAGTTTGAACTTGTTTTCCATTACGTTTCAGGTCAGACAATCTTCAGCCACAAACATGTTTCTGTCAATCTTTGTGTCGAAACCAGCTTTCCTGCCTGACTTTTCTCACAGAGCTGAATAAATGTATTTTTTATGCTCACCTTTGTTTTGGAGATGTAACCTCTCCATGGGGAAGTTTATTGGCCTGCTCAATATTATGCAGGAACGTCACAGCCACCAGATGGGCATGTTCCCTGGCTTGGGGCCAAGGTGACACTGGCCGATATAAGCTGTAACATGGTAATCCTGTTCTCACTCACTTCTCGCACTTATAAAGCGACTCTCATTGTACAACTGGCATATCGTGACATCTCCTCTAGATTAAATTGCTGTTAAGGAATAGTGGAAAACCCACTGGGACAAACACTTTATTGTTTGTGACTCCCCAGTTCCGTCCAGTGTTATGCTTCATAGACCAACATTCATGGACTTTCCGGTATCCCTGGCACCATGGTATGCCCTCTGGTGTCAGGTTTAGGAACTGTTCCTTAAACTCTTCTGTACACAGGCCAATCCAGTACGCCTTTGTTGGTATCCTATTATTATGACAGCGTGTGGACAAATAGCAACAAGCTCAGCAATTTGTGGGTGTTCTCTTTACTGCACATATACAGGCTTTCTGCCAAAAGTACATGAATTCTGTCTAGCTGGATGAGCCATGCCAGTGGATTTTGATATTTGGCACACATAAATATATTTTGGCCATCAAAAATTATGTTTCCCAAGCACCCAATGACCTTGGTAGTCATCAAGTCTAATGTATATGTATATATAATTGAAACTGTTAAGGCCTGAATGTTAGACATGTCTAGCTATTTACTTCCCCTTCTTTTAGGTGTGTGTGATGCGCCAGTTCAGTTCCTGATAAAATCTCCACAAATATATATAAGCACCTTAAGCACAATGGATTTTGCATGCATATCTGATTACAGTGATCCCCCAATTATAGGGCCACCCCGAGTGCAGCAAAAAATGTGGCCTCTCTTGAATGGAAAATGAAATGAAAATAGCAGACTTGCTGTTGAACTAGTGGCCTCTCATGGGGAGGGTTCACAAGAAGGGGACCACTGCACTTTCATTGTTGATGGCCAGCATTCATCTTGCATAAGTCCTGGATCAATGTACATTTGCAAAGGAATTACTAACCACAAGTGCAACCCATTATCCACATACCACTCAATCAAAAATTTGAATAGATCCTTAGGAATATGCTTGCTCTTCTGCATACCAATTCAAGTTCATTTAAATACCACTAGATGGCAGCACTACTATGGCCTCATCCATTTCCCATCATTAATTCTACCTTTTCATGTGACAACTGTGGACTATTTTGCAAGCCTATCACCTTCCCGAGTCTGTATAAACAAATTGCTGCGGTTTTTCTGTCCAGTAATTAGTGGACATAATTCCACAACACACCTCAATTTGGAATAGCCTCCCACATCATTTTAGAGACTAGATGAGTTTTAAAGATTTCAAAACATTGCCAAACTGCTGGGATGGCTCAGAGTGCAGTTGCAACTTTTGCTCAAGGACATAATTTTGACAGTATTCTTGCAAGTTGATAGAAACCTTTTTTTCCCCCTATAATTTTATCTTGAGTCATTATACTGTGATATTACATGCACTAGCATTTGACATTCATGTCTTCATTTGATCACTGTATTATAACTACATATGTACCTTGATTAATTTTATTACTGGAATGTGTATCTGTTTAATTCTATGGCAGTGGAGCATGATTGAACATTTTAAACATCAAGTGTCGGCAAAGAGCCTCAGTTGTTCACGTTGCTCATTATGTAAATTCGACGGAAAATAAAGCCTATCTTATCTAATCTTATCTGGTTTAATATTCTGCAGAAAAATCCTAAATGTGACAGAATACTGGAACAATGTGCTGTTTCTTGAGTTGATTAAACAGCTACCTCAGTAAAGAAGACTTCTGATCTACATGGTTACATCTTGATCAAGCAGGTCAATGCAAACCCCGCTTCTCCTGTTTTGGTCTATCTTAACCCTTAAAGTGCTAATCAGTGCTATAGTTGTTTTCTCATTCCTGTTAAACATATATCAGTTAAAAGATTCAAATTCCTGATGAAAATACCTTCATTCAAATACCAGGAAGCCCAGTCTCAAACAAAAGTAGTCTTAGTCAACAGCTTTCCTTGGGACACTTTGCGTACGATATGTACAGTGTCCTGAGGAAAGCTGCTGATTCAGTTATAAATCAGCGCTTTGAGGGTTAACACTCGGTTTATGACAATCATGGTCATCAATTTCAGCCCATTTGATGGCTCAACTGAGAATAAAAAATTATTCTACAAATGTTTTGCAGCACCAAATCTGGTTTTATAACTTGAGGGCAAAACACAACTTTGTTCTATCTGGTACACTATTCTGGCATATTATTTAAAACAGAGGTGCATAACTGTGTTAATCTCAAACAGCCAAGGTCAAGTTCCAAGACATGTAAATGGGGCATATATTTTGACTTTCTAATGTTATAATTTTATGGATCCACAGACCTGAATGTGATGCAAAATGTTTTGTAAACTTTTAACATCAAATACAAACGGCAGGGCATTTTGTAAACTTTTAACTTTACATACAAAAGGCAGGGCAGCCGTTGTGTTTACATATAGCATGATCAATGTTAAGCAGAGGCCACACCACAGCAAGGTGTCAGCAGCAAAGACTATTCAGTATGTTCTATGTCAACGGACTCCAGCATCAAGCAGCAAAATGACTCTGAAAGAACCTCACTTGGACACATTACCAGCATGTCATACTGGTGTGGGATGCACAATGAATCTGAGAACTAGTTTTTGCTGCCAATGCACTGTGCTGGTTTGTCCTGCGATAAACATTTCTGCCACTGCCCATTATTTCTGCTGTACTGCCAGACTCACGATACACTGGTCCTTCAACCACTTTTTCCTCTTTCTTCACAAAGAGACAGCTGTCCCGAGGCACTTCCACATGATCAGGCAGACAGTGATGACTTGCTGCCAGCTCACAACTGTCGCCTGCTTTCACCGTATTGAAAAGGTCACCTGAGATTTCATGCTTTATTTGTATACTTCTGACCGAAAAAAAAAACAAAAAAAAAACAGACATCCTCGAACTGATTTAACATGGGCTGCTTTTGAACATTACTTTCTGCATAAAGTAGGAGTGTCACAAGGACTGTTACGTAACATGGACAGAATAGCTGAGAATGTGTCTGAGCTGTCACACAAAAACAAAACGTCCTGGAAATGACGTAACAGCCACAAAGGTGCCAAAAGTCTGTCTGGTATTAGGGTGCCAATGGACTTTATAAGAAGCCAGGGGCAACACTGGGATTTGTGAATCCATGAGGCCACAGTGTACATGTTACTTGCAGCTCTATGAATTCAACAGATGCAGAATCATTGGCATATTGGATCTGGCAGACCAAGATTTTCAGATGGGAGAGATGAGCGTTACCTGGTGCAGTGAGCAAATTAGACAGTGTCATTACCATATCCAAACCGTAAAAGACGCACAGGTTTACTTTGGTGCAGAGGTAAAGTCAGTAGTGGCACCAGGCCTGTAACACTGCATCGCCGTGGCGTACAATCAACAGGAGATTGGTGTCGGCTAAACTGAGATCACACCACACTGCCATGCACCAGGAACATACTGCTTGGACCAGAGGTTACTGGAGGAGTGCAACGTGGTCGAACAAGTCACGATTTTGCCTCGATTCCCATGATGGGAGGATATGGGTTAGACATGCCTGCAGAGATTGGTGGATGGATGCATGGTGAAACATGACTGCCATTTAAGAGGCAGCACCATGATGTCAGGGTGGGGGGGGGGGATCATGACAAGCGACAGAACAGAACTCATCAGGGTAAATGGGACTTGAACAGGCTTGCGTTATGTGGATGAGCTCCTGCCAACAGTCACTGAATTGTTCCAGCAACATCCTGAGCTACTGAGCTACTGTTTCAGGTTGACAATCCATAGGCACGTACTGCACAAGTCAACAAGTAGTATCCCCCAGCAGCATCCAAATGTTGTCAAGGCCAGCCCAATCTTCTGATCTGTACCCCACTGAACATTTATCGGATGTGTCCGGCCCTCGAGTCAGGGAGGAGTATGATGAGCCTGTGGTCACCCTTAACCAACTGGCACAGTGGCTTCACAGACCATTGGAGGCAAATTCCCAACACCTATATAACCAACAGCATGCAAAAGAGGGGCCTGGCTTTCTTGGTTTCAATGAATTTTCTTGTGGCAAAGAATAATTTTGTACATCAAAAAATATGCAGCAATTGGGTAAATGGCAATGTCCAATATATATATATCTTGCAGATGGGGGAACGACATACAAATAGGACATTACTTGACACACGCATTACATGAGCTGTCAATGTTCAAAGTTGTCCAGTCATGTGATAGGAATAAGGTCAAGAAGACATTTACAACAGACAAAACAGAGATAAAGGGGCATACTGCAGGTAATTTTATCCAGTAATTTGTATTGTAAAAATCATATAATCTTGAACTGCCGAAAAAAATTTAAAAATTTTCCAAAAGCATATAAACCAGAGAGCCATATCAACTGTTTGTAAAGGAAAGGGAGCATACTGTAAATTGCTTTATTTTTTGAGTGTTTAAAATTTCATGGTTTTTGTATTCTTGACATTTCAGTGCAGTTTTGATATCAATACTTTGGGCATAATGCCTATTCAACCAATGTTAAAATGCTATTTCACTGTGTATCTATTTTTCACAGCATTGTGCCCACAGTGAATTAAGCACAAATGAAAATACAGCGAAATTAAAAGCAATGTACAGTATTTTGAGACAACTGCATGAAGTTCTGAATGTGCCACAATCTAGAGTGGGCACAAGAAAAAGTAGTGTCACACATCTTCGCAAGCTGCACCGTGTTTGACAAGCAATGTACAGTATTTTGAGACAAGTGCATGAAGTTCTGAATGTGCCACAATATAGAGTGGGCACAAGAAAAAGTAGTGTCACATATCTTCGCAAGCTGCACCGTGTTTGCACTTAGAGGACTAGCTTTCACAGCAATTTTAACAAGATGGGAGTTCAACTGACTGCTGCCTAAGCCTAAACAGGTAAGTAAAATGAAAGCGTATCTGTTTCCAAATATATATATATATATATATATATATATATATATATAGCATATACCTGTTTGCAATGTTATACAATTCTGACAGCAAATTCTGCTGCGAAACGAATTTAAGTAATTCAAATTTAGGTATTGACAGCGCTGGCAAATTATGAATATGAAAAGGTAGCTCAATCTAAAGGTGACCTGTTGATGGGAAGAATGAATTATAAAACAGATCAGTGCGAGCTTGAAAATGAGGCAGGCCAAACCTCTGATGAGTATTGCGACTAGATTGACAATATTTGGAATTAAAGATTGAAGGTTATTTGGGACTAGCTCACTCACAATCTTCTACATCAGGATTAACTTGGCATTTTCCCTATGAGATGCCAATGTCTGCCATCCAAGTTCTTCCTATTAACGTCATACATTGTGGACATGTCCAGGCTTTCCTGAAGAAGCATGGTGGTTACACCTGCTACTGATGCATGCAGCCTTCAAGCAACCAAAAAGGTCCTGTACAGGACTAACACATCCTCCCATAAAATGCAGTAAAAGCACTGGTGCAATGACCTAAACTCTGCACACACATACGCAATGTTGGTGAAGGGGTGGGGCCTGGTATTTTTGGCCAGGAGTATACCTATTGCCATGAAATCCCTGTGCATTTCCATTTAACACTACTTTATTGTAATTGTTAAATAATCAAATGAAGTACTGCTCCTGAATTAAGAACAAGGTGTCGTTGAAATGGTGCAAAGCTCTATCCTAACAATGTGCCACCAAGCATGATTATGTAGAGGTCTACCCTCTGGAAGAAATCAGTATGGCACAGTTCCTACAGCTTGGCAGCTTTCAAATTCAAGGACTTTTCCCAAGACTTTCCAGGTCCTTTCCCCAACATTTAAGGACTTTCCAACTGCATCAGTTTTTCTTTTTTTTTTGTGTCTTGCTGTCTATTTTTCGGGTTTCTATAAGGAGAGGGGATGAAATGATTGAGTTAACCTAACTTTTGGAGAAAGGTACATTAATGGATATTTATAATACAATGACTTTTTAATGACTTTATTGCACAAACATTGATTTTCAAGGTTTTCAAGGCCTTGAAAAAACAGGTAGTAAATTCATGTACTTTCAAGGATTTCAAGGACCTGTAAGAACCCTGGTATGACAAACTGTTATCGCATTCAAAGGACCATCATTAACCATGTCAAAATCACTTCAGATGGAAAAAGTCATTAAAAAGAAAAAACACCGAAACATCATACCTACCTCTCCCACTTTGTAGATGGGACACAGTTTTCTTGCACTATGATTTTCACATCATGAGACTGTTTTCAGGTTGGTGTCGTGAGATATATATTTGCAAAATCAAAATTCTATGGGGGTTTTCACACAGTCAAAATCTCATGAATTCTTCCAGTTACCTCTACTTTCCAGAGCAGAATGCACCTGAATTTTTCAGTATGTACAGAATGGAGGTTACCTATTTGGAAGTACAGTGGTAACTACTTAACAGGCTACCTCTCGTGGGAGACCGCAAATCGTTAGATGATATTAAAATCTATTTACCTAACAAGGTTATCTGTATTTCAAGATCACCTTCAATGTACAAGACTTTTTGTTGGAAACAGGGTGGATGTAAAAAGCAGGTACCACTGTAAATGTAAACATGGTCTCAACCAACTTTTTCCAGTGTTCTTCCCCAACATATTTTGAATGGTGGATCTAAGAAGTGATGTGAGCTCAACACCAATGCAAGAACATACCAACAGCAACGGGCAAAGGTTAGTTTTTGGCTCATCCCAAATAATCAAATGCACAATGAAAATAAATTTCATCTTCCCACACAAAGCAGATCATAGGAAGTCTTGTTATCTTGAAACACTGAATTAAGCATGTATTTTAAATCAAAGGTTGACCAATGTAGTCACTGTGTCTGCTAACCTTCTCATATCAGTTGATGGGTTTTTGCGTTGTTTTAAATTCCTTTTGGTGCTTTTTGCCCCCACATCTTCAAATCCAAGTGACGTTCTAAGCTTTGAAGTGCACGGCCAGAATTTCACAAAATTTTGCGAGAATCTATTTGGATTTTTGTCAATTAGTTTTCTTTTTAAAGAAAGACAAGTTTAAGAGAATCTTTAAAAGAATGGATTTTCGGATTCTCACCGAAATTCTGGCCTTGAAGTGAACCGTCATCTTAAGATAATGTGCCCACTTACTGTCTGCGTCCTTGTCAGCTGTCGAAACCGGCGCAATAGGAGGCTTGGAAATGAGCGGTGCTGACTTGTCTGTGGCGCTGTCAAGCTCAGGAATATCTGTTGTGTCTGTCTGGTTGTTATTGTCAGGTTGGACCTGTGGCTTAGCTGCCAATGCAGCTGGCTCTTCTGAAGTCCTTACTTCTGTCACTTCAAGTTCAACAGTGTTTTCAACAGCTTTCTCTGTTTCTGTGTCAACTTTCTCCCCTTCTTCCTCAACAGGAGCCTCTATGGGCTCTGCTGGAGCGTCCTTAAGAGTCAGTGTCTCTGAGACTTCTATACTAGTATGTGTCACTTCTTCTGGAGGTTCCTGTTGCTTTATTTCTTCTACTTCCTGAGATTTGGTCTCAGCTACAACCTCCACTGTGCTATTAGTGTCAACTTCTTGTATAGACTCTTGTTTTACCTCCTCCTCACTAGGGGGAGTCACTTCAGTTATAATCTTAGTTTCTGTTGTCTCAACAGGCAGATTTGTTGGTTCACTAGTTTCCTCCACCTCAGTCAAAGCAGGTGTCTCTGAATATTCATTAACCTGAGGTTCAACCTCTTCCGGTTCTTGAGCCTCAACCACCTCTGGCATCTGCTCCACCACAACCGGTTCTGCAGGTGGCGCCACCACGACAGGCAACTCGACAGGCAACTGCTCTGGAATCTGTGGCTGCATTACCACCGGTTTCGGTTGTGCGGAAGCACCCTTCTTTGGCGGGGAAAGTGTGGCTGCTACTTGAGCTGCAAATTGGGCTGCAATGTCCCCAGAGGGCGGCGGGGTGATCTGCAAGAAGATTCCACAGAAAATGAATAACATGTTCCTGGCAGTAAGCACCATGGGCACTTACACAATAACAATATCTTGAGCAATGCTCAGTACATGAATTTGCCCTCCTTACTGTCCAGTTCCTTGCTGCTGCCTAGGTGCCAGCACAGGATCCCAGTCAATATGAATACCCCCTATTCAGAACCCCACCTTGAACATTATAGGTAAAACACTCTGAAAAAGATTACTGAGTGTTGATTACTTTGGTCTGATGTCTGATCATTCACATTCCAAAAGGGTTGGAGGCCTTCACTGTAAGGAATATGGTAAAACCAGAGCCATGCCCAGGGGGCATGAATGTCTCGCCAGCATTCAGTAGCAATGTAATTGTAAGACCAAACATTATAATGGTATTTAGTAGATCTATGTTGAATGTATCAAGTAAATCTCAATATATTTACTCAGAATATACCACTTTTTTTTTTTTTTAAAAACAAAATGGCCAATAAAGTATATAACATCTTAATACAAATCAGAGCTTGACATGCCAGTTTCAAGCTTCGTAGTGATAGATGTCATGTAAAGCACTTAATACCCCTTGGCCAACATGACTTCATATGTTCAGTTACCTAAGTTTGACCTTCAAAGGACACTTCAAGATAAATTTAAGAACACCAAAAATAAAGCATAGGTACTTTGCTATTCATGTTAAATAGTAACTAGGGACCTACAATCAACTATACCCAAGACACACAAGGAAAATAAGATTTGTCGAGTCAAAAGTAGGTCAAAGTCATCCACTTTCAAGAGATTTCTGACGTTTTGTAAGATGCAAAGCTAGTATAAATTTGGTGAACTTGGTTTGACTCTTGGCCATGAATAGCATTGTACATTCGAGGATGCAATGCATCTGACCTCCAAAGTAGGTCAAAAATACATCAAGGCCACCCACTTTCAATAGACTTCTAAAGCTTTCCTAAGAAGCAAAGGTGGTGTAAGTTTGGTAAACTTGGCTTGAATTCGTCAAAAGTTGCAGTGGTAACGCCACGTTTTGCATTTCACCCATGAAAATACATTAAGGTCGTTGAAATCAGTTGAGGTCATCCAATTTCAACAGGCTTCTGAAGCTTCTAAGTGTGACAGTGATGTCCCTCATCTCTAGGGATGATTACAATGAATCATCCACCCAAGCATGAAAGCCTTTCCTAGTCTAGTTAGTGAAATAATGCCACTCAGAAGTTTTTCTCCAATGCTCAATCAAGCATAAAGTAATCAGTGAAGTGTGACAGTGATGACCCTCATCTCTAGGGATGATTACAATAAGTCATCCACCCAAATATGAAAGGCCTATGTAGTCTAGTTACTGAAATAATGCCACTCCGAAGTTTTTCTCCAATGCTCAATCAAGCATGAAGTAATCAATGAAGTGTGACAGTGATGACCCTCGTCTCTAGGGATGATTACAATAAATCTTCCACTCAAATATGAAAGGCCTATGTAGTGTAGTTACTGAAATAATGCCACTCCGAAGTTTTTCTCCAATGCTCAATCAAGCATAAAGTAATCAATGAAGTGTGACAGTTATGACCCTCGTCTCTGGGGATGATTACAATAAATCATCCACCCACATATGAAAGGCCTATGTAGTCTAGTTACTGAAATAATGCCACTCCGAAGTTTTTCTCCGATGCTCAATCATGCATGAAGTAATCAATGAAGTGTGACAGTGATGACCCTCGTCTCTAGGGATGATTACATTAAATCATGTACCCAAATATGAAAGGCCTATGTAGTCTAGTTACTGAAATAATGCCACTCCGAAGTTTTTCTCCAATGCTCAATGAAGCAAGAAGTAATCAATGAAGTGTAATATTGATGGCCCACATCTCTAGTGATGATTACAATCAATCATCCACCCAAGTATGATAGCCCTATCTGATCTAATTAGTGAAATAATGCCACTCCGAAGTTTTTGGTTGACGGACGGACGGACGGACGGACTGACAGACGGACGGACGGACGGACGGACGGACGTCCGGAAAGTGACAGCTTAGTCTCGCTAACAGCTAACGCTGGCGAGACAATAATGTCCATGATCTGAACATGTTTCGAAAGGAATCATTAACATCTAGAACTAAATAAGAGGACAATCTGCAGCACCTTGCTCTAGCTGACATCAAAAGAAAGCTTACTCAGTGGAATGTATGCAATTTAGCATCTGCTGCCTACTACGGCACTACTACCAGACTTCAAACCGATTTAAAAAAAAAAAAAAAAATCGATATTTTACAATCTCGATATAGCAGGTCCTACTGACATAACAAGTGACAAGATCTGCAGCAGCTGATAAAACAACAACTGGAGGTTTGGATAATGAGTCCCAGAAGTCACTCACTGAATCACTTGATCCTACAGGTGTTGCCCGAGCACTAGACTGCCCTGATGTGGGTGGGGTGTTGGTTTTGCTGGACGCAGTTGAAATTATATCTTCGTTGATATCGCGCCCTGTTTGGGGGTCTGTGATGCGTATGATTTTCTTCTGCCTCGTGCTCTGGTAGGGTAGCTGATTTGGTGTTGACATTGGTCTCTGGGGCTGCTGTGGTTGTTGCTGTTGCTGCACTTGCATACCATGGTTATGCTGTGGGAAAAATACTGGAACACAACAAACACACACTGATCATGAGTCAATACTGAGAATCTGTAAATAACTGCACACAACATAACAAGAACTTTCCTGCTTTTTTTAAAGTAAACCATGTCCAGATCTGACCAAAGCTGAGTCAAGTCAATAGTTTTCCTTGGAGCACGTATGGCTGCCAACCTCGGATTACAGTAACATGGAAGTCAATAGCTTTCCTCAGCTGTAGTTGTCTGTCCAACCAGCACCTAGGAAAGCTACTGACCTGGGCCTGCCATCATGAGGGTCCTACATACCCTTCTCAGCAAAATGTTTTGTGTTGAAAGTAACACAAGTGGGCAGAAAAAGTGGGCCATTTTTAATTTCTGGGTGGGCTCTTTAGCTGTGATACCATTTTGCAACTGGAATCGTTTTTGTCCGAAAAACATTTTATGCATCCCCCGAGAGGGTGCCTCCCCTATAAGAGGGCCACTATTCTTCTGCAGAAAGTTTGACCTTGACCTTTGACCTCAAGGTCACCTCTCATCAAATTAAGGGAAGTCTCACCTGGGTAAATGATGACAAAGTTTGATGGACTTGAACCATTTCCATTTGAAGATGTGGCTGGGAAACCACTTTATTTTGCAAGGCATTGTGACCTTGACTTAAGACCTGAAGGTCATCACAATCATATGTGAAAAA
The DNA here is from genome assembly GCA_964020975.1 of Hermodice carunculata. Taxonomy (NCBI): domain Eukaryota; kingdom Metazoa; phylum Annelida; class Polychaeta; order Eunicida; family Amphinomidae; genus Hermodice; species Hermodice carunculata. The sequence goes on along the minus strand of OZ026626.1, from coordinate 43,018,571 downwards.
TTCCTCAAACCTATGGAGTATCTGTACCCAAAAATTCAAGTGAATCTGGCTTACAGTTTTGAAGAAGTCAAAATGTGAACTACCATTGAAGACCCCACTGACTTACATGGTAATCAATAGGAATGCAAAAATGCAACCCCCTTCCTGCCCTCCCCCCCGCCCCCTCTTCACAAAAAAAAAAAAAAAAAAATCATTGGAGCATGACCATTTAAACACAGTTGGTAGACACCTACCCGACGTACAACCCCCCCAGTTTGAAGTGAATCTGGCCAACTGTTTTGGAGAAGTGGAAAATGTGGTGATTAGAATTGCGATCCCCATTTAATTACATACAATAATCAACAGGAACTTATGCAGTTTGACCTTTCAAGGTCACGGAGGTTTAAAATAAACCATACAAACTGAAAGCCCGTAAGTACTTTCCTATTAACAATTAATTGTAACCTTGGGCTTATGATGCACCATTAAGAAGCTATAAGCCACCATGTGAAAATTGCTCAGTCGACAGAAAATGCAAGAAGGATTTGACCTTGACCTTTGACCTCAAGATTATATATTATTATATCGGACAAATTTCCCAGACCCATAGATTATCTGTACTTAATTAAGAGGCAATAGGTCAAGAGGGGACTGAAATATAAAGAAAACAAGATATGCAGTGGCACGGACGGAGGCGGCAAACGCCGACGGGACTAAACATTATATACATCCCTCTACAGGGGAAGCATAATGATCATGATAATTAGCTTTTCTTTCATCGCTGTGAGCCGGGGCTGCCAGCTTGGGTACAATTGCTTGAGGTATTATCCAATTCTTTAGCTGACAATATGACCTATGGCATGCACAGCCATGCTATACGAGATTTGGTCACCAACGCAAGCCAGTTACCACAAACCTCAAACGGCCCAGTCTCTTGTACCAATTTGTAAGTTTTACAAGCAGAATAACCTGTTTCAATATGGTTTCAGTCTGCCCAATAACAAAATTAAGGACAAGAATGGCAGCTCCAGCATTTCAAAGTCTCAATGGTTTACCCTGAAACTGGTGAATTTGAGAGCATCTCTACTTATGAATCCTTGTTCATGTGTAAGCATTTTCACTTGGTCAGACAATTTTTATGGGTTCATCATTGCCACTACATGTAACACCAGATTAAGCAAAACTTCCTGATTTTGCATGACCACATCACGTCTTCCCATGGAACTGTAGCTAAGAATGTTACATGTTAATTACAAGTTAAAAAAAAAACATTAACAGTAATATAAAATTCCCACAATTTGTCACAATTATAATATACTTTGACAGTTCTCTACCTTGAAAAACATCAAACCTCAAACATGTCATCCTTTTAAAACTGTTCCTCCCCCCACCCATTTTCCCCCATCTAGTGTCAACGCATATGACAGAAACACAAAAAATTGCCCTTTTTAACAGCTGTGTACACAAGACAAAGGCAAAACCGCACACTCTCCTTCAGTTACCAATCCTGTAGCACTAGACAAATATTCTAGACGATACATTGACCATATAAAAATAGAGGAATTCTCAAGGATCTTCACAGTGGAAGGTACAGACTGACCCACTTATTCCCCAGCTTTATTCCATAATAAACTGGACACAGACCATCGTTAGAACCCCGAGATGGTCAAGTTTAGAGAACTGGTCACAATGTCCACCTTTTGACGTCATAGAACCCATTTGGAGCAAGGTCGCTTCTCTCAACGCTAGAATAGAACGTAGAAAGTCCCATTTACCTTACAAAAGTACAGCTTTAGTAGCCGTTATTATTGAGCACCTGATGAGCCCCACACAGGGGCAAACGCAGTCACGCTTGGAGTGCCGCCTTACCATTGGGTCATTTTTATCAATCCTTTTCAAACTGGCCATTACTCACCTGTACTGTTCTGTGGAGACGGGTTGTAATAAGGTGGTGTATTAGGCATCTGAAATGTGCCTGGTTGAGATGCAATTGTGAACGGATGATTCTGCATTCCTGGCCTTGTGTACTGAAAATAACAGAGCATAAGCACTTCCACTCAGCTTCACAGAAATTTAAGTTACACGTACCACGCTATGAACTTTGAATCAATGTATCTCTTCTAAACAGCTATATACATATGTGTGTGTGTGTGTGTTAAAAATTTCTTTACAGTGCAAGTTTACATGGAGATACTCCATCTGTAAAGGCTGACATGTACATGGATCCTTAGAACAATATTCAACACTATAATTTATCACAAATTACAAATTTACTTAATGGACGACAAGTTCTCAGTCCTATGTATCTCTGGGGCCAGCGCTTTGTAGCTTTTGACCCAATACTCCCATCCAAGAAATTTACATCATCCTTCAGCAATATACTGTGACCACTATTTGGTTAAACCTTGTGTATTTTCTCAGTTATGCCTGATGGACTCAAAAATGGTGTGAACTTTTTTTGGTTCCCCATTTTTTCTTTTTTCACCATGCTTTATAACTAAAAAGATAATTTGTTTCAGAGAAACATTCACAGTTGCATCCTGAACTGGCCATGCTGTCAGAACACTGTGGAGATCACTCTATTCCCCTGTTTCAACTGTTTGAGGAGATCACTCTATTGCCCTGTTTCAACTGTTTGTGGAGATCACTCTATTCCCCTGTTTCAACTGTTTGTGGAGATCACTCTATTACTCTGCGTCAACGGTTTGTGGAGATCACTCTATTCCCCTGTGTCAACTGTTTGTGATCACTCTATTCCCCTGTATGAACTGTTTGTGATACCTCTATTCCCCTGTTTGAACTGTTTGTGGAGATCAGTCTATTACCCTGTGTCAACTGTTTGTGATCACTCTATTCCCCTGTTTGAACTGTTTGTGGAGATCACTCTATTACCCTGTGTCAACTGTTTGTGATCACTCTATTCCCCTGTGTCAACTGTTTGTGATCACTCTATTCCCCTGTTTGTGGAGATCACTCTATTGCCCTGTGTCAACTGTTTGTGGAGATCACTCTATTCCCCTGTTTGAACTGTTTGTGGAGATCACTCTATTGCCCTGTTTGAACTGTTTGTGGAGATCACTCTATTACCCTGTGTCAACTGTTTGTGATCACTCTATTGCCCTGTTTGAACTGTTTGTGGAGATCACTCTATTGTCCTGTGTCAACTGTTTGTGATACCTCTATTCCCCTGTTTGAACTGTTTGTGGAGATCACTCTATTGTCCTGTGTCAACTGTTTGTGATACCTCTATTCCCCTGTTTGAACTGTTTGTGGAGATCAGTCTATTACCCTGTGTCAACTGTTTGTGGAGATCACTCTATTATCCCCTGTGCCCGGTTTGTGGAGATCGCTGTATTACCCTGTGTGCATGTATGCTGTACAGTGTACACAGTGACATCATCCCAACAAAACCTATTGTTTGTTTCTGTCTCACTAAAAGATAATTATCCAAAGACTGGGAGCCTGAAAAAAATTTACTGATTCGGACCTAACTAATACAAGTATGGGGCAGGAATCTCGCCACAACATACCAACTGTAACACAGTAGAGCCATACAGTACTTATCAAGTCAGCAAACACTAGCTGTTAAGAAACATTCCTAGCCAAGCTGCATGTACTGGGTTTTTCTTTTTCTTCTTTTTTTTTTTTTTAACTCACTGGGGACTAATTCCACACCTGTCTTTGGCACTCTCTTGGTGAATTGTGCCCAAAGTGCATTGAAAAAAGTGAACAATTTATTAGTCAAATAGCCAGTGGCTCAAAAGGGCATGGTTAGGCTAATAACATTTTGTAAGCTTCAGCCATTAAGCGATATTGGTTAAGAATATTTCATAATATATTCAACTTTTTATGAATATATTCATGGTACCGCATCCATCTTAATAAGCACACACTCCCTAATAAGCGCACCCCCCCCCCCATTTTTTTCAAAGAATGGACCCCCAAAATATCCCATAGTTTTCAAGCAAGTGGTAGAATTTATTATAACACTTGGAATCTACATTTCTCAGCTTTTGTGGAGGAAATTTTTTCATAGCCCACTGTGTGCTTATAAAGATGAATACAGTATTCCACTTTATTATTTATATTTAACGAGCATAATTTCAGAATGTAAATCTTAATCATGATTTTGGCTACCATAATCAGGAGTAGTTCTAGGCCTTCCAAATTTGTAGCCAATTAGGGAAATAAAACTAACTACTGCAGAATTTGACCTAATTAAACAATTTCTGTTAAAATAAATTGGCCATTTTTAAATTTTTTATTTAGCCAAATGAATGAAACATTAGCAATCGGCTAATGGCACAGCAGTCCCAGCATAATCAGCATTTGGCTCAAAAAGGCTAATGTAACTTTAGCCAAACTGGCTACTGCTGTAAAATTTGAATTTGTAGTGCCAGACCAGAAAAGATACAAAGTATTCATTTGTATCAGTTTACTCAAACTGGGAAAAGACCAAAGGAAAAGAAATTTAAAGAGAAAAATTTACATTTAAATTTTTACATCAGTGTTAGGGTTCTTCATAGGACTAATCCAAGAATCAGAATGCACATTCGCTCATACCCAACTCTTTCTACTTAACTACGCTGTTTTGGGTTTGATTTTCTCCTTTCAGAAAAAAAATTACGCCCATGAAGGACTGACCAATGTACATATATGGGTCCTGGAATGGAAGAGAAACTTATTTACTTATAACAATAGCTGTGTGGATCCTGGGGGAACTGAATGCAAACTTGTTTTACTTACTGCTACTTGCATGGGCCCTGGACCTTGTTGAACGATCATCTGGGGTCCACCTCCACCCGGCGCCCACTGGTGGCCATGATGCAATACAAATGTAGGTTGCATGGGTGGTGTATTGTACATTGGTTGGCCTGGACTGGTAGTCATGTTCATCGGCGGCCGCTGCTGTCCAGGACGTATGTTTTGAGATACAGTCTGTGTGGGTTGTATGAACCGCTGAAGAGACACCAAGGGAACACATTTATGTTAAACAACTCGCCAGCTTCTCTTCCATTTCTCAAATTTTGACAAAAACTTTGTTTATCAGAACTTGTTTGGTGCTCTCATGCTCCCAATGCTACAGTGACATTTTAACATGTCAAGCACAAATTTTTGCAGCTACTGCAGCACTAGAAATTTTTGTGTTCAATTTTATTATGTGCTATTTGTACTGGTACCTTATGCTGAAATCTAAATGTGCAACAAATGTATATTGTATCATATTTCATTATATAGTACTTCACAACAAAAATTAAAATGCACATTTTTTTTTTCTAATTTAAGCAAAAACATGTTTGCGATTTATAGAGCCACTGTACCTAGGCTACATGCTCAGAGATCTTGCACGGCAGGATGGCCTCTTGTCACAGATAAATCTTATACCAGAAACTACTCTTACATCTTGAACAGATTGTGTTTCATGATGGACTGTCTTCAGAGCAAATACCAGCTTTCATTTTGACAATGATCTTTCATTCCATTTGAAATTTAAACGGAGGAATATCATTTTCCACACATGTATATATACATTTCTCCTTTTGCACAAGGTTAGTTGAGAGATTTTGCCATCAGATGGCAGTGCAGTCTAGGGGTAGGTACTTGCATGCCAGGGGTTACAGCATATGAATTATAAGTACTTGAATCAGAAATTTATGATGCAAGACTCCCAAGAGGGAAATGTACACACAGAAACAAAGTTGCAATTTAAACACACAGTGAACCAATTAACATGATTACCACCAGATGTCTTCTGACATCTGGGGACAAAGCATACAAGCACAATGGAAGCTATGGTGTGCAAACGGAGAATTCTCTTTAGCGTGTGTTTGTTTGTTTGATTTTCATGTTTTATTTTGGTCTTTCCGGCTGTTCATTATTAGTCTGACCTTTGCATCATTGATGAATTGTGAATCTCTCTACAATGGTCTCAACAAAGATTACAAAATTTCATGACTTCAACTTGAACTTTCCAATTTAATCACAGATTAACTATATCCTCAAAATGCAAGAGAAACCCTAGGCTAATTGCATGCTTGTTGTCTGAGGAAGTAATACTTACAGGCGGCGGATGGGTTAATCTTTGGCCATGTGTGTGTGTATAGACTACATTCTGTACCCCACCCTGTGGTGTGTTCTGTCCCTGTGGGACGTGGGCAGGTACTGGCGGCTTACTCATATCATGAGGGGATCCTCCTTGCGAATAACTCTGACCAGCAAACTGTGGCAAATAGAAAGACTACAAGTTACCATAACAATCTGTCCTACAACAAAGTCTTGTGCCAAGTACTCGTAAGTGTGATTTTTTTTCCCTCGCAAAGAGAACAAACTGTCCTAAACTGGAGCTGTGATGGTTGTGAGCCTCACATTTGCATTGTATCACTCAAAGCCTCTTCCACTTGAAATACACACCACAGGATAAATACACTTTTTCCAAACATGTTGACACTCTGGCAGACCCTACACTTTATGCAGACAAAGAATTTCACCATTAAATGAAAATGCTCTTAACTGCACATTGTAATTAGATTCATGGATACAGTTCTGGATGCAACTTTCACTTTATTTCGGTGGAAAACAATTCCAGGTATGAGGAACAGGTTTCCTCCTTAGAAGCTACTCACAGTTTCCTTGTGCTGACCTGACCTGTATGTTCTGATGACAACATTGTAAACTTTCCTGGACACCAGCCATTTATATTGAGCAACATACTATTCAAAATACTCGTGGATTTAATGCTACCTTCTTCCTGATACCAACAACTACACTACTGCTCAGTATTGGAAGGTCTGTTCCTTGTGTGACATAACTATGTCTATACAACCAGACATATGAGGAAAAAGCCAGACTTGCCATCTCTGCTGAGAGAAAGTACAACTTCTCCACTCTCCCAAATCTGCTTCTGCTGACTCAAAGTAGCCAGTAAAATACTTGTACATATGCCTTTTGAGGTGTGTGATCGCCCACTATTGCAACACATGCCAGACAACTTTCAAGCAATCTGCACGTCATTTGTCTAAAACCACTACCTAGCCCATGAGAGCTCCTCCTAAACCATTGACCAACTAAGGAGAAACCACTGGCATTAATCCTTAACTTCCCTCACAGTAAAACAAATCAGATTCAGCCTCTGTCTGGCTACCTAGGTCTTCTCTTAGGATTGGCTGGTGCTACCAGCTTTATGCAAGTAGATCTGACTGCACAGTAGGTCTTACTGAGACAAGTGCCGTCTATATGCTTGGGAGAGACACTACATTACCTAGCTTCCTAGAAATTCAAAATTCAGAGTTCACAAAATGCTCAAGTGGGTTATTACAGAAGCAAAGTACATATAGAACTTATTGTTACAGAACACTGTAGGTTGTTCTATGTATTACCTGTTGTGCTTGGTACACCTGTTGTCGCAGCTGGTAATCCTCTGGTCCCGGTCCAGTTCCTACAACAAATCCATCAGACAATTCAGATTTTACAATTTACCTGATCACACGACAGTTTATAACAGACTTCAAGAATCTTTTTATCATTGTTTACTTTTCTTTTTGACGATCTGACCATCCAACATGATGCAACTTAAAATCAAATCACAGGTATGCAAGATGCATGCTGTTTTCATAAGTATTTATTATCTTTTCACATTACTTACCTTGTAAAGAAACAAAGTTATGCACACGTCAACTTAAAATCAAGCTAGTGCTGGCTTCAGAAGTGTGCTGTGTACTAAAATTATTTCCCATTACAGTTTATTATAATCCTCCCATCAGGACTACTCACAAGCCATATCACTGGAAGAACAGAAACGCCAACAGTTGCATCAAGGGTTACTCCTCATTGTTTGCAACTGTCTGAGCCCATTTTATTGTTCAAAAAATACTGACAGCACTGGCCAAAAATACTTTTAATGGATTTGATAAGTCCTGCATAATAACTATTGAGAATAATAGACTTAAAACATCTGCATCAAAGCGCTGCTGACAGCCAAGAATAAATGTGGCAGGAATCTGGAAATTAGGGAGTCAAATCAGCTGCCGTCTCGTCGCTGCCCTGGGCAGTGCAAGTAACCACTTACTGTAAGCCGTTGGTGGCGTAGGACCCCGTGGCGGGTAGCTAGGATTCTGTTAAGGAAATCAGCTGATAATGACATTTAGAAACAGACATTACTTGGGCGATTTAAATTTACTTTAATGACAATGACGTTAAACAGTCATTGCTCAGACATTGGGCTGACTGTGCATCTATGGTGTGTCACACGCATGCACGCACGCACACACACAATCTCCAGAACTCCAAAGGGTAAAGCAGTGAGGACCACTTCTTTTGTCCATGCTCATATGTTTATGTTTCAACTGACAACAAGCTTGTGTGTGTGTGTGTGTGTACATATATATATATCATGTAACTATGCTTTACGGCACAGTAAAAAGCACAGACACAAATCACTTCAGTGAATACTATTCTGCTGGTAAGATGAGCCCTAATCCCTTGTACAGAGATCTGGCTCTCGGTCTTCGGGGAAATTACACTAATTCCAAGAAACACAGCAACACGTTTAGTACAGTAAAACCTCCCTAGCTGAACACCTGAAACAAGGAACATGGAATATACATCGAGATACATTATTACCAAATAAAATTCACATACAACAGAACTAAACTATGGGAAAATATTTAAAGGACACAAAGAAATGCAGGCCATGGCATAATCCCATTATAAATGATCAACATATAAATCCAGTAGAAATGTACACCTGGAATCCTCAAACCCAATTCAGTGTCTTTGTTTAGGGCCTGGTCAAAACTGAAGAGGCCCTCATATCAGAGACACAAGGCGGTGACACTGGACATATTGGTTGACGATTATCAAATACTAATTACACACCCAACAGAACTAAATTACAAGAGCATAAAATTCATGTACAAAAACTTAAACAGTAACACAATGAGATTATAATCACATTAAACCATCACCAATAAAGATTCTAATTTATTTGTGCAAAATAAATGGGGTCAGCTATTCTCCAAGAGACACATTTATCTGTGGGAGGTACCACATTATCTGAATCCTTGCTGGTGATGACACAGAGGATGGCATATTGGTAACCAAGTATTTAATACTCAAATTCTGGGAGCAGGCGGAATAGGCCCAAAGCAGTGTCTGCTGTAACATTATTTTCCCTTTCAAACTGGCTGGTTGTTAAATGTCACCTGCTTTAGCTTTTCATACCAATGAAATTATAACAAGAACTGTAGGTCATTCATCAGGACCTCAGTCAGTAGCCTGTAGGTCATTCATCAGGACATCACGACCTCAGTCAGAAGCTTGTAGGTCATTCATCACGACCAGTCAGCAGCCTGTAGGTCATTCATCAGGACATGACCTAGGTAAGCAGTCTGTAGGTCATCCATCAGGGTATTATGACCTAGGTCAGTAGCTTTCTTCACTTCGCAAACCACACAAATGGAAATTGTTGACCCCCCCCAAGTCTTCATCCAACAAGAAAAGGGTTAAAGGTAAACAATATTTGACTAAGATTACACCCACTGTGCATTATATTATGTACTTATTGTATGCAACATGCTAACCAGAACTTAAAATCCAAGCAAACTCTAATACACACTATGCAAACACTGTAGTACTGGGCTGGATTAGCCAATTAGCCATAGGTTAACGAATGTGGAATCTGGCTAAAAAATATTACAAACTTTTAGCTTAAATTGGCTTAAGAAATTTTTGATACATTGTAGCTTCAAAATCAGTTTTACTGTTCTGTCATCAAACTGCCACCTACTAGATGCAAAGTGATTTAAAATTTGAGCTGATTTTGGCTAACCAAATTTAAATCTGGCTAAAAGATCCACATGGTTTTAGCCAACTAGGCCAACAAAATAAAATCCCTAGCACAAGCCAACCTGTACATTCATGTACCTGTTGGGATCCAGGCAAACTCTGCTGCACATGACTGTTATAAACAATCTAATTATAGTACTGCTGCTGACTAGAATAGAGCCACACAATAGTCAGTGGTCTGCACACTGCACATCAACCTATATCTGGGCTGCCTGCCTTGGGACAAATAAATTAGTTGGGAGGTAGACCATGTGAATACAACCTGTCCCCTTCCTCCAGGCCCAACATGCCCCAAAATACCCTTCCATAACAAAGACGGGGCTGTTGGTCACATGCCTTTTTATGGCCCATGTATATGTGCATCATGGGTCTACCCTGGGTACCTGGCTCATACTGGTCTTACTGTAGTCCTATCCCAACAAGGTCAATATTTCCCATGCAAATCAGATTTATCAAAGCCTGCCATTATGCTCACACATAAGGGTAGCTCAAGCAGATACTCCAGTCTCAGCTGTACTCTCAGCATTCTTAATTTCCTCATGATAATGAGGGTAGATAATTGCCCAGGGAATGTGTCTACTACTCAGCACATCAAGCTTTACATACAGATTACAGGGGCCTTGCCATTTATTTACCTTCCCTTGGCTCAGGCCTCCTAGGGTCATGGAAGCATATGAGGTCACAAACAATGCCTGTCTATTAGACAATAGTTCCTGTTCCTGGTTGAATACCTAGCTGTCTGCTGAACACAGATGGCTGCCTGGCTTGTCCTGAAATGTACCCATGTATCGATACCAAGGCTTAGGACACAGCAATGCTTGTTGGCAGCTGCTATTCTGGGAGCCTAGCTTGGTCTCTGATGGGTAATAAATTGGAATATTTTTCCAGGTACTGTTCCGGGCACTTGTGGCCAGGGCGGCTTGAGGCTAATGTGTATTTGGAACTCAGATTGATAACCAGGCTTATCAGATATGCATCTCGCTGGTGGGTCATCTACAAAATCTGGTTTATGCATGTGGTGGAAACAAAGATGTCAGGGAGGCTGAGGATCTTTTGTGTTTGAAGATCCGATGCATAGATTATCATATGTGCAAAGGATGGTGCAACTCCCATTCCTCGCATATTACATTGGCAGCTCCCACAACACTGCTGCTTTAATCCAAAATTTAAGAATGGCACTTCGGGAGGAGGGGAACAGGGGGAGTCTGTTCTGGTATACATTTTTTATTGAGTACTTTTGTGTACTGAAAGATTATTTATTTTCCATACTTCACATCAGCCATAAGTTATACATTTTCTAATTTTATGTACCTAGTACTGAAAAAAAATTATTACCTGTACCAGAGTACTGCCCCCCCCCTCCCCCTGCTGCCTTTTCCAATGAACTCCCATCATTTCACACATAAACAGTTCTTGAAAGATATACTCTCTGCAGAACACCCACCAGACATCCCTGCACACTGATACTTTTGACACACATACATTTGTTCCCCTTTTGAGAGTGAGACCACTCCATTGACAGACCAGTGGCTGCATAACCACTTTCTAACACCTGCCCTATGAGCGGTCACTCAAAAGAGAGGCAGCTGCTTGTGCAGATCACTTGGAGGAAATAAATCTTTTTTTAGCTCTGCTTTCCAATCACATTTACCTCAGGCAACACTGGACATGGACAAGGGTCCATGCATACCGGTACCAGACAACACCATTAGGTGTCCTAGTCAATGTGCCACACAGATACCTGTGTCAGTTACATGGAGTGTTTGACCTGACCATGTCTGCAAGACCCACTGGTGCCCCAAACTTACTTCCTCAACATATAAAAACTCTCTTCCCTTCAAGGTCAAATGACAGGCATGCCTAGAAAATATGTGGCCCTGCATGTCATTATTATATATTGCAAAGGCAGTTTTTCATGTCATCCATATTTTTCACTGATTGGTTGCAATTTAGATCATTATTTCAGCAATGGCCATTTTATTCTTTATTTATTTGATGGATTAGATTTTGCAATGAGATTTCCATCCATTCCTGGAAACTATACCTAATTAAACTTATCAGGTATAGCACAGCTGAATAATGTAACCCTTGTTTCAATGAAAAATACTCCACTCCCATCTCAAAATATCCACTGGTTATTTTCACTGCAGCACCAGGGTATTGGAGCATCAATGAAGACTTTCTTCTGCCATAACTACCCAATGTTTGGGATTGCTCTACCCTATTTTCAAACAGAAAGCAGAACCGAAAAGACTCACTGGGTCTGTTTCGCTGTGAATGGGGCCACAGCAAACAAGAGCACACTTCAGTAAGCTCCCTATGGTACATCACTGCACCAAAACTGTGGTGGTTTTTGTTTTGTCTTTTTTGTTCCCAACTCCTTCCATATGTTAAGGTATTGCACTGACTGCCCCCTTTATGCACGTTTCCATGGTCTTTCAGTGACAATGTCTCTTTGGAAACATTGGCCACCACGTGGTCCACTTGCTGGTTTAACAAGGGTTGCCTCCAAAACAGACCAAGCTTTGTACTATCTCTCTGGACCAGCAGCATGAGAAAACCATGCAGATTGGTCTGCTTTGCAGGCTGCTATAGGGGATTCACTGCCAGGCCAGTCTTCATTAAATTACATACATTTGTACCAGTCCCCCCCCCCCCCTTTATCTTTTAATTACACTCAGTTTTGACTGTGTGCTTGTATGTGTGTGTATTTTTAAATATATATATATATCCAAGGATGTCAAAGCTATACCCACATGCTATCAGCATGACTTTACTTTTTAATGACTCAGTCTTGACTGTACATGCGCATATATATATATATATATATATACACACACACACACATATCCCCCAGGATATCAATACTACACCCACATGCTATCAACATGATGATCTTGACTACTCTCAAAACTCAATAATGTCACACCAAATTACATGTATACCTCCAGGCTCAGCACCAACCTTTCCAGGAACTTGTCTGGACTTCCCATTTGTTCCATAATTTGACATTTCTTGATCTCTTTTCTAACTTTTCCATGTTAATTCTGTGCAACTGCATCAAAAACTCTACTCGCCCTGGGCAATAGGGCGACCAGTAATGTTGAGCCCTGTACTTTAGGCCTACATTAATCATCACTGGAGCCCATTCATTGAGGTCTGGTCAGACAGCCTATAGACACTGCATGCAATGATGAGTCAGCGCCATGAAATGTAAGCTCTGGGTGTATCCCTCACTGCCTGGCAATATTTTATTGTCATATATGTATTGCATGTGACCATGCACTGCACAGCAAATTTCATTTATAAACACTTATTATATGCAAATCTGGTGTCAACTTAACCCCCTGAAGACTGAGCAAGCAACTTTCCAAAGGGCACCGCACTCAGAATACACACAGCAAAGTAGATTATTAAAGGCATATTATTCTCGGTGACATTATAACATCATTCTCAATGACATTATAACATTAGATTCTTGCTAGTCTTTTTTTAATGGGAAATGTTGCATGCAGGCACATTTGCATAAGTCCTTTAGGGTGTGACCCCTAACACCCCCAGTGATGTATATTTACAGTGTAATTATATATGCCAGATGTATCTTGAATGCAGGCACATTAGCATGAAGTCCTTCAGGGTGTGACCCCTGACACCCCCCAGTGATGTACATTTCCAGTTTCATTACATATGCAAGATATATCAACTTATGCTGTATATTTACAGCATTGAAACCAAATCCATCTGTTCCAATCATATGACTATGATTACATGTTTTTAAAGTCTCACAAACGGCATTTATTTTTTAACTCTTAATACGGAGTCATGATACCTACTCAAAGAACAGTTGATTTTATTTTTACAATAACAGTCTTGCAAAACAATTGCTTTGTACAGCATTTTTTGCTCTTTGGTAGGGATCAAAGACATTGACCCTTTAATCCCAATCTCAAAATTGACTGATTCTAATATATTTCTGCTTGCAATTTCTCATCAACATGAACATAAAGTTCCATTACTTCAGGCTCAAAACTTATCCAATGATTCAAATCAACACAATGTACATTAGCCAGACCCTCATGTTTGAGGAGCGATTTTTCACTCGCCTTAAAAGCTTGCCTAAAATAACTGAGGTGAGCTCCTAAAAACACACCTCAATTTTGCATTTAAAAACTCTCACTATAGCAATAGCTCGCCTACAGCTCACCTAGAATCATTTCAGGCGAGCTTTTTCCAGCTCCCCAACAATTTTTAGATGTGAAGGCCTGCATTATCCCTATCTGCACAGATGCCTACTGATCCAGTTGTTTGTAAACTTTTAACAGGAGTTCCTAGCAATAGCATCTGGGGTTATGGGAATCAGTTCGTTTATTTTTGAAGGTTATCATGGGGAGAGGAAGATGAGAATTCACACAGCACTATGGCAAGTGTGAGGTCAGTGCTACGATGTCACACAGCACTGTCAGAAATGTGGGGTCACGGCCACAACTTCTATGTCATGGGTAACTACAAGTGACCTGTCAACCTACATACCTGTCTACATTGTCCACATGCCTGCAGCTCCCTCAGTCTCCCAAGCTATCCCAAGCTACAACCTGGTCAGTGCTTTTTGCAGTGCATGGCAAGTCTTAGACTGGCTGCTGATAAGAGCAAACGCAACAGAACCACCAGGCAACGCAAAAACCACTTGTTCAACTCCTGACCACTGTACAGATCATGTATGCACAGGCACACCAGGAAATGGTAGTCCCTCTTTTGAGCTCTAGACCATCTGCCTTTTAAGAACATATTCACCAGGTCCATCTTTTCTATGTTATTTGACCTCCGATGAGAGCATATGCCTTATGTGACCATTTCCAGACCTGACCAAGGGATGGTGTCTTGAAACAGGGGCTGATGTATGTATTCAAACAGGAGTCACTGATTTATTCAACCATTGGTCCGAGTGTTTTTAACCTGGAGCTTGAAACACTACAGAAAGCTACCTAAAGTCTGTGGTTCTGCATGAATGACAGTCGGCTTTGCGAAAACTCATCCGACACTAGTTTTACCGATAAAAATGTCTTTGGACTGGTAGAAAATGCATATATATTATTTGTATGGTAACGTATAGGGGCTTTTGAAATTTCATCCAATTTCAGAAAAAAATGACCGATAAGCGAAAAAAAAAAACTTCTTAAAGCCTGTGATAGCTCTTTACAACTGTATGAAGTTGGAAGTTTCTTATTTCAGTAAAAGTGGCAAGGAGGTCTGTGACATGTATGGCTCCACTCAATGACAGATGCATGCCTATTGGCTTTGAAGGGCTCATCTGCTACATCTCTGTAACATGGTACCAGGCCAAAATAAATCCCCCCCCCCCTTCATTATGCAGACAACACTAATAAAGGAGCACACAAAAACCTATGCACCTAAATTCAACCATTTAAAATTAACTTGAAATCTCCTTTATCTATTCTCTGTTTACTTGCAGCAATATTGGCATCGGACTGAGGTTGACTTACTGGTACAACCTTGGTACAGAACGGAGCTTTTGGCATCCTGTACCCATGGGGAGCATTATGTTTATGCTCCATTGCCATGATGTGCACTGCACACGATGCCTGTTCACGGCATATAGAACATCACTCTGATGTTGTAATGGCCATTCCATGCAAACTGAGAATTCATGTACACCAAGCTATTCTTGTTCTTTTTCTTGCATAATGCGCCAGCTTTGGAAAAGTGTTTGTCATTGACTGGTCAAGGCCAGTAGGCTCAACATACTTTCAAACTAACTTGCTCTACTAGAAAATAGGCTCTCCTTCCAAGTTGTTTCAGGTATTTCCCTGAAATTATAATTTCACTATTTTGTACATGGTTCCTATTCTGAGACAGATCTGGGACTTCAGCATTTGTAGCCAAGTCGGGAAATAAAACAATAATCACTGCAGAATTTGATGATATATAATTCATGTAAAATAAATTAGCCATTTGTAAATTTTTTCAGCCAAAAGAATGATATATTAGCTAACTGGCTTATGGCACCAGCGGTCCCTGCTAGTCGACCCATGTTAGAACGTTACTTCATTATCTGTGTGTGTGTTTAAGCTATCCACAAAATAAGCGACATTCAAAATACAATGAAATAAAGCGTACTTATATTACTGAATAATCGTTAACACAAACCATTTGTCCACAAATTATAAAAATACTTTCAACATAATATAAAATTTTTCGTCTCTCATCACAATTTTCCCTCTGCACAATATTTGTCAAGACAGTTGTGAGCCATAAATATTTGATGAAGCAAAGCATATCCAGCCTTTCTGCCAACGGGTATTTTCAGAGGGTAATAAGCCATACTGTTAAAAATATTTCAATACATTAACACGCCCTAAAAATCTAATATTAAGTGATATTCCAACCTATTTTACCCCAAAATGTACCTCACATCCCCATAATGCTTTTTTTTTTTTTTAATGCAGAATATACATTACACAATATGTGTACAAAAAAAACCCAAAGAGGTAGAAACCCTGATATGTAAAACTTCATCACATAAAGCAGGGCCAGAATTGCGGCGAGAATCCATTCTCGTAAAGATTCCCCCTAAACTTGTCTTTCTTTAAAAAGAAACCTAACTGACAAAAATCCAAAGAGATTCTCGCAAAATTTTGCGAAATTCTGGCCCTGTAAAGACTGTCCACTAACACATGTGGAGTGACTTCTATGAATGAATAGAATCCCTTGAGGCTACTCATACTGTGCATGTACATTTGAGCATCTGGACACGGGTTATCAGACTGTGCATTCTCTATGTCCATGTAATTTGCTCTTTCCTCAATCAAATGACCTGCAGCAATAATTCTGGTACAATGTATTATATTACTATCAAGGCTAACTGCATGCAAACCTTTGGTTCGGTACAGCTCAACATGTCAAAAAATTCCACAGCCATTTTTGTCTTCATAACAGTAAAACTGGCAGACATCAGGATAAATATTTATCCAAAGTAAATACATGTACTACAACATATCACATGTCCCTTATTTTCACTGTGGGCCACCATACCCCAAGATGAATCGATTCCATATGGATTTGTATCAAATTACATGAACAAGTCAATATTTTCCATCCAAACTTTCCCAATTCCAAGTTATCCTTCCATGTTTGTTCATTTGCCATTGACATGATTGAATATGTACATTTACATTTTAAAGAGGCCAATGTTATACAGTGGAATCTCCCCACTAAGGCCAGCTGCATGACTATAATATGTGGTCTCGATAGGGATAGTTTAATTAAGGATAACAACACACAAAGCTAAGTAGGACAGTAAAGTGGTGGTCTTTAAAGTATAAATGGGTTCATCACTGATGTGGTCTTCACTGGAGATTGTATCCAGTCATGCCTATTTGATTCCAAGTGTGTCTGCATTTTCCAGCACTCTCGAGAACATAATTATGATGTAAAGCTTCATCTTAACTGACAATCAACCTTTCAGAATGTTCTGCTTGCTTGGACATAACTCACACCTGTGGTCTTTCTTCTGACGGTCACTCACTCACCAACCGCATACAAAGAGGACAATTTATCAAGCCATTGTGTGCACAAACAAACGACCTCTGACCTGCGTTGACTGTACTGGGAAATGTGCACCTTGTCACACTGAGACTGCTGGCACTGGCATGAAGGCACACATCACAGGACAATAACACAAAGGAAAATGACCAAAAAAACCCCCAATAGGATATTTATACATGTGATACCTGAATAAGCAGAGTCAATAGCAGTCCCACTTATAGAAGACTTAAGGAAAAACGGCACCTACCAATTACTCAGAATTTTCTTTAAATATCATGTGCTACCATTAAGACCAAGTTTCACTTTGCTGAAACTTACAGCTACAATTATGCACACACATCTGCCAAGTCTAAATATACAAGTGCCAAGAACTGTTATTTTTGGATTATGCCGTCCCTGGCAGCTAATATGATCTTGGGTCAGGTTGTGGCCAATGTGGTAAATATAATTATAATCAGACAGACCTTCAGATCTATTTTGCTGCATGGAAGAGGCAGTGATTACCATATTCATGCTTCGTTAATCTATCAGACCAATACACAACATTTCCTAAACTTAAAACTATTTACATAGAAAGCCAATAGCGGGTACTAACAGACACCTGGAAAGACGGACAGCAATTTAATCTGCACAGGAATTTTAACAGCTCCTTGACTGGTCAGGATGGACCATTATACAATGAGCACATTTATCATCATCCCTAATATTATAATATACAATTCAGTGCACGGTGAACCTCTTACTTTTTGTTTGTTGGCATGTGGAGAAAAGGCTGCATGAAAATAACTTCTTTGTATCTGTTCTATCAATGGGTTTTCATAAATACTGCTTTACTATATCGATTAAAGCATTTTATTTTGCCCATGATACCATGATTGTCAACATTTCTCATGACTTCTTTGTTCAACTAATAGGTCTACCTCAGTACGACTAAGCAATGTGACTACCTATGTGTTGTAGCAATCATACAGTGGAAGCTTTTCCTGTGATCAGCTTCATTATGTGTTGCACCTTCCTGTCTAATGTGACGTTGTGACTCGGCTCAGCAAATCTTGTTTTTTGGACCTTACCTATGTGACTTGCAACCATCCCTTTAGGTTCAGTTGTACTGCAAGATGCACTTCTGCATGGTGTACGAGACTTTTCCCAACTGCGTGGATACTGCACAACAGATGTGATGCTCAAATAGTCACATTGCATATTAAATATACATTGAATATTTTTTCTGCATTCAAAATGCACAAGAAGTCCCTGACAAAATGCTGTCTGAAGTGAATATGTCATCAATCTTGTAATCTCAGCTGACTGCTGGTGCCTCGCAGGTCACACACACGTACACCATACAAAGCTGTTACCCTGCATATACCTACAGATCTATTGCAAAGACTGTTTCAGTGTCCCAAGCCTGCTAGCAACAGGCAGACTTTGCTGTACATGTATTTGATTTGTCCCTTGATTGTCCATCACAGACAGCTTTGTGTTCACATGAAAGCTGTACTTATCAACCACTCATATGCTAGATCACAGGGATCCAATATGTCTAGTGGTTACTGAAGGCAGCGTTTACTGACAAACGATCCAGTAAATACAGCATTGTAGTCCCCAAGTTTTCATGTTTGGATGAACTCAACACTTTAATAGCAGTAGCCTTGGTCAGTGTTTTCATTCCATCCCTAAGCAATTCATGCTGTAGCTACCTCTGTGCCAGCTGCCAGGCAATGCAAAAACCACTGACATTACACCTGCGATGCTCGTCCTTAAAAGATCGCTCTTTTAGTGTGGGAATTCTAATTTGGATTGCGATCATCATCTGCCTTTTTTTGGTAAATGTGTGGTTAGAATCTGGGGCTTGTGCAGAATGTGGAATTAGATGGACAGAACGAGTTTCATTGTTGGAAAACCTTGTGGAGGCCTTACCCGTCTGTCTTGGGAGACCACTTGTTATATAAACCCTTTCCCCCTTAAACCAGCTGATGGTCAAATGTCATCTGTTTCAGTGTTTTGAACTGATTTCAACAGGAATGAAATAGAGTTTGATAATTCAAGATGAGACCTCGTATTTTACATAACATGACCCAGGCCCACAACTTTCCTTAGGATGAGTTGGGCACTTAGTGCTCAACTCATGCCACGTATAGCTGTTGACTCAGTCTTAACAATGGTGAAAGGGTTAAGAGTATGAGCGACCATGGTGCACTGAGTGCTTCTGTGTGTGCTATTCACAACCTCTTAAATGGACAGTTTAATTATGCTGTCACATGCAACGAGCAAAATGTCCAGCTGTTGAATTTAATGTGTGCCTGTAGGCTACATACAACCAAAAACACACAGAAAAAGTCTTCCCTGAACCACCAAATATCCACATACATGTATTTAGCTCCCATGTCACAATGACCCCACTAACAGAAAAAATTTTCTTCCCTTTCTCAATCTCCTTATGGTCACTGCTGAAACTGATAACCTACATTTACTTTAGTTGCCTTAATGTTGTGGTGATCAAGTCATTAATATAAGTGCTTGTGTTTTATTTGTGCTGTAAGCTATACGTGTATAATATTATGCAAATATGGCCCCTTATGCACACTGCACAGAAGCTTGAAATGTATTTGCAGTCATCAACCATCACATACATACACACCACACATACATATATACACACATGCACATGCCCATAGAATGTGCACTCATGATCCATGGAGACCAACATCATTAAATCTTATGTTGTTCACAGGAGTGTCATTGTGTCAGCCCAAAGTGCACTCAGCTGCATTTTTGAAAGGTCACAGACTGAGACTATTCACTGGAGCTGGTAGCTTTCCTGTGCTTGTGTTTTAATTAAAAGTACAATCTGAAGAAGACCAACCTTAATGAAAAAGTATAATGGACTACATTACGATATGGGTTGTGCTTCTGCACAAATTTTATGAACCCCTGGTTGTACTTTATCATTCCTTCCTCTCCTATAGTCAGGAAGCACTCTGACCATTAGCTGATTAGCCAAATGCTAGTATTTCTTGAATTTTGGCTAAAGAAATGTGAAAACGGCTAAAAAATTATAAAATGCATTAATAAAGGGCCAAGACCGAATTTTTGTAAATTATGCATACATTGCCAATTTCGGCTAAAGATTTTGAAGTCTAGATCTGACCCTATATATTTGCTGATATACATGTGTAACCTATCTTACATTCCAGACTAGGTGCATTCTCATGACTCATACATATGTATTACCATGGCAACAAGTGATCAGCTTCATCAACCTGAAGGACAACAGTGATCAGAGTCATTGAACGATAAATTTATCTTGCATATCTCTGGGAAGCCAGGTTCAACAAGATTTGACTCTAGTATATTCCCAGGGTAGGCCTGATTCATTTGCCAGTTGGGTCCAGGCTTCTAATGCCTATTCAGAAGTGGCCAATTATGCCATCATGGCGAAGTCCTTGCAGGAAAATTCAGCTTGTACCAATATAATGAATTGAGATCTGGTTTCATATTGTCATATAAGACAGAGCATAATGTTCCAATAGTGAACTTTCCCAGTTTTCCCTCAGTATCTTGCACAGACAGACAAGATCAATACAATATGAACAAGTCTGCACAGAAACGTGCCTGTCCCAGTCACTCGTGGCCTTACATGTATTCCAAACTAACACTTTGTGTCCCACAGCCATCTTCCTGGACTGGCTTCTTTTGTACACGTCAACGATTCGCGCTGCCACGACTGGCTGCATGCATTATTCATTCAATACACCGTACCGCACACAGCAGTGGTCAGTCAAGGGTCAAAATATACATCAATAAATTCGCCCTCTTTCCAGTATCCTCACCAGGATTGCTGTCAGTGGCTCACCATTACTGATTACATCTTGTATCACCACTTTCTGTTTGAGCTGTGCAAAGAAACTAAGTTTGCACATTATCCAATAGTTAACAGCCTCAATGCTGCTCACAACAAACAAGAGGCAGTTAGTTCACTGCATCCTAACAAGATAGCATCACTGACGCAAACGTTGCACATTTCAGTATCTTAATCGAGCAAAGTTTGATCTTATTTCAAGTGCTGTACATCAAACTAATGGAGCCAATAATGTCAACTCTGCAGTCAAACAGAAGCCGACAATACCAGGCCTTGAGGACAACACATCAAACAACAATCATTTATTTTCATCCTGCTTTTGAAAGTCAGCTTGACACACAAAAATCAAAAGTCATTACAACATGTCATCATTATTACTATATTCTGACCAAAGGGTATACATATCTTGCCCGGGGCTAAACTTTCACCGAACCTAATGGACCAAATGAAAGCTTGTGTTCTCAGACAATCTGGCTACCAGTTTCTGAAAGCTTTGGTGGTCAATCAGCTCTCAGCAGCTAATGTTCACCTTTAACAACAAAGAGGTACCTGGGGAACCCATCTACAACACAATGTACTTTGGTAACAATGCTGCCGGAGTCCCCTGGCTGTATTTATCCACAAACAATAGTGCTGTAACACTATCCCTGTTCCACCTTTTAGCAGCAGTCAAAATTGTACAGGTCTGCTTGCCATGCATATTCATCTGTCTGGGTTGGGGGGGAATATCTGGGATACCACACAGGTTGGGATCACAGGATTGATGAGAAAATACCCATACAGTATGAAGCCACATGCACAAGTATACTGGCACGACTTCACTGTTGTGACCTGGCCTTTATAACCTCAGCTGCCAATGTACCTGGTCACAGATTAACATCGGTCATTCAACTCTCCCTACACAGCTGTGCCTGCCTCCACGTCCCTCAACCAGATCTGTGTACGGCACACTTTTGAAATACAAACTGGATCAGCTTTGAGGAGTTCTGACCACAAACACACATCACCACTGGCCCTGTAAGCAGCCATGACACAGAAAATGAATGAATGAACTGAACCTTACCAAGCATGTAGGCTAAATTTCTCGGCCATGTGCCGGATCGTTTCACTCCATATATTCCATTAGGCTGTGGCACTGCCATTGACTCTGATATCCCTGCACCTCAGGTGGGCAATTTGTTGTGTATTTCCCAGAGAGGAGCCAGACGCTGCCGGCATGCCATCATACATGCAGATGTGTTTGTATATTCCTGTACTGCCTTGACAGGATCCTTGCTCTTCCCTAACAAAGACTCCCACAATGCAACAGTCTGAGCATGCTCAGTAGACCATCACACAGGTGGTAATGTTGGTTATGCACCAGGTCTGCACGTGTCCACAGCCTATGATTATTACTGACCAGCACTAAAGTTCCCAGTTCAGATGTTAAAATATTTCCTGTGAGAGTGAAAAAGAAACTGAACCAACAGGGACAAACAGAGCTAGCTATGTCCACTGGATGACCTTTGTTTCCACACCAAACCAGTAGCAGACAGATGGTACATGTATGATGACAGCACATGTGAACCAAGTAACCTGGCTGTGACAAGAGCAACACCTGGCAGAATGCTGTTAGCTCTTTAAAATTACACTCTCCCACAACACACATGTATGGCAGTTACACACGCCAGGTTTACTGTACCCATCACCACCTCTCTACTCTACGTGTATACCTTGAAATAATATTTCCACACTGAAATTGTTCACGAGAAGATTGGCTTAAGTGCCAACCAGCACTGCCTGTCACAACGATGCTGCAGTGACTTGCCGGGCAATGCAAAAACCACTGACCCTGGCTGTTACCACCATGGTACCAAATGAGACCTGTGAAAGGGGGCTGGGAAGAGACACTCAACGCACCCTGACATTTGTACTGCCTTTCATGTCTTTGTCTTTAATCATGTGATCTACACATTGAAAGAAGAAAAAAGATAAAAAAAACAAAACAAAACAAAAAAAAAAAAAAAAAGACAAAAAAACCCAAACAAACAAAACACATGTCACTTAAGTGCAGAGGCATCAAGTGCAAGATGCATTTGAACTAGACAATGTGCCCATCCATCAGGAAAATATTGCTCCTGGTCCCAGCACATGGTGTAGAGCTGTAATATCAGACGAACAATTGTCCACTCACCCAGGCACTGGCTCATTTTAATGGTTTCTCTGCTTTCCATCAATTCCAAAAATATGATACAGACAAAAAGTGTACAGCATTTGCCAGCAGCACAGAAGCCATTTATCTGTTTCACTGATGTTGTCAAATGGCTTTTTGGACCCAAAATGTTCACATCAAGTCCAACTCCACGTTTAATAAAATATTTCCAAGCAATATTAAGTTTTTCCTGGTTCAGAATAGGTCAATCATGTTTTTGGCATTGGTGGGACACAGTACAGTGAGAAGTCACTGACCTGGACTTGTCAGGTCTTGTCAGGGCATGCCATCTTGTCAGGTCTTGTCCAGTTCCTTACAATAGTGATTCTTATTGTCGTAAAATTTAAGTAAAAATAGTACAGCAGATAATTTACACCACACATTTTTTGGATAATCTGAACGGTAAATGATGAAGAATTTCCACAGGTAAAATGATGTGGTATTTTTCTGTGTGGACATCAACCAACAAACTGTGACACTGAGCTTCTAGCAACATGCGCAACGCCAATCCAACATTACAGAACCTTGTTACTGTAAATGCAGTTATTTTCACGTGTACATTGCACATATAGTCGCCAAGCTGATGACAGCAATCAGTTGCCCAGAGTAGGAAATGATTATACCTTTGGCAATAAAAACCGTCCCAGTATTTTTTTCAGGAGGAGTGGAGATCAATCCAATTTTTTTGCAAGTTGTGCCTTTTAAATGGAGTTTTAATTTCCACTATTTTGGACATATATGTAGTTCCTATTAAACCTATGTTGAAATATTGCACTCTGTTTTTACTTTATTTTCGGTTTTGTGCCATCAGCAAAATTGATGAAAATAAAAATACAGCAAAATGAAGTGAATGTATAGTAATTTCACAACAGATGCTAAAATTCCAAAGCCTTTCTACTTCCGATTGACTGCATGATGCACAAATAAATATCCACATAATACATTGTACACACAACTGGGTGCAGTGCAAATTATGTAGAAGCTATCACAGGAGCTGTATACAAATACAAGGACTGGTCAGGATCAAAAGTCTGTCAGCATCCACACTGGAAATGAAATGAATAATCAACTTCACACTCCAACTTTTTTTAAAAGTTGGCTGGCTCAGCTTGGTACAACACTAATTTGATACATTTACCCATGTGGACATGCTACATGTGCATATAATATATGGAGGGCAGCATTAACTCATTCCATCCTAATGACGCTTTTTCCCCGCTGATATCTAAATGTCATCTGGCTAATTGTATTTTACTAATTTAGGGATTATTTTTAAAAATTTTGGATGAAACTTGCACGGAAGATCATTCCAAATTACATGCCCATGGTCAACAGCTTTCCTAGACGCACTCTGGGTGCATTGTGCTCAGAGCATGCCAATGAAAGCTGCTGACTCATTCTTGTATCAGGGTGGAACGAGTTAAAACCCACTGCAATATAAACACACTGGAGCCAATCATTCCAATGGTATTTTTCTAACTTCTACGCTTTGGCTAGAACCAATGGACGGTTGTACATTTTGAGGAAGACATCATTTAAGGACTAGTTCACCCGTTGTCACCAAGCTAACACAATGGGAATTGTGCGCCATCCGTACATACATGTGTAGCGTAATAAAATTAATACCAAATTAATCTACAGTGAAACCTATCTTCAAAGACCACCTCAAAGGACAACCAGCTTGTGGTATCTTAAAAAAGGTGCAGGTGAGAAAATTCTCTTCAGTGGTTACTGACTACTTGTTCAAGGACAAGTGATCAGGACTATCTTTTGCATGTAATTTTCTTGAGGCTCAACTCCCCTGCAACAATTTTCACTTGTCCCAGACGACAAGACATTACTTCTCTCTCCATCAGTCAGTTTTTCAGAAAATTCTCTTCAGTGCTTACTGTCTATTTGTTCCAGGACATGTGATCTTTTGTCACACAATGTACATGTAAATTTTCTTGAAGCTGAATTCCCCTGCAACAATTTTCACTTGTCCCAGACAACAAGACGTTATTTCTCCCACGTTGAGTCCATTTTCCATGCAATTATGGCACTTGTATTGAGAAAAAGTGGCCTTTTAAGACATAGACCACTGCAGTAGTCTGCCTAAAATGGTCACCTAAAATTATTATTATGAGAGACTTTTTTTTCAGACACAATGGGCTCCACACCCATGCTTTTCTTCCAGCACTCTGCGACAACTCGCCTGTTCACTGAATATTCAGTGTCAGCCCAACAATCTTCCCAGCATAAGGAAGTAAACACAGCACATCTTCTTGCTTGTGTTCATCTGTTTTCATTGGACCACGTCACAGGGTGAAAACAGCTGTACAGTGTGCTGCTGGTGTTCTATGCACGATGGCACTTCATGCTGTGCCCCTATTCACACAGAACACCACCTACTGGTACATGCAAGCAACACATGCACTCAGGCATTAGAATGTATCTATGAATCAATTTCAACAGCCACAGTGAGGTACTTTCAACTTGTGGCACATGTAAACTATTTCACAGTATTTTTTTCTCTCCTGTTTGGTCATTTCCATCATTATAAAGAACTTTTTATGACATAATAAATTCAAACCACATTTCACACTTTTTGTTAACGGGTCACAATGTAATATATTATTTACAGATTATCAATTTCTACCTTTTTGCACAAAATTTTAGTCAGAAATTACATCAACATACACTTCACACATATACACACATATATATATATACACACACACACACATATATATATATTGCTATAGGTCCTTGTAGCCTGCAATTTTTACAGAAACTGTTTTCATCAAAATTTTCAGTGTACGCACCCCAGGCTCCTGTGGATAGCCTTTCCAACGTATTTTGCTGGAGTAAGACGAGGAAGAACGCAGTCGCATTACAGTCAATTCTTCATAGAACCTTTCATTTTTACCCATTCTTTTTCCAAGTTTAAAGGGTTTTGCAATGCATTGTAAGCTGTTTTCCACTTGTAACATGACTTCCAGGCATAACAACGAACTCACGGCATTACCTTGAACCTTGCTGGTTGATGTGTGAATTCTGCTGCTTGCACTAGCTCCGTACTCTTGCACAAGTTACCCTGACTTGGACAGCCTTCAACACCCCTGGCAAGACCACGTGGACCAGCAGGGCACTAGACTGTCAACAATGCCTGGACCTTTGAAACCGTAAGCAGCTGCATATATGGACAACCTGATCCTACTGCTTGTCAGATCAGGTCTGCATCAACAATCTGGCTTTTGCCACTTACTATGCACCTGAGAAAGCTGTTGATCTGAGGATTATGCCCTGAATGAGCACACGCTAAATGACTTTTCAAATAGGACCATAGATAGATAAATAAACAGTGTGTAAATCTCAGATACTGCAACATGATACAGTTTTCCTGACAACCAGAAAACTGTACATACATGTACCTTCTCTGGTCATTTACAAAAGGCAACATCAACATTAACGTTTTTTTATTTTTGCACATTCAGTGCAATACTATTGCCCCCATCAACATATTTTGCTTCCTGGGACATGCTCGCTATATCATACACTCCATCAGTGCATATTTTATACCATTTTTGATTCATCATAGAGTTTCCACTTTGCAAGTCCAAGCCCCTCTCTGCACCAACCACCAAGCCTGGAATGACGACAGCCATCGGTGACATCACAGTGCTGGTGGCACAGCATTTCATGTTTCAGTGCAATGTGAATATTGCCAGGGGATGTGAAAGCCTGTCTTTAACGACCATGAAATGTGAATGCACTCAATGCCTATTAACCAATCAGGTGGCTCAATAATTACCAATGAAATAAACGACCCAATACACAATTCCTGTGGGGCTACAGTAGTGTATCTCCACCTGATTTTATATTAAAAAATAAACCGTGTGCATGTATAGTTTGGCAGTGGTGACACAATGTTACATGCAGGGACTACTAGTGTCATTAGCCAAATGCTAATATTTCATTCCTTTGGCTAAGTAATTTGCTAACAGCTAATTTGTTAATATAGGAGTCCAATCAAATTCTGCAGGAATGAATGTTATATTTCCTGATTTGGCTACAAGTTTTGAAGGCCTAGATCTGCCCCTAATTTGCCTTTATTCTTTGTTAAAACATAGTATGAAAATATACATACATAAGAAACAAAACTCTTCCAATTCCTGAATTAGCCATTATTAAAGAGTAGCAGTTGTAAATTTTAGCCCAATCATAAATTTCCCTGCTCATCACTAATGAAGACAAAGAGGACTTCCAGAAAAGGCTTTAATGAAGATAAACTGTCTTGAAAGCTATTTTTAGCAGTGTGCATTGGGAAAAGAAATTACCATATTTATGCCAATTAGGCATCCCTGGCTCTTCTCTGAATTAACCTATGATGTTCAAAGTGGGGTTTCAAAAAGGCGGCTTGTTACAATATCATTTTGTAAGCACCCTTGGCACTTGCAGGGAGTAATGTGGCACAGTTTTAATGACCATCTTGAACTGTGCAGTAAGCTGCTTTCATGTGGCAGGTTAATTAGAGAAAGTGACTTTAAATAAACATCTTCAACTGAGCAGCATCCAGTTTGTTTTTTAAACTTCTAGCTTGTCTTTTATTTATTTATTTTTTTTTTTGGTCAAGGAAAGAGAGAAACGTGTCAACTCCTTATCTTCTTTTTTTTTTCTCTAGGCTATTGTGATGTACTACATAGTGGAAGTACATACATAACACACCTATCCTTCAGTACTCCCTAATCATGGGATAAGATTCTTATGAGCTGGTTTAGACGCTAGAG
Source organism: Hermodice carunculata (assembly GCA_964020975.1). NCBI lineage: Eukaryota > Metazoa > Annelida > Polychaeta > Eunicida > Amphinomidae > Hermodice > Hermodice carunculata. The sequence continues at coordinate 42,990,367 of OZ026626.1, read as the reverse complement.
GCCACACCTGGGACAATAGCAGACCATGAGCATGCTTTTCTGTCCCGTTGATTTAATAAATAATCCTCGCTATTTTTTTTTCTCATTTGAAGATAAAATTCAGCGAAATCAACAAAGCAGACACTGAGACTCAGGTTAAGAAAGATTCAATGTGTGTCGCCACAAAGTAGCGAGACCTAGAAGACAGCTGACAGGCAACACTGTGTCCAGTCAGGACATCTTGTCGTCTTGTGTCCACAAGGATTGCATTCAGTGCTATTTTTTACCACTGCTTGAAGTTTCAATATGTGACTTGTCCAAGGACTCAGCAAAAACAAACTGCACACCTTGAACATATACATGTACAAGAGAAACCCAAGAAAGTTGTCACTCCTCTACTGTCAATTACACAGCCTTTCCACAGAGGGATAAATCTGTTCATCACAGCTGGATTTGACTCTACTTGCAAGTACTATTATGAACGGCTACTCTGACTGCAGTCATTGTCTCCAGGTGGCACTACTGTCACTTCTCAACAGTTTGCACCATCAAAGCTCTATTCACTTCATAGAAGTACCCGCAATATGCAGCTTTTTTCATGCAACAAGGCAAAATACAAGGCCCTTTTTGTTGACATTTTGCACTAATTTGACACTGAACAGTCAGTGGTAACTTAGCTCATTCCATACTATGGTCACAGGCCTGGGTCAGTGGTTCTGGCACTGACTTAAGACTATGGGCATGGTGGTACTTGAATGAAAGCTCTTTTCATGAAGAATTTAAATATGCAACTGTTGTCTTAAATCTAGGTCAACATACAGAAAAATCAGGGACTGGTATGGAATGAGTTAATACAAGCCATCGTCATTGTTCAGCAGGAAGCAATAAAACTTTGCATCTGGTAGACATGTAAACAGTGTGCTTTCTATCACCACTGGGGCATGTCAACTGTAGGTGGCCCTACCAGTACCTTTCCCTTTGTATCCACTTGTTGCAGGTGCAGACACCTGGGGAATAAATGAAACCTGCTTCAGTCAGAGGGTGAAAATGCTGTGATATAGGAAGCAGGCTACATGCTAACATGCAGGAAAATGTATCTGACACAATTCCAGCTAAACTAGGCAGGTGTCCAAAGGACACAGATGCCCCCACCTGTCATTGCCCCTATCTGCATTGGAAAGAGTAGAATGTAATTGGTGTAAGACTTCAAACACCTTGAGATAATTATACACACGTTTCATTCATTGGTTTATATCCTATCAAATTTCATGGCAATAGCTGAAATACTTTATGAGCTACACAAGTCTGACAAGAACCAACACTCACTTTCCTGGAACTGTCATTTTCACTAAGTTCAATAATAATTATCAACAGAGGATAATTAACCCAACAGACAAACAACACACCAGGAGCACATCTTCACATACTGATTAATGTTGCTATCAAGTTTCCTAGCTGTACCTCAAACACTTTGTGAAGTACACAACACATATCTGCCACGATCCAACATTTTAACTGAATAGACATTTCCATTAAGTTATTTACAGTAAAATGAACCGGTTACTCAATTGAAGAAACTATCAGTTACCACCAGTCTTTTCACGGAATACAAGAAAATCACCACCTGAAAAGATCTGTATCCCATGAAGCCACAGGCTTCATGGTCTACAAATCTTTTTACTTGGAGATTTTCTTGTATTCTGTGAACAGACCGCTGGTGACGATTTTATCCTGTAATAATATAATTGAAATATTTTTGCTCCGTTTTGCTTTAATTTTAATGTCCCTGAGTAAGCAAACCTCTTCCACACATCACTGTGCTTGGGGCAGACAACTTTTGATTCAAAACGAGGCTATACCCGCTACGTCACCAGGGACTTTCCACATTAATTATGCAGCTATTACTGAAGACGGATTTATCTCCCCCTTGTGTTGTGCCAAGACGCTACAGAGGACTGAAAGATGATAACTTGTCCGTTACCTTTGACTCATTCCATATCAGTCCTTGATTTTTCCGTACATTTACCTACATTTAAGATGAGAGCTGCACATGTAAATTCTTCACAAAAAGAGCTTTCCTTCAAATACCAACACGCATATGGTGTGAAGTCAGTGGTTCTGGCACTGCCTGGCAAGTCATGCTGCAGCTGCCACCAGGGCAGCTGTGGCATGACTTGCCAGGCAGTGCCAGAACCACTAACCAAGACCTGTGATGCTAGTATGGAATGAGTTAATCTAATTAAACTAACAGAATTTTTACCTATAACAGGATAAAAACAAAACCCCAGCACATATTTATATATTGATTAATGTTCCAACTAAGTTTCATAGGTGTACCTCAAACACTTTTTAGGATACATGCAACATAAATCTGACAGGTCTCAAGTCGAACCAACATTTTCACTACCAATGATTAATATTATCAGAGGATAGTTAATCCATGAGACAAACAAAACTCCTGAGGTGATACTCACAAAGAGTTTATTCTGATCCCGAATTTGATCCTAAAATGAAAGTTAGTTTGCTTTTGGGCCTGAATTATTGAATTTATGGCCTAATGTTTGATTGCAGGATTAATTAATATAAGTTCTCTGCTGTAATATGAATTTTGATTTTAAATATTCCATCTTTTTAAATCAATCTTGATTCAATCCAGATTTTAATCCTGGATTGAAAGATCAAAGACTGGATCAAACTAAGATTGATTTAATAAAATAAGTCTGTAAATCATGAAGTTTATATTGTAGCCAAGTGCATATACGGGTTAAATCCTTGAAGTTTTGATCAATCACTGAGCCAAGCATTAAGTTGTTTAGGATGTAAACTACATTGATTTTAATTTTGGGATTTTCCAAGAGAAAAACAGAAGCTCTGCAGTGGCCACATTCACACAGCATTTAATTTGATCCTGAATTTAAACCCAAAATGAAAATTGATCTTCTTGGGGTTCTTATCTGCTTAATCATTGGATTTATGTTTGATAAAAAATTTATGGATTATCCAGCCTTGGCTACGAGATGAAGGCAAGGATTAACAATTCCATTTTATAAAATTAATTTTAGTTTAATCCAGTATTTAATCTTTTGCTTCAGGATTTAATTCAGATCTAATAAAGATTAATTTTATAAAATGGAAACTTTAATCCCAAAGTTCATATAACACCCAAAAAACAAGGATAAGTTAATCCTGGAAGTTTTGGTCAAACACTGAACCAATACTGGGCATACTTCAATACCTAAAGGAACATTGATTTTAATTTTGAGATTTGATTCAGAATCATATTGAATTCTCTGAGAATATGGCCACTGTACTGGTGCACATCTTTATACATTGATTGATGTTCCCACTGAGCTACATAGCTGTACCTCACAGAGGTACAGCTATGTAGAGAATTTGACAATTTACATGTCAGAGGGACAGACAAGTGCAAATCTATATGCTCCCACCCCCCTTCCAGGTGAGGGCATAAAATAGGCACACAGTGTAGTGTCAGTTTTGTCTGAACTAGGTCAAGCGGACAGAAATGCACTCTCAACCCTAAATTTTACCAAGATATCCTCTTAAGTTTTCACAAGCCCTTCCTCCACCCCTCCCCACCCCCCAAATTGAACTGTTAATGCAAAGAAATGAAATTAATATTAAGGGCCCTGTTACCTAGAAAATAAGGTCTTTGTCTTCAAAACATGAGTCCAACATACACAATCCTACCATATTTCATCCAACTCTCAAGTTATTACACAACTCAAAAGTTCAACAACAATGGGACACCACATGTACCAAAACAAAGTATGTACTTTTCACTATGATACAGAGGCTGAAACAGCACATGGGATCAGAGTAACACTGTCTCTAGTTAATGGCTATTCACAAAATTCTGATTTATCAGCATTTAAACTAGCCTGCATGGCAAGGTTAGTATCTTTTGTATACAAGTACACCTCAATTTCAAAGCCAGTACTGTGCCTTCATGAGGGCTCAACTGTTCACACCATTCAGGGCCCTTCTGCTTGTACAAGTTAATTTTCTGTCATAAGTAAAAATTTTAAGCTCAGTAGAGACTGAACCGTTTACTTGTCCCAAATTGTGTGGTAAGAAAAATTGCAGTTGGACCTACATGTATAGTGAGAGCTTCTTGCCCAGACACGCCACTGGTCTCTCTCAAATTGTGGACAGTGCATCTTTTTGCTATATATCAACTGTAGTGGCAGGATTAACAGTTGGCTGCCTCCAAACACAGCATGCTCCACATTACAAATACCTTTTCAAGCGTACTGGAGAAAGCAGACATGGGTCTGTTTGCCAGGCAAAGCAGTAAGGTGCATGTTGTGATTTGAGTCTGGCTGACCTGCATGACAAACGTACCATTCTTCACTCATTGATCACATCATTATCTTGTTGACAACAGACCAGCACTTCATCATGCAGGGACCACACTGACTTGGAAACTCTTGGTTTCCATAACCACACAGTGGAGCCTGAACAGGTAACACCAATGCATACAACTGCTTCTCAAGTGGACAGTACATGTACTCTCTCTCTCTCTCTCACGCAACACTGAAGCCCTCAAAAAGAAAGCCACAGTTTTCAACAAGAACATAAAAGACTCAACAGATAGGACTCAAAATGATGAGTAGCCAATGACAATTTTGACAATTATTGGGCCCTGCACCTCATCCGGGATTAACTGCCTCAATTCAGGCATAATCTGTGTGCAAAACAGACAATTAAATTCCATAACTAAACTGTCAATAACCTGCTTGGACCCTAATTATCAACCCACAGTTTCAATGAGGCTGATTTAAGTGAAACTTTTGGACAAATTTTTGATTGCACACATATTTTGTTACTTGAAAGGCTTAAGAGATGTGTTCTGGTGTATTTTTCACATCACATGGTTTCTGTCCAATTTTATCACCCAAAGCCATATATCTGCAAAAGTGGCTCCTTTTTTGCATAAACAAAGCAGAGTTCCTGGATGTGGGATCACCTGTGCCACAAAATTGTGTGTGCCTCACACACCTGTGCCACAAAACTGTTTGTGCCTCACACACCTGTGCCACAAAACGGTGTGTGCCTCACACACCTGTACCACAAAACTGTGTGCCTCACATGTACCACAAAACTGTGTGCCTCACATGTACCACAAAACTGTGTGTGCCTCACATGTACCACAAAACTGTTTGTGCCTCACATGTACCACAAAACTTTGTGCCTCACACACCTGGAAAAATCTAGAAGAGCTGTTGCTGACGGACCAAATACAATCATAACCCCCTTCCCCACTTTACGTACTCATACAGCTTGTGACCTTGAACATAGGGTCAACGAATGATTTAGGTAAATTTAAGTTTCATGTAGCCAGTAAATAAGAAATTTTGATAGTAAGGTTTCTGCTATGGATGGTCAGTTGAACGAGCTGAAAAAATGCATATCCTCACTCCACCTCCTATGTAGGAGATATATATATATATATATATATAGCCTGTCCTTACAAATTAACAGAAAAAAACCTTGGAATTTCATGTCTCTTGCAAACAAAGCCTATTACTTCACTTGGTGAGAATTTTAACTTGGTAAAATGTCAAAGTAACTTGTTGACAGAGAGAAATCCACTGTCCAATACAACAGGATCCAAGGATTTTTCTTACCCTGAAAAGATGGATTTGAATAATAATAAGTATGTGAGGTGTTTTCCCTAACTGTTTCTCAGACTCGCACTAGGTTCTGAAATTTTAAGCAGGTATTATGCCTCGAAAACTGTTCCAAGGAACGAGGATTTGAAAGTATTGCAGATGCATGCCTGTGCTAAATTTTAAACAAATCTAACAGAACCCCACAGACAAGCTGCAGATACAAGTTTAAGGTTACCAAGGTGATGGACGGACAGACATTTTCACAAGAATAATTCTAAATACCCCCAGTGAGGCTATAAAAATCATTATATCATTAACAATATATCGTACCTGGCATAACTTTGGTAACAATCATACCATCCTAAGCTGCACTTTGATGTAAGGTCATTACATATTTACTCCCAGTATTGCATACTGACCTTGTGATTATAGGTCAAGGTCATTAGCATATATGAAAATATGGGCTTTGGCCAAATGCATACCTCAGGTCCTGGCATAAATATGGTATGACAAATCCAACCTACTGCTGCGTCCAGGAATTTTCATGCAATTTCCACCCATGCACCTCATTTTCCGAATTTAGGTACTACGTATGGTCATCATTGCACATCACAGCTTCTTGTTTGTACAATGTGCCTCTGTTATATGCACTTGTTAACAACTAAAGATGTAAGGACTATCAAAGAGCACACATACTGTTTAATTTTACAGCTCTAGTGACCTTGAAAATTTGGCCAAGGTCAGCCACATTACACAGTTACAGATCTGAACAAGATGCATCCTCTCTGTACATTTGGAGAGGCCAACTTCATCATCCCCCAAGATATGACAGTTGGTGTCTTCAAACTTTTTTCTGCTATTTTATGTACAACTGCAGCTGACCCACACATACCATTTGTACTCAACTAGCAATCTGGCCACAATCCCACCAATTTTGTTAAGATGCATAAAGCATTCACTATGCAAGGATGTATACCCAGTTTTCATACTTTGACCCAAATGTTATACTATTCTTTAGATGACACCACTAATGTAAAACTGAACCTAGACTTTCAAACACTTGGGAAATCCTGAAGATCATATGGGCTTACCTTGAAAAGAGAACTCAATCCCTATCACATAAGGTCAGTACCTTAGGTCAGCTGCACTTAAAATAGAAGACAATACCTAAAGGCTCTCAGACATGGCTCTTGCCAGTCCAGTTCTAATGTTCAGTGGCACTGAATATGACATGAAATGAGTCAATTCCTGTAACCTTGAAATAAGGTCAAGGTCACTCATAAAATCTAGCGACACACTCTATAAGAGGGACACACACACACACACCAAATCTGGTTTGGGTGGCTCTATGCAATTTGGAGTTACGTATTGACATCGATTATTGTGGATGGACAGTATTCTGATGACAACACCCTTTGGCCAAGTACAGCCAAAGGGTAAAAATTACTCACTGTATTTTCCCTGATTTAGGTTCAGTACCATCAGCAACAAGCATGAGCTTTTATCTGGACTTAAACAAACACAACCATAGCCGGCTAAATGTCAACTTGTGCTGTGATGGGCACACAGTAACTGGTTCCCAAAAGAAATTGACCTCATTTCAGCTTGGATGGCAGAGATACCACCCAAGATTATCCCAATGTGAAGCCACAGAATGTGTAAAGTCATCCCATAGTCCTGGGAAGACACACAGCATTCCACACTGCCTCCACCAGCCTACATGCCCACAGGGAAGGCACTCAGCTAGAAACCATACTGGTCAGTCAATACATAGAAGCTTCTGACCAGCACACAATCAAGTTACCCATTTGTCCATATGTATGTGGTAGCTTTGAAGATCAAATTTGTCTGAAAGCCTCCATAAACATCTAGCAATGAAAAGGATTTGTCATCATGTATAAAATGTAATTGCTTCAATTTATAACAGTCAAACCTACTTCAGAAACCTCTCTGAGAACCAACCTGTCTGGAAAGACCACCTTTTCAGGATGCTTAACCAGTCCCCCATTTCTTATTTACACCTCCTATGAAAGACCACCTGTCTGGAGAGATTCATCCCTAAGCAGTCTTTGAAGCCAGGTTTCACTGTATAAGGACACTAATTTGATCTTCAAACACAATGTACTCAACAAGAATACAGAACACATGGATGTATGTCAAGATATCCTTTATTCCGTGATGCATCCTTTATTACAAGGAATTCAATGCTGGCATGTATTAAGCATGATGGCAAATTCAACAAGTCACTGTATGAAACTTGATCACAGAAATTTTTTACATGGCTACGTATAAGCCACTGAATCAAGGATGTAATATTATTCCCGTTATCACAAGCAATACAACCAGCAATTTTCCACCTAACCACAAGTCATTTTGAAGACAATATTCTTGCCCTACATTCACTTGGTAGCTCTGAACAAGGACACATGTATCATGTGTACTCTGAACAAGGACACATATATCATGTATATCTCTGAACAAGGACACATATATATCATGTATAACTCTGAACAAGGACAAACATATCATGTTCAACTCTGAACAAGGACACATATCATGTATAATTCTGAACAAGGACACATAAATATCATGTATAACTCTGAACAAGGACACATATCATGTATAACTCTGAACAAGGACACATATATCATGCATATTGAAGACAATGGTACAAGACACAATAATTATGGTAGTCCCTCCTTCAAGACACCACTCCATGGAGACCAGCTGCTTTTAAGACCAATTTCCAGTACCTTGTGCTGTCTTTTCCACCCAAAAAGACCTCCATTGAAAGACCAACTGCTCAATATGACCACTTAAGGCCTGGCATTGCAAGAGTCAGACTACTATTTTGTCCTCTATCAGGGTTTAGATGGGAATGTGCATGGATGACCTTGATTTAGGGACCCCTTTATTCTCTGGATGCTAGGTCTGCTAGGCACCAGACAGTCACAGCCTTCTTGCTTAATTTTGGTAATATTCTTTCTCACGATGATGATATAAGTTCATACTTCTTTGTCTTTTGTTTTTGTTTTTTCTGTTTTTTGTTTGTTTGTTTGTTTTTTTTTTGGGGGGGGGGGGTAGTGTTAGCCATAGGGCTGTCTATGCGTCTTTTTGGACATCCCAAAAGTCAAAACCATGATTTTTATATTGGGAAGAATAGGATTCAGGAAGTGGACACCCTGGTATGAAATCTAGACGAGCATTTTGGACACTCATATTTCTTTTGCTAATATCCTGGGGAAGGGGTGCACACACACACAGAACCATTTCTTTGAAAATTAATATTTTACTTCTGCAAGTGTTCTGTTAATCAATTCTAATGTGGGCTTATACTCGGAAAGACTACAAGTCAAAATGGACACTTGTTGCACAGACAGGAATATCTACAACTGCAACTCTGTCTGTGTGTCTACATAGTGGACCCACAGGCAAAAAGCAGGCAGCCCTCCCTTTTATATTTTAAGGTACAATGTGACGGAGATAAAAAATCTGGAACTGTTTACCTAATTTGATATGCTCCAAATTTTAGTTCAACATTCATCTTATGTGCAATGGCTATTAGTACAATGAATTGACCAGTAACCAAAATCTATGCTTGTCATTATTATTTTATAGATTGCTCCTGAAATTCTGACTTCAACCTAAAAAACGAGAAAAGACTACAAAGGGAACAACCACCCAAATGTCAGTGTACTCATGGCCATATGGATTCTGCGAGGGTTGTCAATTTACAATACAGTATAAAATCATTTAATGTCTACAGGATTATTATGACCTTTAATTGTGCATATAGGAGTGATGTTGTCTTGTGTAATCACATATAAAGGGGTCATGAACTTTTACTGCCTGACTTTGCTAATTATTTTAGCTTGTTAAGAGACCATGCAACCGACATGCCTTGAATGGTGACAAAAGATTCTAAGGAAAGTGTTTAAAATGATGTAGGCCTACATTTAACGCTTTAAAAATTGGAATGAAAAATTCTCACAAGCCACTGAACTACGTTTAAAATTTACCCCCAAACCTGAGAGGCCTTTGGTTTGCAACTGGTTAATAATTTAGCAGCCGGGCTCTATTTTATGGGGCATTAGCACATTGGCTAAACATATGTAGCCAAAACTGATCCCTTTTCAAGAGCAAGGGATGTGGCACTTTTGGATACACATGCAAAACAATGTAAGTTTGACATCAAACACAATTATTTTTGTGTGTCGAGGGTTTCAGATGGACATACTGACAAACAAAACTCCAGGTGAGAATCTTCCTAAGCTTGGACAGATAGACAAGGAAAATTTTAGATCCCCCCCCCCCCCCCCAAGGATCGTCAGTGCACTGCAAGATCTGGAATTACAAGATAGGCCTGTGCTAATGAAAAAGTCAAAATATGAACTACAATGTAAGAGAAACAGCCAGGATCAGCATGCTTGCACCCATGGGAAGTAAAAGCATTTCAAATCTGGTCACATACAGTCCATGCAGACCTGTTGTAGCAAAGTCCTTGCAGGCCTATCCCTCAATTTCAAGTTTTAGGAGTGAAAGTTCAAATGAAAGAGCCAAACTGCGATGTAAAACCCAGTAACTGCCTGGGTACTGAATTTTGAAACTTCCATCATTTGATCATGGGGCACAAATGCAAGATAACCTGCAGTCCACAGAGAATGGCGCTTTAGATCTCAAATTAAGACAGGATTTTCAATTTCTGGTTTTCCACTCCTGGGCTTTTGATCTGTTCTCAGGTGGAGACTCCTAGTATGATATTAAGGCTGCACAACATGTACCAACTGTTGCCTAATCAGGGTTGAAATATTCTCATTTCCCAGATAATTTGCTTTGGTCATGCAGTGAACAAAATAAAATTTCTTCATCTTTATAAACACTGGGAGTAATATGTATTTCCAGTGATAAACTTTGCATATTTTCTGCAAAATAGGACAGGTCAGATGTGCTAAACTGCTTAGTGGCACCTGCCAAATGTTGTGACATTTGTAATAGGCTTTTAAGGCAGCATTATTTCTTAAATCTTCATCAATATCAATTTGATGACCATTTTCTGCAGTAACGTTCAACATATTTAGCAAATGGGGTATGTCAGATGTACATCACTATATGGTGTACTCACTTCCTGCATCATGAAATTTTCATATACTGGCACTGTCAGGTAGCACAGACATAATACATGGAACTCTGAAACATAGGTAGTTGTGACTGCTGATTGTGAATAGTCATATTGAAAAGAGAAACTAGAGTATCCAATGAAAGACCATACAATTTCACATTGAAAACTGCAACGAAGTATGATGCTCTTTATTCCATTCTGTGAAAAGTAAAAATTACAAACATAACCTGCCTACTTTGGGAAATTTCTTAATGTAAATCATACCATACTTGTCATGTATCCCTTTGAATACAAAATCAAAAAATCATTCTGCATTCCACATCTGCTGTGCAGACAAGAGAATTGGGCAACAATTGACTCCTTTCACAGAGCCAGCAAAGCACCAAATTTTCTCACCTCCGGCTGAATGGAGAGGCCATCGCGGGGGTGGACACTTGTGACCATAGGGTAATGCAAATTAAAAGTACCAATCTTCAAAGTAAATCCGAGGTCCATTATAGCAACATTAAAATAAATTGTAAAACTTTTTGATTAGTATGTCAATATCTGTAATGGAGTACCTGGAAATTAACTGCCTGGTTAAACTTGTCCAATCTATCATAAAGACTCACATTGGTGTAATTAGTCATTGAAATTGTGTGATCAAACATAATAAGCATCTGGCTGGTAAGAACGGCTCAAATTTTTGCACTCACTTTTTAACCATAAGCCACTCCTTCCTCCAAGAGTACTGCCAACATTTAACAACAGTTGTCATTTTGGTGAACAAAATTAAAACAAGAGGGCCACGGGCCGAATGCTCTGCTGGCACCGTGGCTATACTGCTCCTGTTTGGGCCTGGTGCTGTGCTGACATTGCCATTGATGTCCAAGCTACACCCTGCCATTACAAAGTCACCTCTTTCAACGTAACAGGTATGGTGACCTCACAAAAAATAGGTTAAGGTTACTGATATCATATAAAATTTGGCAAGTCTAATCCAATTACTTTTCAAAATATGGAATTTATATCTTAAAACACATTTTGGCTCATAATTTCCATCAAATCAAAGCCAAGTGACGCCAGCCAGTAACAACTTAGACTTTGATCTCCCCCACAATCCCACTAAATTTGGTGACGATTTGTTAAAAAATTAAAGACGCTGAAGTGTTCACAAGATTGTCACATTTGACCTCTATGCTGCATAATATTATAGGTAGCGCCACCAATATCAAAATAAACCTAGATTTTTATACGCCTGATAAGTCCAGAAAGGTGTATTGGGCTAACTTGAAAACTATGGACAATACTGCCATCACAAGATTTTCACATTTTAGCCTGTATTATTATTATTACATGATACTATATGTGGCGTCACCAACATTAATGTTGACAAAGATTTTAATATACTGTATACCTCCTAAATGTTATATGGCCCTAACTCAAACATTGTGGGGTGCAGAGCATTCAAGAGATAACCCCGATATTCAAACTGGCCATCTGACCTTGACCTTCAACTCGAATAAAAAAAAAAAAGCCATGTTCAAAATATGCATCCCACATCCAGCTTTCAATATATATAGTCTGTCTGTTCAAATTGGGTAATAACTTTTTGAGTTATTGACGAAAAACAATTAACTTGGACAAGCCCCAGACTCCAAATTACAGGGTCATAAAACCCCAAAAAGTAGGTCACTAAGTACAGTTTTGTGTATTCTGTTATGAAGTGCAATTCTGATCTGGAGACTCAGTTCTCTTTGCCATTAATGTACAAACTACTCCCCCCCCCCCCCCCACCTGTATCCTTGCTCACCTCCGTAAGACCCACAAGTTCATGCAACTCATAGAGCCTGTTCAGTAACTATGCACATATTTGTATTCTCCTTCTTCTTCTTATTATTAAAGTAAGATAATTGACCCCTCCTCCCCCTCCCCAAAAAAATCCACATCACACAAATTATTTTGCAAGTTTTCAACTGTCAAACTTGGACATAAGGTCAGTGTACAAGATATCTGCCAGAAAACCATATCACGTTTATATATGTGTGATGGTGCCTTTTTACTGTTTTTTTTTTTAGGGTTTACACTGAAGTATGAGCTTATTGTATTCTTTTTATGACCATAATAATATTTTATTTCCATCAATTGCTAACTTAATGATTGACTTTGAAATGGCTGCTTGTACAAAATGGCTTAATCCTGAGGAAAATATTGAAACTGAGAATTTTAGTTTTAAAAAATATGTACAAGTATACATTCAACTCAAGTTGAAAGTAAATGAACCCAGACTGACTACATATTTAAAGGAATAACAACTCCCGGCAATCTGGTTGATTGTATTATTTCTCTTAATCTGTCCACTCTGGAATGCATTCTTCATTACCTTAACATACAAAAAGTGATTTTGGGCCGTCTGCGGGTCACGGCAGAATCACTGACAGCCATAAATTGTTCAGATTATAGACTGCTATTGCCTCCTGAGCAGACCACGCTTTGCTTCGGCTGCTTTCGGGGAAACTGCAGATGTTTCTTCACATGTTTTTCTAGATAAATGATTGGTTGTGACAGCCCTTGTTCACAAACCAATATTGTTTTAACAATGCTTAGCTTTAATTAGATAGAGTACCTTTTTGTACATATATACCGTATGCTTTGAAACATGTTTTATTTTTTATTATGTATGCTGCATTGCACTGTATGTTAGAGTAATTTGTATTTGCATGTGTTGATTTCTCCATTTATGGGGGGGCTCAACAAAGCTATTATTATTACCATGGGAGAAAAAAATTACAATGCAATGTTTATACTGTTAGAATGGTAGCTTGGAAAAATGTACATATATAATGTGATGTGCATATAGCATTTAAAATCTCAGCTGCATTTAAGTGTTCCTTTAAGCATGAACAAAATAAGATTTTCATTATCCACATTCTAATTTGAGAAAAAATGCTTTTAAACCAAGAATGTATAAGCCCATGTCAGCCTGCCTGATGCAGACATGCTTTTACACGCATTTCCCCTCTTGGCCACCAGGTGGCAGTACATTCAACATGGCAGCAAGGCACTTTATTTTTTCACTCATATATTTCGCTAAAAATTATAGTTTTGTCCCTCCAGGGAATTTATGTTTCATAAAAACCCTGTCTTTTGTCTTTGGATCTTGGTGGATAAATACAGTGCAGTGACAACAAACTATGCATCGTAAGGACGAAAAAGGAAAGTTTGAAATCACAATACGATTTCAAAACAAATATGTATTTGCGGTTGATTTGCATTTGTGACATTGGTACAGGTGAAGAAACAGCATTCGCTATAAAAAAATTAAAAAAAAAGCATGGATATTGATCCGGACACTTCTGTTATCTGATCCTGCTGGTCCCTGTACATAGCATGTTTTGTGTGTGTGTCTGCACGTGCTAGCATCTTTGCAAAGCAGTTCAGCACTCCCTCATTTTGTCTTTGTTGGTGATGGAAAGTCAACGGAGAGGGCCCTGTTATTGCAAAACTGCATAACGAAGGGCTATTTGACAAGCAAACCATTTGAGAAAAGTGGTTCAGTGGGAGGCAAGGGACCCCCCATGTTATATCAGAATTCATTTCTTAATGAGGGGCCTAACTAGCAGCAAGAACTGCAACTGGTTAAACATTGCTGAAATACAGCCTATGTTGCTTCTCAATTTACAGGCGCATTGCTGTACTAAATCCATCTGACCTTAACAAGGTGGACAGTGGTGTTTCTGCTTTTATTTATAGTGACCACCCATCAGAAGTGGCCTCTCTGGCTTGACCAAAGGGCGACAACAAGAAGCAGACACACGTACTGCTGTGCTACATACCTGCATGCAGCAGACGTACATAGACTTTAAACTATGTTTAGGTTGCCACACAGATTAAGCCAGGTTATTATATTCTTGTTGCTGATAAGTAGTAAATATCTCATCTGACAGGGAGGCCATGTTTTTTTTTTGTCCATCAAATTGTCAAATGGGATTCGGTTTTATTTTGTTTTTTGTCCACCTCTCTTTGTACACTATGTTGCTAGTGTCTGGTATCGCAAAACCATTTAGCCACTTGCATGCCATTATCGAGCACGCTCGACATGTAATTGAGCATTGTTTGCCACCGTTGTCAATCGGAGCAACACAAACCCACCTTCAGCCTCCTGCTAGCCTGCAATGTTTATTTACCTGCGGGCATGTTCATTTTATCGTAGCCAAACTTCAATTCTTGTGGATGGCAATTTCCATTTTGTGGGGAAAAAATCTTATCAAATAGATAAAAATGCAACAACTGTCTGTTTTTCACAATATTTTGAATGATTCAACTGTAAAATTTACCCTTAGACTTAGTTACTTTGCATCTTTCTGGTCACGATGTTTTGCATTGTCTGCCATTATGGTTTACACTCCTGGAAGCCTCAGATTTTTGTATTATTCTATGTCAAATGCTCCCTTATTGGCCAAAAAACAAAAAAATATTCCTGGGGTATCCCTACATATAGATGATTTTCGCAGGAAATTTTCACAAAAAGACTTTGATCACACAAATCTGGACACAGATAAGGGCAGAAGGGAAAATTCCTTACAGAAAGCAAGGAAAATATGCAAGCCATACGGTGATGAAGTGAAGATTTGCGTTAACACCATGTGTTGTTGATCGCTGTCTCGAATGCACCAGTTATTGATATTTTTAACAAAATTTGGTTATTTTGTTAAAATGTTTGAATGGAATAAATCTGGATGACAGTATCAGATAGAATGAAATTCATGATTGAAGGCCGGATAAAATAAAGACATACAAGGTGGAAAAATCATGCATGTGTACACTCACTTGTGTTACACTATCTTTGTTGCTTGGTAAAAAAAGGTGACCGCAAACAAAATCCGACTCCAACTCAATTTTCATCACTTGGAATGAATAACAAAAACAACAGAGCCCAGGCACCTTCAATCATGCATGTCGCTTGATATGCAAATGAGTAAAAAATTGGCCAGTGGCACATTGTGTGTGATACTACACACTGGCAGTTTACTAGGGGTCGACATTCCTTAATTAACCAACAGATAGCTGGATGTTGCATATGTAATTTGAAACTATTTTAAAATATGCCAGTGAGTTAAGCAAAAAGGAGAACTTTTTTAGCAGTACAGAAAGATCAGACAAGGCCACAAAAACTGGTATGCATGCTTGCTGTAAGTAGCCAAAAATAAATGAAATAATAATTCAGCTATGAGGCACTGTCCACTTAAGCAATAGGAGACAAATGAAATCATAGTTCTCCCTTTTTTTTTCACCTTATCATGAGGATCGCGCGTATTCATAGTTGCGCTGGTCTGTTTTGACCATGTGGGACATGCCAAGAACACGCTATCGTCACCACAGCGGAGGTTTAACAAGAAGGCCCTCCTTTCGCCTGTGTGCTCCTCGCACAAAATACCAATGCAGACAGTGATAAATGTTTCTCCAAAATAAAAGTGGCACACCTTAAACAATATTTAAAAGAAAGAGGGGTACAGTATGGCCAAAAAAACAAGGCACAGCTTGTAAAACTGGCACAA
Source organism: Hermodice carunculata (assembly GCA_964020975.1). Classification (NCBI taxonomy): domain Eukaryota; kingdom Metazoa; phylum Annelida; class Polychaeta; order Eunicida; family Amphinomidae; genus Hermodice; species Hermodice carunculata. Next base: position 42,974,099 of record OZ026626.1, on the reverse strand, counting down.
ATGGTAAGCACTCTCTGGGTAGAAACCATATCGACAGAGGACGATGCAGATCAAGTGCTACAGGCAAGACTACAGTATTTGGACATGCAAAAATGATATTGTATTGCCAAGCATCCACAGTATTAATGGGTGGAGGGAAAATTTGAGAATGCAGCCCGATGGTGAATTGCCGCATGTCACTGCCTATTTATTAAGAAACTGTTCCTGGTCGCCAACAGACATTCGGGATTATAAGTCGTCAACAGGCTTTCAATTGGTGCAAAACCACATTCATGGACTTAAGATGTGTGAAGATTACCAGTGAGACCACTGTGTATCTGAAAGGGAAACGTACAAGACAGACTTCCCAACATAAAAAAAAAAACCTGTATACAGTGTTGGGCATTGTCAAAAGAGTTGGGCTGATTCACACGGGCGGTTGCTATTATACAGCTTAAGTGTCAAAGACCCGCTGATAGTGGTGTCCCACTTCCTGCGGAATACCCTTTAATCTCGTCGCGTGATCCTGGTGGTCAAAATTGGAAAACTAAATTTTCTTAGGTTGGTATTGATGCATAAAACAAATACCAAATAACATTAAGGAAAAACACAATGTCTTCAATGCCAAATTGGTGTTGCTCATTTTTCTCCTGTAATTACATACCTCCATGTAAACATACTCAATAATGATTTTCTAATGTTCATATAACACTTTCCTGTGTTTTGAATTTTTTTCTCAATTACAAAAATAGTCCTGTTCTGGTTATATATTAAAGGGAACCCGCTAAAGAAATTAATTATTCTCATGCTTACGGACATCATGAGCACCATCTCGCAGTCAAAAAGTGATCACTTTGCAGAAATGTGCCTGCGAGACTGAGAGAGAGAGAGCTAAAGTCAAGTAAAGACACATTTGGGGACAGCAGTGCTAGAAACTCGCCTTGGTGTGCAGGTGGCCCAAAAGTTTCTGATATGTCACCTTTGATTGTTCATTTTGAAAAATTTGGGCCCCAAGTCATCAACTTGTTACAAAATGAGGTGGCCCAGCAAGGTTTTTGGTGGCATTTGGCCACTGGCAACCTCTGGCATTGCACAGACATGACACAAGTTTCATGTTGGACATGGGGCATTCAATGGTCATTTTTGCTAAATCGCTAAATCAAGGGCGTTGTACAGACACTAGATGGACAAAACCCAGGTACACATATACCGATCAGATGGACAAAACCCAGGTACACATCTCCATATACCGATCCAAAGTATTGTAAAGTTTCATGACTAGATTTTAGAGGTATGCAAGTCACAAGTTTTATGCTGGATGCAGGATGGCCAAAGGAATGGACAGGCATGGGGAGGTGTACATGCAGACACGGTCACCCATCCCAAAATGGTAGGGACACAGAGCGACAGGGTAATTCAAAATTCAAATTGATGAGATAGTGCTTGAGACTGAATGCAAGCAATTTTTCTTGCCTCTCTCTCCACAATTTATAGAGAGCTGTCAATTGCTCACCTGCACATCTGGTTTTATAATTAACCTGAATGTATAGCTCACTTCAATGTTCATCAGCAATTTCTTTCACAGGCATTTATACTACTTGATCTCTGTTCATTCTTGTATCTTCATCCAGCCATGCTAGCCACATAAGGAGTATTTTCTTGGCTGATCTCATTGTCCCTTCCCTGAGAGAGCATATGCTAGATGGCAGGTGCTCAGTCATCAGAAGAACAATGCTTTTCTAGCACTAGCTCTGGAAATATACTTTTGTAGCCAAAATGGTGAGTATCTGTAAAACCTGTTAACAGATTGTCTCATACATATATGCCAAAAAATCACAAAGGCAAACATGAAAAAAGAAGAAAAAAATAGTGTAACCACAATTATACATTTGTAACATATGGCTACAGCCTACAATAGTTATTTACAGATGATGGCCTGCTTTTTAATTTAACATCTTAAGACAGTAGAAATTACAATATTTGCTGATGTGTTAAATAGTTGTATTTTTTATATATTTTTTTTTGCCTCAGTCCATGCTCAACATGCAATAATATACTTTTGCACCGCACAGAAGGTTGAAGTGTTAGGCCTAGTTGGCACTCAGTAACTGTGTTGAAAGAAACCACATGCACAGTTTGTACTACAAAGGAAACTATATGGACTTGTTCCCTGTTACATGTGCAACACTGTCCAAATTTTCCAGTTTCAGGTCACAGTGACCTTTTCTCCCCAAAACTTCTTATTAGTGTACTGAACTCTTTGAAACTACCTGATGAACAATGAGTGGTTATCTATTCCAAATGTAAACAAAGATGCAGTGTTCTGATTCATGGTTCAAAGGGTACACAAAAACCGTAAGCATATGGCACGGCCGTTTTGGCTCACATGGTGGAACCATGGTTGGTGGTGTCGAGACTTGCGGTCACCAATAATGGCACACTAAGATCAGTTTATTGAAAAATAAGGAACACTTCATTTCTCCTGTTCTGCTTTAGAAGCCAAGGAACACACATGTGTATGTGAACAATGATAACAGATTATCATCATTGAGTCCCCCCTGACTACATGGCGCAGTCAAATCAACCAATGTGATTTTGTTTGCTTGTGAATCCAACATGGTCGCCCCGGAAATTCCATGTCAGCCTCAACACGGCCATGTTCTCACACGCCTGTGCCCTTTAATCATCATTTAGCTGTTGTTCCGTGCGCCATACCTGTCTCATTTCACTTACCATACTGATAATCTTGTTGGTCACTCATATTAAATGACACGTTGTCTTCATCTGCGCTGAAAATATAGCCGTGTTGAATGACGACATAGTCTGTATTGAACTGAGGGCGCTAAGCAGTGTGGGATAGCCATTGCGACATGGCTGTCGTGTCATGTGAACGCTTTACACACCGGCAACAATTGAGTCATATGGTGCTCCCCTGTTCAAAACAAACCCAGGCCTGGTCAAAATAACATATCAGAATAAAAAACGATACAAAACATACAAAAATCCAGACTTACTTCATATATAATATGCGATCGCCCGCTTCATTCCTCTCGCATCATCTCATTGACATGTCAAGAAATGCCGGTACATCGGGCCATGCGACTTGGTCGGCACACCCATGCTGTCAGTCGACATAAATAAACAATTTTACCACATCTACTCACAACATTTGCACATTTTTTGTCAAAAGCAAGGATACGGTTGCGTTCCTCGGGGCTGGGGCTGCGTTTGAACTTGTACTGGCGGCGAAATCGAAGGATGTTTTCTCTGTGCATTCATTGCAACGTGAAGTGAGGAAGAAAGTCCTTAGTGAAGGACCCTTCTCTTAGCTTGTTGCCAAGCTTTATCTCCTGTAAATATACAACATACGCATATGAACTGATAGGCCAAGGAATGTAGTTTCACGCATACTTACTGAAAAATGTCAAACCTCACTCAAATTGGAAAGATGTCGATGGATTTTTCACATAAATTTCAATATGGCTACCTTACTGGAGTCTGCAAGGAGACAACTTCGGGTCGCATCGGAACAAGCTTCGTTGATTCCCGGCGGTCAAAGTTGAGAGGTCAAAGGTCACGGCGCTTCAGCGTGGCATGTGGGATCGGGTATGGCATGCATGCATTACTATAACATACGAGCATGAGTATAATGATATTAATAATAACGTCATTTAGACCTCATTGCGGAAAAAATTAAAAGCATGTATGTTCATCAAAATGAACGCAATCAGTTCGTTATGCATGAGCTGAGGATGAACGTGGACAAGAAGTTGGTTTCAGCGCTTATACATTAAGCCAATAAGGGGGTCCAATTAATTAGGGGCGGGGGTGGGGTATATAGGGATAAAGGTACGATCATGTTTTTTGTGGCCCTTAAATTTGCCTCAAACAAGGTTTTATCAAGTGGCTGCGCTTTGGCCAGATCTTGTCACAAAAAAGTAACTTTTATTTTCTTTGTTGTCCATTTCAGTGTCTGTAGCAATGTCATTTTCACTTTCATCAGTTTCGCTGCCACTTTCATCTGATTAACTCTTAATTACAGGAATGTTCATTAGGCCAAAATGAAAAATACCTATTTATCCTGTAACATTGGCTAAAAAAGTTCCAGACAGGTAGGTCGGATTTTTATTTTATTTTATTTTTTTTTTTGCTCAAAATTATTGGATTTTTGGCATGCTCAATACTTCCTGAATTTAGATACAGAATAAGGCAAAATTTGAAAAAAAAGTCCATGTTTTTGCTCTTCCAACTCCAGAAAATAAATTGAGGTTGGGAGGTTTTTGGGCAGATAGGTCGAGTAACAGGACACGGAAGGGTTTTTTCGTTTGTTTGTTATGTTGTTGTTGTTGTTGTTGTTGTTGTTGTTGCTGTTTGTTTGTTTTTTTCTTCTTCTTTTTTGTTTTGCCTCTATCAAAATGTTTTGCTGCATGCCTACATGTATTCTGATTTAACAATAGAAAGAAAATAGAGAACAACGCGTGCATATTAAAATTGTTTGTATGTTGAATACCCTATACTTTTTAACAAGGCACATATGTAGTGGGTATACATGTGAACAGGATTAACTGCTAACCTGCCTTGGGAAAACTTTAAAAATTACTCTATGGTCCCAAAATGGACAACTAAATTGCGTGGTACTAGGAGACAACTTGTTTGTTCTCCAAGTTGTCCAACTTGGACAACTTCTGAAACAAATTAATTTCTACCCCTGCTTTGATTTATAAAAAAACACTATCACTAATTATGGGAAGGAAAATTTACAACCAGGCATTATGGTGGTAGGATTTCTGTCATTGATATATTCTATTGTGGGAATCATTTTCTAGCTGCCAGTATTCATGCTATCAAAGCTAAGTCACACATGTACTTTTTATCGTTTATATATATATATATATATATATATATATATATATATATATATATATATATATATATATATATATATATATATATATATATATATATATATGTGAAATACTAACTTATTTGCCCCTGTAAATTTTGTCTTTTATTTTGAGAAGTATAAATTGATCCACTCCTTGTAGAAAAAATTAAATCCGTGTGCACATATATATAAATATATATATATACATACATATATATATATATATATATATATATATATATTAATGACCCCCCTGTATGAAGTAAGTGAAATGTTGTGACCCATATCCCGAGCCCCCCGTCCCCCGTAAATAAGGGCAGCCCCCTTAGCTCGATGGATTTTAGTTTAGTTTTAAAAACATTTTTATTTCACACTGGATAGCCCAATAGTATACAAGTCGACTAATGAGGGGTTATCCAGAAAGTTGGGGGGGGGGGGGTAATAAGTTGGAGTCAACTTGTGACCCTGCAGGTAAGTCTGTCCAATGAAGTGTTATGTTATGCATTACCGTACGAGGGGCATTTCTTTTAAAACTTGGCCATCACTTACCAAGTTAGGCTTATACAAATCTTAAGTGTCAATTGACCAATAATATACATATCTTTGTTCGTACGTAACAAGTACACATGGTATCGATGGGGGAAAAAATGCACAGAAAACGGTCAGTACAAACAGTTCATTCCAGCAGCATAACTGGCAGGTGTAAAAAGCTCCGAATTAAACTCTTCTAATGATTAGGAGCTATGAATGGAACCACATGCCATATACATGTAGTGTCACATTGTGCAAAGGTCAAAGATAGACTCGACATTCTCAGGTCGAGTCAGGATTGTAGATAACTCTCCATCTCTTGCTTGGCATAATTCACGAACCAATATGGCGGTGCTCATTGCATCATCAAATGATTCTCCGTGAACTGAACAATTGATTTTCTGCATGCTGAAATTCAAGTCATGTCTGAAGAAGGAATATTTGTTTAAATTGTACTGAGGAAGTATGGCATTCAAAGAATTACATGCTGGTGAGCGACTACCTTCGAAAGCTAAGACACCGCATGCATTCACCAAACAATTATTACTATTGAATATTTTATGAAAATTTTTCACAAACCTTTTATGTATTTGGACTTCAACCGGTACGTCATTACAAATAAGATGAAGTGCTATGACTGTTATATGGGATCTTCCAAACAAACCGTACAGCTTTACGCCAGGCTGTATAGAAACTGTTTACGTCTTTGCGTGAAAAGTCCCAAAGATGGCACCCATAGAGACTCATACAATACATTTTAAATAACTTATATCTTGTTTCTGGGAATACATTACCAAATTGTGCCATAATCATGTTAACTTCAGTTTGGAATTTCCGAACTAGATTTTTCACATCATTACCATTGCGATTGAACTCCATTGTGTTACCAAGATGTTCAAAACAATCTACCAAATCAATCTGTTTTCCATCTAGATATAGACTTGAGCATTCTTTGGTGTTGCCGATATACATATGTTTAGTTTTCTGTGAGTTAAATTTAACATGAAACTCGATCCCAAACTGTGTGCATATATCTAGCATTCTGGACATACCAGAGAGGGTAGGCGTAATAAGAACGACATCATCTGCACATGCCAGGGCACCTGAGAATGTTTTACCAATGTAGCAGCCCAAGCCAGATCCTTTCAAACGTTGGAGAAGCTCATCCAGATAAACACCGAAGAGTATTGGAGACAATACTCGGCCTTGTTTAACACCATTGCTACATTTAAACGGAGCAGACACATTTTCTCCCCAAACAACGGAGATATACTGGTTGACATACATATTTAACAGCAGTCTCACTGTAATAGGACATATACCTCGTTTCAGCAGTAGGGAAAAAAGTTTGACATATTCCACCCTGTCAAACGCTTTTGAAGCATCCAGGAACACCATGTGTACATTGGAACCATTCACTTTGTAGTAATTAACACATTCAGTCGAGACAAATGAACATTGTGTGGTAGAGTGATCAGGTTTGAAACCAAATTGCAATTGAGAGGAATTCAAATCTTCATAGTTTTCACATAAAATAATCCAGTCTAGAACTTTTCCAAAAATACTACTGAGAGCTATTCCTCGGTAGTTATCAGAATCAGTCAGTAGTTTCCTTTTATTCTTAGGAATGGGATATATGGATGAGGTAAGAAGGCTGTTGGGAGCAAAGCCATGTTTCATCATAGTACAAAACAGCAAAGAGAGATAAACCTTCAGCCGTTCTGTACCATGAACGATGTGATCGGAGTAACAGCCACTATCACCATCGTGTTTGCCTAATTTTAGGTGTGAGATAGCTTGTTGAACATTTTCAACTGAAGTAGAATGAAGTGTTTTGCACTTATTTTCCTTACAATTTGTTTCAATCACCTCACCTATTTTTACCTTTAAATTTGCCATTTCATTTTCGTTGTATGGTACAGATGAATACACTTGCTCAAATTTCTCAGCAAATATTTCGGCGATCCTCTCGGGATCTGACTCGTTATCAATCATACCAGGTATAACGTTACTTTGTTTCTTAAGTTTCCTCACAATTTTCCAAAAGTCGTTGGTGTGGTTATTAGAAAGGGCTTCAGCTAGTTTATTAGCATTGCATAAATCTCGATTATTTTTCACATACCTAAGTGCATAATGATATTTAGCTCTAGTTTTATTACGAATTTCAGCTATTGGACCGCTTCTAGGTGAATTATTATTTTTCCACAAGGAATGCCAAAACAAAGCCTTCTCTCGATATGGTTTGACAAAATCGCTCCATCCAGGAACAACGATAATCGGAAGAATATGGGATATTAAGCTCTCCTGCAAGGATACACGAACTGACGATATCGTTGTTAAATGTTTGAATCTGTATATTATGATGCTGGCAGAATACATCCTCACAATGTATAGCGCCCCATGGAATCTCAATTAATCTAAGGTATTCATCAAGGGAATGTTTATAGTTGTTAAGGTTTTCCTCAGTGGCAGTGTGCCAGAGCAGTTTGGGAACTTTTGTGAGGGTGAGATTTGATTATATTCTATTGGAATATTCAAGGACATAATAATGGGAGAATGATCAGAGAGATTATCGCCCTCCTGAAGACATGTGTATTTTAAGACATTCCCATACAAATTTTCAGACACCAAAAAATGATCTATGATAGATGTTTCACCGTTGCTCTTACTCTCACAAGAATAAGAAACAGATGGTATGTCGTGGTAAATAGGGCACTTCAGATTTTCTCTATTAATAAACCTATTTAGATGTTCGTATTCTCAGAGCCTAGTCGCAAAAAATCGGTATTAAGGTCACCACCTATAATGATGTGGTCAGTATAAATTTCGTTACATTTGAATGAAATCAGGTCCAGAATATCGTCATAAAGTTTACTGTCATCGCATGGTGAATTAGAATCACATGGCATATAAACATTTATGATGCATAACTTTTTACCATTTAATTCCAATAATATGCCACAGGCACGCTTAGAATCAAACAGTATGGGGGATACTATGCATCTGATATCTTTCCTCCATAATATGGCGTGTCCGCCGTAGGGTCTACCTCGTATCTCATCATAATCACTCATACCAGAAACACCCATTGCATAGATGTGAGGTATATGTAACTCAAATAAATCAATTTGTTTGTTAAAGAGCCAGTGCTCTTGCACCAAGACAATGTCACATGTCTCTGTCAGTTTGTTGATGTATTCAAAACGACCTGCTCCATGGCCGTGTGAATTGTAGGAGGCAAGGATGAGACTAGCCATAGCAACATATATACTATACAACAAAAAATAGCATAATGGCTATTAAGGGAGCACCTCAAGACTACGATTTCTTGGAGGGACATACTTCCTGACTCTTACTCCATCAGGCCACTAAGTGTCGCTAAACAAGTCCTTGAACTCAGAGAGAGGAACGGTCAGTTTGAATGATTTAAATCTGGCATTAGGATTTGATATACAGAATAAGTTCCGTACTTCAAACCCCTTTTCCATCATATAATCCCTGACTCCGCCTGAGATCTTCGGTTTCTGTATGCGGATCAACCCTATATATGAATAAATCCCTATTGGGTTCGGGAGCACCACGAAACTTCGAAAGCGACTATAATGGGGCTTTGCTTTTCCTGTTAAACTCGTCTCCGTTTATTATCCTGTCGACGTTGACGCCTCAGTTCGTCATGAGGAAATTGGAATCAATCTGAATTAACAGAAAATCTATCTGATGATGCATCAGGGGAACTATGTACGGAGCTAGCTCTATCAATTGACAGGCGGCTATTGGCATGTCGTAGAAACGAATCGCGAGAGGATGAACGGGGTATGCCTATTGGTCTGTGCATATGCGAAGGTCCTAGTCAGTTTCCATTTGTCCTTCCTGGACGAGGGTCGTTAGCATTGTTGCCAGAAATACTACGACCAGCACCGCGACCGCGGCATCGGTTCCTGGCACCAAGTGAGATCTCATTTGGTTGATGATCAGCGGATGCAGAATTCGGATGCATTTGGGTCTGGTCATTGTGTGTACCAACCATTTGGACAGAAGGGGGGTTATTCACATTTTGACGTGATTGTGTTTTCTGCGAGTTAGAGATCACAGGGATACTGTTGACCTGAATCTGAGGCACATCCGATACCGAATGATGTGTGGTTTGTTGTGGAGAAGCAGACACCACACTAGAATAAGCTGGTTTAACGGTCATAAGTTTGTCTTTGATATCAATGTTTTTTTCGCACACCAGTTTGTCCAAGCTGATTTGGAAATTACGCTCCTCATAGCAGTTCAGTCTGTCAAGAAGAGATACATTGTTCAATTTTTTTGGGGGGGGGGGGTGAGAACAGGGTATAACACCTAAACTGAATGCATCTATTAGTACAGTGGGAGTCTTATTGGTACTATCTAATTTCTTGAAGGCTTCCAGGATATCTTGTACATTAGCTTCGCATTCAGGGCGAGAAACCGAGTCCTTTCTATTTTTTATCTGACCTAATCCAGTCACGTGGATAATGCATCGCTACAGTAGGCCTACACAAAATACGGAAAACCAGAAACAGAAACTACTACTAATGACATTTAGGCCTAAACTACGCATTAGAAGAAGGAGGAGCAGAAGAGACATAAACATTATCGTAATCATTGATGTAACCATGATAGGTTATTCGTGCATAAGTCATGCTGTGTTACGGACACTGCAGAGAGTCGTGCTTTGTTTTAATAGCTCGCCGACAGTGGAATTTGCATTTGTGAACTTCACAATTTGTTATGCACCATTATCAACAACAGATTAACTGACTTCTATATGATTACGTAGTTAAGATAATTTATGTATACTTTTGTGAAGAGAAGAAGGATAATTACAAAGATAAAACGATGGAGAGATGTAAAGATTTTAAACTGATATTAAGAAGTATATATAAGAAATCGTGGGAAAACAGATGGTGGTATTACTGGTAATGAGTGGCTCGATTATTTTAAATCGCTTTTGAACGCTAGTGGAGATATATATCTGACACTAATTTTAGAGACCAGGTACAGGATTATTTAGAATATTACGATCAATTTTGTGATGATTGTTCCAGTAATATTCCAAAATTATTACATAACGCAAGAAGAAATAAAACAATGTGATTTCTAGTCTTCCAAACAAAAAAGCATGTGGACCTGATGAGCTGGTCTATGAAATGTTTAAAAACAACAGCGAACTCAGAATACCCCATCTGCATGCTTTATTTAATATTTCGATGTTGCAGTTTTTTCCTGATGCATCGAGTAATGCTTTTATCAGTTCCCTTCTCAAAAAAGGTTCCAAAAGTAATGTAAACAATTAATGATGGATCTTATCACTAAGTACATAAGGAACATATTTATTAAAAAAGATTGTGGAAACAGATTGACAGAACGAGTTGAAGCAGAAGATTAGTGAGGGCCAAGGACCTCATAGAATTAAAAGGAAGGTGACAGTGGAATTTTTTTTTTTTACTTTACATGCTACATGTGAAAATATTTGTGTACACGGAAGGGACGTTTCTGTACATGTTGTGCATTCAAACTTGTCTAAAGCGTTTGACTGTATACCCCCGCAATCATCTTTGTATGGTTTTAATCAAAAGTGGTACTTGATATGTTTTGCGATTTATGTATGGGAAATTGAGGGCTTGTGCTCCCACACCCTGAGGTTTGACATAATTTTTTTTTACCTGTGATGGTAGAACCATACAGGCATGGATGTATGATCAGGCCTTTCCTGTTTATTTTGCATGAGGATGAATGGGTAAGTATGTGTTAAATAGCAGGATTTAAAGGTGTATTTATATCAGAAAAATATCGGAAGTGAAGGTTTCTTATATGCTGATGATTTAGCTTGTTTGAATGATGCGGTTGGAAGAATGCAAAGTACTCTAGATGTTTTCAGTGAATTTGGTGCTTAATTTTGTTTGGAGGTAAATCTATCTATATCTAACGTTATAGTGTTCAGAAAAAAAATGCGTAAAAATGAAAAATTGTTTTTGATGGTTAGAAAACTACAAGAAGTACTTCAATACAAGTATCTGGAATCGGTTATTTCCTCCAGATTAAAATGGACAAAAGCATTGGACACTGTTAGAACAGCATAAAAAGTCAATCGGTATGATTAAAACATTACGCTATGGATGTGGTGGACTACCAGTATAGATTTAACATTTCAATTATTTCCAATTTTAACCTATGCAGCCGACATCCGGGGTTTTAATTTTCATGACAAAGCATGAATGATACAGAAAGATATTTTGTTCACAGGTACCCTCTCAGACTCCAAATGAACCACTCTCAGGGAAGTGTGGAAGATAAACATGCATTGTCTGTATGGTTAAATATGTTCAAGTTTGGTTGAGAGTGCTCTAGATGACAGACGGTCGATATCCAAAATGCTGCTATACTGCTCTAGATGACAGACGGTCGATATCCAAAATGTTGCTATAATGCTCTAGATGACAGACAGTCGATATCCAAAATGTTGCAATAATGCTCTAGGTGACAGACAGTCGATATCCAAAATGTTGCTATAATGCTCTAGGTGACAGACAGTCGATATCCAAAATGTTGCTATAATATGTTGTATAGTTAAGATCGAGCAGGTAAGATAAATGGGTAACGCAAGTAAGATTATATGTCCTGGTGGTTTTGGACATGCATGGATTAATTAGGATGTAGGTGACGAGGAACTCTATAAATAGTTTTAAAAGAAGAATTATGGATATCAAAATACAAGAATGGTGCACTAGTATTAACGAAATGAATACGTTACGTACTTATTGTGGTTTAAAATCTTTGTTGGGGAGGGAAAAATATCTAGTTTGTGTTAATTGGTAGAAATGCAGAAGTGCCCTCGCCAAGTTTAGATGTTCATGTCATAACCTCAGAGTGGAAAGGGGAAGAAGAAGGAGCCTGGGTGAAGTTGAGCGTTTATGTAAATTTTGTTTAAAGGAGAGTGTTTCAGTAATTAAAAATGAATATCAGTATGAAGATCATACTGTAGACAGTATCATATTTAAGGCACCTGAGAAATATATTATGTATCCAGGACGAGACTGTATAATGAACCGACAATATTTTCCCGATGTATGGGAATACACAAACAGTACATGTACCAGTAAATGTTTGAAGAATGTACGTCTCAGTTCTATCATAATTTTTATCAATTAATTGTTTGAAAATGATCGTATGGCTCATGAAGTACACACATACACACACACATACGCACACAAATATTATTTTGGAGATCCTAATCTGTAATTATCACCTCAACTCATGTGGCATGATAATCGGTTTGTAGTTGTAGTACTTGACATTGTGGTTTCTTATTTTATATAGCCCACATTTTGTGAATCAGTATGGAGCCTGGTGCTGCATAGACGATCAGATACTAACACAGGTTCATGGAATGCAGACGGGCTGATTCAAAGGGTCAAAGGTCAAATGTAGAGCTACTGCAAACTTAACGACACTGACTTTCAGAAGAAATTAACCAATCTCGATATGTTTAGACTACTGGGCTCTCATTCATATGCAAACGAAAATTTACAACTAGACAACTATCAAATTGAATCTTTACCCGAAAAAAAGCCATGGAAAGCTAAAACATCATATTACCATTGGCATCAGAAACCCAATAAGGCCTGGCGTAAAATAATGCCAGTACAAAACTCAGAAATTATATGGATTAGACTAGGTAAGGATTTTGAAACAAATATCTGCCAACTTATATAATGCATTTATTTACCTCTGTCCAATTAGCTTGACATGAATTAAGAAACTGGACAATATTTTGAGATCCGAGAAGATGTAACTAAATGTTCTAATCTTGGAGAATGTTTTATCTATGGTAATCTCAATGTCAGAACTAGAGAGAATCATGACCATATGTTCTACAAAATTCTGCAGACCACACGCCTCTCCCATGATAGTATCGTGTTCATGATTACTCAGAAAGAAATTATTTTGACAAAGCACCTATTAACACGGTAAAAAGCTGTTAGAAGTTTGAAGGGCCTCTCGTCTCAGAATATTGAATGGTGGATTTCTTGGGGACATGAGCGGTCAGCCCACCTGTTACACTCATGTTGGGCACTGAGTGGGAGAGATAACATGCTAACCCAAAGGTCTCCACTGAAAAGAATTAAAAACATCTATATATATAACTGATCCCTGTGGTCAATTCACCCCATTTATCTTCCAGAGCCAGAGCATCTCTTCTCGAAGACAAACTTCTATAAATAATGATAGGGAACTTCGTGCAAACAGTAGAGATTTTTTTTTTTTAACGTGACGAAACTAAATTAATTCCGCAAGTCATTATTAAGCTCCTCTGTGCAGAATCATATCTATGAACTTGTTAACATTCTAACAACCCAATCCAAACTAAATAACATATTCTACTTGGCATCCAAAATTGCAAACCCACTCATCTCATCCATATATGCAGTGTGACTTTTGCCAATACGAAATGGCAGAAAGCTGCACATATGGCCATGGATTATACAAAATACTTGTTTGTGGTTACAGAAGGATGTCCTCAGTTTTATACATGATGATAATACTGTGGTACGCCATTTATTTACCGCGGTCGTGTATCAGAGCAGATATTGGTGACCAGGAAAAAAAAAACAAAACAAAACAAAAAAAAAAAAAGCAAAAAAACTTTCCCTCTGACCCTATCCCCGCCTCTAAGGCTCAGGCATTTCCCATGTCCCGTCTACACAGTCATGGGAGCCCTGATTGGGACTACCACCTTACCCTTTCTTTCCCAAAACCTGTAATTCTAATTAATTCTGTTCTCTTTTAATTTTAACAGTCCATTTCATTTCTCCCAGTACCCTTCCAGGCAGTCCTGTACAGTTCTGACCCTTTCTTTGCACCTGGTAAACCCCGCTGTCAAAACCTAAAATCCATGCCACACGCTCTTCTCCTGAGCGCCGCACTTTCTCTAAGCCCTTATGATCCTTATTTTGTCATTCCGTAAATATATTCTACCTCATCTCTCTATATGCATCACACCATACCAACCAATGATCTACCGTCTCGTCTGCCTCCTGGGAACAAACTCCACACTTGCCATCGCTACCTGCAGTCCATTTCTGTCTACTCTTGCCTAAATATATATGGTGCTATAGTAATTAATCACATATGTTTGACTGGGGTCATTTACATGGGTGGTTTCATCAATAAGGTAGCTGATATAACAATGGAACTTGTTTTGAGTAACGAGAACTAAAACCTTAACAATTAGAGTCCCAAACCAACATTTTGTGCCAACACAGATATTTTTCTTTCTTTCTTTCTTTCTTTCTTTCTTTCTTTCTTTCTTTCTTTCTTTCTTTCTTTCTTTCTTTCTTTCTTTCTTTCTTTCTTTCTTTCTTTCTTTCTTTCTTTCTTTCTTTCTTTCTTTCTTTCTTTCTCTCTCTTTCTTTCCCACTTTCTTTCGTCCTTTGTTTCGGTGTTTCTTTTTTTCTTCTGTCTTTCGGCCTACAGCTGGTCCGTAACTTTTCTCGGAGATGGCTATTTATAAGTAGAAATTCAAACTGTCACATGGCCATACCCCTATTGCTGAAATTGGTCCTCTGATTCAGAATAATTCAATATGTTCGAAATTCTGCAGAAAAGGCAAAAAAAATGAGCAATTTCAATTTATACCTAAATTCACCGAATAGCTTGTAGACTCCACACAATACACATCTTTCTTCCACTGCAATATGTAAGAGCTGGTTGTTATCCAACCGCTTTGCATGCGTAATAAATTAGCTTGCACAGTCATAATACTGTCCATGCATTGTACAATTGACTGTCTGCTTTGAAAGGTTTAGGTCTTGCAGCATAATGATGATGATGATGATGATAATAACAATGATAAATATAATGATGATGAAAATATAAATAAATAAATAAATAAATAAATAAATAAATAAATAAATAAATAAAGTAGATGAATAATTAAAAAAAATTAACCATTATGTGGCAACTTAAGCTCTCAACAAAATGTGAAGAATTACTTATAGTCCATGTTAAACAGATAACTGATGAGTGGTCCCATCACAATGCTGCATGCTATATCAACAGTAGGAAGAAGCATTGTGCCTGGGGCTATCTGATCCAGGCCTTCATGATCCCAAGAGACCGCTGGATCTCTGTAGAGAAGCCTGCAATTATCACCCCCCGCCCCCCGCCATCACAAACAGCACAGCAGTGGGTGTAGGTTGGCTTGACCACTCAAAGCATGACAGTTCAAGATGTCTGTTTTGACAGCTTTATGGGTTTCGTAAC
The DNA here is from genome assembly GCA_964020975.1 of Hermodice carunculata. Taxonomy (NCBI): domain Eukaryota; kingdom Metazoa; phylum Annelida; class Polychaeta; order Eunicida; family Amphinomidae; genus Hermodice; species Hermodice carunculata. The sequence goes on along the minus strand of OZ026626.1, from coordinate 42,958,414 downwards.
CACAGAACTAGAGTGTGGGACGATTAAGTGTGAGGATCAGTGTCATCCCAGTGATTTGCTCAAGCCTGTAGTGGTAGATTTGTAATGTTTCTTTTTTACTTCTTGAGGCTTGTGAGATGAGACCCGTTCTTGGTACTCTACTATCTCATCAGTTATTGCATTTTTTTCACTTTTCTGTTTTCCCTGAGCGACAAAGGAACAACAAAGACAGTTATGTTTTGCTTGTTGTTATTTACCCTTGAATTACACTATCATGCATACATTGTGTATGGCTGTATAAGTAACCTTTATTTCTGCATGTACTTGCTCCTCCATACTTTGAAGCGCCAACCCTCTCTGGAGTGGGCACCTCCCTCCAGTTGTCACTTTTTACTAATCCCAAGGGTGTCCTTTATTGAAAGCTTTCACTGTTCAAGTAAACTTTTCAATTGTGTGTATATCGGAATATAACTTTTGACAATATTCAAGTTTTAAGATGTGAAATTCTCCAATTGACATTATTGTAAATGCTACGAGTTTATATGCTTCATCAGATGCACCAATATGTATATTCGTACCAGCAGCAGTTGGGAATACGTATGCACACTTCTCTTTGTTATAGGTTTGAAGATATTCAAGATTTAAAGTTTGAAATACTTCCAATATTCAAAGAAGTCAATGTATGATTAACAGTAATATCTTACCTTCTGAGCACACAAAGTGATTTGCTTATATATATATATTTTTTTTTTCACAAAATTATCACAAAGAGGCGTATCAATCCAACCTCAATATTTTAGGTTGTTACTGTACGTGCATTTATTGAAATGAAAGTAAAGGATGTAAATTTTTGATTTCGTGCTAATTGAACATACTTGTGAACTTTAGATATTGGATATTATTAAATGTATTGTAGACAGAGGTATCCATAGCAACATCAACTGGCTTGTGATGCAGGTGCGTCAAGATACGTTTGATTATCATTGAACCAAAAGTATAAAGCATTTCAACTTTTTTTTTTTTTTTTTTTTTTTTAAATTTTCAAGGCACACAGATTTGCTCTGAGCAAATCGCATTTTTCTGGTTTGTTTTGTGTCTGTGTGTTTTCAAGATGGTTGTTATCAATTTTTTAAGCACTTTTAACCTGAGCAGGTCTGCGAGTAACAATAAGTTCTGTTCCAGGCATTTTTAACAAAGGATCTATCAGACAAATCAGTTGATCCACAGACTTTGCACAGATATTCACAAATGTGGCTAAAAGTCACTAAAAACGAGTATCGCTGATGGGGTGCACACTATGCGTAGGACAACCAAGAGAAGGGGTATCGTGGTTAAAGACAAGCAGAAAAGACAATCATAGCTCACTCCCCCCCCCTTTTTTTTTTCCCAAACACAACTAAAAAATTTTGTGATACGTGCACTGTGTAGGTCTGAATAGATCAAGACGACAACACATAGATGACCATAGATTGCCCGCAAAGCAGACCAAGTTCTGTGTTACTACAGCGGAGTAGACAACATACGCGGCTTGGGTCTGCTTTGGAGGCAAATGCACAGAAGCCGGGAATAGAAACTCAAACAAGTTATAAACTCAATGATAATTTAAAAGTTCTGGTGAATGAGAATATCTGAAATTAAACTGTCGTTTACAAAAGTGGGGAAAAATACCAAACTAAGAATTAGTGAACGCGATTTTAAAATTGAGACAGGTAGATACAATGGAAGTCCACTTGCAAATAGTCTGTTATCTGTTATTGTCAGGAGTCTGAAAGAGACGATGAAGCACATGTAATATATATATATATATATATATATATATATATATATATATATATATATATATATATATATATATATATATATATATATATATATATATATATATATATATCCAGAAGCTCGTGGTATGAAAAACCATACCAGTATAACTACAACATTTAACACACGCGGGAAATTGTATTTTGAATGACAGGCTATTATGATGATCAATAATGCAATCAAACATGTTACAAATTTTGTTCTTCAATGGTTTACCGAAGCGCAAAGTTATAAGTACGCTGGAGAGACGTGTGATTACTGTGAGAGATTTTAATTTTCTCATCAAGTCTGCACTTATAGACAGAGTAGTTAGGTTGCTTTTCTTAATGTATGTGTATTACAGACGTATCCATTGTTCAGTTAGTATACGTGGTGGCTGTTATGCTTGACATAACCTACTATCCTGTTACATCATTGCCAGATTAAGGAGACAAACGACTGCTTACGTCACTGAAATATCTCGACCTGAGTGCGTTGGATTTAATTTGTCCAAGGAAAACACACATTTTCCATGAGAATATGTTCACAGTGTCAGAATCAAAGTATCTTCCATGCCATTCTTAAATGTTGCATTCGTCGGAGGGGGGGGGGGGGTATAATTCTAATTGTGTTTGACATCGACAAATTTAAAAAATAAGAAGATTCACATAAAGAAAATATATTGAACGATCATATGTTTATAAGGTAACATTATTTTATTAAAAAGATTATTTTTGCACTTACGGATGATCCGTGATGAATGTAAATACAATTTCAGTCACAGGAAACATGTCATTCACGATGTACAATTTTTATCTATTTTGATCCGCTGTTCAAGAAAAATGCCTAGAAATAATCTGTGTGCATTGGCTCTTTGTCCTTTTTTGTTCTGTGTAGAAGGGACTTGTGTGGGCATATCGCTATCAGATGTTCCACATGTTAATACTTATCTTACCACTAAAGCTTCTCGTTCAAGAGGGTATTTGTGTAGCATTCTCTCTGCCCATGCTAATGTTAAAAGAATAAACCTCGGAGACAGCATTTGGAAAAGTGTTATCCTGCCGTCTGTAACACATGCTTGTGTTGTGTGGCTAAACAATACAAAGAAAGCAGTTGACGCCATTAGGTCAATTCAATACACAATGGCTAAAACTATTTTACAGTTACGCTCGTCCCCGGCAGCTGTCGCCACATTGGGAGAGCTTGGCTGGCTCCGACTCAAGGCAAAGCAAGAGTTAAGAATTTCCATCATTTGAAATTTGATACACCCGAAACAAGTATATGTAAATGGATTTTAATGATATGTGTGAGGAATATAACAATGCAGGTTTATGTACTATTTGGCCCTATGTGACCGAAATCAGACAAATTTTCGATAACGCTGGAATCGATCGTGCTTTCTCATCCCATGGTGATAAGTGGCTTGATAGTTTTAACAAACGTGCAATCGAAAGTCATATGATGGAATATGTTTTAGAAAATTGATGACAAAAAATCTCTTTTCTGGTATAGAGCCCTGAAGAGATCTATTGGTGACTATTTGCTCGCCACAGACAACTTTGGTGGAGCCCGCCCAAAAATTCATGGCGCATACAGCATGTTTGGGCCAGGGAGAGGATAGAGAAAGGTGGGGTATGTCTGATACGGTAAGTACCACCTGTCAATGCAATAACGATGATCTTTCTCACTTGATGTTTTTATGTCCAAGTTTAAACTCCACAAGACTGAGTCGTTCAAGCAATTAGAACAGTTACTGAAGGATAAGGATTTTAGTTATGCATGGCAACCTTTTATGACGTCATCTCTGTACTTAAAACTTCCTTCTTGGTGACAAAATTTTAGTTTTGGCGATGAAGTAGGATTTCTATTGGATGATGTATGTGTAAGGTTTTTAGTTGAAGCACGGCGTTTAGGAGGGAATCCTCCTATTCCTACCTGTTTGTAATATGAAACCAAGATTTCAATTCTTCTGAAGACTGTATATATATATATATATATATATATATATATATATATATATATTATATATATATATATATATATATATATATATATATATATATATATATATATATATGTATGGACGCACCGTGGGTTTGCCGCTGACCACTGGTGACTCCGATATAAAGGGGTACATGTAGTTTCCTCAATAAATTATATTGAAAATATACCATATTCTTCTTTCCCAGTAACCGGTCTCACATAGGTATAGACTGTAGGCCGCAATTATTTATTTATGTTGCATAAGTTTTTTATTTTCCTTTATGTCACAGCTTTAACCAGTTTGTGACTGTCACGAAGATCCAGTCTGATTGGCTTGGGACGAATGACGTCATTTTCCCAACTTACCACAATTCGTGTGCCCAAATGGCATGGTTGGATTGGTACCGCATACAAGAACAAAATCGTGTCACTTTCTCTTTATGTCGATTTTTTTGATCTTCACCTTACCTCAACTTTGATGAGAAATCCTCTTTTTTATCTGCCTTTTATTATTGATCAAATGCTTCACTTTTACATAATTTATAATAAATAACCTTATTGCACTTTTTACATGTTAAAAAAATCCATGCAAGCTTCGTATTTACATCTATTAAAATAACCACTTCGTACTTCGTTTTGTACCCACATGGAACTTGGAAGCATCTGTTAGATTACTGTGCTATCCGCAACAATTGTCACTTTGCTCAATTCTGAGTAGCAAAGGCTTAGTCGTGTAGGAAACAAATGACTGTTTTTTTGTTTGTCTTTGTTTTGTTTTTTTGTTTCATGCTTGTAGGTGTGATTTTGATCAGTCTTTGAATAAAAGCAAGGCTGGGCCAATCCGCTGCAATTCTCAGGATCCTGTTTACGTGCGGTCACAACCATTCAATTTTTCTGCAAATTATTTCTGTACGCCTTAAGTTTGATTATAAATTTTCTTGGACACCGAGAGATCTAGGCGTACAACCTTCAGTCAGACTATGCCTCACATGAGCTTTTGCCCTTTTCATGTCGAAGAGTTCAGGTATTTCAAATTATGTAAATTAGAGCCATCTTCCAAACTATAATTGATAGAGTTGTCGACCATGGGAATGTCTATCGATACTTTATGATCCGTTGAGCTTCCGAAAAATATTGAACAAAAATTTGTAAAATTTTTGATAATGTTGGCTGAGGCATTTCAAATTTTATATATTGATTTTCTCTAAAAACGTAAGAGCTTGACACGTTATTGCAACTTTTACATGTAAGCTATCGACGACTGTGAATCCAATAGACATCGAAGCGGGTTATTTTCATCACTTGCTTACATACCGTGACAACGAGTATCTAAGAATGCATACAATTATGATTATGATCATTTTCATGGATGACCGAATGGTTTGGTCTACTCTGCATGTCATATGATAGTTTCTGACAAACATATCTCAAGAACATCATGTGTAGAGCCACAGTGCATTGCCAATAGGCATACCATTTTAATTTGTTTACTTACACGTGAAGTCACCTTGGTGTGTGGAAATCATATACATACATACATACATACATACGTATATACATATATGTATATATATATACTTACACATATATATATATTTATACATACATACATACATACATACATACATACCTACATACATACATTGTGTGTGTGTTTACATACACAAAATTCATGTCATGGTCATTTAATATACAAACAGCATCGATGTTACACACACACACACACACACACACACACAAATATATATATATATATATATAATGCCAGGTCAGTATCCTAGTCGTGTTTTTTTGTTCTGTGTCAAACAACTAATATATATATATATATATATATATATATATATATATATATATATATATATATATATATATATTGAGAAACTATGACTGGTACACATCCCTGGTATTACTCATTTTTAGTGAGAACCACTATATCGGATAAACCGATTTACATTTTATTTCCTCACACAGTCAGCAAGTGCAGATTATAAAAATGGAAAAGAACAGAAAAAACTCATGCAAACAAACCGTATCCATTCCCCAAACAACAATATAAAAAACAAAAGGACCATGATTGTTCTTTGCTCAGTGTACATGGGCTTAATATCCTGAAAATCAATGAAACATGAAAGAGCAAGTGAAAGGCTGCTGGTGAGTTAAACTACATGTACGCGCACATACATATATGGCCATGCTAATATCCCTAGAAGCCATGATAAACGTACTATTATTTGTGATTATAATTTTACATAAAAATATACAATAAACTGATAGCACTAACTCCAACTGGCGAACAAGTGGTGTGGGCAAAATTATGGTTCATTCCCAATGAGAACTGAAAAATGATACGGTTCACACCAAAACGTTAATAGTTGCCAACGGCAGCATCACTATTTTCAACAAATTAAAGTCTAGGGGCCTCAAGAAGTGATCTTTTACAATTTGGAATAAATTTATTAAGCAGTTTTAAGTGAAAAACTTCTCAGATTTTGTACAAAATTAACAGAAATTCATTTCAATTTTTACAAAAATATATGCGCATAAACTCATCAATAAACTTTGTAGACACATACCTAAGGCATATCTCAACCATGTTAGAAGTATATCCGCTCAAGCGTTATGGAAATTACTAAATATTCATACATTTTGACTCGTGTCCCTTCACATTCATCCTTCTAGTACCATGCTCACAATTAATTTTATTGATCATCATGTCAGAGAGAGAGAGAGAGAGAGAGAGAGAGAGAGAGAGAGAGAGAGAGAGAGAGACAGAGAGAGAGAGAGAGGAAAAAATGTAAAAAAAAAAAAAATTCCTATATGCTGAGCTGACAAAGGATTCAGCTGAGCCGAAACATCACCGGTCTGCTTTTCAGTCTGTCAGGTGACATATCCAAGTATGCACACGAAAACTGATTTTCGCATAATACTAGTATTGGTTTTATTTGACTGGTACCTCAAGACAATGTCATAATAATGTGTATCACATAAACATCTGTTTCAACTGTGTCTGCATTTGGTAAACTATGACTCCACACTGGACAGGGGAATTTTCTTCAGTGTGCAACATTATCCAGGACTGGCATACAACTGGGACTATTTGTAGATATTAGTGCTTCTGTAACTGTTAATATTTGTGTGTCTCGAGGTATCCAGTTGCATAAAATCCCAGATTCGATTTACTCACACCTACTCATTCAATAATCATTCACACCCCCAGAAAACCATGTAAAACAAATGAACATATTCAACAAAGACCAGATTTATTCATTACAAAAACTACAACAACAGGACCCCGAGGATCCTGTGTCCCGCTGACCGAAAGCGGCTGCTCCCGCAACTGCAGACTTCATTGCTCCATACATGTACTGTACGTGTATTTACAAATAGTTAACGAAATGTCGATATTGCCCACATATTAGCCACAATGACAGTTTGACCTTTCAAGGTCATTCACAGTCAAAACTAACGACACGAAAAGATATCCAGCGAGTGCTTCCCAATTTATGTTTCATAACAATGGACCCAGGATCCGTCATAACTGTAAATATAAGCCAATATGCCAAATTGACCTTACCATGTCACTCAAGGTCCACACTAACAACACCATCAAGCACAATATGGGTACTTCCCTATTTATCTTAAAGTAGCAGCGATGGGCCTTGGGTTGATCATTATATCAAGACATAAAGCAACGTGTCAGATTTGCTGCTGTCCCTATAATAACAGCACTGACATGCACTACATTACTTCACCAATAATTAGCGATTTGGAAAATTCTTATAAAACAGGAAATATCAGTACCATTAAGTAGTCAACAAACTAAGTTGAGATCGAGTCAAGGTACATTCCCAGCAGTTTGAAGAGCATCCAACAGGCTGTGTGAGAAGAGTTAAAAGTAGAACAACACACAAAAATCAATTCAGGAAAAAGAAAATCTGCAACACCATTAAGTGAACAAATTAGGTTTAAGCAGTCACCAGAAGTGGCCCTGTGTAATTAAAAAAAAAAAACCCAAAAAAACAAAACCAAAAAAAAAAAAAAAGAAGAAAAACTAAGGAGAAAAAAAAACAACCCGCAACTGGTGGAACAGGTCTGCTGACGATCTTTTAAAATTTTGCCAAACATTGAACTAAAAAAATTATTTAAAAAAAAAACAATCACGGGAGCATGATCATTTGGATAGACTCAGTAGAGATACTCCAAATGTAAATCCCATAAAATTTAAAGTGAATTCTACTGACAGTTTTGGGGAAGTCCACAATATCAATAACCATTGGAATCCCCATTGACTTATATTTTAATAAAAGAGAGTGTAGGTATTCGCCGATAAGAACCTGAGTTGAAAAAAAAACATCAACAATCATAGATCCAGAGCAATCGGCACCCAGATGACAGCTTTGTTTGATTCCTCCATAAGGTACATTTTCACAGTACTTCAGCATAAGTGAAGTTATGGTTTTGGAGAAATAGAAATTAAAATCGCAGCGCCATCCTTTGAACAAAGTAAGGTTTACGGGTACCCAGAAATGTCTCTGTGAAATTTTAAGGGAGTTTCCTGGCAGTCTAGCTCAGGGAAGGTATTAATAATTTTGCGAAAATAATCATAATTCAAAATACAAAAATCACTTTGGCATGACCATCTACACTAACTTAGGAGAAAAACGCTCAAGCTACATTCCCATCAAATTTGAAGTGAATTCGACTGGCGATATTGGAGAAGAAATAAAAAATGTGAATTACCATTGCAACCCCCAACTTCCCTTTACAGAGAATAGGAATGTATGTACTAACCGACAAGAACCTGAATTTTAAAAAAAATGATTGAAAAACAAACAAACAAATCAGGTATCCACAGCAATGACCCGCAGTAATCAATTTTGTTTGACTCTTCTGCAATCTACAATTTCACCATGTTTCAGGATAATCTAAGCGACGGTTTTGGAGAAGTAATAAAAGATTTAACATACCCCAATAACTTACAAAATAGAAACAAAATTGCAGTGCCGCCTGTTCCAAAAATTAAGGTCGATATTCAGAAGTGTGCCTGTGCAATTTTGTGCAGAAAGTATAAAAAAATATCTGAGAATCACTGGAGCATGACAATTGAAACACAGTTGGTGATCCACTTTTTCACAAGCAAACAAGGTGAGGGGGTCGTGGATCAATTGGTATTACATTACATCGAGGTAGGTACGTGGACGCTATACGTGACGTCATAATGTCAGAAATATAAAACTGTTAGTGTTACGTGACGTCACTATGTCACAAACATACAGCTGTGAGTGTTTAAGAGAGCAAGCAGCACCAGCTTTGTGATCATGCTGCTGTGAGCAAGTATGGGCAGCGAGTTGATGAATTGAAGTTACATGAGCTTCACCATCTGAATCCTCTCATGATTCCCCTCCATCACGGCAACTCCCCTGCCCCTTTCTTAGTTGAGCCCTTTATCGTTCTATGGGCATAGACAATGCATCATTGCATGGGTGTGAAGCTTCCTCCCCTTTAAGAAGTTGGGAAAGGTACATTTCGATGGCAGTGGTCTCTCATGTGGAGATCCGCTATGACAGCAGCCTAGATCAAAATCACCAGAGACTATGGTGGTGTGATACATTTCGAAGGCAGTGATCCTTCCCGCTTGAATGAAGAATCGGTATGACACCAACCAGGATCAACATCACAAGTGACTAGTATGGTGTCTGGCACACTTCGATGACAATATGGTCCTTCACGTTTGAATGGAGGGTTGCTATGAAACCATGCAACCAGGACCAACATCACCAGAGACTATGGAGTCTAGTACATTTCGATGGCAATGGTCCTTAACGTGTTTGTGTGGAGAGAGCCGTTATGGTTCCAAGCTGGACTAACATCACCAGATGAGATACCATAGTATCTGGCAAAAATACTGACATCGATTTGGTCAAAATTGGCAGCGAAAGGGTCAACGGGTTAAACACTAAAACAGCTTGTTCCGTTGCAATGGTACGTCAGGGTGGCATACTTAGGCCTAGAGGCTAGAGGTTACCTCATGGCTAAATCAGTATCCTACCCGGTACAGTTCCCCTGAGAGCCTGTATCCTCTAGTCTAGAGACTTGAAGGGTCGAGGGACGATACAGCTCGAGGGGGAACTGTACATACTACAGGGTAGGAATAGGATACTGATTTAGCCATGGGATGATCTTTGTATCCTAAATGTATATGCCATAATTAGACGAAAAAGGCAAATGCAGCTTTTCCTGGGATTATGTGAGATGCTACACACCTATTCAGTAGCCAAAGCATACAATTTCTGGTTCATAATTTTGTTTGAGAAAAGCCCACCTCCCCTTCAGGAACAAATAGGCCTAAAGTTAAACTACTGAAAGTCTGAAGTAGTACTAGTACTGTCCTGTCAGGTCATGCATCTTGTGCGGCAGGCACCCTTGCAACGTGAGTGACGTCATGGCGCAAAACGTCATTACAGTCGCTGTTTCCGCAAATATAGAACGTGAGAAATAACCCGGATATACTGACTGTCAATGTTCTTTAATGGGGAGATTGTATTTCCCTTGGGAAGATACTGGCTGTTGCTACTGTAACATTTTCCATGTATTCTAATTGGACAGTTTCAGTAGCTTCCCTAATTTTGTTATCGGTATGTCCCTTGACTGAGAGACACGGTATGCTACAGGAATAAAAATGCAGTATGAGGGCAGTTTTAATGTCTACATTTAGGATACTTAGGCCTATAGGTATTTAACAAAATTAAAAACAAATATTTATTTGTTGCCAGAATATAAGATGGTTGTCAGCAATTTTTTCCTGTAAGGCAAACAAATTGTACTTGAACAGTTTTAGTCTTATTGTACATGTATTTTGTAGCAGGATTTTATGGGAGAACAAAACTGGACAGAACGGGTTACCTTGGGTAAATATGTTCTAATAGAGAAAGACAAATGAGTCTGAAAATTATAAATTTGTATTCAAATGTCTCTAAAGCAAACCTAATTTGGTTAATTAACATGGTTAACAAAATAGCTGAAGTTGTTTTCGCTGTTCTTTGTCGGGAAAATAATTAATGCAAGTACATCACATGACGTAGTATTGCTTGCATAAATGCTCAAGCGTTTCCCACATCTTCTGGACTCTTGGTGGAAAATAGATTGGCTTCGTTCAATCAACATATGATTTTAGAATCACTTAGCCGAAGTTTTCTCATTCTCTCTACTCATTTTGATTGGACTTTCATTCGGAGTTTATGTCAGGTGATTTTCAACATATGATTTCAGAATCACTTAGCCGAAGTTTTCTCATTCTCTCTACTCATTTTGATCGGACTTTCATCGGAGTTTATGTCAGGTGATTTTCAACATATAAGTTTAGAATCACTTAACCGAAGTTTTCTTATTCTCTCTACTCATTTTGATTGGATACTCATTCGGAGTTTATGTCAAGTGATTTTCAATTTCATTTAAATTCATGACAAGGATTGTATTGGATTTGTTTTCGAACTTCACGTTCATTGTCTTTTCTAAATTCTGGTGACCTCTCTACAGTCAAGAACAGCAAGCGAGTACTCAAACAGACGTTCAAATAGTGATCATAGGTACAATAGATTACATACACATTGATTATATAATTACAATACATTACATATTAGCCCTTAAAATCCGGCTGGTGTTGTGTGAACAAAATCTCATCAGGTCCGGCTGATGCTGGCTTCATTATAGAAGAAAAACATATTCCGACTCCGGTGGGACTCGAACCCACAGCCTCCGAATTACCACTTCCCATTAGAAGTCCGACGCGCTATCCATTGCGCCACGGAGCCAGTTCTGACTGAGGTATTAATCAACGACTTTAAATCCAACTTGAAGCCACCCTGCAGGTATGATCTGCCAGAAATGTTGGGTATAAATCGCTCAGCAGAAAGTGAATTGGAGAGTTGAAATCCACAACTAGAAAATGAACATTTCAAAAAAAGAAAATTGTTTTTGTTTTTTTCGTAGTTTTAAAACCGGAAGCCTTCACCGACATCAGCATTGAAATGCAGATTTGGGTGGCAGTAATTTTTCACATCAAACAATGTCACGTTCTATTTAATTAGAAACCACCTGTGCTTGAATATGGTCGATAAGCATCATTCTGAGGGAGCTTATCTGTGACAGATGTGATGAGCCATCAATGCACAAACACCAATACAATGTGCACGAATGTTTTCTAATCATTGACTGACATTCATGTGTATACAGGAGGGGATAGAATAATTTCCATTATAATGAGTGAAATGTTTGATAAGGTTGTTTTGTTCTCTTTACAGGTCTAGGCTACTTCATTACAGGTATCGGGTTATGCATTTGTGTTCCTTTTGTCTGCTTTTATAGATTTGCCAAGGTAAAACAGCCTCTTTTTGATAAGCTGATCTTGAAATCCTTATGTTGCCTCCTTAGGATGTGACCAATTGCCGGGTATAATAAAATAATTTGAAAAAAAAATGCAATATACATATATATATATACATATATATATACATATTTATATCTGTGTGTGTGTGTATATATGTGTGTGTTTACAAAAATCATTTCCCCTGAAACCTGATTCAAAAGAAATCAATGTAAGTGAACTAAAATGACATTTTCTTCTTACACATGGAGTCAGGTACTGTGCAGATGATTACTTTATCAACCAACCTTTTGGCCTGTTTCACACAGTTCCAAAAGCTCCTGATGGTTAAAGTAGTCTCTGGTTGGTAGGATTATTTGTACCCACACATATCCCAAATGATCCCCACAAACAACACCATATTGTTTAACATGGCGCTCCTGCAGAGACAGGTGTGAAATATAACCTCGAATAGTTTCTGATCCGAAAATATTTTTAAGTTTTGCTTTCCCGAGAAGCAAGTCAGGTCTACACCCCTGAACAATTCGTCAGTAAGTATACATTCATATATATATATATATATATATATATATATATATATATATATATATATATATATATATATATATATATATATATATATATATATATATATATATATATATATATATATATATATATATATATATATATACAGAACAACCACTGCAGTGGGTGGTGCAGAGCGGGGAGGGGGCATGCAACTGTTTGCTTCCATGAGGCGGTGGATAATAGGAGGAATTCATAAGTCACTGCGGACCTGTTCTTGCTACCTATGTCGCTAGGCAACAGAATTCTGCCTCAACTATGATGAGGGCACTTTCATTAATTTTGTTACCGAAAGATCTAAAAATTATACTTTCTCTTCTAAACAAATGAAAAATTGTGACCATTTTAAGCAGCTGTTTATGTTTTGAACCACATGAATGTCTTTTCTTAGGCTTTTGCTTTTCTCAGATTGCTAGTTCTTGGTGCAAAACACATTTTGCCCTATAAACTACATTAATCTATCCTCCTTCCTGTCAAGTTCCTTGTTGCAGAATAGAGGGCAGCACATAACCACAGTTACTTATGAATACCTACAATTTGAAGGAGGCACATTCAGTGCATTCATGACCAATGTAGCTTCAACCCACAAAATAAAATGCACAATAAAATTCTGGTCGAAATTCATCCAACTTCCACTATAAACCAGTCACATTAATGTTCCCTCTGTAATAAAATCAGATAAATACACAATATGAACAGAATGAAACCTTATTCAGTTCAGTATGTCTTTAGAAACTTGGATAGAAAATGGTGCCCCAAGCGTGGTTCTCTGTCTTTTTTCCTTCAAACTTATACTCCCATTCAATCGAAAGCTACATGAAGCTCGCATGGTGGATTAATGATATACTTAAAAAAAAAAGCTTCCAAGAGGTCGCGGGACATGTATATTTGGAAAATAAAACTTGGGAGGGACAATTTATTAAACAAGCATGGACATTTCTTTGCTTCTTCATTGGACAACTTTGTATTGGTGGAAACAAAACCTTTGCATAAAATCAGTCAACATGACAATACCTTGGTTTGTATGAGATGTCATCAAAACGTCAATATGCGATAAAGAACTAATCTGTTTCACTTAGGTGACAAGGGTAAAAAAACTGTTTTTTTCCCTAGCACAGAACCGATGTAAAATAAATTTGTGAAGGAAGAATATCGTTACCTCGTTGACCCGCCTGGGGTCTTGACTTTGTCGGTACTGAACTGAAAGTACAAGATCAGCAAACAGTCAATTTTATTATAGTGAAATTTCTTTATTTGACAGTTATTATACAATATCATAGTCATACATGCATATGGGAGTCATGTATGCATATTGCAGAACAGTACAGCATCAATTTTTGCTTTGTAATATGTCGAGAAGCCGGGTTTTTTTTGGGGGGGGGGGAGGGGAGGAGCTAGGCCCGCAGGGATTTCTTTTAAGTGTGGAATTCTGATGGCTTTTCCTCGTTAAAAGGTTAAAAGGTGTCAACCGCTTTCATTTGCGCGGGTTGCGCACAAGAGTGAAACGTGCTGTGAGGAAAACAGTTGCCCAGGGGCATGCTGTCTTGAGAAGTCTTACCAGTATGTCTGAATTCAAAATATTTTGTACAAACGTTCAAGCAAATGACATTTTACATCAGGGTACTTTTGGACGATTTTAGCCTGAAGGAGGTAAACCAACATCTTTCTTTCTTGCTCTCTGGGTACAAACCATATGGGAGTCATGTATTCATATTGCAGAACCGTATAGCACCAATTTGTGCTTTGTAATATGTCGAAAAGCCGATGTATATGTACTTTCCCATGGCAAACTTGCAACTGTGGTTGCAAGTTTGCCATGGGAAAGTACACACACACACACACACACACACACACACACACACACACACACACACACACACACACACACACATACAACGTAGTTCTTAAGACAAAGTCTTGTTTAATGCCATCTTCGTAAAGGAATGAACTGTTGAAATACCCCGTCTTGCCATGCGCTGGCTGTGCACCACGTCAGCATGCTGTGGATCACAGCATATGTTTTTCAGTGGCCAGCGGAGTAGCAATCGTAATTAGTTGTTCATGACAACATGCTATCCTGGAAGTACCATATCTAGCTTCGTTTAACCAGTATCGGAAAAAATAAAAGTAAAAAGTGAAATCAAACGAAATTAAATAAAACGAAGAATCTCTTACTATTGCCTCCTGCAACGCCATAAACGTTAAGACAGAAACAGTTCTGGGACGCAGTGCGTACGTGGATTTTAAGATACTGTAAATGACTTATTTTCACATCTATAATTTTTTCACGGTTTTGCGCAATCAGCAAAATAAGCGAAAAAAAGTATAGCGAAATTAATTGAATGGATTTACACTATGCTGAATAATAGTTGAACAAACAGGCAAGGGTAACAGCTTTGTTTGTCTTATCATTAACTGTCATCACCACAGGGACTCATGACAACGAGTCCCTAACGGTACTGCATACACAATTTAAACCTGAAATTAATCACCAGTTTCCTTCTGGACTTGGATTTTGTACCCACTGTTCTGTATTTGGTCTTTCGTTTTTCATATTTATTGATTAAAAGGTATATTATGGTTTCTTTTCTGTATGTAAGTACACTTTAAATACATCAAGTCAGTTGTTCCGATGAGGTTTTGTTTGCAGTACGCTCATAATTGTACAATGCGTGGCAAGACGTGTGCAGTCATACCAAGGTTGACGACACTATCATCCCAGACGCCATTATAGACATGTTTGTTATGTGGCCGGATGTTGTCTCTTACCGACAGTTAGATTACAATTACGTGTTGTACAGTCAGGTCTCTATAAAATGTGGGACTAAAACATTATGGTTCTTGCAATTGCACTGCAAATGTTTTCCTTTCCACGTACATATATGTACATTGGAACAATAATGACAACAGAAAGTCTGACATAATATTAGATTGTATCTCGGTAATGGTGGATTCTAGACAGGTTGTTACTCTTAAGTACTAATAGGAAATTAAACCATGCCTCTTTTGTCACTGCCAAGCATTTCTTCTGCATATGTTTCCAGTTTAATCGCTGTGGATGTCTCTTGTTTGAGCACTACTTTCTGTGACAAAAATGCTGGACTTCTAGTGTTTTCTCTGCTCCATTTCGGAAAAAAAAACCATACCAGTACGGCGACGGCAGGATTTGAACCCGCACTGATTTCCACAGGTTAAAGTGTCTGCTCTAGCCTCTACAGCATCCAGTGACCTGGTCGTTGAGGCACGTTTGTATCGTGTGGATCGTGCCAAGGAAGACCTGGCACGTGGGTGCATAGGCAGGTCAAAAACTAGTTCTATACGGTTTCCTGGATTAAAGTGGTGAAAAGGGTTTCCAACTATAAAATTGTGCCAGTGACAAAAGAGGCATGGCTTAAATTGGAGATACCACTTGTTATTGGGATGTATTCTGAAACCCTGTATTATAAATCCCTCCCGCCACGCGGTCGGGATTTGTAATGCAGGCTTTCAGAATATATCCCGCTAACGCGTGGTATCTCCTATTCGTAATGGTAGTCTTAAACACAGGTGACCTGCATACCATTCCGAAGGTCACAGGACCACTTGAGTCTGCGCATCAAAGGTCAGCTGAGCACAGGACTGTCACAGTCCTCTTATTAAATAATTAACCAATTTTAATGGTATTTTGGTTGTTAATCTTTAACATCGTTGAAATCTTCATAATCATCATCATTTATGTGGTGTGCTTTTCCATTTTTCATCTTTGAGAGATGCGCAAACAGAAAATTCCTTGGCTGGACTCAACGAGAAATATGCATCCAAATTTGTCATATGCGTTTCCATCAAGTATGTTTACACAGTTCTAACTTATATCACGGTGTTTCTTACTGGCATACAACAGGAGTCCGAACATTGAAACACATGAGGGCATGATGTAAATTTACAGTTGTGAAGTTGTTGTCTATTTGAAAAATATATATACAACTCTCTCTCTCTCTCTCTCGTCTCTCTCCTCCTCATCTCTCTCTCTCTCTCTCTCTCTCTCTCTCTCCTCTCTCTCTCTCTCTCTCTCTCTCTCTCCTCTCTCTCTCTCTCTCTCTCTCTCTCTCTCTCTCTCTCTCTCTCTCTCTCTCTCTCTCTCTCTCTCTAATATGTTTCTACGTACTCAATAAAACCAAAAACCAAAAAAACAAAAAACAAAAAACAAAAATCAAAAAAACAAAAAAAACAAAAAAAAACAAAAAACAAAAACAAAAACAAAAAACCAAAAAACCAAAAAACCAAAAAACCAAAAAAAAAAAAAACAAAAAACAAAACAAAACCAAACCCCCCAACCCCCCCCCCCCAAAAAAAAAAACGGTGAGAAGAAGCATACATAAAACAAGAGGCCAACGGGCCTAATGTTCTGCTGGCATCGTGGCTATATTGCACCTGTTCATTTCGAAGTTGGGAGTCCTCAAGTGGCTTCCGAACATATAAAGCTTAATGTAAAAATTGGCCACCAGATGGCACTTCGCTCCACATGTAATCATAGCTTATTTGTGCAACTCCTGTGGTGAATATTGTTGTTACATGTGCCAAGACAACAATGAGTCCTTAATTTTATGTCCTCAGTGACCTTGTGACACAAGGTCAAAGACACCCAGATTATGTAATACAAGAGGCCCATAGGCCTGCCTGGTGTTGTGCTGACATTGTCATTAAAGTCTAAGCTACACCCTGCCATTACAAAATCACCTCTTTCAACTTTACAGGCATGGTGATCTCACAAAAAAAGGTCAAGGTCACTGATATTTTACTTGATTCTAGCTTTTGACATTGTCTATATATCCTATAAATTTGGCAAGTCTAATCCAATTACTTTTCGAGATACGGAATTTTATATCTTAAAACACATTTTGGCTCATACTTTACATCAAATTATAGATGGCGCCACTAGTATCATTAGGAACTTACATTTTAACCTTCCCCACAATCCCACCAAATTTGGTGAAGATCCGCCAAAAATTAAAGATGCTAGAGTGTTCACAAGATTTTCACATTTTGACCCCTATATTACATAATAATGTAGGTTGCGCCACCAATATCGAAATCGGCCTAGATTTTGACACATCCTATAAGTCCAGAAAGTTATATTAGGCTAACTTGAAAATTGTGGACGTTATCGCGCTAACGAGCAAAAGTTAACAGACGGACGGATGGACGGACGGACATGAGCGGTGGCATGAGTTCTGCGACCTTTGGTCAGCAGAGCTAAAAACAACCTGAATACAAGTCATCATATCATAAATATGAGAAAAAATTACGACCACCATGTGCCAATACGGAGAAAAATAAAGAAAGGAGAAAAAAGTTAATTGCTCAGTAAGTTATACAGTCAAGATCTCCCCAAAAATGGTTCATATGGGTTCTGGATGTGGATTATGGCATAGAACATAACAAATGAATGGTGTCAGAGAGTTCTTGTGGTATTTTTTCAATACTGTTCAATTTACCACCATGAACAAGGCAAAGTTTTCTGATAAGCTGGCCACAAACATTAAGAACGTTATTCTTGCTATTGACAATACCATGGAAAAACTTTATGACCTTTTTTGTAGTAGAAAATCGATCGGTATGTTTTCACAAATCAGTGGCAGTTATGCATTATGACACCCATAGGAAAGTCGCCAAATCAATCATATTGCTTTTTTCGCATGAGATATAAAAGTATTATGTTTCTTTTCTCAAGAAATCCCAAATTTGATAACCATATTAGAGCGGACAGTATGTTTTTAACAATTGATACCTTGCGTCTGGAAAACTACCAAATTGAGACTGCAAAAAGCAGACCTGTACCTGAATGTGACAAATACAGTTGTATTGAGTCAATTGAGGCATTCTTACCAATAATATTGTCAAGTTGCTCGAATTGAATCACTTAACTTTGAATAAGATAGTTATCTAAAAAATATCGGCATAACTGTAGTCAAATTTGCGAGAAACTATGTGTTTGGTTTCGAAGAATGAAATAGAACATTATAATCTTTACCAAATAGTGAGCAAATTCCCAGCATCTTGTTATTGAAGCTAAGGTCGGAGCATGAAGTGCCACATCATCAGCGCATGCCAGTGCACCAGTAAAAATGGGACCAAGATATAGGAACCGAAACCCAATTTTATCAAGCGCATAAGTAGGTCGTCTATGTAGATTCAGAAACAAAATAGGCCAGAGAACGCCACCTTGCTGCAGACAATTAGTACATATGAATGGCTCAACCACAGCACTACCCCAGACATTTACTCTATGTTGAGTGTACGTATTTAACAGTAATCCAGCTATCAAATGGACTCATCCCTATCTAATAACAAATTAAAGATGTATGATGTAACGTAATCTGACGAACACTTTGGCGCTAACTATATTAACATCTCGGCATGGCAATTATGACAAATACGCAACTCAGATATATGAATAAACTGTACATTTTCCTCAGTTGTATGGCATAATAACCTATTTTCCTGAACACAGATATGACAAGGCAGTATGCTTTATCTTGTTTTACATGCCAAAAAGACTAGACAAGTCAGATTATATTACTGGCGATAAAGTATAGGAATATAGTGTGCAAAGAGGTGCGTGTTAATGAAGCTGATGAACCCCAATATGCAACACTCACAAATATATATCTTAAGAAACACAAAATGCAATACTACACGGCCAATAGGAGAGCACTTTTTTTACAAATCTGCAAAATATATTACTTTTTACTTTCCTCTTGGAAAAATTATGTGAAAATGAAGACATAAATATTATTGAACTTCTAACACCCAAAAATGGCTTAAGGCATGACGAGATTCGAATGTAATGGCATATTTCCAGATGAACTTAGAAAAGGAAAAGTCATTCCTATTTTCATCAAAGAGGATGAGCATGTTGTAACTTATTAAAGACCCTTGTCGTCATTGCAGGGTATATCCAAAATGTATGAAAAACATATCGACGAAAAACATTTTACGGAGAAAGAATTTTTCTATAAGCAAAAGTATGGCTTCCGGTAAGGTCCCTCTGGACACAGACAAGATTACAATTGTAGTGTTTTTGGAGCTCCCAAAGGGCTTTAATGCAATACAGCACGAAATGTTGCCATCGAACTGACTTATGGTTACTAAGGAATCGAAAAATATAATGAAGTGAAGTTTAGTTGAAAAACTATTTAAAAACCATAAAAAATCCCACCCACCCACCCCCAAAAGCCAAACAACAATAAAAAAAATTAAATACTAAAAAAAAAATCCCCCCAAAAACCAAAAAAACCCAACAACAACAACAACAACAACAACAACAACAACAACAACAACAACAAACCTGATGTCAATACTTAGAACAGAATTAAGTAAGCTCCCAAATACAGCCAATCTCAAGTATTGTTCTTCAGGGCCGTAGGTCCGGCTTGATACTCTGTCCTCTAATTTGTACTTTACATAAATGGATTTTTTTCAGTTTTGAATTAACTTCTTTTCCAGATGAAACAGATTTGTTATGCCCAATCATTTATTTCAAGACAACTGATGATAAGCATATTTCAAAACTTTTGAGAAAATAAACATTGAAATCAGAAAAATAAGTGACTGGTTAGAAGTACATAATATTTGTCTCTCACGAATAAAACTAACTATATGATATATTCTTTCCAACAAAGACACCTTAAAAAATGCATTTCTATTCGAATTACAGGAATTCCGATTTCACCAGAAAATCATTTTTTTTGGTGTATTTTATTATATAGTCAAATCAAGTGGAATCAACATGTTAATGAACTTTCCAGTGAATTGTTATGTACATGTGCATCTTTCAGTGAAGAGATAATTTTCTGACACAAATATCTTGCTTATGATCTATAAAAACGTATTCGAATCACACGTGAAGTATCTTATGTATGGTATATCGGTTTTGGATATAAACGCCTATAGCTTTATACAGAGGTAGGAAGGTTTCTTCATCGATGTACTCAAGGTATCTCCATAGAAGACCAGTCATTTGATTTGCCTTTTTCACAATGCTATGAATATGAGCTTCGAATGACACAACTCTTGCTGATTATCACCCCTAGATATTTTTCTATTGTAGATTCAGTCAAATTAATTCTTCCATCTGGGATAGACATTTGATACTGATAATCTGGAGAGGGTAATTACCCAGTCTCAAAACCGTACATTCAGGTGGTTGAAGGGAGAGTTGCCACTGATCCTCCCATAATGGCAGATTCTGTATATCATTCTGAAGCTTCACACAATCGGTTATATTAACAGCAGGCCTAAACATTTTTATGTCATCAGCAAACAATTTGGTGAATAATTTAACTACTTCTGGAATATCGTTCACATATATTCACTCCAATATTTTTCCAGTTATACCACAGCTTTCGATCTTTTTCAGAAGTCTTAGATGTGGGACAGAGTCAAATGCCTTCTTGAAGTCAAGATAAACAGCATCTACTGCCACTCCTTGTTCAAACCACAAAGTCCATTGATGGAAGTATTCTAATAATTGTGTAATTGCTGATCTACCTCTGATGAAGCCATGCTGTTCTTTAGAAAAAAATTAAATTTTCCCACACGAGTTGTTATTTCTGCCCTAATAACAGCCTCCAACATCTTGCAGACCGCAGAAGAAAGAGTAATGGGTCTGTTGTTGTTAGGGAGATTTTTGGGTCCTTTCTTATGAATTGGGGTTATATTGGCAAGCTTCCAATCGGTTGGTATTTTACATTCGTTCAGGGACTGTTAAAGAATTATTTGAACAGGGTACTTTAACACGGCTGAACGTTCTTTCAATACTCTATGATTTATATTGTCTGATCCCATAGAAGTATTGACTTTTGCGTCTTTAAGTCGCTTGTATACTATAAGTTTAACTCTTGCAACTCCTGAGTTATTTCCTTCATGTTGAGAGTTGGAACATTTTGAGTTTTTTTCCTCAGTAAACACACTATTGAGAAACTCGTTTAATTAAGATTTCAGCTTGATCTGAACTTGCAATGTTCGTTTCTTCAGATGCAAGGTCAGGGATGTTTTCCTTCGTTTTAGCCATGAATTTGACATAATATTATTTCCAAAACAGTTTCAGGTTCTTCTTGACATTTTGCCCTGTCAATTTCTCGTGGTCTTTTACAGCTTTTCGAGTTGCCCATCTTGTTTGATTTCTAGCACATACATACTTGTTATAATTATCAAGTGACCGTGATGACTTGTATTTTTACCATGCTTTTTGTTTCCTATTTAGTTTATTCTTTGCATTGTGGTTAATCCAGGCTACATTAGATTTCTGATGAGATTGCATAATTCTATATGGGATATGGTTATTTGTGGCTGAAATCAATTTGCTTTGAAAACCGGCCAACTTTCCTCAATAGTTTTACCTCGTAATAGCAAGTCCCAATTAATGTCGAGTTCTGATTTCATGGCAGAGTAATTGCCCTTATTATAAAAGTGAATCTTTGTGTCTCTAGTATTTAATGTTGTTTAACAGTCAAAATTGAACGTGATAACTAGATGATCACTTTTACCTAAAGGTGGCGTGGTATCTATGTTACTTATAATGCCTTCCTCATCAGTAAATAGCAGATCCAGGATATTTGCTTCCTGATTAATTTGGTACTGAGTACTGAAATCAACATGCTGGAGAAGAATTATAGGCCATAATCTCATGATTTTTGAAAAGCATCCCTTACCTGTCTAAACTTCCCAAGCGCCAGCTTTGGTCATCTTCCGAGGTACTGCAGCTACGGCATGATCAGTACTGGGCACAAACTCAATCTGTCCCAGTTGCACCGACAAAGACCGGTTTTTTTCGTAGCCCGTGGCCCCTTCCAACATCGGTTCAGTTAAGACTGGACAAGCGGGAACAGTTTCCTGTTTGCATCCCCATTTTAATCCACAAAGCCATGAGCACGCTGACATTCACTGCTACGAGCCAATGTTTACAGTCGTAATTGGTGTAGCAGCTCCCTTTCGTGACGTCACAGACCCCAGTGGATCAAACTAGGCCTATAACGGTAAATAGCGATGCTTGACGAGTGCGGCCACCAAATGAGACGCAATTCCGCACGATGAAATTGTGAATAAAGTGTATATTGCGTCAGCGCAAAGGCAAATTTTCTTCACAAAGTGCTATAACAATTCAACTCCTTCACCTTTTATTAAAGAAAAGTAAAGTACTTGGCGAGGGAGAACTTTAAATTCTTTAAAACATGTTAAAATTTCAAAATACATTCACTTTACCCAATTTACAAGGAATCGTGGATATCTCAAAGATACAAAGTCCACTTATCTCCCAAGCGGAAAAACTGCATAATTTACAAACTGCCAAAATTGATCAAAAGTAAGATCTTTTGTGAATATTTACCGCGAAAAGTAGGCACAAGCTTTTTCCAAATGTTCAAATTGAGTAGAAGCCATTCAAGATATTTGCCCCGAGGATCCTACTTGAATTACTGGTCGTATATGTGGCAGGGCATGAATGGAAAAAGAAAGCATGTTATTTTTTTTCTTTTTTTTCTTTCCATCCTCTGAAATCATTTTCAAGTCGGACTCATTTAAATCACATAGGCCATCGTTAATCTGAATAATGAAGTATCGTAGCTGCACAACTGTGGTTTATAAATAAAGCCGTTATTTAGGGGGGGGGGGGAGGGGTTCCATCAAACCTGCCCGCCTCTGCGATGTAAAAAAAAAATTGGAAGAAATACAGCTTGGCCTATAACCGCTGCCATTTCATTAAATTTACTGTCTGGAGGTATATCTAAATGTCAATGATCCTTAAAGAGGTATATCTAAATATAAATGATCCTTAAACTGTTTGTACTTTCATATATAATCGTTACGTGTCAATATACATTCTGTGTGCTTTTTCGTATTAAAATGCTATAGGCTATATTATATCCAAGGCTTGATCTACGTAATATTATAACTCATGCTACTGATGTTGCGATTACGGTTATGACTTTTTTCCATTTGATTTTAAAATCAGCGACAGATTTGTCAGATCGCTAATTCAATTTTAGAATTTAGGATTAGAATCTGAAAATATGTCAACCGTCATATGATCTACAAGGAGAACACACGAGCGTGTTACGTTAGCAATGAAACAAGGTCAACCTGTCAGTATCTAAAGTCGCATAATTTATCAGTAAGATAAAATCATGGGGCAGGCAGAACGAAAGTCTGCCTGCCCCATGATTTTGTCGGCGGCAGCGTAGTATTGATAGTTATTTTGCAGCAGAAAGGTATGGAATAACTTGTTATGCCTTGGCATAATTTTATTAAATCCGCAATAATATAAAGGCGATTGCATATTTGCTCATTTTTTGCTAAGTAGGTCTATCCTGTTTTGAAAGTATTTGGTTAATTTGTGTGCTTAGCAGTTTTATTGTATTGAAGAAATAGGCCTACTGGTTGGCTTGTTAAGCATCCATTTTTTCCATGTATGTGTATACGCCCTGAAAAATTGAAGCTATGGTTTCATGGTGTTATTGCACTGTTTGACTTTTGAGTTCAGAATTTTCAAAATTAAAAATAAAAATAAAAAAAAAAAAAAACAAAAACAAAAAAAAAACTGTGAGTGTGTCTTTTATCTGCTTCCTTTTTTGTGGCGATTGTGTTTCTGGTTAACTCGTTTACTGCCAATTTTGACTCAAGTTGCACTGATGAATCTGAACGATTATAACGATTCCAGATTGAAATTCCTCATCAAAAGACGTCTCGTTCAAGTATCAGCATGCCTATACTCCAAATAAATAAAGAAAAAAGTTCAGGTGAACAGCTTTCTTGGGGGCATTTTGGGCGTATAACGAAGTGCTTTGAAGTGGCTTTCTTTTTTTTTTTTTTTTTGCGTATCTGATAATAGCACCCTATGGAATCACAGGGAAAACAAGGTCCAGGTCTTCAAAATACCATGAAACTTTTAACTACTCCTGAATTTGTTCTTATGTGCATCAGGTGTAAAATTTTGAGATTGCAAAGTTAAAATTTGGCTTTTTGCATATCCAAAACTTTAATTTTCAACATTGAGGATTTGTATCCCAATATGGGCCCCAAAGGGACACTTTTAAGGACACCTTTTAGGTTCATGGAGTTTCGAACAAAAAGGCATCATTTTTAGAACTTCAGGCTGGAATTTACCGAGAAATAGATAAATTTAAAATACTTTTCTTCCTACATCTGGGCCTTTTATGTTGGCATATTTATTCAATCAGCACAATATTTCGTTAAGATGTAATGCGTACGATATGTAATGTCGCAGTCACATTAAATGTGCTCACCGGAATGGTGGTGGGTGGTGTGTGTGTGTGTGGGGGGGGGGGGGGGGGGCTAGGTCCAGAAGAAATTATGAATCCGTGGCCATGGCCATTCCATATCCTGAAAGGAAATATGAAAGCTTACGTGAAAGCCCTAACCTGTAAGGAAATATAAAAAGATGACGGGAAAGCCCAGTTTGATGAATTTTGTGTGTCTCAGGAAATCAAATTGCCCATGTGAAAATAAAGTGTCAAATGCCAGGAAAACGCATCTGAGCGTATATTTTTGTTGAAAAAGGACTCCCGGCCCTACCCCTTTGTGCCCTTCGTGCCATCGCAATTCGAACCCCGCTTTAAGAAAGTCAGGATCCGCCCCTGAATAAGTTATCTCAAATAGGACATGTATGCAATTTTGCCATGATGACAGGCGATAAAGCCTAAGGAATGGTCCCCAGCACCAGCTGTACGTGAGACAATAGTTTTGTGTGCATGTGATGATGTTGAAATAAAATTATTCTGAATCTAAACCTTAATACCCAAAACTCACTTCTTCATGCAAAAACAATTTGTTGTGTTGCTTTCAATTAATGGGCACAGTTCTTCATAAGAGCCATCCGTGTACTGTTTGAGATTCCTGTGAACCCAATAGATCTGATTTATTAATAATGAAAAGGGAAAAAAAGAAGATATGCATGTGAGATCTTCTTTGAAAGCTGAACAAACTGACTGTTCCCAGCCCAACTGGTCCATGTCACAGACATCTGTACAATTTGTTTCATCTTCACCTTTTACGCAATCATTCCCATCGTCACATGTGTAGTGGTTTTGAATCAAGTGCCACTATTATATGTTACAAAGTCTCTCTACATGTCCGGGTGCATGAAACAGACTTGTTTTGGCACAAATTAAGTGCCACTATTATGTGTCACAGAAAATTCTCCTCATGTCATTGCGTCTGGAAGAGGTTGGTGTTGACACAAAACTACTTGTGTGTGCAATATGTGGCTATTTGGATATTTTACTTCAAACGGAATGAATGGCTACCAATCAGATAATAATTGTGCTCTTCATCATAGGTGGCAACCAATAAGACAATACTTGTGGTTTTCATTATGGGTGACAACCAATAAGCAGTAATTGTGGTCGTCATCATGAGTGGCAACCAATAAGACAACAAATAGGGCTGTTATCATGCTTTGTACAGTTCAGACAAGAAATTATGTGTGTGTGTGTGTGTGTGTGTGTGTGTGTGTGTGTGTGTGTGTGTGTGTGTATGAAAATGGATGGAGTGATCAGCCCTATTGAATGTATTGGCCCTAAAAAGCTTACCCCATGGGCTTAACCACACTACATACTCGACATAAACAGCAGAAGTAATATGAGCGAATTTTGAGATTTACATTTCCTTTAATTAAAGTATAATATCTTTATGATGTTCCATTTGCCCACACATAACATTACATGATTGCTTAACAAGCAAAACGTTATGACGTCGCCAAAGTAAATACGGGCACAGAAATTATTTGATGCCATCAAAATTTATCTCTAATAAAAGTCTATTTCACGGTTAAAAATTCAAATAGGACTGTGGTTAATGTGAGCATGGTGGTTTCTTTTCTTTGTTAAAAGCAGTGACTCTTCACCCGGGGTTTTAAAGCAAACCCAGAGAAGAGTTGCAGACTTCGATGTGCTGCCTCCTGTGAGCATAATGCTAATGAATCAGATAAGACTGGCTACTCCCAGCAAGATGCTGGTTGGAGGCTTTGTTCTTGGCCCCAAGTAAACGTAGTTTGTTTTCTTGTCAGGAGGCATCTGAGTATATCTATCAAATCATTTTCATGAATATTGACTGCTACTAAACAGGATGAAATTCCATGTGATTAGCCGCCACACCTCAAGATGACCTCCTTTCTGGTTCTTGGTTTCTAGCACGTTGTTTACAGCACGAGGAATGGTGCATGTTAGTTTCATCGAACCGCCATAACTTTTCCAAGTAAATCAATGCTATTGGACAATAAAAATCCTTGTTGGCTTTATTTTCGCACGCTGATTTGCATTTCATCGCACATACATATGAAACAGAGGGAAACGAACTGTGCACATGGAACGGATATTCAATTGCAGTTGCCCTTTTATACGATCCATAACATTCCCACATGTGTATCTTGTCTCCAATTCGGTGGTTATACATGCGGAAAAACCTAAATCTTCATTGCAGTTTTTGTCTTGTTCAGAGTCCTTAAAAAGGAGGGGGGGGGGGGGGGCACTGCCCAGATATTGGGATGGGCAGGCTTTGCAGTCCTAACAAGAGGTAAAAAGAATACAAACGGGGTCTTTGGAGCTTACACTGAGCAGTTTGATTATAGCTCATCGCGGAAGTTATCCTTTTCGTTACGTCTACGTTGCACTCTGAGCTTAAAATAAAGTTATGTAATCTTAACGAACTGAATGCATTTAAATAAAAAGGGGATCTTAGCTGTGTCTATTTTGGTCTGTTATGAAAATTGGCTCATGTCTTTACTCAACCGTGTTAACTCTTGCAGTAGCAACTGCGACTTAAGTCAAACCAGTTGCAACGAACTGCTCTATACCTATTGATTTTCTAGCGTAATTGAAATGCCACTCATTCGAATAATAATGCATTCAGTAAGGTACCTTTGTTGGAAGAATATAATATACATATATATTATTTTTTATTCGTATTCAGAGAGATTTTATTTAGTTCTAACTAGTCACTTATTTTGCAAATACACGGTTTCTTTTTCCCCAAAAGTTCTGAAATATGTTGATCATCAGTTGTCTTTGAAATTACTGATTAGACATAACAAATTTGTATCATCTGGTAAAGAAGTTAATTCAAGGATGGAAAAAAGATCATTCATGTAAAGGACAGATCGAACAGGACCAAGTGTCAGGGGGGCCTGAGGCCTTGAAGAGCACCACTTGAGGTTTGTTGCATTTGGAAGCTTACACAATTCTTTCTACGTATTCACACCAGGTTTTTTTTAACTGATAGCTTTTCAACCAAACTTCACTATTTCCAATTCCATAATAACTATTAGTCAGTTCTGTGGCAACATTTCGTGCTGTATTGTGTTAAAGCCCTTTTGGAACTCCAACAAAACTAAGTGTAATCTTGTCTGTGTCCATGCAGATATTTAAAGCTGTGGTCAGTAAATTCCAAGATAACCAATGTAATCGAATGACATTACCAGAAGCCATACTGCTGCTTATAGAAAAACCCTTTCTCTGTAAAATATTTGCAGAGCTGTGAATCGATGTTTTTTATACATTTTGGATACATGTATATTCGGCAATACCTACAAGGGTCTTTAATAAGTTACATACAGGGGACTTATTATGAAAACTATAGAACTAGAGGTCACACTTTACGAGCCACAAAAATCAGGATTACGTCAAATTTGCGTCTATGCTTCTTCAGCAATAGAGTTACTTACAGGTGGAATGAACTACCTCATGACATAGTACAGGCTCATAATTTTATAGTTTTCCAAAAACAAGTCGGATAAATATTTCAGGAATCGTTCAATGTTTTACAACTATAGAGCACTGTGTCATCCTCTCAAACCTAACATGTCACTTGAGCAAGGAAGTGTGAGCGGCTTGCATGGAAACTTTTTCCTGCTTAGCCGTAACAATCAAATCTAATCTAATTTAATGATAAGAAGACAGGTAATTTATTCTCAGTATCGGTAATTTGCTGTCCTGTGTGCAATTGTCGTAGTTCAGTGAGGTCTATCCTATTTTTGTCGTAGAGTGTTATATTTTCTCCTATATTTTATCCGAGAGGGATTCATATAGGGCTATGCCCTTGTTCACGAACTTTTTTTGCTTCTTGTTTTTTGTGTGTGCAAAATATATATTTAAACCCAGAGTGCAGGCAGTATACGCTGCTCGCTAGAACTGGCAAGACAGTAGCAACTCCCGCTGTGTGGCTTATTTGTATCCAAGCTGTGGTCAAGTGCTTGTGTGTTCCCCTCTTTTGAAGTTTGCGGCATGTTATAGTAGTCATTATTAATCAGTTTAGGCATGCACCGTACTTACAAATGCTTTTCAATGCGACTCTTTACCTCTACGTATCCAAAGCCTTGTTATAAGTAACTAAATATAATAAAACTAAAAGCCTGCTGCACGTAGGCCTTCCCTGGCAGCTACGGCAATACATGGCTAATGCTTCCACAGACTCAGCACCAATTGCACCGGCAAAGACCGGCTTTGTCGTAGCCCATCTGTGGCTCCTTCCAGTAAAGCTGAATTTCTCTGTCCCTCTCCCTTCCTTACCCTGCATCTTCTCGTCAGTAAGGTCCTCTCCGGAAAAGGAACCGCTAAAACTGAGATCCAGCGCATACTCTGCGTCGCTACTGCTCATGCCTTCTCTATCGCAATATGCCATTGCATCACATTGACTTCCTTCGGTGATATGGCAAATATTCTTCACAAAAGTGCACTGATTCTCAATAACCTTCACTTTAAACAAAAATAAATCTTTTGGCTTTTGGGACCTTTAAATATACCTTCCAGTTTCGATGTGTTGTGTTGTTGAAATTTGTATACAGTGTATGTATCCCTTGACACTGATCTTGCTTCTTTATGTATATTTATACAATTTTGTACAGGCATTTATATATATATATATATATATATATATATATATATATATATATATATATATATATATATATATATATATATATATATATATATATATATATATATATTGTTCAAATACACAACAACTTCAGAACTGTATATTTATATTATGCCCTCATGTGTTTAAATGTTCAGACTCCTTTTGTATCCCAGTAAGAAAACAACGTCATATAAGTTTGGACTATGGCAAATTTGGATGCACATAATTCCTGTTTTTAGTATACATATTCTTCGAATAATACATTGTGATTGTCGCGATGCTCATCCTGTGGACGTGTCTTCTTTGGTCCTGTTGACAAAATTGGCTTATGTCTTTATTGAATCGTATTTACTCTTTTAAGTGCCAACTACGACTAAAGTAGAATAACTTAAAAGGAACTGCTCTGAGTTATAATGAGGCTTCCTTGTAACAAAAACTTTTTATTCAAGTACCAGCATGCCTATAGTTACATTGGATACAATAGCCAAGGCCAAAATCGTCAATGGCCCAAACCACGCCGAGGGAAACTATTGCCTCAGACCAAATGTGGTGCTGAAAGAGTTAATATGTATGAACAAGAAATGAAGAAACGTTGCGGCATTATGAGTAATGTGTGAAGGTATGTATTCGTATATTCAGGAACTGAACTGCTTGAGGTGAGCTTGCCCACATGTATCTGAAAGCTGTCAACTTTAATGGTTTGCTGCTGATAATGGGTAATGGACGTCTGAACTGTATTCTGGTTGACTGGACGTGTTTACCATGTGAAATGTTGTCAAAGCAAGAACCGAAACAAGTCTTGTGCTGGTTCCCCGCTGATGACCAGATTTTATAAAGGCTAGTAATGCCTAAAACTTTCTTCTAAATTTCAAATTTTATGAATATGATTTGTTTCTTTTATAAATTTATCTGCTATTATGATTTAGAACTATGCACTTTTCAGTGAATGGTACGGAATAGGAC
This sequence comes from Hermodice carunculata, assembly GCA_964020975.1. Taxonomy (NCBI): domain Eukaryota; kingdom Metazoa; phylum Annelida; class Polychaeta; order Eunicida; family Amphinomidae; genus Hermodice; species Hermodice carunculata. The sequence continues at coordinate 42,927,834 of OZ026626.1, read as the reverse complement.
TTTGCTCTTAGAATATCGGACTTGATAGTGTTCAAACGGTACATGGGCCTACAGGATTAGGTTTGTTAAGTTTCTCTTTGTATTAAATAGTCACGCGCATATATCAGTTGTGCCGGGACAAATAGACCTCACCAGAGGCAAGGGTCAAAACAAAAGTTGCCATGGGTTACCATCGTTTTGAACTAAAGTTCTGTTGAGGTCTATTTGACTGTGAGCTGAACTGAGATAGTTTATGACCCAAGCAGAGCTCTGTTTGCATGTCAAGGGGTCTTTGTCCAAATCAAAGCTAACCAGCTAGGGGAAATGTGCCTGTATTTTATTCAGAAGAAGAGCCCACCTTTGATAACTGTCGGTATGTCATAGTGGCACGTAATTAGTAAACTTATTTATTTTTAATAATTCAGTTTTACATGGTTAAAATTCTATTGATGCTGACCTTCCAAATCAACTGTTACTGTGCAGTTTTAGATCCGGTAAAACTGTACAAATCCCCATCAAAACATTTTAATACGTATATGTATTATTCTGGTTCTGCAGGGGGAGAAAACGTTTTGGCGTTTAAAGATATTTGTGCAACTGGTTTAATCAAAACTTGATTTACAGCTACCTCCACTGTCACAATTGTTAGCATTCTGCATGCCAGGACATTCGCACTTTCTCTCTTACAGGAAGCAAAACTGCTAAGTAGTCAAATACCAACTGTTTCAACCTTGTACATGAATTTCAACAGTACTAGATTCGAGATACAGTGGAACCTCATTAATACGGATCTCATTAATCCCTATGTCTCATTGACCTGAACACTTCTCCTGGAACAGAATTGTTCATTTCAAGTAATAGTGATTCAGTAATCCAGATGCTTCATTAATCTGAACAGTTCACTGTGGTACAAAGGTGTTCGGATTAATGAGGTTCCACTGTAACATGCACGTCAAAAGCTTTCCTTGACATGGATTGCTCGTGCACACAGAGGAAAGCTAACAACCTAGGTTCTTTATAGCCGCTATCACTGTGCATATGCTGGTACTTGAATTAAAGATGGGTTTGTTTCACAGCTTGGAAACATAAATCACTCCATGATATTGTGTTACACTGAGAGTGAAGTAGTGTCATATCTCTGGAACAAAATCTTAGTCCAGACTGTTGCATACTTGCATATTTGTTTTACACACACCCTGTTTGCTCCATATTGCATTTACTTCCTGTGTTATTTGCTTAATTTGGGTGGGGAGGAGAGGCATATGTATATTTAATATAAATATGCATAGCAACACTGCCCATCATTCATTTAAAATTTTGGACCCAACATAAAACTTACTATATATTAAGCATATGGTGTATGATTGCAAATTATTTTATTCTCAACTTTAAGTCATTAATTCTGAAATTATCCAGTATTTTAATAAAGAATTCAGGAATATATATAAGGCAGCTTGTAAACTTTGTAAAGTGTTGACTTACATTCATATGACTCATTTCATTGTACTGTCTGTAGACTTTTTGGAGGTGGTTTAGAAAGATCAGCGACAGGTCTCACTCAATGCACTGGGATGTGTGACTAAATGGAAAACCCTGGAATAATGGTGACATTTCTCTGTCTATATAAATACACACACACACACACACACACACACACACACACACACACACACATATATATATATATATATATATATATATATAAAGCAGCTATTTTCCTGACTAGAGAGAGAGAATTAGGAAAGATCTGGCAGAAACTGCGTTACTACAAGCTAGTGGGACTTTGTTCTATTGTTATTACCTGTGGAGTGTGGACAGTATCTTTGAGTGGATTGGTATATTTGGTATTAGTTGTACCACATTGGAACCAAACTGCACCTTTGTGGGATTTGGATTGGGACCACACCTTTCAGTACCACACTGGAACCAAACCGTACCTCTGTGCGATTTGTACCAGATCATTTGGTAGCTGTCATAGGACTTGGAACTGTGGGACAGCACCTGTGGATAATATTACCAGGGATTAGGATTTACCTAAGACTGTTTTACTGTTGAATACCAGCATAGATAAGTTATAAGTTCATTTACCTACTTTGTACTGATTTTGATTGTTAATATATTGTTATTGTGAAAGTTAGATCATTGTTATCATTCTTTGCTGAGTTCTGCTAATATTCAGAGGGTGGGCTTCGTAACAATATATTAATTACTTATATCACGAACTATTCTTTAATGGATTTTTTTAGATTGTTCCGATTTCAGTTTGAAACAGCTCTCCATGTGACATCTACGAATCTGTGCAGAGCAATTGCTGAAGCTTTAACTAACCTCTCAGGTATAGATGTAGCTAAGACTGGGCAGATCTTTAACATATGGACAGAACTTACCAAAGATAATAAATCATTGATACTTCAACATGTGGTGGAATAGAAAATCTTACCTGGTGAAGCTTGGCAATCATTAGGGAAGAGGGGTACCATTTGTTTTGAGCCACATGAACATGAAACAGTGTCACCACCAGACACCAGAAAGTCTATCATCTATGCAAGTGATGATGCAGTCAATGACATAATTAATGATGCAGCACTTTTCCCAGCAATGTACACAGCAGATACAGCAAGAGAAATTAAAGGTACAACATTTGAACCAACCTGTACATCAGGTAGACTAGATAGTACAGCAGGTAAACGAAAGGTGGTGTGATTTAGAGGATGCATGGTGTTGAAATAGACCTCAGCTGTCAATCACACTGCACATGGTTTGGATGACCCGAATGGTATACTTGCCCCTCCACCAACAGTGATAGATGTTTGTTTCTCGTAACCACACAATACTTACAAGTGGTGTGCAGGTAGCTTTGCAACCATCTACAACTAGGTTGCCTTCATATTCAATGGCAACAATGAAGACTCCTACTTCTCAAGGTCAAGGTCGAATATGCTGAACATACCTCCACAAGACGTGCCACAGGATGTGCAGCATGCACTACAATCTGATTATTGCACCATAACTGCATGTTGTTGCACCACAACTGCAGGCTGGTGCACCACAAGCACAGGCTGCTGCTCTCCAGTCATAGCACAATATGAGGCAACCCCATTTGAATATGCTGCCACAGGCTCAAGGACGACCTTATGTAGCCCCAGCTCCAGGGCCAGTCACAGCATTAAATAATGTAACAAGACACAAGTCACTACCACCACAAATGGCTACCTATGATGGGAAGCAGGACTGCAAGCTATCCATACTTCAATTTGAGAAGATGGGACTAAGGTATGGATGGGATGAGCAAGATAAATTAGGTAGGCTGACTAATAGTTTATGTTGCAGAGAGTTGGACCAGTTTGAATTCTGGGAGAAGATGTTATGGCTGACTATCAATGATTGAAAGATAAATAAGACCAGGTTTGGTAGAAAGGATCCTTCAGCTAGTATACAGTGCCAGTTGTCTACTTCAAAGCAAACGAATGATGAGTCACTTGAAGAATTTGCAGAAAGAGCACAGAAGCTGGCCACGGATAGCTGTCCTGATGCTGATGGTGCTGCTATTGGGAGTTTAGGGAATATGGCCACGTAGGGAATGCACTCATAAGAGGGTGGCTCTACAATTTCTTAATAATAGAGAGACAGAGGACTTAGAGCCTGCTCTTTGTCAAATGGAAATCTACAAACAAAACTGTGAAAACATGGTTGGGAAAAAAGCGATTAAAAGTGTGTATTTTGGTGATGAAATGGAGCTGGTTTTGTTCAGAGCTACAGCTAATGACATCAAAAACAGAAAGACCAGAGAAGAGTTGATAGCCATGCTGGTAGAAAATTAGATATCTCTGCTGCCATAAAAATTGGCATTGAGGGAGGAATCCCCAGCTTAACTGACACATCTTCTGTATTCATCCTCCAGAACCCAAGATATCACCCTCTCCAGGTAACATAGAATAGACAGAAAACATCTAGGACCTAAAACTGTGTGAAAAAGCATTTGAAGTAGGGGATCTGGTGAACAAACTGGGAAATGCTTGAAAGCCAGGTACGTCCCACAAGCTCAGGAATGTACAGAGTGGTCCTCATCTAGTTTTCAAAGTCCTATCTGCCATTCTATATGAGATCAAGGGGCACAGGAAGGAATTTGTAATTCATCATGATCACTTGAAACATGCAAAGATTGTTTCAGTTCTACCTGGATGAGAAAAATGAGGCATTACATTCTACATTTGAATGCCACTATACGCAGTGCTGAAGAGGTACAGAAAAATCCTCATTAGCAGATCTTTTAGGGATTTGTATGTAGAAACAGAACAGAAGTTACAGTTAATGGCATGGATGAACCTCTAATAAGAGGTGACGCTGATGATGAATTGTCAGACTCAACAATTGTGTACAATAATCTTGTTATAAGTACAAATATTCTGGCAGAACCTGAAGTGGTCAGACACATGTAGTTGATTCCAGAGGTGTTGTCACCAGTTACATGAGACCAGAGGGAACCAGAAGTAGTTCAACATGTGGATCCTGCCCTGAGGATGAGCAGAGAAGGCAAGGGTTTTCTTCCCAGCCATCTGTGGTAATATGATCTTGGCTGAAAAGCCTATTCATGTTTGCAGTTAAGTCAGATCTATTTTGATGTACAGACTTTCGAATAGCAGGATGACATCCTACAACATTACCTACTTCAACTGTCATCAGGAACAGTCCATAGGTCAGTCAGCAGGGAAATTGGTGGAGGACTGGAAATGTCCTTGCAGCCCTACAAGAATATGAAATATAATCCCTGGTATGTGATGCTAGAGTCCTTCATGTGAAACAACACACTTTCAACCAGAGGGCTGTGTGAAAAGCCCATGCTCAGCTGACCTGAAGTTGCTCACAAAATCAAAGTTGCAACTGAAGGAGACCTGTGTTGAGCTTTAGCTGAGGGCATACAAAATTCTTAATTTTAAGGGAGCATGAGAAATTGAAAAATATTTAAAGAGAACTTTTTAACAAAAAATTGCTAATTGGTGGAGAAATTACATGATATTAAGCATTAGAATGCCTATTGACTTACATAAATAATCAATAGGAAAGGTACTTTGTGTTCCTGTGTGATATCAAAGCATTTGGGTGAGTGGTTTCGGAGAAGATTTTTTAAGATTTGCCCCCCCCACCCAAAAAGAACAAAGAAATTATAAAAAGTCCTACAAGGACCATGCAGTTAAAGCCCAGACAGTCCACATACTAAAGGCTACAGGCTGAATAGTAAAATTTTTAAAGTATTAAATGTCTTCTGTGTTCAACTGATTTACATGCACACAGTCATAAATACTACTGATCAAGCTAGCACCTGTAGTGAGGACAATGTTTACTAAAGTTTGTGCTGTTGTAATATTAACAATGATAATATAAATATTGCACAAGACCATTTAGCAACCATTTTTCAGGTTCAACTACTCAGGGCCACAGACTCAGTGGTGAAAATTTAAAAATACTGACAGTATTTTGTGTTAAATTGATGTACATGTAGACAGTCATACCTACTACAGCTCAGGCTAGTCCCTTTAGTGAGGAAAGTTATTTTAACAATAAAAATATTATTATCTTCCACAAGAACATTTATCACCCTGTCAGTGGCACTGTTTGTCACTTAATCAATATTAAGTGAAAATATAGAGTACTTTAACTTCTTAACAAGTTGACTTTTGAATGCACATGCCACGCCATGTGTGTTGATGTATGTTACTGCAGTCCTGGACAGAGGTAGCTTGTAAAGTGCCCCTTTAACTTGACCCACTGGGCTGGCCAAGTCAATATTGGATGGAGCCAAAGACATTGACAGTGCATGCTCTGAGATGAAGGTGGTAGTAACTGCCTGAAAACGTACAATAAATATAATACATGAAAAAAGAAAGAAAGAAAGAAAGAAAGAAAGAAAGAAAGAAAGAAAGAAAGAAAGAAAGAAAGAGGAGAGAGAAATAGTACATATTATGATGAAACCATGATTGTTGGTAAGTACTAAATCCATCCATATAAAATCAGTCTAACCAATGCGCTCTTTGAAATTACAGGAACTGGTGAAGCAGGCTTTTCTACTACTGAAATGTACACACCTATGAATCTGTAATTAAATCGTAAGTTTATAGCATCTAAATAAGACTTTCTGAAGAGAAAATTTTCTCTGTTTTCATCCCTAGAAGAAAATTTTAGTGGGCAAGGGTTCCCCTACATCAACTATTTTTCAGATATATATCTCCCTTTTCCCCTCAACTCAAGATCAGCAACTGTCAAGGTCTGTTCCCCAAGCTAGCTAAATGCACTGGGATAGTAATGCCCTACATAAAATTTTTTATGTCGACCCTTAAAATCTTGCATTTTGAAAACTCTGAGGCATATTTTCATGAAAAAGTTAGACAATTTTGTTACAAAATATAGACATCACTTTCCCTGCACGATACCATTTTTTCAATTTTAACCCCCTTTCCTGCTACAGCTCAACTTGCCAACTGGGGGAGATGTCCCACTGTATTAAAGCTAAATGTTTCATGAAAAAGCTTGAAAATCATTCTGTGAAAAAAAAAATGAAAAGCTGGGCAGCTCTTCCCCTGGACAAGCCATTTTTCAACTGTAACCCCCCCTCCTCTTATACCTAAGCCCACCAACTTGCAGAGCCGTTCCAATCTAAGCCAAATATTTCATGAAATAGCGAGATAATCATCAAAAAAAGAAAAAAAAATGAAAAATGGGCAGCACTTCCCCTGGACCATGCCATTTTTCAACTGTAACCCCCCTACCTTCTACAACTTAGCCCACCAACTGACAGAGCTGCCCTATTTTTCATTAAGTATCACCGTTTTCTGACACCTTTGGAGTGGCCCGGGTCCTGTCGTCACAAACGCTACATAATGAAGTGAGTAGACAGGAAGTGTGGTGATCATATGCAGTATAAGCTGTCAAACCATCACATCTCTCTCTCTATCTATCTCTCTCTCTCTCTCTCTCTCTGACAGGATTAGAAATTGGCACAGAAATGTGTATTTCAATCTCAGTATCCGTGGAGGATTGTCGGTTGTGTAGTTGTCGGGTACAGCCACACCAATAGTGTTTCACAGTGAGCCTGTTTCAATTTCCAAAGGACTTGCATCTTCGCCATGATGGGCTCATGCTGTGCATATTCACTAGGCAAAACGGGATGGACCCTGCAACAGGGCAGTCTTATGCTGTGAACATTTTGTAGAATCAAACTTTGACACCGGGAAACTACCAATGTTCAGGATATGACTCTTGACAGAGCAACAGCTACTACAAAGTGCAACTACTACTTCTACCGTGGGTGCCTGTGACCATATGCCCTACTGTATTTTGGTATTAGTATTTTTCTCAATTAGGCTGGCAAACCCACAGCTCAACATGATACAGAAAGAAACAAGAGGACCATGGTAGTCCAGATCTGTGCTGACTGCCTTTTGGATGGAAAAATGCACACACCTGTAACATTATATTGCCCCTGCCCTTCAAAAAAGGTTTAAAATGTGTAAAGAAATATAAAATGCGATCAAGTACTACATATTTTCCTCAACACTTGATCGTTGTAGCATTGTAGCATAATGTAATTGTAAAGTCAAAGTAAAAGGTATGGTAGGGTAAGATGAGAATAAAAAAAAAGTATACACCCATAACATTATATTTCCCCTGCCATTCAAAAAAGGTTTAAAATGTGTAAAGAAATATAGAGTAGGATCAAGTACTACATAATTTCCTGAACGTTTGACCCTTGTAGCATTGCAGTATAAAGTAAAGGTAAAATCAAAATAAAAGATATGGTAAGGTAAGGTGAGAATAAAATAAAATAAAAATCAAATTTATGAATAAACAGACAAATAAATGAATGAATGAATAAACAAATAAATAAATAAATAAATAAATAAATAAATAAATAAATAAATAAATAAATAAATAAATAAATAAATAAATAAATAAATTTTAGAAGTTCAGGTGAAATAGTTTCAAAGAGTAGCCTACATAATATAGAGGTATTTGCTATATAATACTATCCCTATGGCAAGACAAATGTAGCCACATATTGCAAGTTGTCTTCAATTACTGGTCAATTATAATGAAATGCGAGTCCAGTATTTTCAAATGACGGTGTGAAAAGCCAATGTGGTCTCTTACCACGGGTGTCTTTAGAGTAGGTACCACTCTATTGCATGGTGCTTGAAATAAACATTGCTAAATACCTAATGACGCAGGATCTGCTACATATAGGTATCAAAAGGCTCATTTGCTAAATATCCACCTGCCATAAAGGTTTCAGAAGTACATAGCCAGAAATGAGCTCGGAGAGGCTGGCCGCATTATTCATGTTGGCCTAGTGGGGACCACTAGCACTGCTGCTGGGGTAGTGAAAGGTTACCTGGAGACTGCCAGTAGAGCCCACAGTTAATGAGACAGTCCCCTGAGCCCATCTCTGGCTGGACTGTTGGAGTAATGTCATACATGTGGTCCACATTACCATCCAGCTCTCAATGTGGGGAAAGGTGAATCGAAGCATTTGACCTCTGATGCAGTGGACACTTCTCCATACAAACTAAAAAAACCCCATAAATTCATACTCATTGTTGCGTGTAAAAACACTCAGGGCAGACAGTGTCACGTTAATCCTACTGCAGTTTGTGTACTAGTGGTAAATGACTTCACACTGACTAGTGTGGTATGTGGTGGCTGTGTGATATGGGTCCATGGCATAAGACAAACTGCCACAGTTAAAAATGATCGACTGGAGTTTACACTCAGCAAAGTGATAAACTGCAGGATTCTGTGAGTTGAGGGACCTTACAATATTAAACTGAAAATTCAAAGATTTCAAATGGTTGGACCAAACACCATACCAGCCCATTTTACTAGCACTGCGCCCTGTTGGTATGGTTGGATTGTTTGCTCTTCTACTGCAGTTGCCCTTTCTATTAAATTTTGTTCATCTTAGAAAAAGCTCGGCATAAATTCAGATTGCCATCGTCATCACACTGACTATCACTGCTGAAGATCTGCCATCTTGTCATGTGTAGTGCTTGCACGAGTCCAGTTCTGTAGGCGATCACAGGCTTGCTGAGAGAAAGGTTGTGTTTGTGATGTCGGCAACAGTTTCACGCCAGTGACCACAATTTGGCGAAAAGGTCTGTCCGCACTAAATTGGCTTGCCAAGGAAACTCATTTCAAATGCATCAAATTCATCAATTGAAACTATGATATTTGTGAAAAATCATCGGATATTATTTCTAAGATATTTGAACCCAAACTTTATGGAAAGTTAGACCCCATCAATCAATAGGTCGATCTATAAAGCATGATGTAGTCCTACACTGCCTAGAGAGCCAAGATGAGGGTAGCATCCACTAGTGTCTGGACGTAATAAGGCACACCTTACCATCTACTCAGCATGAGCATATGCACTGTTTCCTGGGCGATGTCAAGGATGTGAGAACTTGTTTAAAGCTCTCTCTCTCTCTCTCTCTCTCTCTCTCTCTCTCTCTCTCTCTCTCTCTCTCTCTCTCACACACACACACACAACATTGAATTTGTGATTATGCATGGCCAGTTGAAGGGAGGGAGAGGATCATCAGGACAATTCCCTTGAAGAGGACAGTTGTGGAGACAGATGCTCCCTGCTGAGTCAGCATTCCTGATGCTCTCAAATCTCGGAAATACTCGCACCCTAGCATGATCCTAGATGTGGCCAAAGTTATAGCCAGTGCGCAAAAATACATTTCACTTTCCATGTTATGAAAGATCCAGAGACAATCCAAACAAATATTAAAATATTAATATAAGATGCCTATATAATGTGTAATGACACCTAATTGTTCCAATTAGTGGCTTTAAAGTTTTAAAATTATGCACCATGAATGTCCCATGCTCGACAGCTTACTCTCCAATGTACCGCATTACTTGTTGGAATCGCTTGTCACAACCGATAGAATAATGTGCAGTTGGGTTCACCATGTAAATTGGGCTGAATCTGCCAAATAGGAACTTTAGTACTCCAAGACTAAAGTCCAAAGCATGTCCTCTGCTTGACAACTGCTAAAACTACCAAGCATCTTTCATTGGCTCTATGGATGAGCTATTCGCTGGAACAGTATATTTCACAATTAATTTCGTCAGCTGAAATTGGCAGAGTTCAATAATATTAATTGCCCATAGTTATGCCGAGTCCATTCCATTGGTGCTTTTGGGAGACATGCCTACCTTCAGCTAGACCCCAATCACTATATTACAGCACCAGTATTAAGTAATAATCAGTTGATTTATTTTGATTAAAACACATTAAATTTTTTAGGATAGCCATAAAGTATAATTGTTGACTAATGTAATGGGTTCTCTACACATAGAAAGACATAAACTATATACAGGTCTATACAAAATACACAGGGCACTAAGATTTATGTCACCTACTTACTACATTTGTTGTAAATGTTACAATATAGACATTTGGACGAAAATGTAAACCTTTAAGATTAATATTAAGACTCTGACACCGACTGTTAAAATGGAAAAATGTCATGACCATCACATATATATTGTAATATATCTGCAGGAATTAATGAAAGTTCAGTACTCCAGCGCACATAATTTCACAACTTTATACAATGTAAAGCAAAAATGACCATTTAGTAAAAGCGAGGAAGCAGCGAAAAGAAATGGAAAATAAAGAGAACAGATGATGATGGAGTTGAATGACCAGCAGTTAGAAGAGATGAAACAGAGAAACGAAGGGCAAATAACGAGAACATGATGACGGACCAGAATGACTGTACAGGTAAAAGAGATGAAACAGAGAAAGCAAGGGGAAAATAGAGAGAACAGATGGTGATGGAGCAGAATGGCCATGCAATAAAAGAGATGAAAAAGGGAAAGGAAGGGGGAAATGAGAAAACAGACGGCGATGGAGCAGAATGACCGTGCAGTTAAACCAGATGAAAAAGAGAAAGAAAGGGAAAAAATAGAGAACAGACGGCGATGGAGCAGAATGGGCGTGCAGTAAAAAGAGATGAAATAGAGAAAGGAAGGGGAAAATAAAGAAAACAGACGGTGATGGAGCAGAATGGCCGTGCAATAAAAGGGATGAAACAGAGAAAGGGAGGGGAAATAAAGAGAACAGAGGGATGACGGAACAGATGTATGAAGAATAAAAATAAGATGGAAATGGTTTAGGTTGAGCGGTATAATTCTGAACTACCTCAACAATTTGAATATTTGATGTATCTCATATTTTTTATTGCTGAAGAGAAAATGGTACCAAAGTTCAGAAGTCCTCTTCTTTAATTACAAGAAAATATTTCCGTGTATTAGATTGCTCACTGAAGTGAAAATATTTCTTCATCAAGTGACGTGGCATGGAGATCCCCAACTAGTTTTGCTTATGGCTCTTTGACTTGACTTAGCGTGTAAAGTAAATGATTGTACCGGTGTAGTGACAACAGGAAAATATATATATTGGGTTGTGCTGGCTTAAGAGAAAAATACGACATAAAACTAGTACCATGAAAGCACGGGACCAATATAATTTTGTATTGTGTCGAGCATATACTTGCAGAACTTTGGATGTATGAAATAAGGATCTAACTTTAATATTAATAACCATAATAAAGAAACCGTGAATGTGAGACACAGCTGTTATATAACTAACGATAAAAAGTTTAAAAAGTCGCGACTTCTAGGGACTCGAACAGTTAGCTCCATGAAACATTTCAATTTCAGCTTTCTTGCATTTTTTAATTTTTCCGTTTACACGACGAAAGCTTGGAGCTGCATCTTACTATGGACCGTATATCGAATTATAGATTCCATGATCTTAAAGATAAGGATGCCAAGTAAATTTGTCAAAATCGAAATTACATGGAGGAACACCTTAAAATGGCCGATACACAACAGGAAGAAGTTGTATTGAAACATAAAGATTTATTGATCTATATTATAAGCTACATCATGAATTGATGGTGATGAAGATTTTCGTGTTCGTGTGCACACATGCGATGTAATAACAAATGACACGTAAAAAACCCAATAAACTGTAACAGTCCGGTGTACGTAGACTATTTCAATCATTAACATGCTCTGTACGATGCCATATGGCCTTAAACATCATTAAATTGAAAACTCAACAAAATACTTTTACGAGAGAATAAAGTTTTCTGTAAATACACATTGATGCCCAAGCATATATTTTATGGAATCGGGAATTTATAAAAGTTGAGTCATTTACATAGCATTGTGTGGTGTGTCACATTTGAGAGTTTACAGCTTTGACTAATGGATTATCTCACTGGACTTTGTATCTTACATTAAACCACACGATTCACCTCAGAATGTGAGATTTCGTTTGTACGGAACAAATAAGTAATCTATATGTTAAGTCAAACATCATATGGTGTACAGAATTCCAGTATTTGGTTACTGATTAGTGCAACATTTTGCATATGTGTATCGTAAAATATACTTTGTGTATTTAAAATAATACAGATAATTGCCGGAATCTGTCAATGTGGATATCTGCAAAAGCATAGATGAGGCATATTTGTATGCGCTTAAAAAGTTTCATCGCCAAATTGCTCATATATACAACGTTGTTTGTAAGAGTATAAAATACTTATGTCAGCAAGGGGTCAGCAATTTTTAATCAACATTTTCACATTAATACATAGAGTGCGCAGAAGGGGGGGGGGTGTTCAAGATTAATGTACGTTTACAGCTAATTTTTCAAAATTTCGATCAATATTTAGCCAAAAAATCAACATTTTTAGAGTACTCTTTTGGGGGAGGGAGGCGGTTACAAGAAAGAGAACTTTGTGTACACAATTAAAAATGTTGATAATTTTGGCTGACCCCTAAACAGACTGTTGAACAATGTTCAGGTGAATATACAGTGCACACGTAGGATCTTGATGTGAAGATATCTTACACAAACGGTATATTGTTGACAGCAAATTCACATAGTGTACAGTTAAAAACATCACTGGTCGTTTGTTTCGGAAGCCTGAACGTACTTTGTCACAGCTATCACACAACTTCAGTGGCAGTAGTCTGCAATGCCTGCTTCTATTCCATTTGTTTCACTCGGCAGAATTTCTTTTCTATTGGTAAGCTAACCGTTAAGGGCTCACCGCACAATAATGTGAACTTGTGACTCTGTGAAGGCAAGTACACAGTATTTTGATGTCACAGTATATTTAAATACATGGGTATTACGAACTCAGAAGACACAAGAATCTTGCATATTTTGTAAGTTGACAGCAGCACACAATTTTTATGCCACTGGACTGTATACAACTCTATGATACTTGGGCTTCAAGCTGGCATTTTTCCCGTGAACCCCTTTCATATACACAGGGCTTTACTGGTTTGCACAATGTGATGTTACAGCATTATGTTCATTAACTGCATTATCAGAGCTTGCATACAGATGGACACATGAGACACCTCTTACGGTCACATTTTACCACAGTTGCAACTGAATAAACCTGTGTTTAGCTCAAGCTGAGTGCAGATGACATTTTGAAGTATTTCTAAGATTTGCCTGAAGAAAAATTAATAAAAAATCAAACTGGAGTATGAACTTTAAAAACAACATTGCTACTTGGTCCACAGCAGTGGCACCTAGTGAACAACTTAATCTGAGTGACGGTTCCGGAGAAGTCGAAAATACAGAAAACGCACAAAAAAATCATTAAAAAATACACAAAAATTACAGCGCCACCTGGTGAACAAATTAAAAACTTAGAGTCCCTAGGAGTATTCTTGTGTGATATCAAAGCAATTTCGGAGGTCTTTTAAGATTTGATGAACAAAAAAAAATTAAAATATTCATAAAACATATTTTAAAAATCACTGCAGCGTGATTATTTGACCAAACTTAGTAGAGACTCACCCAAGGTGCATTGCCACCAAGTTTGAAGTGAATCTGACACACGGTTTTGTAGAAGTCAATTATGTAAATGTCAACGGACAGTCGGCACACGAATGAGCCTCCTAAAACCTCAGCCTGACCAGCAAGTCAGCTAAGCTAAAAATAGAAGATGGCTTTGAAAATGCGATAACACGAAAAGACAACAACAACAAAAAAAAAAAAAAAAAAAAAAACTTATGCGGTGATCTAACTAGTTACTATTATATGTGCGGGTGATGGGATTACACATTGTGTACCTTGCTTAGTCGGCCTTCCTTCCAAGGATGCTCATTTTTATGTCTCTTAACAGGGATGGTTTAATGAAACCAATTTATCTTGCATAGTTTTCGGAACATGCACCGTCTGGACATAAGTGGGTACCACAAAGGTTGCAATAAAACAGATAAAAATACACAGCATAGAACCAGTTTGTTATATCTTTCTTACACATTCATCACCAAAATGTTCGTTAATGATGAAAATGTTCTTTCCACATAAATAATCATTTAACGTATATCTGTAGGACTGTAATTTATTCCTGATAAAATTATGCCCGTACGATTATCTCATCGTGGTTGAAAAACACAACAAATCACACATTCTTGACACCAAAAGTCTGCATGATGATGCGTGTAATATTTTCTTTTTTTTACAACTTTTCTGACACTTGTTTAAAAGTTGGAAGTTAATATACAAAACGGATTGCTGTGTGTGGAATAAATGAAATGGCATGATTTAAACACAGATGAATGCATCAGCGTTACATCTATGACCAACAAAGAATCTATCACCTCCAACATGTACGACTGCAAACCCCCCCCCCCAAAAAAAAACCCCAGAAAGATATGTTCTGTGCTGAAGTGTATATAATATTACCTGAAAGTAAGATACGGTAGTTATGTGATACTTTGTACAAACAGCTTATTGCAATGCTGGGTATGGCGACATGTATTATTTAATTTTGTGTCCATGACTTTGCTTTAAGTGTACACCAGTTTAATACTTTAAATACGCAATTGATGATTTTGCCTTCAAAAGATGACCAAGATAGGTATTATCACCACTACACTCTCGTGAAGTGAGGCAAAATAAGGAGATCTGTTTAGCAGGCTAT
This sequence comes from Hermodice carunculata, assembly GCA_964020975.1. NCBI lineage: Eukaryota > Metazoa > Annelida > Polychaeta > Eunicida > Amphinomidae > Hermodice > Hermodice carunculata. The sequence continues at coordinate 42,912,826 of OZ026626.1, read as the reverse complement.
GCATGATTGCACGTTTCCCTTGAAACCTTGGTTCCAAGTTACCTGTGTAATACCTGTAGTTTTACTTCATGTGTAGCTAGTAAGGCCTCTGTTTGTAAACAGTTCATTCTTGCTTGACGTTGATCGACTGAATGAAATATATCTATGAATTTTTTGTGAGTTAAGTAAAACCAAACAAATTAACATTTTATGTCTGAACGTACCATGGCTGTGTCAGCGTCACGTGACATTGTACGTTGTGGTTAACGAATGAATATATGATTATATGGTTTCAACAAATATATACTCCCAACAACAAATAATTATTATGGACGTCAAATTAACTTCAAGATATACACCAGTCAAGCTACATGCAAACAAGTAACTGGAATCGCATGATGTCAGCCTTATTTTGGTAAAGCATTCTGGCCAAGGTCGGAAAGCTTACTATTCTACATTCAATACTAAAACAAAAAGACTGTGAAAGTCCTGTGCTGAGCTGACCTTACATGCTAAGACTGAAGTGGTCCTGTGAACTTCTGAATGGTAAAGATGACCTTTGTTTAAGACTGTCAGCCTTATTTTGGTAAAGCATTCTGGCCAAGGTCGGAATCTTACTATTCTACATTCAATACTAAAACAAAAAGACTGTGAAAGTCCTGTGCTGAGCTGACCTTACATGCTAAGACTGAAGTGGTCCTGTGAACTTCAGAATGGTAAAGATGACCTTTGTTTAAGACTGTCAGCCTTATTTTGGTAAAGCATTCTGGCCAAGGTCGGAATCTTACTATTCTACATTCAATACTAAAACAAAAAGACTGTGAAAGTCCTGTGCTGAGCTGACCTTACATGCTAAGACTGAAGTGGTCCTGTGAACTTCAGAATGATTTTAAGGTGACCTTTGACTGTCATCACTGTTGCTAACAGGAACTGAATAACCACAGGAGTATGACCATTTGAACAAACTTGGTAGAGACTCACTCAAGGTACATTGCCACTGAGTTTGAAATAAATCTGGCAGACGATTTCAGAGACGAAGTTGAAACTGTGAATTTGCATTAGAATGCCCATTGTCTCACACAGTAATCAATAGGGAAGGTGCATTTACCGATACGAACCCGAATTGAAAAAAAAAATCGTTAAGAATCAGGAACTCACAGCAGTGCCACCTGGTGAACTACTTTGTTTGACCCTTTCAGAAGGAACATATCCACTTGGGTTCAGCTGAATTTGAGTGACGTTTCCGGGGGAAATCGAAAATAATGAAAACACAATTACAAATAATTATAAAAATAGTAAAACATTGTAGCACCATCAACAAGAACTAGGAGTCCCTAGGAGTGTTCCTGTGTGATATCAAAGCCATTGGGTGAGCGGTTTCAGAGAAAATGATTTTTGAAGATTTGGCCCTCAAAAGAACCAAAAAAATAATAAAAAAAAAAAATAAATAAAAACCCATAAAAAATCCAAAGTGACTGGAGCCTGATCACTTGAAAAAAACGTGGTAGAGACCCACATTAGTTAGATTCCCACCAAGTTTGAAGAGGATTTGGTCAACGGTTTTGAAGAAGAGAATGCCAAAAATGTATTTCTTGTATTCACCAATTTGTACCAAGATTGGAAAACATTTAAAATAAGAGATGCAAGATTTCCTCATCTAGTAAACACCTTTATTTGACCCTTCCACAAGCTAATTTCTACCACGCTTCAGAAGAATCTAAGTGACACTTTTAGAAAAGACGTCGAAATAGTTTTAAGACAGGAAAGTTGTTGAAAAATTAGGAATGATCGCAGCGGCACCTGGTGAATAAATTAAGGTGTCCTCAGTGTCCATATACAATTGATAGGCAATTAGCTTAGTGTTTTTGGAGAATTTTAATGATTTTGTCTAAGCATGAACCCCCAAAATAGATAACTAAAATAAACAAAATTAAATTCTAAAAACTCACTGGATCATGATAATTTAAAAATATATGGTAAAGCCCACCCAATGTATATCGCCAACAAGTTTGAAGTGAATACAGCTGACAGTTTTGGAGAGGAAACCGAAAATGTGAATTGTTGACAGACTGACGCCAACTCCCAGGACGGACCATAAGATAAGCTCTGCTGACTGCTATGTCAGCTGAGCTAAAAACATGCATCATTTAAAGCGTTGACAAGGCAGACAATGTGTGAAAATAGACTTTAGATTTCTCAGTCAGCTGACTTAAAAACATGCATCTTTCAAAAAGCATTTACAATGCAGACAATGTATGAAAATAGCCTTTAGATTTCACTTGGCGCTATATTTTATTATAATTATGTATACATAATCTTCCAGTAGAAGTAATATTCTATGCAAATATAAATCTGATTTGTAAAAAGTAAAAGTTTGATTCACTGGGAAAAACTATCTTGTTACCATGGCAACAGGTTAGTATATATGGACATATTAGGTGCAGTGTGCTTCAATTTATAGGTTATGGAATGTCTACGACATATGTACAGTAAGTAGACAGAGCCGGCAAAACGAAAAAGTAAATGGTTGAAATTTATAATACTGGTTCCACTTTATACTGTAATGCAGTGCAACCATGTATGGCCCTTGAGCCAGTTAGGCTGAAAAAAAAGGCTGAAGTGAGATCAACAGATGGTCCTACGTTATGTTTCCATGCTTCACAGATTCAAAAAATCATTATCAAATAGTGTTCAAAATCATCCTGAATTGGTTCTCACTGTTGGGTTATATAAACGACAAAACGCGTCATTATACAAAAAACAGAATAAGAACCAAGAATGATTTCACACATGATCAGACATAATATCGTGAACGTACATGTACTATATAAAAAAGTGCGGACCGTTCGTGTGTAATACTCAACCAGTATAGCTAATTTAAGCACACTGTGGGTTATCACCAGCGGGGGAATGTTACATTCATTCGTTAATGCTATCAGTCTAAAGCAAATCGCAAACGCACACAAGATTAATGGAAAGTTCAGCTTGAGATTCCAGTCTAGAGCTGATGAAAAAAACACGCCACAGCAGTACATGTATGGACAGAAAAGTTAACTTCTGACATCAGCCAGATTTTCAGCCACAAAATAAAACCCTTCAACGTAAATATAATGAGGGCAGTGTTGTATTTACAACCAGATGCTCATGGGTTGTTTGATATGATGATTAATTTTGTACTCTGTTTTACAGACTGTGAAGTTACGTTAGTCGAATGTCGAGTGGCCGGGCACAGACAGTCCTTAAAACGTGCACGGCCAATGTCAGCCCTATGTGGCCACGTTCCACTCTTCTCGACAGAGGCCCTCTTTGCAAGCTTGGCAGAGTTCGGAATTATGCTGTGTCCTTGGTTTGCCTTGACGCCTGTCTATCCTTAACGGGGGCCGAAGAAATCCATAGTATGTCTGGCCAACACGATTGTACACGTTGCCCACTACCTGATAAAAGCCAATGGTTAACAAAAATTAACCTCAGTGTGTTTGTGTGTCTTTCACAGTGACATGTCCACAGTTTCTTTCCAAGTGGTAACAACGCATGCGCACTCAGGTACTCCTTTTGCATTCTATTTTTGCAGGGTAAATAAATTTGTTTGAACTTTATATACTACAATTGAATTTCACGGATTCATTCTCCGCTTTCAGATCAAGAATAGATACTTTGTATCTCGAATTTTCTGCCATAGATAGAATCAAATGACTTTTTGAATTGTTTCTGACCGTTCTGGCACGTGGTAAATCTTTTAAGACACATAAATATAAACTGACTCTGTTTAATTTTCGTCTCACCTTAACCATCTGTGGACAGAGTCAACAGCTTTGTAGGCGCAACAAAATAGAACAGGTGGTATTCAAATAAACCGGGATCCTGTGCTGCCACCTAGACTGCAGCATGGAACTTGACAGGAAAGAGGGTAGATCCAAGAAATCACTGTACAAGAATATAGACTTGACACTTACATTGGTATTTTGAATTGGTGCCCCTGATGTGTGATATGCACCAAAAAGGGCGAGTAACATGTGATATTCAAAGGTAAATACCCTCTGATATGTGACATACAAAAACCCCATAGGTGCCTTTATTATCAATAGGAAACCTTTCCAGCAAGGCGACAAAAAAAGTCCGATTCTCGTTACCAGGGTAGTTTAAGTTGGATAGGTAGAAGTCATGTTCCATAATGAATGACTCCTGACTTAAATTTTTGTTACCAGAGTAGCTTAAGCTGAATTGGCAAAAGTCATTTTCCAAGCTGAAAAACCCCTAAGGCAAACCTGGGACCAGCTCGGCTGCAAGATTGATTTGGCTTATCAGATGAGGGATTTTCTCTCAGATGCATTACGCATGTCACACTTTTTTGAAGGACGCTTTTTGTCGCACAACGACGGTATCTCCTGGCACACTTTAACAGCTTGCTCTGTAATTCAGGCCCCAAACCTGACTTTTCATCGCTCTCCTAGCCAAACATATACTTCGCCATATTACTGCCTGCTTGGCCCTCACACGAATGACCTCATAAAAGCGCCCTCTCGTGGCGGCAGTAAGACATTGACTCAAACAGATGTTTTGTGAGGTACTGACGGAAAACGAGGAGGTTTTTTTATTTATTCAGGTCAAGTCCAATATATACAGGTAGGAAATATCATCATATGATCCTTGTGAACCTATAAATGCCAAAACTGAACTCAACCTAAAACAAGCAGAAAACTTACCAAGGCTAAAGGAGTGTATGAAAGCAACACAATTAAGGGGGGCGGTCATTATTTACCAGGGGGAGGGGCCTCGGGATATTGGGATGGCGTACCATCCTAGTTTTTGTCCCCTCCCCCCCCCCCCATTAAAATAATGACCGCCCCTAAGACGCGTTGTGATTCTTCAATCGTGTTTACACTTATTTTCAATTTGACTTGAAAAGAAAATATTTTTGAAAGATACCTTGATGACTTCCTCAGGATACCACATTGCATGTTCATAGCGTCCATTTTTGCAGCGTTTACACTGCTGTCCAAAAAGTTTGAAGAGTACGTAGCCAGTGTTGGTGGGGTAATTGAGGTGAAACCAGAAGAAAACCCGACCTTTCATGGACGTCCAACCATGACCACACTCCTGAAAATAGATTATTTCAGTTATTGATAAGGAGGATAATATGTTGCGATGCGGACATTCTTCATCCAGTGGCTTCATGTGGCTGTATTAGCTCGTGTTTGATCGCCATTTGTATTTTGGTCCTTTCCAGGGTCCAAAAAAAAAAAATATGAGCAGTAGTGTTTAAGTACAGACCAATATTTGATTGACTCCAAAAAAGTTTGAGAACAGTATCAATTATCGTCCTTGGTAAATACCCCATTCAGACCCTGTTTTCATACCTTGAAACCTCATGAAAACGAATCATTCCATCATCATTAATCTCTCGGTTACTTTTTACCTTACTTGTCAGTCACCTGAGCTTACGTGATTGGTGGTCTACATCCGTCCATCTCTCCCTCCGTCTGTCCGTTGGCGTCCACAATTTACATTAACGACTTCTCCAAAACGGTTAGTCAGATTCATTTCAAAATTGGAAGGGATTTACCATGTACCTTGGATGGGTCTCTACCATGGTTGTTCAAATGGTCATGCCCCAGTGATTTTTGGATTTTCAATGCTTTTTTGGGTTCAACTTTTGGCCAAATCTTGCATCTTCTTCTCAAAAGCCACCATTCCAATTGCTTTGAAATTGTATAGGGACGTTTCTGGGCCCACTAGACCTAAATTTGTTCAACAAGAAGCATTGCGTTTGTTTTTTATTTTTTACGAATTGTATGTTTTCGTTATTTTCAACTTTTTCTCCAAAACCACAATTCAGATTGAACTGAAAGGTAGAAATGTAGCCTATGGAAGGGTTAAACAAAGATGTTCACTAGGTGGTGGTATGCTGGATCCCTGTTTTTTAACATTTTTTCCCAAACGGATGAAAAAAAGTTAATGCATACATTCCTTTTGATTACTGTGTGTATCAACGAGGATTGCAATGGCAATTCACATTTACGACTTCTCGAGAATCGTCAACCAGATTCACTTCAAAATTGGTGGAGATATACCTCTTGTGGGTCTATACCAGGTTTGTTCAAATGGTCACACTCAAATGATTTTTTAGTTTTGTACCGAATTAAACGGGCTCATTTTTTTCGAAAAAAAACCCCTTAAAATTGTTCTAAAAAACCACGAAGCTTTCACAAAATGCACAGGGAGACTTCTTGAGATCCATTCAACAGGTGGCACTGTGACTCTTTATTCTTTTTGTAAATATTTTTGTGTGCTCTAAGTTTTGGTGACTTTTCTCCCAAACAGTAAATTTGACCCTCTTCAAACTTATTGGAAATGTACATGAACTAGATCTCCACTAAACTGTTCACTGCATGCTGCTGCTGTCATTTTCTGATTTTTAACTAGTTACCAAAATTCGGGAAAATCTGTAAGGGGACATGTACCCGTTAGCCTCAGTAATGATGGTCTTAAACAAAGGTTGACCTTGATATCATTTTGAAGTTCACAGGGCCACATCTATCTGTGCATGTAAGTCCAGCTGAGCACGTGAATGTCACAGTCCTCTTGTTCTTTCAAGCTGCGATAACGTTTACTCAAAATTACACGACTGTTCGGGCACTCCACAAAAATCGCGCAACACTCGTCATAATTACGACCTTGCTGAAAGAATGAGGTGCTATCAGAAATGTACATCTAGATGTTTGACCTTTTGTCATCTTACAAGTTGATCCAGTCTTTTTAAACATTAACGGTTTAGCATGTGTTGGATAAAAACAGATAAAAAGTAAAACTGAAACTAAAACGAAACCTTCCAAGGTTTCTGTTTCTGTTTCTATATTTCAGAGGTAGCTTCTGACGGGAACGAAGATGCAGAGTCCATAGGACATAGCTGACGGATTTTGGGTATTGAAGGTGTTGAAGTCCTGCAACGCATGTGCTTCTTGAGATTAATGATATTTATAGAGAACATACATGTGTAATTATAAAGATAGCTTGCATGCATATTATTCACTTATTTTTGTTATACAACAATGGTGCCGTATTCTTAAAAACTTTCTCCAATTTATCAACAATGATGTGATGTGTTGTTCATACATAAATATTGAAGTGTGCAATGACAACAGAGCGAGTTTCCTTATTTAGAATTTCCTTGTTTACTGTTACTTTAATAATTCATAACAGCATAATAAATTGCAGTTATTAGTGCGGGGAAAATAAAGTACTGCCAGGAAAGGAAGACATTCGAGGCAATGACTCATACAACAAAACAAAACTGCAAATATCCGTAAATTGTATGCAGAAAGTTTTGGATTCTGTGCCGAGAATTTTTAATCGTTTGCCGAAAAGTTTTAATCCGTATTACGCATGATCAAAGTTTCCTCTATGATAAACATTCGCAGCATATTTGGTAATACTAGGCTCATTCTTACTCATCATGTTGAATTTAATGTTCTTTATACAGTATATAACTACCTAAAAATGGGTCAAAGGTCACCCAAAATATCACAAAATTGGCCCATTGGTCTTGTGCATATTTGGTACAAATTATGTATTTCTGTATCAATTTATTATCACAATAATGTTTCAAATCAGTTTTAAAGACCCAGGACTTTAGTTCCGATAATTACCACCACTGGCGCCACAATGACTCCATAACTCAAAACTTTGGTTTGTATAATATTCCTGTACTGGTATATGAATATGTGTTTACAAATTCAGATGTATTGACCACCACAAGAATATCATTTCCTTCAACTATCACACATACATGATACCACACACAATTGCTGTATATTTGGTGAAATTAACCTCATTATTTCTCAAGATAATGAATTGCATAAATTTTACCAAATAAGAAGTAGTATTTCTCGTTCACCAAGAGGTGGGACCACTTGTATTGTTTACGGCAATCAACACATGTATAGGCTCCTACGTCGAGCAAGCATCGAGGTTGCAAAGCAAATAATTCACTTTTTTTTTAAGGGGGGTGGGGGGCAAAATTGTTTCAGTTTGCAATAAAATACTTACTGGATTTGGGGGGTGTTTTCGCAGGTAGGTCCTACATTAAGTTTGCGGCAAATATTGTGGTTCCCAGAATGCAACATGTGCATTTGTACGCACGCGTACTTATGTCGGGAACGTGTTTGTCCCTGCAGCCCATCCACCATTTTTGGGCTCGACCGCAGCCAACCGCTCAGAATGAAGAGCTTTTTTGACAAAGTAAACTTTATGTCCTGCACATTCTTGTTAGAGGTTCATGGAGGCTCAATTAATTTACACGTGTTCTTGTACTATGTGAGACGTGGACGTTTTTGTACCAATTTAATACACAAAGAACGGATTATTTTGGATGTGCAGCCACCCACATCCGGCATCTGCTCTCTTCACCCTCCCAGCCTCCACAATATTGTATGTGTGTCTTTTTGTCCAGAACCACTTCCTAGTTATTGAAGTGTTGTTAATATGTTAATTTGGTGTACTGCAGCCCTTAGCGCAACAAGGAAAGACCAAGGCAGGCTATTGATACGTGTGGTGTTCACAGATATATTATCAGTAGTACTCTTTAAGAAAACTTCCCGGTTTATATTTGTGCTCGACCCCATCCCTCCTGGATACGACGTACGTCGCCATTGGTTTATTTCAGTCCTCAAACTGGGTCAACCGCGAAAGAAACAGCATATGCACTTATACCCACATTGTTGCTGCTGTTGTTGTTATGATATATTACCTATTTTCTTGGGCCCTTGCTACCACAATTCTGATAGGCCATGGAGTTTTCTCAACCGGCAAACTCGTGTACCGCAGGCGTAGGCTTCCATATTCGCAGTCCCTTTATTTACCGAACATCAGCCATTATTTCTAATTTATCCCGTGCTTTGTTCTACGGCAAAACTATTACCCGTACTAGGATCCTTACTCCCCCTCTTACAGCTTTGTACAGTCACTGATTAAGTTAGATCTGCGTCAAGGTCAGGAACCATTACACCTTACACGTATGTTGGAGACCAGGGACGGCGCTGCTGCCGTGGTCGTGAACGAGGTAATTGAGCTTAATATTACGGGTGCCACCATTAGATAGCGGGGGGAGGGGGCTGGAGTCTTTCCCCAATAATTTTTATTGATTTCACAATGGGGATGGAACACTTTATTTTTTTTTCAATCCATGTGGTGGGCTGAATTTTTTTTTTTCATGCGCAGCAGCGAACAATTTTTTTTCGCACAGAAAACATGGCATAATGCCAAACCCATTTTTTAATATCAGAGCAGCTACTACCTCGTAACCTGTTTAAATACCGTCTACACAATATAGTTATACATTTATAACTATCCACATAATATGCTTGTCAAGTTGGTTAATTAATATATCATTCAGGATCAAGTATTTGTTCAGGAGTTTTTCTATAAAACATACCCTGTATATTTTTTCTATGCATTCCTAGTCACAAAAGTATGTAAACCTGCAAATTTGTTACATGCTTGCATTCTGTTGTTGCAAATTTTAAGCTTTATGATCACGGATGTTACGTGTTTGTGGTAGGGTTAATCTCTAAATCAGGTGCTGCGAGTATTTTTTCCCTCCAGTATTATCCTAGTCGCATATATTAATGTTTCTTTTTGGTGCATGATACTGCAATATAATGCACACACAGTTTACATGTATATGTACCATTCAAATTGTGCTAAGCGTGCAACGGATCATGCAGATTGCCAACTCATTTGGTACATATTCTTAATAGAAAGGGAACATTGTCTCATGTTGAATATAGGGACAGTCTTTTTCTGTAGGAGTATCTATCCTTCGGTGCATATGCATAATTATGGTACTGTAGTATGGAAGAGCAAATTGATGCAATAGCAAATAGGAAAATAAGTGTATATATTCGACATACATGTTATATTCTTGTTTCGTGAAAAAATGTCACTTGTAACAAATTAGGAGTCATTAAAAGAATTATTTACGTATACATGTAATGGCTGAGTCTCATTATATCTTTAGTTGTGACTGTGTCTTAAAACAGTATGTAGAAGTTCAGTGTAATATTATATAGTGATAAGTTCTTGACTTCCTTGACAAAATTGAACATGAATGACCATGGAATTTTTTTGCAAAAAATCGATACTCTTGGACGCGTTTTCCTGGCATTTAAAACTGTATTTTCACATGGACAATTTGATATCTGAGACACAAAATATCACTAAACTGGGCTTTCCCGTTAGCTGTCATATTTCCTTTCAGGGTATGGATGACAAGTCCCAAAGTTTTTACAGGAAGGCACAGCCAGTGCTTCAAAACTTTTACTGGCACTATTCTGCCTCCCACTCATTCCGATAAGCACATATTATAATAATAATAATAATAATAATAATAATAATAATAATAATAATAATAATGATGATGATGATGATGATGATGATGATGATGATGATGATGATTATGATGATGATGATGATGATGATGACGATAATTTATTCTCTGAATCTACCCCTTTACAACGAAGACTACCGCAAGCGCGATAAAACTTGCCGTGTGTCAGCCATGTGAGTACTTTCAGGAACATATATATGCATATTCACCTACATAAAACAATCTTACTAAAACATGTGACAATTAAAAAGAAAACACTGTACTTTGAGACCATACTACATGCACAAAATGTAAAACAGGTTGAAATAGAAAGATGCTCAGGTCAGTTCCGGCTGGTCTTCACGCGACTCACGCCTTGGGTAGAGCTGGGCAAAGTGGACCCCTTTTGAAAAGAAGCTTCATAAGTAAAGTATATGAAGTTTTGTGCCAAGATATACATCTCTTAAACCACAGGTTTCGCAGTGCTACTTAAACTTGAATTACTAGAAGAATTTTACAACTTAAAGAATTGATATCCATATTATTTTTTTCAAACAAAATTTGGGCAAAGTGGGTCTCTGCCCTGGCAAAGTGTGACACTAGCTCCCATTTTCCGATATTCAGTTAAAATATATTTAAGATACAATGTAAATCTTGAGTCAGTCTACAAAATTGATATTGCAACATAGAATGTCAGCACTATCAATTATGTTTTGGAGAAATCAGATACAGTTTTGCAGTTTCAAAGTACATATGTTGAAATGCTGGCGTCAAGTTGTCCCGTTTTGGCTTTTCAAAGGGCAAAGCGCGACAGGCCCATCATATGCCATGTAAAAAAAAACATGATCCACTTTACCCTTGCCCGCTCTACCCGGGAGTGACCTTTATGACGTCATATTACCTACAAGTGCTAAAACCTGGTGACCTGAGCTAGATTTGAAAAGTATTATAAATTTGGGAATTTATAGAAGTTAAAGAAATAGCCGCTGATGAACGCCGGGTTTTGCTTTATACTTTCTGACACTAAACAAATCAAGTTTTTTTGCTTATAAATTTGCATAAAAAATTATTTGTGCTTTTGAAAACATAAGCGACTTTTTATGGCTCTGTGTGCCAGCAAGTCTACCGACTCTAACAAATGGGTTGCACACCGTGGACAAGGTATATAGGCCCCCTGCTATTAAATAGAGCGGTGACCCTCTTTGCCCTGGTGGACGACTTTGCCCGGGTCTCCCCCATATCCCCACGCTCCCACCAAATACTGCTTTGAAATTTCGTCAAAATATTCCTTGGAATCTCGCCAAAGGCATAAGCATGTTCGCCGCAAAGTACAAATAGTTTTGTTAAAGAGGATGCACTTGAGAATTAAGACCACACGTTGTGAGCACCTTTAGACCTTAAATTTTGTTTCAATTGGTTGTAGTGTTTCATTCTGCTGGAATTGAGACAGAGGTACAGGAACAAAAGTGGACCAGATCCTCAGCGGCCTAATTACACAAGTCGCATCTTATATCTGAAGAATTCCATCTCTTGCGGTCTTCCTTTAGCCCCAAACAACCTAGATTGGCTTTAAACTTGAGCCTTGTGCCTTGGAAATTGTTTAAATGTGACATATTTTTCCCATCAAAAGTGTATCTTTTCAATGTACAGTACCATTATAGAGACGACCTTTCATCAATATCCTGAGACACAAAAAAAAAAAAAAAAAAAAAAAAAGAAAAAAACGAAAGAGCGTAGCCTTGTAAATTTAGTTTCATGAAAGGTTCTAGCCATGTACGCCTCTCAATTTTAAAAGCTCCGCCTAAACCTGCCGTTATAACCGGCGTACTTATAACTGTCATGATTGCTCTTGCTACTGAATTTGGAATTGATTTTAGAATTGATAAACTCTCTTTAGAGTTGTTATGGCATAATTTTTTTTTCAAATACTGTCGCCAAATTTGACTCTGTTTATACCATCATGAGATGAAAGAATGCTACACATATAGCCTATTTTAATATGATTGCTACCACATAATGAATGCAGTTATTTCGTTCTAGCTGGGTCATCGCACGCTATTTTTTGCGTTCACATCTTCAAATCGAAACAGTGTAATTCTACATTTTGGCGACATCTGTTTCTCAAACTTGAGATGCCAGTGGACAGATATATCATCTTTAAGACTGAAAAAAAGTTTATTGTATTCGTATGATTCCTTGTACTGCCTCTGACACATGACATAGCTCCAAATGTTCATTATTTCCCCAGATAACAAGTCCAGGCTTTGCACCTAAGTCGCGAACAACAGAAGTCACTTTGCTGTAACAAATATTTTTTCTCCTAATGTGTTGAGCTTCATGCAAGGTCCAGCTTACAGAGTTATGTGTTGTTCTTTTTTTTAAAGATAATGATGACAAAACGTCATTAGACTGGTACCGTGCTATGAAAAGGTCAACTTTCAGAGATAAATATTTGTTCCATTTAAATGACTTTTATGGTGAAAATATTTGTTCCATTTAAATCACTTCTATGATTCACGGTCAGTCGTATGTCCTCAATATGCCTACCAACATCTCAACGGTTAGACAGTAAAGTATTTAATCTGCTTTCTCTTTTAAATACATGTGTTGCTGGTCGAGTTTACCATTGGGCAATTTTTACACGCTTGTAAATATGGATCGGTTTACATGTTTACAATGCACAGGAGGTTGCGAATTGAGTAAATGTGTACTCAAATTAAAAATTTACCATTAAATATAATGAAACAAACTGACATTTAAATGTAGTTACATTTGCAAGAGGACCTATAGCAGTTGAGATTGTCGACTGCGTTTTGAATGGACAGTGTAGAGAAGAATAATTTAATGGCAAATAAAACGTGCTCTTTGTGTTCGGTTACATTATATTTGATGAAACATTTCACTGCCCTGTTTACAACTGAGAGCAAGTAACTTCATTGTAACTTCAGAATCCGCCAATTTCAGTTCAGAAAATGTGGCAACTTAAGACCAAAATGCTATGTACAAACGCTTCTCGTAAATTCTACCCTTGTTATTGTCTTAAGTGGCCCAGCTTAAGATGAAACATCAAGTCTCCCATAGAAATGCACTTTCATTCTTTATGATGCATATGTGCACATGCCACAAGCAAGTTTACGGACGGACGGGCATGAGTGATTGCATGGGCTCTGCAATCTATGGTCACCAGAACTAAAAAAAGATGAGATAAAGCGCTTTATCATCCGGTACGAGCAGGCTATATACCAACAGTAGCCTCGGTGCAGAGCGCACGCAACTAGTGCCAATAAAAGCTGTTGACATAGGATACTAACTCCTGAAAGGTCTCTTTTCCCACTCAAAGTGTTCTTATCACGAAAAAAAAAAATAAATAAAACACTTAATCAGACGACATTTTACATCTAACCACTGTGAACACAAAGGGGAGGTTGTTCAGCGGAAAGGACACGCCGACAGGAAGAACATCTGAACAAGTGAACTTGCACAAACATTTGACATAACCTAATGTTTCACTTCCTCTACGTCGTATTGTTTTTCTGATTGTACCGATGATTGCACCACGATATCCTACCAACAACCCGTGATGTTGGAGATATCTGTGACCACAATGCAAATCGTCACGTCCAGGTTAATCGCATCTTTCGCAGAGTATCCAAACACACAGATACGTAACACAGGCAAGGCAGACATGGGAAGCCCTGTACAGTGCCTTCCTTATATTTGTGCATAGCCATAGCTCCCTCATCACACTCCCAAAACATCTTTTTGACAATATGCAGCATACTCATTATATTACGAGAAGTACAATCTCATCAGTATATAACAATGCTATCGTTCCTAATATACCCATCGGTTAACTGTGATACATGCGAATAAAACATAATATTATGTTACAACACTTTTCATGATACCTACATGTACGAGCGTTTCCATGCCAAAGAACCCGTATACTTAATGGATTGATTGTTTTGTTTGTTTGTTTCTGTTTTGTTTTGCGATTTTAATTTTGATTTTGCCATAGCTCGGACTTAATTGGGATCCCCAGACCAAACTGTCACCTAAACAACTTTCTACTAATACTGGACTTGCTGGCCTACCTTTTGCGGTCACCGTGATATTAATATACCGGGATTCGGGTCATAGTGTTACTTCTTGACTTTTTGGTTAAAAGGTATACAAATAAATTAAAAAAAAAAAAAAAAAAAAAAAAAAAAAAAAGATTGGAAAACAGACACCTTGTCTGTATGAATTCCTCTCGTGGTAATGAAAATGTTAATGATTACAGTTGTTGCTGCTGAACTAAACTCAAGTCTTAGCTAAGCAAATTTGTATGTGACTTGTCTAGGCCAAAGATCAAGGCCATTTGATAACCCGAAGATTCGGAGTATCTTATTCACCCAAAGCTCTGTCAGTTTTTATCCGCATCTTAATCAAGTTGGGCTCAAAATGTAGCCATTGTAGCGATGCGCATTTACGCAGTTTACGTCTTACATCTAAACGTCGAAGGCCAAGGTCATTAATTCATGTGAAGGTGAAGGTTTACATATGACCCTAAAGCGGTCAATTTCTATCCGAATTTAATCATATTAAGCTTTTAAAAATAAAGGTCAAAGGTCAAAGATCTTTAATCATTGGAAAATTTGCATCTAGCGATAAATACTAGAAGGTGAGATCACCGAAGTGGGAGCGAGGGCGGGGAAGGCTTCTCCGCAGCGATCGCGTACGGACGGAGATATCTTGTTTCTTATTGAGTCTGTGGAGTTCGGTACTGCACCTCTTTATTTACTCTAAGTTGTACATGATTCATTTGACTTATATGTAATGCCATTTCCCAAAATATACAGATTCAACACGAAACATCATTATCATAGACTTAAAAACCCAGATAATTTTTGTATGTTTATGTTGGTATATGACATGACTCAAAAATAATGTCCTAGGATCCACCTACCACCTTCATCTGCGAGAAATGTCCTTAATTCTTCCGTTACCAATTTGGTCCAAATTCGATGTTCTTTGAATTAACAAAAAAAAAAAAAAAAAAAAAATTCATATTCCTTGCAAACCGACCTTTCATTCAAGGACCAGCCCTAAGTGGCAGCGTGGAGAGCGGGCCAGGTCAACAGTTTTTTTCGGGCGCTTTGAGCACAAAGACTGAAATGCCCCTAAATCGCATCGAGGAAAACTGTTGACTCTGTCAAAAGTCGGCCCGAAAAGATTTTATCAGTCGACGTACCTCAAGTAAAAAGCCTGTCAGTTCCAAATTGGGTTCAGTTGAAAAGTATAAAACACCCTGTGCTTTCCTTAACACTGGCGACAACGGGTCATAAGGCATTTTGTGGACTTTTAGTCTCTTTGCCGAGTGGCCTGGGATAACATACGACTTCTGCTTTTTCTAACCATTTTGTATTTCAATCCCATTGCTACTTTGCCGCACTTAAATCAGTTACCCACTTATTTTACATCAGTACAGTGCAATGTTATTTTGCATATACCAACAATATATGAATTTGAAAAATGTAGCACAAAAAGTTGCACTGGTATTAATCTAATAGAGCCTAGCATTAAGTGTTTCAGGCCAACGTGAGTGTACATCCGTTTTATCTGATAATTTAATCATATACAACAGTGCTTCATTGAAGTTCCCATGGACTCATGTAAGAAATTGACTTAACATGCTACAAACATGTTCAATTCTACGTATTTCACTTTGGACCGTGTCCCCAGTCTCATCCGTATAAAAAATATGTTAAAAAAAAACAAACACACACACACACACACACACACACACACACACACACACACACACACACACACACACACAGACAAAACAAACCAAAAACAAAACAAAACAAAACAAAACAAAACAAAACAAAACAAAACAAAAAATAATAATTGGACGCGAGACACGTTTGATTGCCATCGCAAAAGCAGTATATTCTTAAATCGTGTTATAACTCAATGCCATCAAATCACTATAAAAAACACTGGCATTGCTTACAATGATAGTCGTCAGGTCTGTAACCGCATCTTGCAAACCCGAGCCCCGTTCACACTGCTAAAACTTACCGCATTTTATTCGTAAGACTTGGCAAAGTAGCTTTCAGACTAGCTAAAGTTCTTCCGCAATGCGCAAGCCGCTTCCAAAAGTAAAACCTACTGATGGAGGTGACTTTTTTTGCGGAGTTTTTAGAAACTCTCGTGATAACGAAGACATAAACATAAAAATTGTCTGGTTCTACCAAGTAGAAGCAGGGTTGACTAGGAGGACAGGCATGGGATTAGGCATGGGTCTGCCAGAACTCAGCCAGAGTCTCCCATGTTGATGCCATGATTTTGCACACGCAAAGATTTCTCTGCTCTGCAAACAAACACGTTTTGGGCATGCAGAAACTCTAGCTGATTTTTGAGCATTTTTTATCGTAAATTTCATTTTTATGGGTCACCGTTGGCAATACAGCATGAACTGATGAAAAAATGGTTACCATATGGTCGCATGAAATATTTATGTCTGACATTAGTGTAAATAACAAATTCTAGTGATGTACATATACATGTAACTGACTGCTGCTGACAAATCATGGCCGGTTGTATGTGTGGTCTTTCACAAATACGTACAAGACTGCTATCGTTGTGGCTCAATGGATGGGCTTACAGCACAAATTTCACAATTGAAATTGGAATGGCACCTCTACCTCTAATTTTTGAAGATTTTCAAGGTTTAAATTTTCAAGTTTGTATAATTTAAAAAACTGTCACCTCTCTTCCTAAAAAGCCAGCCTTCATGTATGGAAGTATAATCATGCCAAGTTTGGAGTCTCTGTGTAAATTGTTTGCAAACAAAGTGTCGGATGAATTTCCTGGTAAAGAAAGAAAGAAAGAAAGAAAGAAGGAAAGGAAGACAGGAAAGAAAGAAAGAAAGAAAGAAAGAAAGAAAGAAAGAAAGAAAGAAAGAAAGAAAGAAAGAAAGAAAGAAAGAAAGAAAGAAAGAAAGAAAGAAAGAAAGAAAGAAAGAAAGAAAGAAAGAAAGAAAGACGGTCTGTGTTGGCACACAGACATAATAATTCACTTCACCCGACAGGGCCTCATAATTTGGACGTGTACATGTCATGAAGGACTCGTTTTGCTGTCTCATTCCCTTAAAATCCCCCGAAGTATCCTTACCAGTACGATGCCAATGATAATCATACTTGTAATTCATGGATGTGACGTACAAAATTTACAGGTTCTATGGCTAACGAAGTTGCCATGTTTCTTCATTTCCTGGGAAACAGAATGCGCATGTTATATTATTACTATTATTATTCATGTTTTAATCGACAATACAATCAGTTTCCGGTTTCCTTGTTAACCCAATTAAAGCCATATTTTCCATACAAATCCATGAACGCTTTCAAAGAGAAAGTCGGGAGGGGGTAGAAATAACTTATATAGAGAAAAAACATTTAGCTCTTTCGTTTATGATAACAAAACGGCTGTGTGAACAGCCGGTCTCACCTGACATTGACATTCAACCCATGATAAGTCCTACTCTGGTTTTGAAATGTAGATTTTGGAGAGGAATTGAAACTTTCTATTGCATTCACCTTTAACTTACATGTTAATCAATTGGAATGCATACATTAACGGACAAGTACCCAAATTGAAAAAATCGTAAAAAATAGGGATACCTGGTGAACACTTTTGTTGAATATTCCCACCAGTTACATTTTCACTAAGGTTCAGAACAATCTAAGTAACGGTTTTGCAAAACAAGTCAAAAATGGGGAAAACACATAAAAATGTTAAAAAAAAAATAAACAAATAGAAAAAATACAGCGCCACCTATGAAACAAATGAAGTACTAAGGGTTGCCAGATGTGTCACTATGTACTTTCATAACAATGCATTAAGCGATATGAAAGATTTTTAAAGATTTTGCCAAAAAATGAAAAAAATGCAAGAGGACTGTGATAGTCCTGTGCTTAGGTAAGTCGCCCATGACCTTGGAAATGAGGTCAAGGTCACTGACCTATTCTGAGTCTAACTTTCGTAAGGGCTATCCCTATGTGCAAGATTAAAGTCACAGTACAAATAGGTCTCAGGTGTCTCAATCTTTCCTAAATGGAGGACCACCAACAAGTTCAACATCAAAGTACAACCTTCCGCAGTTCTCAAGTTACAATGTGAAAAGTAAAATTCACGTAAGTGTCTGGGTGCCAGTGACCTTGGAAATGAGGTTAAGGTCATCCATGTACTGTCTAAGTCTGGCCTTTGCTCAGGACAACCATCATGTCCAACATCAAGGTCCAAGCTCAAAAAGCTTTAAAGATGTCAGGTGAACAGTAAAATTTGAGCATGTGGCCCTTTGACCTTGGGAATGAGGTCAAGGTCACTCATCTACTGCCTAAGTCTGCCCTCATTAAGGACAACTAGCATGTGCAATACGAACGTCCTAGCCTCAATAGTTCTCAAGTTACCATATAAACAGTGAATTTCATGCACCTTGCCCTGTGACCTTGAAAATTAAGTCAGAGTTACTCACCTACTGTACATGTAACACCGTCATACCCAGAAGTGTCCCTATGCAATAGCAAAGCAATTAGTTGAGTATATACAAGATTAAAGATTTTTGAAGATTTGACCAAAATATGAACAAAAAAATCATTAAAATATCCAAAAATCATTGGACTGTGACCTTTTGAACAAACTTGGTAGATACCCACCCAAGGAACTCCCCCCCCCCCCAAATTTGTATTGAATCTATCTGATGGTTTCGCAGAAGAAGTAAAAAATTGTCAATTAGCAGTGCAAACCCTAATGACTTTGCAATCCCCATTGACTTGCATTGTAATCAATCGGCATGTAAAATCAACATGAAAAATTGCTAAAAAACCCCAAATCACTGGACCGTGACCATTTGAACAAACTTAGTAGAGACCCACCCAAGACACATCCCCATCAAGTTTGAAGTGAATCTGGCTAACGATTTTGGAGATGAGGTCGAAAATGCGAATTACCATTGTATACCGAGTATATACCAGGATCAAGACTTTTGAAGATTTGACCAAAAAATGAACAAAATAATTCATTCAAAATCCAAAAATCACTTGCCTCCTAAGCATCCACCAGACTCGCTATTGCTTTCTTATGTGGGCGCTCGTCGGGCGCCCACATAACAAGCCCGACGAGCGCCCACATAAGAAAGCAATAGCGAGTCTGGGGGATGCTTAGGAGGCAAAAAAATCACTGGACCGTGAACAAACTTGGTAGAGACCCGCCCAAGGCACATCCCGACCAGGTTTGAAGTGGATCTGGCTCGCTGTTTGGAGAAAAAGTCGAAAATGTGAATCGTGGACGGACGATGGACGACGGATGCCTCACCCTCCTAAAAGCTCAGCTGAATTATCAGCTGAGCTAAAAAAGAAGAAAAAAATATAAAACCAATGGACCGTGATCACTTGAACAAACTTGGCAGAGACCCACCAAAGGTACATTCCCACCACGTTTGAAGTGAATCTGGTTGACGGTTCGGGAGAAGAATTCGAAACTTTGAATTTCCCTTGCAATCTCCACTGACTTGCATGGTAATCAATAGGACTGCATGCATTTTCTGACAAGTACCCAAAATAATGATAATAAAAAAAGGTTCAAAATCAAGATTCCAGAGGATCACCACCTGGGCAGCAACTTTGTTTAACCCTGCCAAACGCTTAATTTCTACAAAATTTCGCAACAATCCGAGTGATATTTTTGGAGATTAAAAAAAAAAAAAAAAAAAAAAGCCTTAACAGAAACATTTATAAAAATAGAAAAAACCCCAGCACCGCCTGTTGAAGAAATTAAGGTCACGGGTCCCCAAAAGTGTCCGAGAAAATTTTATCAAGATTTTGACAAAAGCAAATGAAAAAAAAAAATTAGCAAAAAAATCTTAAAATCGATGGAGCATGATCGTTTGGGCACACTTGGTAGAGTCCCACTCGAGGTATGTTTTTACAAAGTTGGTAGTGAATCTGGTGGACAGTTTGAGAGAAGAAGTAAAAAATGTGAGTTTCCATTTAAATCCCTATTGACTTACAAGGTAATCAGTAGGAATGCATGCATTAACCAACAGACACTCAACCAGAGTGCCACCACCTGCTGAAGACGGTTATATAAGCCTCCCACAAACTATATTTCCACCACCTTTCACAACAATTTGTGTGACGACTTTGGAGAAGTGGTAAATAGCTTTAGCCCACTAAAATTCATTTAAAAAAATGGAGAAAATCTGAATGCCACCTGTTGAACAAATTAAGGTCAGCAGATTCCCGGAAGTGTCCCCATGCAATTTAACAACAATTGGCTTGGCGGTATCGGAGAAGAAGATTCTTTAACATGTTGCCACAAATTTTACAAAAAAAATTCCAAAATCATTGGAGCATGACCATTTGTATAATCGAGGAAGAGACCCACACAAAGTACATCCCTACAAAGCTTCAAGTGAATCCATCTGACAGTTTTTGAGGAGATGTCCAAAATGTGAATTGTGGACAGATGGGTGCCGAAGCCCACAACGAACCTTCCTGTTGCTGGCCTCAGCCGACTGACAAGCTGAGGTAAAAAAAATGTCCCAAGGTCTTTGCGTGAATGCGACCTGGATATGCAATATGGCCGTAACAACAAGCCACTGACTGGAATGCAATATGGTTAATCAAGGACGTAACAATTAACCACTAACTGGAATGCAATGTGGTTAACTATGGCTGGTACAACTAACCGCTAACTGAAATGCAATGTGGTTTATCATGGCTGTAACAACCAGCCACTAAGATGCAAAAAGATCAATCATGGCGGCAACAACTAGCCACTAACCTTAGTGATATGGGATATTAATGAGATGTCCACCAATATGTACACATATTAAAGGAGAGCGTTTAATAATAAACTTCAGCTGAGGTCGGAGGAATATTTCAGCGACAACGTAGATATCAGCCAATATTCATTCTCCAGAATTACAACTAGGGAGTGATTACCTGCAAAAAACAGTGCTGCCCTCAAGTGGCTGATGAAGGCAACAGGAAATCAGACTGGTATGTTTGCGGAAAGTCGTGTTTCCTGTGTAAAGTGGTGTAAAAGTGTGTCATGCCGTTAAATGACTTACAATGTATGGCAGTCACGGTCTGCCTGTTACAGAACCCTCCTTGCAGAAACTAAGCTAGGCATGCATCTGCCTACCCTCATCTTCACGTGCACTGAAAAACATTCACAGCTTCGAAAACACGTCTTAAACGCTAAGTTTAGTAACAACGTTGAAATATTAAACAAGAGGGCTGTGTGAACAGCCCGTGCCTCAGCTGATCTTGACATTCATCACACTTGCAGCTCTATGAACTTGGGAAAGGATCAAGGACACCATGTTCTGAGTAAGTCTGACCTTTATACAAGAACACCTACATGTGCAACATCAAAGTTCAAGTAATTCTCAAGTTATAATGAAGAGTAAAATTCATGTATGTTGCACTGTGACCCCACAAACGAGGTCAAGGTCATTCATGTACTGTCTCAGCATGACCGTCATACAGAATAATTAACATGTGTAGCTAACTCAAAACAGATCTCAAGTTATCAAGTAAACAGTAAATTTTGTGTCAGTTGTCCTGTGAATTATCATTAGAATGCCCATTGACTTACATAGTAATCAATAGGAAAGCTGCATTGAACGATAAGTACCCGAATTGAAAATCCTTAAAAATCAGGAATCCAAAGCAGTGCCACCTAGTAAACAACTGTTTGACCCTTCCACAACAATATATCCATCACATTTCAGCTTGATCTGAGGGATGGTTCTGAGAACAAGTGAAAAATAGCAAAACCACACAAAAAATTAATTTAAAAAAAATTGCAGCGCTACCTGGTGAACAAATTAACAACAAGGAGTCCCTAGATGTCTTCCTGTATGATATCAAAGCATTTGGGGAAGCAGTTTCGGGGAAGAAGATTTTTCAAGATTTATCCAAAAAAAACAACAAAAAAATTCATTAAAAATCCAAAAATCACTGGAGCATGACCACATGAACAAAATTGGTAGAAACCCACCTAAGGTACATTGCCACCAAGTTTGAAATTAATCTGGATGATGGTTTTGGAGAAGAAGTCGAAAATGTGAATTAGCATTAGAATGCCCATTGACTTCCATAGTAATCAATAGGAAAGCTGCATTGACCGATAAGTACCCGAATTGAAAAAATCGTTAAAAATCAGGAATCTGCAGCATTCTCACATAGAGAACAACTTTGTTTGACCCTTCTACAAGGAACATATCCACCATGTTTCAGCTTAATCTGAGTGATGGTTCTGGAGAAGAAGTTGAAAATAGCTATAACACACAAAAATTCATAAAAAATTAGGAAAAAATCGCAGCGCCACCTGGTGAACAAATTAAGAACTAGGAGTCCTAAGGAGTTTTTCTGTGTGATATCAAAGCAATTGGATGAGCGGTTTTGGAGAAGAAGATTTTTTAAGATTTACCCAAAAAAGAACAAAAAAATTCATTAAAAATCCAAAAATCACTGGACCGTGACCATTTGAACAAACTTGGTAGAGACCCACCCGAGGCACATCTCCACCAAGTTTGAAGTGAATCTGGCTGACAGTTTTTGAGAAGAAGTCGAAAATGTGAATTGTGGACGACGGACGGACGGACGGACGACGGACGGACGGACGGACGGACGGACGACAGACGACGGACCCTCAAAAAACCTCAGCTGACTGACAAGTCAGCTGAGGTAAAAATGTTTGAACTGATTTATGTTAGTATTTTGGTTATAAAGCCTATGGATTTTCGTTCCACTTTCTTCAAAAATTACTACCGATCGAATTTTACCGCTATAGCTTGAACTTGTTGTTTGGGTATATCATGATAAAGTTCCTCTGTTTGAACGTGTCCTCTAGCTTAGAGGTGATGTGAAAATTTTGGACGACAGTTCTTGACATGCCCTCTCAGTTCTCGTAGGAACTCTCGCCATATAACGTTTATTGTACCACAGCATTAGCATGACCACTCCCATTTTCATTCCACTGCTACATAGTTCCTGTTGAATCTGTGCTAAAATACTGTTTCATCATGTTTTTACATTTATGGTTTTGTGCCACCAGCAAAAAGGGGTAAAATTTGAAATATAGCGAAGTACACAGTGCTGCCACACCCTAAAGGTACGATATACATTCTCTGGGTTCTTTTATGGCTGGGGTATTAGTCATCAACCAATGTGAAGATCATTCTAAGGGATATTTATACAACTGCCATTCCAAACATTCCCAAATTGCACAAAAGGACAGACAGCGCGGAATTTAAAATATTCCGCAATGCAATTCAGTGATTCATTTCCAACAAACATGTAAAATAGAATTACGTGTATCAAAATGCTCTTTGCTTACCTGACATGAAAACCGCACTTTCGCACTGTCTTTGAAGATCTGCCATCTGTTGCTGGGAGAGTGGAATGTGGGGCACAGGTACCATTGGTGAGGCATATACTGTTGGAATAATTTATCAAATTCGCCATGCCACACCACCTCCATCCTGTCAAAATACATGACAAAATGTAACAATTTATACACTGCCTACTTCAAGCCTGTCTCACTGCTTGAGAAGGAAAAAGAAAAAAAAAATCAAATTCTGCAGTTTTCTCTCTAAGATATGCTCTCTTCGAGTACCTAAAATCCCCTTTTCTGCATTTTGTGCTGAAATGTGTAGTAAAGCTGACAAAACCTCCAGTTTATCATCATTCTTGTCAATAAAGATTCTGAATAGTTTCTTGGATTTTGAGAAACTGAATATGAAATCCAAAAGCGATCCAAAATTCAATCGTGGTGATTCACGTAAAATGCATGTTTGGTAGTTATCACTGCATATAACTCTTAATCTCCCGGGCAGACAAGAGTGAAACATAAATAAATAAATAAATAAATAAATAAATAAATAAATAAATAAATAAATACATACATACATACATACATACATACATACATACATACATACATACATACATAAATAAATAAATAAATAAATAAATAAATAAATAAATAAATAAATAAATAAATAAATAAATAAACAAACAAACAAACAAAAAAGAATAACTGCTTCACACCAAATCTTTCTGGGTGTCTTCAAATGAGAACAGTTTGAAATGCGACACTTTGCCATTGTTTAACATATAAATTTTGTGTATTAGCCTAATTGGCATAAATTAAAATGCTTCAACTTCGGTTCTTGGCTCATCGAATGTGGCCATGTCACAAACTTATGAACTAAAGTTTGCATGACACCACTATCTATAATAGTTTTGAAATTATTCAAGATCATAATTTTGTGTATTTGCCAAATTTGGATAAAGTAAAAGGCTGCAACTTTGGTTCATGCCTCATTGGATCTGGTTATGTCAGATAACCTACAAATTGAAGTTGGAATGGTGCCTTTATGTACAATAGTTTTGACGTTAGTCAAGATTTATATTTTGTGAATTAACCTTTTTGCGTCCTAAAACTTTGGCTCATGGTTTATTGGGGGCATCTTTGTCAGAAACATATACAGTTAAGTTAACATTGCAGCTGTATCCATAATAGTTTTGAAGCTATTAAAGATTTATATTTGGTGTTTTCACCTAATTTGAACAAATTAAAATTACAACTTTGATTCATGGTTCATTAGATGCGGTTATGTCACAAACATACAAACTGAAGTTTGAATGGTACCTCTTTGTATAATACTTTTGAATTTAGTCAAGATTTAAATTTTATGATTTGCCTAAATTACAGTTTTACAATTTTGATTCATTGGATGCGGCTATATCCGAAAAAGTTAAGTTGGAACGACACCTCTATCTGTAATAGTTTTGAAGCTATTCACGATTTATATTTTGCACGTTCACGTTGTTTGCATACAATAAAATTCTGCAACTTTGGTTCATGGTTCATTGGATGCGGCTCTGTTACAAACTCATAAATTGAAGTTGGAATGGGACCTACATTTATATTAGTTTCAATGCTATTCAACATTTAAATTTGCATATTCACCTAATTTGCATGGATTAAAATTCTGCAACTTTGGTTCATGGTTCATTGGTTGCGACATTGCCACAAATCAATAAATTGAGGTTAGAATGACATCTTCATGTATAACAATTTTGGAGATATTCAACTTTTAAAATTTTCGATGCCGCTAATTAGCTTAATTTAAAATTCTACAACTTTCCTTTGCTCTCCATTATATTGGCAGGTGTCACAAACCGATCATGCGCATTGAAATTTTGTGTCTATCTGCAATAGTTTGAAAGATATGAGGTTTTAAAATTTCAATTACCCCTAATTTGCATGATTATGAACAACATGACAATTCAATACCCAGGTGCACAATGGCACTGGTAGATGAATTTATGTGCCAAATAAGGTGGTTACAGGGAGGGTAATTTCTGAGATTCCACGTGGACAAATTTGGGTGCCATGAAAAGAAAGAAAGAAAGAAAGAATCCGAGAAAAAACAATATGTCTTATTTGGCACCCAGACCTAAAGAAAGAAAGAAAAATTCCGAGGAAAACCAATAAAGAGGAGAGAGAGAGAGAGAGAGAGAGAGAGAGAAGAGAGAGAGAGAGAGAGAGAGAGAGAGAGAGAGAGAGAGAGAGAGAGAGAGAGAGAGAGAGCACCCAGTCATCACCTTTTTCATTTTTACAACAGAATAATTCATCATATGTAGGTCCCTGTTCAAGGTGTGGCTGTTGTTGCCTGTTTAGCAGATACAAGGCCCTTGACAATTTAACAGAAACCCTGGGCCACCAGCCACATACAAAAATAGCCTGACAGTTATGGAAGCAGGAAAATGCTGCTGTGCCCACTGTCACTTGTACAATTCTGTAAGCTGCCCCCCCCCCCCTCCAACACACGAACACAGCTGTGCAAACATG
Source organism: Hermodice carunculata (assembly GCA_964020975.1). NCBI lineage: Eukaryota > Metazoa > Annelida > Polychaeta > Eunicida > Amphinomidae > Hermodice > Hermodice carunculata. The sequence goes on along the minus strand of OZ026626.1, from coordinate 42,886,566 downwards.
CATGTCCAGTGCTGAGGCAGTGACCCCATGGGGGCTGTCTACCTCTGCACCACTTCATTCCACCAGCTTCAGTTGAGCACTGCGAGGAGGGCTTGCATATTCAGTGGACCCTGTCTTACAGAGTTTGCATGGTGTTATTTGAGCTTTTTACATAGAAAGTATTCAGTAACGACTGTTCCATTAATTCATTCCATCCTGACGAAGATGATTCCAAATTATATGCCATGGTCAACAGCTTTCCTTGAGACACTCTCGGTGCACTGTACCCACACTGCATTTCCCCTAACAGAGTTTGCATGGTGTTATTTGAGCTTTTTACATAGAAAGTATTCAGTAACGACTGTTCCATTAATTCATTCCATCCTGACGAAGATGATTCCAAATTATATGCCATGGTCAACAGCTTTCCTTGAGACACTCTCGGTGCACTGTACCCACAGCGTGCCAAGGAAAGCTGCTGAGTCAGTCTTCTATCAGGGTGGAATGAGTTTAATACATCAGCATGGGAATCTCACTTGATATCAAATATAATTCTTAATTTACAGTCTAAATTATTTTGTCTCAAAGTAACAAATTAGACAGTGTCATAACCATATCCAAAACGTAGTCCTAATGAAACAAATTCAAGTCAATTCCGACCAAAGGCAATGTTCGTTGGGACGTTCAGCTCAATCATATAAATTTATAGTTCGTCTGTACCCAAAAGAGTCCAAAAAGTACATCCAAAGGTCCATAGGGCCAACAAAGCCATGTCTAGTTTTAACATGACAAGAATGCAAAGAAATTTGTTTTTAAATATAGGCCTATTGTAGCAAATCGGCTTGAACAGGTACATCATTCGTGTGCATATAGGACCTTACAATTCATGAAAAGGGACCAAAATCTGCAGCATAGTAGAGAATTTGCAAGAACAGGTTCCAAATTTGTTGAAAATATCAATAAAATTCAGCATTAGAAAATACTAGATGCAACCACCGTCTCAACAATGATCATCGTCCATACAAGTCCACAAAGTGACACTAACACCAACATTAATCCATCAAAAAGCCCCTAGGTTTAAAATGACTATCAACAAGAATCAAATATTCAAGAAAGCGTAGAATCCCACAAGTCAAGTAATAAGCCATTCATTAAGATAATAATTTAGAACTCCAAAAATGTAGTATGCCATTGTAAGTCACCTGCCAGTCAGCCAAGTATAATGTACATCTAATTTATGGCTCTATAAAGTTCACAAGGTCAAAATGTATCACTGTCCTAATTATTGTAAAAGTTCACCACGTTTATCAGAAAAAGAGTTAGGTTTCATGAAAAGAGAGAGAGAGAGAGAGAGAGAGAGAGAGAGAGAGAGAGAGAGAGAGAGAGAGAGAGAGAGAGAGAGAATGTCGAAACCCCTACAGGTAACTGTACGTGCAGCTGTCTTACATGTAACAATTTTAAATTTTTTCATTAACAATCAGACATATGTCAACTTGTCAGTCAGCTGATTTAGATGCTAATTATTTATAGAAAAAGAGAGAAAGAGAAAAAAAGTCAAATATGTATAAATTTACCCATTTATTCAAAATTACCATGCATCAGCTGCACATCAAACACTTCAAGCCAACCTGACATGTTTTTCAATATAACAAACCATACTCATCAGACAATTATAAAAGCGACATCAGTCCCACTACATTTGGAACACTTACTGCACTACGATATGTGCAGAAAATGCCTGAATGTTCAAAATGTTAGCAAAATACATAATAATTCCATGAAAACCGAAGCGGATAACAGTTTTGAATGATAGAAATGAGACCAAACCGAAAAGCAGCTCAGCCTTGTCAGACCCAGTATCATTTTCGAAATAGTAGACATGCTAGTGTTCATCGTCGAAAGGATCCATGACCAACAATTATGAAATTTAAATGAATGAGGGTATCTTCTACTTGATGTTGAACAAGTTACCAACATATTGGCAGCGGGTTAAACCAGTTTTACGGGATCCCAATCCTCCCACTTTGGAAAACACCCACATTCATTTAAAGTAGGCCTAAACAAAGTTGGCGCATAATTTTAATGTACAGCTATATAAGGTAATTACATGACAATAGTTCATAGACATTATCCAAACAATGACAGGGTAATTAAGAATTTACAGTCAGACTACTACATATACATTAGAATTGCCTCTTCATACATGATGCAACATATCAAAATTTGAATTTAGCATACATTTAAATAGGAAGATATTAGTTACACTCCTGACAAGAAAAAGTACCCGCCCAAATAGACTACACAGGAGCCATGAGCAGACATTTAGGTCTACATTGCTGCAATTTGATTTCCGTAAGTGGAATAGATTTGAGCCGTTGCAAAACCCCTGGCCACACAGTGAAACCAATCGCTGAATGGTCAAATTGCAGTATAGGAATCACTCACTTCCAAAATTTTATGTAAATACCAAATCAAGGTCTCCACGTGGACAAAACAAATTTGATACTGACGCAATGTTTAATAAAAAACATGGCTAAGTTCTTCCAAGTTCCTTTCTCAATTGAAAATACAGCACACTAGGCCTAAAATTCATTATATAAATGTGACAACATCAGCTGAGTGAGTTTTCTTTACATTTTGTCAATATATCCAAAAGGATGAGAAAATATAAAGGCTGTGTCGCTCAACATGATGTCTGAAAACTTAGATGGTCGTCATTTCGTTTTATCCTTATTGTAATATATAATGAATTTTCTAGTGTTCCAGTATAGGAAGTCTGATCAAACTCAAGGTGAAACAATCTCAGCATTAACATAACCCTACTATAACATATTTCTATGTGTTTTACTGACACTCAGACAATACCTTATTATTATGTTCACAGAAATCAACATGATATTTCTGTATAACATCTTTACATTAATCTTTAAAGTTAAGAAAAACTTTTTCAATCTTATTTAGAAAACCCGTTTAATAAGTCTGTTAAAAAGTGATTTACGTCTATCATCAAAATCTTTAAAGTCAGTACAGTTTCTTGCGAAAGCAAAAAGTCTTGAGACATAGACACCATAAGCAGGATTAATGGGAACATTACTACTTAAAATTGGATAATTCACTATATCAAAATTGAAATCATCTCTTTCATCATACACTCTACATTTAATACACCATCATCATTGAATAAGAGTAGATCTCAAAATGAGCATGTTGTTTGATTCAGTGGTTTCCTCTCGTTCCAAATCATCAGGATAAATTGATGTAATATAATCCTTCAAATGTTTGTTATTGACACGTAGTAAATCATCTATATTTCTGAAAGTTAAATTAAATGATCTAGCATGGTAATTTTGTCTTTTGCTCTATTCATTAGTAAATTATACTTGCGATAAAATAAATAGAGATTAGCCAAAAGTGGGGCACAATATGTACCCATGGGAATTCCTATCACCTGTCTAAACATACTATCACCAAAACGTATGTAAATATTCTCCATCACATATTGAAACAGTTTTGTAAACTCACCATAGTCAAATGCATGTTGACCATTCTTCGCAGAATCACCAAAGAAAGTATGTTTATGACCAATTATAATTTTCTGAAATTTGAAACTTTAAAAACCAATGTTTGAATGCTACGCGTCAAATCTGCATAAGGTATTATAGCATAGAGAGTAGAAAAATCCCAATGGGATATATGTCTGTAAGGTGAAACATTATTTGTTTGTAAAGTGCCAAGTAAATTTACAGAATTCTTAAACATCCAAAACTTGTTAACTCTCGACGTTGATTCAATCCTCTTACAGAAATTGAACCAAAATTCCTGTACCTTTTCGAATCTCCTAGCCAGCAAAACTGACAATTCTTTAGTAGAACAGAACTTAGATCCAGCAATAAAACGGAATTTAAATAGGTTTTTATGTAATTTCGGAATTGCAAAAATCTTTGGTAAGTTACGGAATTTGCCATCGAAAGTTAAGTTGAACTTTTCTAAATATTTAAAGTGACCATCTAGTACATGTTCAACAGAATAGTCAACCTTATGATAGCTAGAAGAGTTAATGGTAGAGTCGAGTAAACCTAATTCGTCGACAATTACATCAAGATAGAACTATTTACAAATTATTATAACATTATTAGTAGCCTTGCAAAAGCATACTTCTCATGAGAATCATGTAGACATGCACTAACATTGGGTTTATGAATTACAGGATCAGGTGCCTGTTTAGCTTTTTCCTTTAGTTTACCAATTTTTCTATCCACTATACTACCAATCTCATTGATCCGATCCACTCAGATAAAACTGAAACATCACAATTTTCATTTTTGGTCCACGTTTTAGCATAATTCTCTATATCATTTTCATTACTATTTGTTTTTCCTTTTTCCGTGATATTTTGTTCTGCTCTCTTAATTTATGACCTTTTGATATCAAATCTCTGAGTGCTTCATTGGGAATTATGGAAAGATCGCCTGTAATGATATGACCATGATGAGTTGACAAAAATGGGGACTGACCACATTCACAGCGATATCCATTATGGCGAAACCAATCAACCTCAAATTCTGACACTGTCTTCACATGATTAAAAACAGAAGAAGAAATTGTATTTGTATATTTATAGGATATAGCGGGAACACTTTTGTTCGAATACGGTGGGATAAATGATTCAACCTTTTTGTTGTGAAGAAAATCAGAAAGATAAATCAAGTCAATTCCTCTGTCTTTGTATAGCATTTTAATGAAAATTCGTTTCTTACTATCATTAATAGTGGAAACTGGCTTAAAATGTCGATGATTAGATATATGGGGGGGGGGGGGAAGGGTATTTTCTTGACTCGTGACCCTCTCTTTTTATTTCCCGTGATCTGTGAAACAATAAAATTAATTTTCGGGATTCGTGATTAAGCCATTGCTCGTGAATCGTGAATATGCATATAAGCTGAATAATTTTTCCTGTGAACTGTGAAAACAATTTTTTTCCTATGAACTGTGATCAAGACCCCCCCCCCTTGCCCCCCTCATATATGAGTCACAATGACAAATATAAGTTTATTAATCTCCTTTAATAAATCATTTTATTTTCAACACAATGTGGCCCCTTTTTTCCACCTTGCACAAGAATATATTCAGCCTTTTTACATGGCAAAAAAGCTTTTAAACTTGCTGCATTTAGTTGCACTTGCCACAAATACTGACCATAAATGCTGCGACTATAGTTTTGTTACATAGGAGGTGACTAAACTTGGTTTTACTTGCATGACAAAGTGTATAGCTTCCTTGCGAGTGAAAGGATCCAAAACAAATGTATGAATGGAAAGGCGAGGCAAATCCTTTTTTCTTGAATTTATGAAAAAGCAACATTTTTTTTGGCTTTGGCAGATTAACATAACAAAATTAGCAAATCTGTTTGTGTGCCTTGAAAAGTTGTAAATATGGCTGGAAGAAACATTCAAAAGTCTAAATAACCTTGATCTATGACCTCTAGAGGTTACATGCAAATTGAAAACTGTACAGCGTTGCAATATCTACAACTTGAGCCCGAGATGACTGAAATTGTATAAAAAATGACCAAGTTATGGCTACATGAAATTTTCAAAGGTCCAAATAGCCTTAATTTTTAGCCTTTAGAGGTCACATGTAAATTACAAAAATGTACAGTTTCACAATATCTACAATTTACGCCCAACATGAACCAAATTAGATGAAAATTGACCAAGTTATGGCTACATGAAACTTTCAAGGTCCAAAAGACCTGGACCTTTTAACTATAGAGGTCACATGTTCATTATAAAAATATGCAGTGTTGCAATACCTACGAGTTGAGTCTAACATGATTAAAATTGCATGAAAATTGACCCTTGTTATGGCTGGATGGAGCTTTCAAAGGTCCAAATGACCTTAACCTTTCAACTTTAAAGGTTACATGTACAATACAAAACTATAGAGTGTTACGATATCTACGCTTTAAGCCAAACATGTACCAAATTAGATGACAATTGACCAAGTTATGGCTAGATGAAACTTTCGAAGGGCCAAATGACCTTGATCTCTGACCTTCAGAGGTAACATGTTAATTACAAAAATGTGAAGTGTTGAACTTTGGTTCATGGTCCACTGGATTCGGCTTTGCCACAAACCTATAAATTGAAGTTGGAATGGCATCTCTATATAACTGTCTTGGAGATATTCAACTTTTAATTTTTTCAGTGCCCCTTTCTAGCTTAATTTAAAATTCTACAAGTTTCATTTGCGGTCCATTATATTGGCAGGTATCACAAACATACATGTACACAGAATTTTTGTGTCTATCTGCAAAACTTTGAAGGTATGGAGCTTTTGAAGTTTTAATCGCCCCTAATTTGCGTTTTTATACATCATGACTATTCCAAATAATATGCACAATTTCACTGGTAGGTAAGTCACCATGACACGTTTGGTGCTTTTCGGAATAATTGTATTCGAGAAACATTCCACATAAATTTGGTCCTAAAGAAAGAAAGAAAGAAAGAATTCTTGGAAAAACAAAATGTCTGGGTCTGCACCCAGACAAAAAAAAAAAAGAATTCTGGGAAAAACAAAACATCTTGGTTTGCACCCTTACATAAATAATTAAATTTCAAGTCCAGGTGAAATAGTTTCAAACAATACCCTACATAATACAGTGGTACTTGCTATATAATACAACCCTTATAGCCAGGCAAATGTGGTCACATATTGCAGGTGGTCTTTACTGGAAAATTGCAATGAAATGAGAGTCCAGTGTTTTTAAACGTCAGTCTTAAAAACCAATGTGGCCTCTCACCAGAGGGGGTCTTTAGAGCATGTACCACTGTATGGCATGGTACTTGAAACAAACATTGATAAATACCTAGTGGAACAGGATCTGATATGCATAGGTATCAAAAGGATCATCTTCCAGGTAAGAGCCATCTGCCATAAAGGCTTCAGAAGCCTACAGCCAGAGACGAACTCCGGGACGCTGACCCATTATTCCTTTTGGCCTAGCGCAGCCTAAGGTTGCACCACTCAATACTGTCAGTAATGTGGCCAACACCATAACCACCCAGCCCTCTATACGGGGAATGGTCAATCAAGGCATTTGACCCCTCATGCAGTGGACACTGCTTCCATACAGTACAGTCGTGATGCTGACCGGAGTTAAATGAGATGCCAGATTGGGGGTCAAATCAGCAGCCTCTTTCTCAGTTGCATAGCTGGGCAGTGCTCATGTTAACAAAGAAGCATGGGTATATCGCAGTCCCTGCTATTTGGGAGGATTGAGGTGAAATCAGTTAAAAATGCCCGTATATTTAGCCGAACATATCATTTAGGTATTTCTCTGTAGTTACAATATTGAATGACAGCTTCTGATGTGCTTACCAGTCTGAAATTAGAGATAAACAATGACAAAATAGGGGATAATCTTATTTCAGATGACCCTGCCAAATCCGGTTTCATCAGTTTTGTGTCAAGTCAAGTTATATTGTATGCTGTTCCATCATTCTGTGAATAATACTCCAAAACTGGATAAAACCCTGGCTCAGTAACCAGCAAAGGTGAATGCTTGGTTCTTGTTACCAAGGGAATGGCGACCATCTTGAGCGAACAGCCAATCATAGAGTCTTTGAGCCCATAGCACCACGCAAAATGACCAGCCCTGTATTAATTCATCTCTCACCTTCAATCACATGAAAGGGGTGTGATAAGTGATTTGTCCCTTATATAACAGTCGGTGCCTTTATTGGGTCCAGATTAATGGTCACTTTACAAGCTTCCCGTCACCAATCACGCCACTGAAGATACAAGATATGCCTGTTTGGAACACCTACCGACCAGATGCTGCTCTGGCATTTTGATTTAAAACAGACTCAGGACTCATTCATGCTGTAACTTTATCAACAAGTGTTTATACTTTCAAGAGGGTATAGATTCGGACATGGGTTGGTTAAATTTTCAAGATACAAGTAGCCCAATTTGAATAACAAAACAATCCATTTTATCAGAAGTAATAAAGGTTTATGACTATTGATGAAAAAAGCTTTTCTTTAACAACATTGATTATGCCAAGTTTCATACGTATTGATATTTTCCGTTACGAAAAAATGAGCATTTTGGGGCAAATTGTGCACTTTTCATCACAACTAAAAGGGCCCTACCCTAAATATGGAATTTTCGGGTTCCTTTCTTTTTGACTGGAAGGTAGAAACGGGGTTGCTACCATACCACCAAAATTTGTGGATGAAAGGAAAACAATGAGAATGTTGACATCACAAGCATCAATAGTCTACCCCCGCTAGAACTTTTCCTGTGAATCATGAGCTACAATAACGATGATACAGAACTCTTGTTCCATATCAGTAAATTTGTAAATAATGTTTTTGTATAGAGATTTCCAGAGCAGTGCCTCAGTCAGTGCAACAATTGTCCACTGTCACCATTAAATTTTGTTCTAAGGGTTGTATTTATCATATTACTTTTGGCGCGCCACCAATTGACGACTCACAGTGTTGCGGATCTTCTACCTCGTGTTGTTACATATGGCACTAGGGCTCCCTTAGTTTCGTAATTACTGGTATAAATGTGATAAATATAGCTATAACTATCACGTATATTGGCCTTTCTCCTTAGTCACTTTATCATTCAGAGATATTCTTTCTTACAATTTATGTAGTATAGTGTTGCTGGTTATGATCATGTTCTACTAATTGTAAGTGTTATGATCAATTAACTTATTCGTATTCGTATTCGTATCCCACCACTCCCATCGTATTTTGGATCTGTATGCTTGGCAGTGCATTCTAGGTGCAAATTGCCCGGAATAGACCCCATGTTACCAACAGGGGGACTCGTAAAAATGTGGATTTTTGCAAGATGGCAGATATTAGAGGTTGAAATTCAAAGTTGGGTCACAAGATTATTTCCTTCTAATTTGGACCCACATGCATTACTTGCATCAGGTAAAATATTCTTGGAGTAGATGGAAAAATATTTGATCATCACCTTGCTTGTACAAAATTTCATCAAAATATGTGTACATGACTTCTGGATATTTCGTTTCGCAATGGCTGACAAGTCAGAAATGAAATGAACATATTGGATTACCGTACCATGGCCCTATTATCAGACCGTAATAATGCCTTAATGAGAATTTATATCTGGGGAAAGATGGTATAATTATAAAAGTAAGAAATCACAACACATATTTTGTATTACATTTTTTTTTTTTTTGATTTCTTATTTGTATGTGCTACCAGTTAATTACATGGCCGCCATATTGAATTTCTCTGTCTTGGTTTCGTCACAGCGTAAGGCTTAGGTCACAATCGAGGCTTGCTGGTAGCCAATCAATCTCCTGCATGTCTCAGTATTTTGACTGGTATGTGCGTCACTGACACGGCAAGAAAACTTGTAAACTGGGACAACTCGCATGCCAGCACGCTACGAGTACAGCATGTACACAAGGCACATCGGATATACATGTGTGTGCGTTCGGGGTTGGTGGAGAGTACGACGGGCCTAACACTGCTGAGACGTTTAACTGTATGCAGTACATAATACCACATGGCAAGAGCAGGACACAATCTTTCCACAGGTGACTGTAGCAATGCTCAGTGACGAATTCCCAAACTTTGACGTGCCACAGCTGCATTAAAGGTTAATGTATCCTCACCATTTTCTAAAATCTACCTGTACTTGAGCTAGATAATGCTCTGACAAAATTTCAAAGAATTCGGTACATATTTTGGAACAAGAAATCGAAAATAACTTTAATACACAAAACGTCGCTAAAACGTAGCAGAAAAAGTAGTGCCACCTGCTTGCCAAAATGAGAACTAAGTGACCCCTTGAGATCCTATATGTATTATTAAAGTAATTGCGCCAGTTGTTCTGGAGAAATTTAACTTCTAGTTTTTAAATAAAATATTCAAAAATTCATGAAAAATAGAAAAAAAAAATCTTGGATACCCATCTCCTTCGTAAACTTCATAGAAGTCAACCTGGGGAACATCCATGTGTAAACTCAAAGCATTCCACGCAATAGTTTTTTTGAGGAGTTGAAAATGTAAAAAGTTAGCAGACGGAGAGACAGAGAGACGGAGATAGACGCAAACGGATCGCAAGTTCTGCAGACTAACAAGTCAACAGAGCCAAAAAACGACTGCATGCCATTTTCCGTATCAGGCCTGGTGCATTTTTTTTTTCAATTTCATGTTTGCCGAGATAGACTGATTGTGATCTGCTTTACAATTTCATTACCATGCTATATTCCGATTGAATTAATACATTTTCTACAGTTTCCTTGCGAACATATACATGTATGTGACAAACGACAGCTTCTCATTCGTCTTTCATGACATGAGGTGCATTAAAAGATTCATAACAAGTTGAACTTGTAACATCTGTACGTCTGGTAAAGCACGATGGCCGTATCTCCTTGACTTTTACAGTGGTAAGCTGAAGTTAGTCCAACAAACCCACCCCCTTGTCTGACTGCTGTAAACTATTATGCTGACGTGTGAACATCTGATCATTTCAGGTAGCGCGCTAAAAACGCATTTGAATGCATAGCCGATGATGAAGGTCATATTGACTGATAAACGCAGACTGCCAGATTATGCATGCAATGTTTAAACAAATCAATTTGGGTACATATGTGATGTTGCACTTCGTAGGCGTTGCGCATTAAAATGCATATATTTGAACGTCAGTCCATTTATATTGTCTTTTTGTTGTACACACACATATCCCATAATACATATACATATATATATATATATATATATATATATATATATATATATATATATATATATATATATATATATATATATATATATGTTTATATATATTCGGAATCAAAGAGCTTGGAGAGATTTCATTTTCCCTTTTCATGTGGAAAACTACATTCGGTGAAAATGTTTTAAATCACCCGAAAGCTATTACCTGAAACACACACACAAGCACACACATAAACTACGAAGGAAACTATTTTTCTCGTTGATAAATATGTTCGAAATTAAGGCATTTGACCGATTACACGGAAATAGCAAAAAAAAAAAAAAAAAAAGAAAAAGAGTGATAAGTATTGATATCATTATCATTATAATGGTGTCTGCACTGAGGCCGTTTTGAGTGCTCTCAGACGGTAAGTGTACCGCAATATGGTAACCAAAACGCCAGATTTTCTTTATGACATAGAAAAACGACCATCAAAACAATTATTTTTCCATCACTTTGTTTTGAATGAAGCTTGCTATCTTAGCCCTCTCCAGATTACAACACAACCGAGTCAACAACTTTCCTTGGTCCGAGTTTGAGCGTTAAATACCACATCCAAACTACATGTAAGCCAAACCGTTGACTTGCGGGGCATGCTTTCTATATGTCTCATGTACATTTAACATGCAAAGTACTTTCTACAATGATATTTCTATGTAAGTAAAAACTATTATCGTGACGACATTTTGTACCCGGCACTTCTGGGCAATTTGAACTGGACAGGGTTGAAATCTTGATTTTTGCAGTCTGTAAAGCTTGGTCCACTGATCAAGTAAAAGTTCCATGGTTCGAAAGATACGATTAGTTGCCTCCTGTGTTTTCTCACAGAAAACAAGTGTCATAGAATGCAACAATGAGTGTTCTGTATGCTGACATAACAAGCAAACCAATTCACATTCAAGCAACATAAAGCCCTTTTGTGAAATACATCTATCTAATATCCCGTTATTCATTTCATAAACTTCCGACGACTAATGAATGCGTCCTACTGTTTCAATGTATGAATTTTTCATTTAACCTGTGAGTACTAACAACAAATGCTGACTCTCATGCAGTCGCTGTCAGGTGAAATTGGCGGGTGTAACGTCTCTAGCATCCAGTGACATTTTTAAAGAGCTCCTTTTAGGTTGAGACACGTTTTCCTATTAGGGTTATTCACTAACAAAGTGAAATGATTTTAACACACACACACACACACACACACACACACACACACACACACACACACACACACACACACACACACACACACACACACACACACACACACACACACACACACACACACACACACACACACACACACACACACACACACACACACACACACACACACACACACACACACACACACACACACATACATACATACATACATATATATATATATATATATATATATATATATTCCATATACTGAAAAGAAGACTGCAAATAAAGAGAAAATGACATAAAATAAATACCTCACATAAGTAATTCTCCGAAACCTGTGTATGTATGCTTACAAAGTCTCTCGCGGATACCTTAATGTCCTGACACAATGTTTATAAATAATCCGACACTCTTCAAAGTTCAAAAATTCTGCAATTCCACACAATTAAATCTGTGGCGATGGAATTCAAGCTGCAATAGGCCGGCTACAAAGATGAAGCGACGAATTGAACCTACAAGCGGAATGGAGTCATTTCAGGTGTACGCACGAACTTCATAATTGTACATATTGGGAAATACGTCTATAACAGTGTAAGTGTGTCTCTTGATACAAACTGGTCTATTGTTGTGAGCATTGCAACGTCACCAATATGGTTAGGGTTCATTCAGTTCCCATAGACAAACACGCATTAATTAGGTGTATCATATGTTACGAGTTTCCTTCCCACGAGGACACAGACAGCACCAATCCATGTCCATGCTCCTATTTCAAGCAACTTTTCTTGGGAGTATTGTATCCTCTGAACTGCTTTCATGCAGAGTGTGAGTCTGTCAGAAAGTAGCCACGTTAGCATACTGTTCGCTTAAATTGGTTATCGCCAACACCATTTTAAACAGGCTTCGTGGTATTAATAACTAGAATAAAGTAGGTCTGTCGACAACAGCTTATAATAGTGTTTTCACCGACTTGTACGGTGGGTACCACGGAAAATGGCGTCACGTTTGTACATTTATATTAATCACCAAACGTATTCTCTTGACAATTCAATTTGTCGCCAATGACCGGTTATAATCGATGTCATCAGGTTACCTAATGTTTTATCCGATCATCCCTCAATTTAATATTATTTTCTTAACATATAATTCATCACGATTGTGTTTTAATATCTCGTTCTCCCGTTGGAAAACAGCAACAAAACAAAAAACTAAAAAGATTTTTAAAAAAGTCCACCAATCCATCATTCTAAAAAACAAAACAAAAACAAAAAAACCTCGACCTTCATATTCTTATCCAACAATCCCACCTTTTTCTTTGGGCGTGCAGAGGTGTTTGACAATCATCACGGTTTGCAATATCCGTTTTCACTTACACCCTTATGTAGTCAAGTCAAACTTTTTTGGCCCAGCTGACCTGTCAGTCAGCTGAGCTTGCCTTATGGTCCTCCGTCCAAAGTCATTAGTCAACAATTTAACATTTCTACCTCTTCTCAAAAACTTTTGGTCAGATTAACTTCAAACTGGGTGAGGATGTACCTTAGGTAAGTCTCTACCAAACTGTTTAAATGATCACCCTCCACAGTGCGTGGATTTTTTCTGATTTTTTGTTTTGTTTTGTTCATTTTTTGATAAAATCTTCAAAATATCTCCCAAACCACCAAGCCTATTGCTTTGAAAATGTACAGGCACTTCTAACGAAACTTAGACCTTTATTTGTTTACCAGGTAGCGGTGATTTGTTCAATCAGGGTTTTGTAGACTTTCCAGGGTGTGCCTGTGGTACGGCGAATGAGGATGCCTTTCATAATTTTTGTGAATGTATGAAATATAAAGTTCCTCGTGACGAACTTCAAATTTTGTCCTGCCTCCCGCATCTTTTACTGTCGAAACCCTTTTATTTAGGTCTCAGAACTGTACTTTCAAAGAAAAATGATTATATTTTTAAAGCTGTTCATAGATATATTATTGAAACAGCTAGATTTGACACCTCATTATATATGATATTTAATGTTGTATGCAAGTACATGATTACATAATTAGAGGGCCGACCCCAACCACCCTCTCTCTATCTGTGAACACGTACCGTGCTGTGTTATTCTGCAAGTCGTGTGGCTTGCCCCTTTATCTGCATTGTTATTGTAGCGTTTTTCTTTGCATTAGTCCTGAGTGTTGTAAATTGTCTTTAATTTCTCTCTAACGTGTGCAACAAGGATTAATTTACGTCATCTCCCTGCCTCCTAACTGCTTCAATTAAACGTGTTTAAACTAAGTCAAAAATAGCAAAAAACACCCCCCCCAAAAAAAATCATAAAAAACGGGGGGAAATTGCAGCGCCACCTGGTGAACAAATTAAGGACTAGGAGTCCCTAGGAGTGTTCCTATGTGATATCAAAACAATTGGATGAGCCGTTTCGGAGAAGATATTCTAAGACTTGCTCCCGACCCCCCCCCAAAAAAAAAAAATCACTGGCGCGTGACCATTTGAACAAACTAGGTAGAGATCCACCCAAGGTACATTGCCACCAAGGTTTAAGTGAATCTGGCTGATGTTTTGGAGAAGAAGACGAAAATGTGAATTGTGAACGGACACCAGACGACGGACGAGGACGAAGAGTGAGGGCATAAGCACTGCTAGGTGATACGCCAGTTGAGCTGAAAACAGAAGTATGGAGAAGCCAGGTCCATGGCAGACACCTTTATTCGCCTCGCTTAGGTTTTGAGTTGAGGTGTTGCGTCGTTTTCTGTCCTCAGAGATCCACACAAATTGCTTTCTGGCGGCATTTCTTAGGTGAGAACGTCTGCGTACATGGGAGGCCAGATATGGTAAGAAGACTTCCAGCGCAGAGATGCATTCCCAATGTATTATACTAACAAATGTATAGGTGTATTCCTTGCAAATGTAGAAGTGTGCGTGTAGTTACTGGCAATAGCTTGTATGTATTTTCTGGTTTGGACAGTTTGCCCAAGTGCGGGACGAGGCAGCTCCAAGGAAAACTGTTGATCTGGACGTACATGCCTTCATGATAAGGTTCATTGTAATTTTCATTGACCATGTTTTCAAGTGACGAAAAATTCATGCATCCCCATTGCAGCATACAATATCATACTCCTGGCGGCTTTGGGGCCATCGGCGCAGGAGATTTTTTACGGGACATTTGTTTCACGTCAAGAAAGCCTCAATTGTACTGGGTCATGTGCATAAAACATTAGCTCACAGCTTTTATCACCTAGGCAATAATATGAATATGAAACATATATCACACGAATAACTGCAATAAATTACTTGCTTGTAAACATACAATCTGGAGAGTCTGAGATTGCGTTATAGGAATATAAGACATCTGACAAAAAGTATCGATCCAAGTTCAAATTTAAAAACACAATTTGCAGCCATATGTGTTAAAAAGGCGAATTAGTATGCCTATGCAAAGCTGAAACTAGCAAACTAGATATACATGGCAATATTCTGGTCCTGATAGTCAATACTTACAAAGCAATGCCTTACCCCGAACAAATATATCCCACTTGTCATGCCATATAATGTAGCATCTGCAGAGGTACCACGCGGTCCCCGTATGACCCTGCTGTAGTACGAGCTCGTTTGGTTTTATGAATGGCGCTTAGCAAGCCTGACACAGACCTGCCTCTTGATAAAATGTGGTATTCAGCCACGCCTACACTGCGCGTGCGATCAACGATTGGACAGCCGAAGGAGCTACTTACTCAGAAGATGACACATTTTCGTGTTTGTTTTACTCAACCATTCCAGGTCACTATGTCCTTGATACACTCACCCGACTAAACAAGAAGGCTCGCTTTAAAGTCGCACAAAGTACAGCAGGGGAGGCTTGGTAAGTATTGTGTATGTTTGACCTTTTCATGAAATTCTAATTGTTTTTGTCACATTGATTTATGATTGGTAGATTAATCAAAATGTGTACTGTTATCTATCTTTGACAAACATGTTTGAAAACTGCCTGTGTGTTGTGATCAAACATCGGTTGGAATGGTGCACTGCGACAAGACGACGTCGCTCGAAGGTACTGACCAAGAATCGAATTCAATAAAGTGCAAATAGACAAAACACTGGGTAGAATAGGGATATGTGCGTTCTGATAATCTTCATCATATACCTGTAGCAAACAGTAGAATATTGTACTGGGACAATGGTACTGTCTTCTTACGGCACGTTGTGTCATCATTTTGCAGGTAATATTGGGGCGTGTCCATCAGATTTAGCTGAGATTCTGACTGCATTCTTGGGGTATTAATATACGAATTATCACAAAAAGCCTATGCTCACTCTATTATGATACTCAACGCTACATGACTCATATATTATTGAAACAAGGCACAGGAAGTGATCAGTCAGCAATACACAAGGGAAGATTTTTTATTCATCTTTGCGTCTGGGTAAAATAAAAAAAAGTACACGTCGCTGCATTTATACGGAAAGTATGACTTCGAATGCACTTAATACGTACATAATTTGGCTTACTTTACGCCCTGCCGGTAGTGCAATAAAGTTCTTTTTTTATTCTTTTTTTGCGTCTGGTTATATTACGAAAAAAGGTGGGCATTGTACATATTGCTGCATTGTGGTGCAGTATCATAGTGCTAAAGGGGTGAAAACTATGACTTACAGAGTATTCAACAGGTACACAATTTGACCGATTTTAGATATGGTGCACAAATGCTTGCGTTGATGGGACAGCTCTAAGCTGCGAATACTGTCTGGTGTATCCCTTGTTCAGTCTAGAGAACGACCTAGTCATTCAGTTTAAATAAACATATTTAAATTTAAATATAGGTGGTTATTTTGTTCAGTTATAGTGACTGCCTTGTGGGGGATGTATTCATTCCAAATACAATAATTTGCAGCGATAATCAAGGGCAAATGGAAGCACTTTACACCAAGTAGTGGGGAGGAGGGGGGGGGGGTTCCAATACGCTGGTATACATAAAAATTTTTCCCAAGCACAACGTTCCGAAACGAAGAAAATTTGGAACTAATTGCTAGCTCGATGTACGGAAAGCGGCATCCGTTGCGTAAGCATGATAAATAAAAATTCCAGAAGGCCAGTACTAAAAACCCCTTTACCCCGATCAAAGTTTGCAATAAATTGAAATAATCTCAATGATTTTATACAATTATTTATTACAATTGGCTTCACTTGTCCAGCAAGTGAATTAATCTCCTGTGTTACCTCTCTGCTCAAGTACTTCATTTGGAAGTCACTCTGCACATTTGCCAAGAAAAGTTACCTGGTCAGACTCACAAACTGAATTCCCAATAAATGGTCATCATCATAATAAAAACATTAGTGGACATAAAAGCATAAAGTATTTTTGGAATGGTGTGTATACTTGTGATTTCAAACGAAAATCAGGAACAGAAATAGTTAAGGTTGCTGTAGGGATCACACTTCCAAAGGTGTAAGTGGTAAAGATGAAGGTCGTTAACTAAGGTTAAACACTACCGGGGCGAAGAAAGGATTTACCGAAGACAGTTTCAACCGTTTTATCTCATCGTATCTGCTTGGAGAAGGATCGTCCAGAAGTAAAAGGTGAAAGAAACTGGTTGTTGAAAGAATCTTGCACAACTTCCACGCACAGAGACTTGATAAGGTATCTGGTTGCTAAAAGGGAATTTAAAGATCTATGTTCGGTTAGAGAGAAGAAAAATCTGACGGAACTGCAAGAAAAGTACAACTGGATCAAAGATCAACAGAAAAAAATACGAAAAATAAATTCATTAAAAAAAACCCTAAACATTCTGGAATTTTGTTAAAGTGTATCTGAGAAGTCGACAGCACGGAACAATCTCAAGAATGGGTGGATCAAATATTGTGAAGATTATTGAACATGGAGGTTAACAGTGAGGAAAACCATATTGATCATGTAATAAATTTACAGTACATATGTTCTTTTTATATATTTTTGGAACAGCTGCATGAGTAATAAACCCGAGGAGTTGAACAAACACTTGTAGAGGTTAGACAGGGTATTGATGACTTGACGAAAGGAAATGCCTAAGGAACAGATATGAATCCTATTCAGTTGTGAATAACATCAAAACATAGTCTTGCTCCACGGCTTGTCAAGTTATGTAAAAGAATCTTGCAGACGGGTATTTAGCCCAAAGTAACAAGTGAAACAATACTTGTGTATATTTTAAGGGTGGCCTATCTCAGGTATAATGTTATAATTGAACAATCTTTTTATTGAATACTCTGGGGAAGTTTTTTTTTTTTTTTTCATATTTCTAGTCAAAAAAAGACTCTGGGTTAATCCTGGTGAGACATGAGTAACAGGGAGGCTACGGGAGAGACAGAGGAACCGTGCATCTAACATTTACTTTATGCGCAATTTCTCAAATATGTTTATCTAAGAGCAGAGGAAGAATGTTCTGTGTATTTGTAAACTTTACTAAAGCATTCGGAACCATCCCATTTTCTTTTATCGCAAAGTTTAACTTACGAGGGAATTTTCTGAGGAGTCTGAAAAGAATTGTTAACTATGTATTCTCAGTTTATTGCATGCGCGCGAACCCCAGGGGCTTACATTTTTTTTTCAATTGCAAGATATGCACCGGACAAGGCTATTTTTTGATCCCGTTCCGCTTCTTTCTACATTTATGATGCAGCTGAAAAATGAGTGTCTGGGTTGTTCAAGCTGTTGAAGTGGCTCCCAAGACTTTTGTATTATTGTGTGCTGATGATAAAGCCAAGAGCAGTGATACAGTTGGAGAAGTTCAGAAAATGTTATATGTTTTAACCCTTAAACCAGCAAAAACCGGCTGCTGGTCAAATATCGTCTGCTTTAACGTTTTCAACTAATTTCAACAGTAATGAAAAACAGACCTCAGAATTGCAGATGAGACCTATCAAGATCACGTGCCCCAGGTCAACAGCTTTCCTTGGCATGCCAAGGAAAGCTGTTGACTCAGTCTGAATTCAAGGGGGAACGGGTTAAATGGACTCAAGGTAAACCTTGTAAAACAAAACAAACGGTACATGTATTAAATTACCGTTATAAAATGTGGAGACGGTTTCAATTTTCAAGGACACATGGTGGAAACAAGTACCCCCTAAGTATCATGGTCTCATGTTTTGATCTAAAGTAAGCTCTTGGTAAAAAACGCGAAGATTATGCAAGTATATAATAAGGTTAGACACCTAGCCATGAAACTTGCACTTCAGGTGTTGGACAAACTGGTGTTCTCACAACGAACATACGGTGTGGAGATTTGCGACGTGAATAGAGTAAAGATGTAGAAAGTGTTCCAATTTAAATATTATACCTACTTGCTTTATGCACCATCTGCTACTTAAAATTCTGTGTTTAATTCTAGGGGAATGTGGTGGATTATTTTTATGCATTGTGTACATGTATAAATGCAAATAAATTTGCCTTAAACTGCTGTTTATATCATATCCACGGGCCAACGTCTTCATGTTAAAACCCAAATGAGCGTGGCAGGACCATATGAACAACTCGTGTGAGGTACCTGCCATTTAGATTTGAGTATGCATGGATCTCACAAGAGGTGGGCAATCTTACATATTTTCACCTACATTAAAATATTGCTATACTTAAAATTGTACTGAAAGCATAACGGACTCCGCTGTTTTAAGATGACAAATAATTCAAATCTCTGTTGCAACCTGAGAAATACATCTCGGTGGTTGCAATGAAACATTTAGGTCATTTTCTGAGATATTGTAATGTGGTGTGGAAATGATTTACCATCACCCAAGGAATTGCATGCTATACATATATATATATACATACATATATATATATATATATATATATATATATATATATATATATATATATATATATATATATATATATATATATATATACATACATATATATATATATTAACTGTACTTACATAAAAGATGAGTACAACATTGTTTTAATATGTGCAAGGTACCTGCAACTGTGAAAAATGTATAGTAAAGCACTATTCGAAAAATCCTAAAAAACTAAAGATTTAACTAGGTATCTGCGATTGCACGCGATCACTGACAAAAAGGCCTCCCCCGCCCCGACTCCCTTTTTGAGAAGTCTTACTTCAAAACACTTTTCGAGTGGTTCGTATATGCAAATAAATGGCCATGTCTTGGAACATTGATGATGACTCTCAATCAAACCCACTATGATGGCTCTCCACCCTTCGGATATTGGTCCGTATTATCCAAATGGGAACTAACTACATATCTACTCTTTATATTGGAATGTAATTATGTGCAAGACGAAAGTCCTACTTCAAACAATATTCTCATATTTAGGAATTAAATTCCACTATAACAGGTTTGTGACCTTGGGAATTAGGTCAAGGACACACATATGCAAATACAATCAAGACGATAAGGGTGTACAGTTGGCTGAGCAGCAACTTGCTTGCCTTTCTCTTCTGCCTGGAATCTAAGTGGAAAGTGTTGCTGCCACTCTGACTGTACACAGTGGTACTAGCGAGTCCCTTGGTTTCCTGCACATCACAATAAAGTGGGAATGATACGCCACGATCGGTGACATGATTAATATAACTTTAGCTTGCTTCGTAATACATGTAAAGCATGTGGGGTCTATACCATGGTCATGGTAAACACTTCTCTTCAAATCATACTGCATCTCTCTATATACATCACAGCTGGGGGTCCAGCATACTATCAAGTCTCTGTAAATTTACTGTCTTATACAACAACCCCTTTCGTTGGCTTATGGGACTCTCCAAGTGCTGCTCTGCAAGCGGCATGTTTGTCTCAAATCGCGTGCTGTCTTTTGCGGAGCTAAGAAGGAAGCTAGTGTATGGTTTTAAGCGTAGACTTTTTAAAAATGACAACTTCATTATCAAGCAACTACTGTGCTCAGATGTCTTATTGGACTCTACGATTCACAGACCCTGGCGTCAACTCCTATACTAGGTGTACTAACTTGTGATATAATTTTCCAACCTCATCTACATGTGTGCTTTTAAACCTACTCTGATGATACGTGTATATTTTACATGAACATATCTATGTATGTTATGTATTTTATGTACTGTCTACTATGGACTTTGTTTTAGTCTGAAATAAAACTTACTTACTTACTTACATGCGCAATAAGTCCTGGGTAAACTGGTTTTGAGGTGATGAGAGTTGCAACTTGCAGTGTACATGCACATGTATGTAATAAATTAAGCCCGTATATGTATACGTGTGCATGCATTATGGATGACTACTAGTGTAAGCCACAAACTTCGACTTTCTGCAGCAACACAAATAACAGATACCCACTGAATTATCATTCCGTGGACACCGAAAGAGCCATGGGTCCTTGCATAAGACCCTGCATGACTTTGCAAAAAGTCTGCAAGCAGTTCCAGAGAACACGGTTTTGCCCCCCCCCCCCCCCACTAAAAATATTAACTAAATGAATGAATTAAAAGTTTAAAATATAAAATGAAGAAAACTGTTCCTAAAAAAGGACGAAAATGAAGACAGAGCCACCTAGAGGTAAAGAACTACACAGGGAATATTCTCACCGAGTTTCCAGAGAAGCCAGACAACGGTTTGGGCGACGACGGCAAAACTATCTAAACACACAAAACCTTTAAAAAT
The DNA here is from genome assembly GCA_964020975.1 of Hermodice carunculata. NCBI lineage: Eukaryota > Metazoa > Annelida > Polychaeta > Eunicida > Amphinomidae > Hermodice > Hermodice carunculata. The sequence continues at coordinate 42,865,043 of OZ026626.1, read as the reverse complement.
ACAAATTACAGTGCTATGACGCCTTGTGAATAACTTGAAATGTTTTTGACATGGGTCTGTCAAATTGCAGGCGATTACAGTCCTACATAAGATCTGGAAGGAACTCGAAGATGAATGGCCTTGACCCAATTCCCAAGGTCACAGAGCCATTTTAGTCAATTCGGTTTCCACACTATAACTTGAAAAGTTTTTTGATGAGGACTATCTTATTACACATGCTTATAACCCAGCATAAGGTCTCAGAAAAGTTCGAAGTAGCTGACCTGGACCAACTTCCCAAGCTTGACTGAGCCATTTTTGTCAGTTTGGTTTTCACATGATAACTTGAAAAGTGTTGTGCATATGGGTTTCATGTTACACTTACTTAGAGTCCTGCATAAGATCTTAGAGGAGTTCGAAGATGGGGAACCTTGATCCATTACCCAAGGCCACAGAGTCATTTTAGTTAATTTGGTTTTTCACATGATTGAAAAGTTTTTAACATACCTTTTTTTATTGCGCATGGTTTTAATCCTCCAAAAGTCTGAGACAAGTTCGAAGTTGGATCATCTTGACCCAAATCCCAAGGACACAGAGCCGGGGGGGGGGGGGGGAGGGGGGCATAGATCTAGAAATCTCTGATTGCATTTCAATTTTGCATACTACACCCACAGTCAATCTGAAACACTAAAGAAAAGTACCCACGGACTGAGTTTTTGGGGGGTTGTTAATTTTGAAGATCAGCTGACATGGTGGCTGGTATCTCGGTAATGGTGGCTCTTAGGGCCATGACTGTTATTAAACACAAATAGGAAAGTGCTCATGGAGTTTCCTTCTGAAGGCAAATTCGTTAAAAAAATTACTGGTGTATGAGAAATTGAAGAGTAATAAAGACAACTTTAAAAAGAACATCGCTACTTGGTGGAGAAAATACATGGTATTGAGCATTGAATTGACTTGCATATTAATGAATAGGAAAAGTGCGTTACCGTAAGCACATGAATTGAAAAGATCTTTCAAAATCAGGAATCCACAGCAGTGCCAAGTGGTGAACAGCTTTATTTGACCCTTTCACAAGGGACATATCCACCAAGAGAACCAAATTATCTACAATGGCTCTGTGACCTTGGGAATTGGGTCAAGGTCACCCATCTTCGAACTCGTCAATAACCTTATTCAGGACTATTCGCATGTGCAACATGACAGCCTCAAGCGAAAAACTTTTTGAGTTATCGCATGAAAACCAAATTCACTAAAATGACTCGGTGACCTTGTCAAGTTCATCCATCTGCGAACTTGTTCCATACCTCATTCAGGACTATAAGCATGTGCAATATGAAAGCCTTTTGCACCAAAAAAAAAAAATCGAATTACTGCGTGAAAATTCAATTCATTAAAATGGCTCTGTGACCTTGGAAATATGGTCAAGGTCACTCATCTTCAAACTCGTTTGAGACCTCATTCAGGACTACAAGCATGTACAATATGAAAGCAACACATGTTTCGAGTTATCACATGAAAATCAAAGTCATTAAAAAGGCTCTGTGACCTTGAGAATTGGGTCAGTCACCCATTTTCGAAGTCGTCCGAGACCTTACTCAGGACTATATGCACATGCAATATGAAAGCCCTAAGTGAAAAGGTTTTGGAGTTATCGTGTGAAAACTGTTAGTGGGACACACACACACACACACACACACACACACACACACACACACACACACAGAGGTACGGTCAAAGTAATCGCTATATGCCCCCTACTCCTGGGGGGAAGGGAGGGGGGCATAATTATCGACATGTAAGCCAATATGTCCGATTTGCTGGTATCCTTTTACAGAGGAACAATACTAATATGTACATACCCCCTTATCAATTTTTCCCTATTTTGATATTTTTGTTAAGAAATCAGGTACACCGGATCCGGGTACCCGCGGCAAAAACTCTTACTGAAATGAAACCCAGAAACATATTATAACTTGCTTTTATTCAGGTACATTATAAAAATTTGGCAACATAACAAACTGAGGCGCGCTAAAAGTAGGAGCGAAGATCGGCAGCGAAAAAGGCTGAAATACACATAGCTCTATAATTTGTTTATTTATATCGAAAGTAGTCGGGTAATAAAAGTTGGATTCGGGACCCGACATTTTACTTTTTTAGCATTTTAATGGGGGGTGGGGGTATCCGGGTCCCAAGTCAATGTACTAATCAATATCATCATCATCATCATCATCATCATCATTATTGCAGTTGCTGTTTCGGCGAAGTATTGATTTTTTTTGGGGGGGGGGTATGAAGTTCCATTTGAACATTTCTATAGCGCCTTTTTAAACGATCCTGAAGGACAGGTCGCTTTTGCGCTGGGATTAAAATGTTTGGTAAAGAGACCTAAAACCTGGACTTTTCCTGAAGGCTTACACATTTAACATAATGTCTAAAGAAGTCATCTTCACTATATGTTTGTTTTTCAGGTTGATGTTGATACATATATAATAAATATAATTAAAGAACAGCATGGATCAGTAGTGAAAAATTTTCACACGAAACGACATGGGCGCCTGACCTGAGCACCACGAAGGGAAGCCAAGTCCCACCCACTGAACGGGACGCCGTGAATGTGGCTCCACTTCATTTGCAACGACAATATTTGAACGACCGCGTTGTTGTCGTCACGTTTTCAGGGCAGGGTCACAATATTTTCGCAGTGCGGTTTGTTGGGTGGATGATACGGTTTGCTCTTGTTGAGCGACAAGACAAGATGTTCAAGTTGTATATTTGTTGAATGACAGAAGAAATGCACAATCAGTGATGAATATTTTTATGTACAGCAATATGGAATATCCAATATGCAGTTCAGTCACCATATACATTGAGCAGACAACCCATGCTACATGAATTTTTGCCTGTGTGACTAACCATACAAGAGAAGGCAGGACCTTTGCTCAGTCCATGTTGACTGTTCCGGCCCCTTCCAACTGTCCACGTGTGTAGTGTTTACCCTCTCCGTGTGATGGGTAGCAACCATTTATTTGGCTTGTGTTTCACACCATCAGTAATTATCAATTATTAATGTCATCACCGCTCTATTGGACTTCAAACTGTATAAAACATATATCTGCAAATTTACTAGTTTATGATCTGACTTGTACAGTTTAACTTTTAATGCAATTTCAGTAATAAATTATATAAAATTACGAACAATCAGAAATGTGAGATCTCAGCAGTATACATCTGTGTGTATGTCATTGTGTGTGTGTGTGTGTGTGTGTGTGTCACCCTGTGACAATATTGCGGTAGCTAATGTCACACCACAAAGATAAATATCAAAGTGTCTTACACATAACCGTTTACTTACAAATCATCATGTGGTCTTTGCGGTAAACCAGCAAGACACAAGAGCGATGATTCACTTTTTCCATGCAGTTGCCCCAATACTTTGATCGATTAGTATGGTCTGTATTTATTTGCGAGTCAGACTAGATTGTGATTCAGTTATTCCATAATGTTGCCGTGGTGGACGATGTGAGCGAGCGGCAGCTGGTGAGCACGTGGTGATGACAATTCTGTTGCCACGGAAGATACGTGTTTGCAGGTTACAAAGAGTAAATCACACTCCCTACTGTCAGTGGTTGCGCAACTCCCGTTCACCTGCCCGCTTCCGTCTGCATTCTCACAGATCGTATGCCCTATTTTTTGGTTGGGTTGATTGGTTGGTCAGGTGTCACGGTAACGGGCTTGGTGAATGACGGGACGGCTAGACATGCTGTTCAAGCACAGTGCTACACAAAAAATTTTGTGCCTGCTGCGTGATTTATTTATTTATTTATTTATTTATTTATTTATTTATTTATTTATTTATTTATTTATTTATTTATTCATTTATTCATTTATTTATTGTTGCTTGGGCCTTGAAGGTGTTGTTTGTTTGAATATTCGACAGTGTGGTTTGGGCCAGCACTGTGCGTGGCTCCCACCACCCGTTCCTGGTGGCGTGGCGGGGTGCTTCAAGATCACGTCTTTATCAAAAGGACTGAATATTTCACAGGGATTTGCCTCAGAAAAATTAAAATGTGTATTTAATTGTTCTGTTTGTTTTGCTCTCTGATCGCGGGCGCCGTGGGCGCCGTGAGCTCGATCAGATCAGAGGGCAATCTTGACCAACACAACAATTATTGACGTAGGGGGGCCTATTTTAATTTTTCTGATGCAAATCCCTGTGATGCAATATGCGGAAGCGTCACATAAAATGCGCCCTCGGATTAGCCTATCTGCTTGTGTGACAGCAGGTATGCATCCTGCGATAAATTTTTTAGAAGATGTTTGGTTATTTCCACTACTGAGTCATAATAGCCACTGTACATTATCTATACGTAGGCACACATCAAATTTGAAGATTGTGTCCTAGGCAACACAGTTGGCTAAATGACGCGCTGACGAGAAATGTCAAGGACGCGAGCCAACGAAGTCGCGAAGCGTGAAAGCCATTTCCCGGGTTATTCCACCCATGGAGCCGCTTACGATCACAGGCCGAACATGTTTGCAAACGTGTTGCAGGTTGGTCTGATGATGGGTGGTGAAGTAAGGAGTCTTTCGTACTGCCATTCAGGCATATCCATGACTGTGTCATTTTCATTGCATGGTTCGTCCTGGCCATTTTACCTCAGCTGACCTGTCAGCTAAGACCCGGAATCACTGTCAGTCAGCTGAGCAGATTGTCCGTCGCCCTACCACAATTTACATTTTCGGCTTTTTAAAAAACCGTTCGCCAGATTCACTTCAGACATAGTGGGGATCTATTTTGGATGGGTCTTTGCCACGTGTGTTCAAAAAGTGAAGCTCCTGCGATTTTTTTTTTTTTATTTTTAAAATAAATTTGCTGTTTTTTGTTTTGTTTTGTTTGTTTGTTCGTTTGTTTGTTTTTTTTTGGGGGGGGGGGGTGCCCTGTGTGTGTGTGTTTTTTTTTTAAATTCCAAATCCTCTTTTCCGAAACTACGTGCCCAATTGCGTCAAAATAGGGACATTTTCGGGGACCCCTTGCTCTTAATTTGTTCAAAATTGGCGCTCGATTTTTTTCTTTTTTTTTTACACGAATTCTCATGTGTAACAACTTTTTTTTGGATTTCTCGGAAACCATCACTCAGATTGTTCTGAAACCTTGTGTAAACGATCGAACAAAGCTGTTCACCAGGCGGCGATGCTGCAGACCCCTGAGATTTTGGCAACGAAATTTTGTAGTTCGGGTATTTTTATCGACTACGGCACTGTGCTGCCCCTTCAACGAACTTGACATGAAGGGGCAGATCCTTGTATTGAGCAGGCTAAATGCGTTCTCTAATAACAGTAAAGACTTCAGGGAGCAAAAAGCTTAGGAGGAATTATTCTCATTTATCTTCAAAATATGCAGGAAGCATGAAATGTGTAAAAATTGTCATTTGTTTGGTAGAATAACTAGTATCTACAGATGGTCAAGTATCATCCAATGGTAATATGCCCTCAAAATGGTGGAAGTATATTTGTGTTGCCTAGCAATCGAGGCAGGCACAGCAGATCTGCAGTTAACATCAGTCCCTATGAATATGTCCTATTTGCCGCTAAAATATCTGACGCTGCGGCTGGTCAAGGAAGAAAACCAGCTGCCATGATACATGAATACAGACACCACCTGAACGGTGTGATTCACATTTGTGGGAATAACGAATGCTTTATTCAAACATACAGGACCCTTCCTCCTTATATCAAGTTCGTTGTTTGTTTTGAAGAACATGAATATGAATTTTAAATGGCAAATTTTATCCGCATTACGAGTTTTTCAAACGGAACATATTGTGCCATGTTTTATATGGGGATCTGTCCACAACAGCCGGTACATCTTCATGATCTTTGTTCATTAATACGGACCAAAACAGCAGCGCAGCTGATATGAACGTCACCTATTGTGTCCTTTCACAACTCCCGAACCGATGAACTACTATGCGTCTTTGCTGGCACGGCACTGATCACATTACTCAATCTGATCTAAATTTATTTGAAACAATATTCAGTTATGAAGTAAAAATTAATAAGGAATAGAATACTGAATTGTTTGTAACTTATTTTTTGTGTGTCCATTTGTGTATATCTGAGTAGCTACCCTGGACAAGCTGTCAATTGCGATGTCGAACAATCCTTTCCATCTAAGATTGCTTAACCTTCCACTTGGACCTGTCAGTGTATCTGCACAGTGGGAGGAGTTATAAATATATTTATTCAACCCACATGACCCGGTACCTTACAGAGCTAATCGGGAAGCTCCCCAAACATGTACAACTCACATAGTGCACTTACAATGCACAGAGGAGAAAAGTTATTTTGACTTTGAAACCTTTTAGCAACTGAGATTATTTCACTTAAATATCAAATGCCCATTTAATCCACGGACCTTCATTTTCTAAACCCAAAGGGTTGATCTGCAAATTTTTCTCGAAGCATGTCTTTTGCATGTTTTACTTGTATTTTCACATACGTTCAATCATGTAATCTGAACTACGACATGCTGGATGAGCATTAAGATTTGTTTTCGTATCACCTTTTACTCACGAAATAAAAATATTTTTAGATCAAATTACACGACAAAACAGTATTTAAAGGTGTAACACAAGATGATCGGTACCGTATGTTTACATGATAAATTTTCGACAGGAATTAAAAGAAAAACCGTCTACTTCCTGCAATAAAATTCCGCACAGCGGTCAAAATTGTTTTATTAGTTTCAGGAAATATATTCACTGTACTTTGTACACACATATCAAGAATATTCCAGCGGAATCGAAGACAACCCGTTGATTTTCTGAAACGAAACTCCGCACAGCGATGCATATAGTTCTGATAGTTTCAATGTTCAAATCAGAACTGTCTCCGTGCATACTCATAAGTAAATGATTTCGATCTGCATAAAACTAGGTACAATTTACGAGAATAGCTAGGTGGAATCCGGGTGCGAAACTTGAAACTATAATTTTCCGAAGAGTTACACGTGGTTAGTATATTGTAAGCAAATCAAGAACAAATTATATTTGCAATTAAATTTGCAGAAAGATAAAGCGGGAGACACTAGGCTGTCTATTTGAATATTGTTTCATAATTTAATAGCGGACGATGGAAAGTAACCGCTCAATCGTCGTGGTGTACACATTAATTACCTGAAATGTACAAGCTTATGAGTTGATGTTGGAATGGTACATGGTGTCTCTATTATAGTGTTGAAGATGTTCAACTTAAGAATTTTAATGTGTCCCCAATTTGCAGAAATTTAAATTCTACAACTTTTGTTTGTGGTTCACTAAATGTGTCTGCAGGCCAAACCTAAGAATTGACGGGGGGACACGGCACCTCTACGTGTAATATCTTTCCATTCTCGGGGGTGTCCATAATGAGCATAAATTTAAATTCTAGAACCGTTGCAACGTGTCCAAAAGATGCGCAGCTCCATCAAATGTACCAATAGAACCCAAATTCGGACCCGTATGTTGAATACTTTGGAAGCCAGAAGGGATTGAAATATTGAAATGGTCCTAATTTGCATACTTTTCAACCAGTTGACTATTCTGAATGATATGCAAAACCTCCCCACGGGAGCTGTGTCCATACCATACATTTGAAGTTTCTGGCTCATATGCATGGGGTCAGAGGCTAAGCCCACACACAACCAAGTAGAAAGATAGTTAAGCAAAAAAAAAAAAAAAAAAATTCAAGGATCCAACTTACGGTTTTGGGAGAAAAATCAAGAAAAGTGAAACAGACATAAATTCTTTAAAAGTGCAAGATATTCACAGTGACACCTGTTGAACAAATTAAGGTCTGAGAACTCGAAAACATAAAAACACGTATACAATTTGTAGAAGAAAAATAGAAAAAAATGGCAGTGCAACCTAGTCAGTAATTAAGGTTTAAGAATCCTCAGAAGTGTCCCTATGTAATTTCAAAGAAATTGGATGGGCGATTTGGGAGAAGAAGAGTTTTAAAGATCTCTAAAAAAATTGAAAAAAATAAAATAAAATTAAACTAAAACAGACTGATTTTCCAACAGAAAATCAAAATGTCTCCCGGTGGAACACTTACATCTCTGAATAAGCAACAGGTGATAAATTACAAATGACCAAGTTTGCATGAAAATTTCAATCCTATTTTAGCTCTCACCTAGATACATTACTCTAGCAATTTTCATCAAGTTCTTCAAGACTGATTGCAGAGAAACCAATTTCACATAATTGACCCTGTGACCTTGAAAACTAGGTCAAGGTCACCAAAATACAAGCCCAACGTTGGTCTTACCTTGATACATAATCCTACCAAGTTTCATCAAATTCCATCCTGTTCTTCATGACTTATTGAACGGAAACCAATTTCACATAAGTGACCCTGTGACCTTGAGAATTCGCTCAAGGTCATCCAAATACAACCCCAGCCTAGGTCTTGCCAAGATACATAATCCTACCAAGTTTCATCAAATTCCATCCTGTTCTTCATGACTTATTGAACGGAAACCAATTTCACATAAGTGACCCTGTGACCTTGAGAATTCGCTCAAGGTCATCCAAATACAATCCCAGCCTAGGTCTTGCCAAGATACATAATCCTACCAAGTTTCATCATATTCTGTCAAGTCCTTCAAGACTTATCGCACGGAAACCAAGTGTTGAAGAACCTGAACAACAACAACAACAACAACAACAACAACAACAACAACAACAACAAGAAGCGGAAGAAAGGGGCACTTAAACAATATGTCCCCCGGCTTCCACCGGGAGACATAATAAGTGACCCTGTGACCTTGAGAATTCGCTCAAGGTCATCCAAATACAACTAGAACAGACTGATTTTCCAACAGAAAATCAAATGTCTCCCGGTGGAACATTAACATCTCTGAATAAGCAACAGGTGATAAATTACAAATGACCAAGTTTGCATGAAAATTTCAATCCTATTTTAGCTTTCACCTAGATACATTACTCTAGCAATTTTCATCAAGTTCTTCAAGACTGATTGCAGAGAAACCAATTTCACATAAATGGCCTTGTGACCTTGAAAATTAGGTCAAGGTCACCAAAATACAAGCCCAACGTTGGTCTTACCTTGATACATAATCCTACCAAGTTTCATCAAATTCCATCAAGTTCTTCATGACATCAAACGGAAACCAATTTCACATAAGTGACCCTGTGACCTTGAGAATTCGCTCAAGGTCATCCAAATACAACCCCAGCCTAGGTCTTGCCAAGATACATAATCCTACCAAGTTTCATCAAATTCCATCAAGTTCTTCATGACTTATCGCACAGAAACCAATTTCACATAAGTGACCCTGTGACCTTGAAAATTAAGTCAAGGTCACCATAATACAATCCCAACCTAGGTCTTGCCTAGATACATAATCCTACCAAGTTTCAGCAAATTCTGTCAAGTCCTTCAAGACTTATCGCACGGAAACCAAGTGTTGAAGAAGAAGAAGAAGAAGAAGAAGAAGAAGAAGAAGAAGAAGAAGAAGAAGAAGAAGAAGAAGAAGAAGAAGAAGAAGAAGAAGAAGAAGAAGAAGAAGAAGAAGAAGAAGAAGAAGAAGAAGAAGAAGAAGAAGAAGAAGAAGAAGAAGAAGCAGCAGCAGCGGAAGAAACGGGCACTAAAACAATATGTCCCCCGGCTTCCACCGGGAGACGTAACTTCAATTTTGAAGCTTTAATGTAGGTTAAAAAATGCTCAGCAAACTCTGACCACGAAACATACGATACAAAGAAAGAAGGATGATAAGAAAGAGGCGGGGAAGACAGAAAAGCAAAAACGAAGGAGGAACGGAAAATGGAAGGAATATTTGAAAACCAATATGTGTGCTGGCTCCAAGGCTTCGTAGGGCTGACAAAATCCATTAACTCATTCCACCCTGATATAAGCCCCAGTCAACAGCTTACCTTGGCGCGCTCTGGGCGTATTGCACCCAGAGCGCGCCAAGGAAAGTTGTTGACCATGGACATATAATTTGGAATGATTTACCATGCAAGTTTCATCCAAAATTTTGAAAAAATAATCCCTAAATTAGTAAAATACAATTAGCATACGACATTTAGATATTAGGGTGGAATGAGTTAAGCACTTCTTTCATGTACAGCGGAGTTTGCAAAATCACCAAAGGGACTGAAAAATGTGGTCTTAATAGGATTGGTCTAAATAGACGATAAAAATTTAATCATGGATAAACAAGAAACGGGACAGTAAATTGGTGATCCTAATAAAGAAATGGTCTTTCGCGGATGAATAAGATTTAACTGTTCATTGTATGCCCTTTTGGGCCAATGTGGACAATATACAGAGTAAAATATACAAAATAATTAAAATCATAAAATGGAGCACTTGTATACATACTTATCATGAATTGAATGGTAAAGGTCAACTCTAAAGAATGCAAAGTTGGGTCTCCCCCAGGTGGGCTGCGCCATTCCGAGAGCTACGGTGTCCAAGACTTTGACCCCCGAATTACCCTCCCTTTCCCCCCTTATCACACCCGCACCTACAAAGAAGACAATGCTGAATCTCCTCTGGGGGGCCACACGTTAAAGACCCTGAGCCCCTGAATCCCCCCCCCCCCCCATCTCATCAGAGACCGCAAGAGAAAGAGGACGGCACCAGACGAGCGTCAATATTTTTAATTTCCCGGCACAACACCATATCTGGTTGTCTTAGTAACCATAGTCTCGCCTAGCGAAATACGGGCACCAGCCTCTACGGGCAAGCTGAATATTATTAATATTTTGGAAATAAACGATACTTAGCACAGACAGATGGAAATTTATTCTTATATCCAATTTAGGAAGCACTAGATGAATATGACTTTAGCTATTGTATTTGTGTCTTTTCGTCAAGAACCACTTCCTGGTAGTAATTACCCTATTCCGTAGTCCGAACTCTCTACACTCCATAAGCTAACCTGTTGCTGTCTCACCTATATACATATGGAAGTACTATTGTCACATTCTTCTGTAAAATTTTGACACAGGCTGTATTAGCCGAAATAAATTAAAAGGTCTTCAGCGGGTAACTACTCAGAACATGTTTCTGTAAACTTCAATTTCTTCTTAAAGGATGTAATTTTGTGAGGAAGGGGTATCTAGCCCTGTCTGTGACAATATTAAGACCGTCACGGCTGTGTGTCCTCCGTGATTGACAGACGTGAATCTTGTGCTTTGTGGCGGAAAATTAATGTGCATGTCTTATATGGAGACCAGGACTGTGTACTTATCAGAGAAGACCTGTGTTCAAACCATGCAGTTACGTAACCAACTTGCAATTACCTTGGCAACTTCTTTTTTGGTTGGGTTCAATTGTTTAAAATGTAATTTAATTTGGTTTCCTCAGTAAGCGTCCGAAAGTTTGGATAGAATATGATCAGTTGATTAATGAAATTTGTCCGTAATACTTAATATGCCGTACATTACAAAATAAAAACAAATTCCGACTCCACAAAGGTATGATAACGAAACTGACGTATTCTTTCACTTCTGATTTCGTGACAATATCTTCCTATTTCAGTTCGAAGTGAGTGATTGCCTATTCTCAATTTTGAAAAGTTTGAGGGCATTGAAACTTATGTACATAATTCAAGTATGGTTCCATGTTGTAATTTACTTTAAACCAAGGACAAAAGCATAACTTATCAGAAGTTCCTGTAACGACATCATTGTCCTCAATTTTAACTTTAAATGATTGTTGGTATTGGTCCTTAAAGCGCTCGAGACAGTTTTGAGAATAAACGTTTTATATCGATGCTGTTTGGAAAGGGGGGGGGGGGGGCAGGAGTCTGGTTTAACAAAATAACTCATTGTCATGTAGAATTAAACGTACTATTGATGCCCATGTCCAAAATCCATTTGCGTCTCAATCTACAGCCTTTGGTATCGCAGCTCTCCCGGTAATAAAAGGATTCTCGAGGCCTACCAATATTATAATATATATATATATATATATATATATATATATTATGTATAAAACACGTCAGCGACATTTTCAGCATTTTCATAACAATTGTGGCAATATTTGAAGTGTGCGCCTCAGTGGTAGCTTGGGTCCAAAGTGCGTACTGTTCTCCAGATTGCAGGTGTATTTTTCAGTTCATGTGTGGCCTGGCAGTTGAAGAACAAAACGTCAATCACTCTTGGGGCCACCAAGAAGACTGTGACCGTGGGCGCCTTGCAGTCAATGACCCAGTATGTTTTTTGTGTCGGCGGTTTTTATTTTTTGTCGTTTGTTTATTTTTTTATTTTTTTTTCGTTACGCTGTGATTACGGTCAACTACTTGTTGAATATGCTTCCAAGGAAAGCACCATGAACCTGATGCACTGAACACATCAAAAGTGTTAAACAGGCGAAAAAACCTTGCAACTCGCAAGAAGAAAAACATAACAACAACTGGACTAGAACATGACGACAAACTGATAACCCGTCAGTTATGGAATTTTCAAGTAGCATGACTGTGAATGATTTAAATCATAGATAACACACCATATTGCTGTGGTTTTCATTCGATGGTAGAGCGACATTTTTTATACCATCACTTCGGTCAGAGGGTTCAACAAACCTTGTCCTTTTCTCATAAAGCTGCCATTAAATTTGTGCGTAAGAATTCGAAGGGAGCGCCTGGGGTGAACCAGAGACCCTTAGCGATAGACGCTACCAGTTTTATTTGACTGCTTTACAAAGTTTCCGCTTCTGCGTTTCCAGATTGCTGGACAATTTCAGACGTGGATAGATCAAAATAAGCAGACTTTCAGACACGGTCCGATCTTTGGATGGATGGATATCTACTACCTGGATTAGAAGGCCAGGTCCAAGACGTCTGAACTTATCCGCGTGCTGTTTTTACAGTTTGATGATGGACGTATGAAAATAAGGAAAATACCTCTTCTTGTGTTAATTTTGCGTTCAGCGCTCGTATTAACACTGTAAGTGATTCGGAAAACGTAGTTTAAATGTAGTCTAAATACGGGTGATCCAATATGTGATCGTAATCTTCATCCTGTGATCTCTCTCTCTCTCTCTCTCTCTCTCTCTCTCTCTCTCTCTCTCTCTCTCTCTATATATATATATATATATATATATATATATATATATATATATATGTATATAATCTACTACAAAGTTCAAAGTGTAATCTCTGAATGCAACAAATATGCTTCACTAAGAAACGAACTACAATGTAAAATGATCACACTTGGTATCTTTAACCTGAAAACGGTTTTATTTGGAATCGAAGGAAGTGTAATTACTAAAAGACCAAACGAGGAGATATTCAAGGCCGTTCACAAGTATCTTAAACATTTTGGAAGAATCAAAATATAACTTGGATATAAGTCCGTAAATAGTATAAGTAATATTATTTTAACAGTGCTCACACATTCTTTTCGTTCCCCTTCCTTATTAATGGTCCGTTATGTTATCTATCTGTGTATTGGTGTTCACAATTTATCTGTTTTATGTTTTCCTGTTGTAAATTTACAAGAGGCTCAAATATAGGCTGGTAAGCCTGTCGGCCAATTGTGTTTTCAAATAAAATATGTTTAAACCATAGGGTAATCAGTTGTATCTAATGTGTTTCTTTATATTCCTGAGAATTTTGCACAATCGACATAAGAGGAGTACTTTTTCGCAGTTTCTGTATTCTTTATTCATTAGCACTGTAAGAAACCTAATTTAAGACAACACATCTCTGAGATTTAAAATGTTGATCGCGTGTTACCAGCTAACGAACTTTGATCTCACGACCGTTGATAATCAATGGCTCCTAAACGTCCCTGAGAATTCACTGCATTTTTTTGTTTTTGCAGAGTAAAACCCATGGCTTGGATGATCCATCATTCTTGAAAAATGCGTCTGTGTTTTCATTTTTGTTTGTTTTTCTTTGAATTCGGTGGAGGCAGACGGGTTAAGAAAACAAACTGGTGGTGGAGATGTTCATAATGTAATCTGAATATAACGAACAGGGATAAATGAGGCCAATGCCACAGGGCATTACCAGCAACATGTCCCTCTCCACTGATCGGCAATTTCAAATGTCGTCTGCTTTTGTCTTATTTCGGTTTCGATCTTGCTTTTGGATATTGTGCTTCCATAAAATACTTTCACATAAGGTTGCACAGACGCACTTCATTGTGATATACCGCTACATGACAGCTTTCCGGGGCGTCAAAAGCGAGCCACGGAAAGCTGTCGAACTGGTCCCTGAACATGACCAAGTAAGAGTTAATCCCAGTTGTTAACCTTATCCTCCCCAGTTTAATACACCCAAATATATTCGCTGTGGATATGGTCAGCTTTAGTGACTACCAAAGACCGACGCTAACACAAAGTTCTGAATGAAAATTAGAATTTTGACATCGTCCATTTAATTGGTGAGCGTTTGTTGCTATTAGCACGGTAAGCGTGTGTCTACAGCCAAGTCAGCAAAGACCGTCCTACTTTTGTCAAACTACCTCAGCAACTTTATAATACAAGTACTTTGGTTTGCTAAATAATTTTCTTCATTGGTTTCCTTCTAAACGTCTAAAGCATATGGCGCACCACCCAAAATAATAAACCAGACGACCACCAATTAATTCTGGCGTAATTATTTTCACAACTTTGTTGTTATTGCTCCTGTTTTGTAATTTCAGATTTTGTTACTGTATGTGGTCTGTATCCCTGCCAGAAAAATCTAGGCGACGGGTGTTGAGTCCCGCTCGTTCCGAACATAAAATTAATAAGAAGGCCAATGAGTTGCACAAAGAAACCAAATAGATGCAATTATAAGCGTCCTCTTCACTTATGGAACCTGACGTATTCTTTTGTTCAATTTTTTTACGCCCCGAGCCCGAACAGTCACACATATTTGGAACCAGGAAGGAGGAATTTAGAAATGAAATTTATTTCCCTCTTTGCATTGCAATTTTTATCCTATTTTAATATTGGCTCTGACTTCTAGATACCTGCGGTAAACATGAGGGTTTTATTTATTTATTTTTTTTTTCATTTATTTGGTAAACATGAGGATTTTATTTTTGATAAGGCGTCAAAACGGAAAATATTACATAAATGCAACATTTTCTTGTGTCAACAAGCGTTAGTACGGCGAATTGGAAGTTTGTTGTGGGACAATACATTAATGTAACAATTCTTAACTAAATAAAGTATGCCTGCGTATTTGTCACACATAACATGACGAGCAAAAATTCAGGCTCAAGCTAAAAGGCCAAACGGATTACCGTTCCGGCGAATACATGTCGGAACGGGCTTTCATTGTTCGTCGCGCTTTTCTTTGGTTATTTGGGCCCTCCAAGACCTGCCCAGCCCTTTTGTCTTTTCTGTTTTATTATAACAGGGTTGGTTAGAAATAAATATTAAAAGAAATCTACACAATTACACACAAGTTTATCGATGGTCGGAAGGGAAGTCCGCCAGATTGGATGTTGATTTTCTGCGAGGAGCGGGGCATCTGTTTGACAAGACGATTGCTTGAATTTTTAAAAACATGAACCTGTGCGAAGGGAAATTGTGATCATTGTTATCCATTTTGTGAAACTATTCCATGTATTTATCAACGATCCGCTGCCGGTCCACTAGGTCCGCTAGTTGGCAAAGTTTTGTATCAATATCTAATATAGACCATGGTGGACCAACAGACCTTGCGTGCTGACGATCAAATCATGTGCGTTAAGCCATGTAGAGTTGCTTTGATGTATATTGCGAGGACTTCATCGTATCAGATAATAAACATAAAAGTATAAAGGAGGTCTGGGAGGGCAAGAGAACCACAGGAAAAGCGCGAGGGACAAGGGACGCCCCGTTCCGGCGTAGGCATACCTGTTCCTGCTTACTTATACCCCAGAACCGTTCTGTTTCGCCTTTTACCCTGACCCAAAAATTGAAGGGTGTGAAATTATTATGAAAAAATACGCAACGCTCTAAATATAGATAGCGCGGTTCAAGTATATGGTGGACCTATTGTACATCTGTTTATCCACGCACAGAAGCTTCAAAGCTTGTATGTGCGTCGTCTCTGCACATGTTATGATGCAAATTTAATACTGTACGTTCGACAACGGCCGATATTTTCATTTCGACTACCTGGTCTTTCGTCTTTTATGACGCTTTTATCAAGAGTATTGAAAGAAAGAAGTTTTTTTTTTTTTAAATTTTTTTTTTGGGGGGGGGGGGTCGAACCTGCAACCTTTGGCGCCATAGGTTGCAGGTTCGAGTCCCGCTCGTTCCGAACATAAAATATAAATATACGAGACCCATCAGGTCAATAGACAATATGCAGCTGATCAACCGCTTGATGTCCACGGTTTAACGGGTAAACCTTTTGGCCGTTCAGACAACGTGACTATACTCCCAGCATGGTGATGGCACTTTTGCCAATTGTAGTAGTTAACCATCCAGCAATTATGCCTTTTCTGCAAAACAAATGACGTTTTCTGTGTATGTTTGACATGTTCTATGTTTTAAAACATCAGTTTAGGAGAAGATTTTTTTAAAGTTTTGCGTAAAAATAAAATTCATAAAAATTCCAAAAATCAAAGGAGCGTGAGTAGCTAATGTGACCATTTGAAGAAATTGGTTAAGACCCGCCCAAGGTACATCTCCACCAAGTTTGAAGTGAATCTGGTTGACGGTGTTGGAGAAGTGAAAAATATGGCTTACGACTGCGATCCCTATTGACTTGCATTGTAATAAATGGGAATGTGTGCATTAACCCATAAGTACCCAAATTTATATATATATTTATATATATATATATATATATATATATATATATATATATATATATATATATATATATATATATATATATATATATATGTTTGTGTATATAAATCAGAGATTCACAAAGTTTGTGAAAAAAAAATAGAAAAAGATTGCATTGTCACCTGGTGAATAAATTAAGGTCCAAGGACCTCAGAAGTGTTCCGATGCAATTTCAAAGCAATTGGTTTAACGGTGTAGTCTTTTGTAGTTTTGACCCGGATGATACATATATTAAAAAACACAATACCCCCCCCCCCCAAAGCAGTATGATAAGACTGTACAGACACAGAGTGCTGCGATAAATAATATCCATTTTTGTACAGTTTATTTCCTTCAATTGCGGAAATGCTCTGTCGTAGACCAGCATAACAACAGTTTCCTGGTGCAAGGAATATTAATGACCTTTATGATATGGAAAAAGCCCATTTTCGAAATTTAGTATAATGTAATTTATTTTGATACACAGAATCCGTGTCAAATCTAGTTACATGGTAGGGCCTACGTAGTATAGGTATAAGCGGATATGCTGAAATTAATGGCCTTGTAGTGGGCCGAATCACGGAAAAATTACATATCAATAGGTTATATGTACACTAGTATTCCCACCTAAACTGTGCTAACATGTATTCTCATCCATCATCATGTAATTCTAAATTTTTTTAACAATCAGGAAGCAATGGCCTCTGAATGTACATGTGTTGCAGAAACACTAGAGTTAAGCTGCATTCCTGCAAAGTTTTAAGAGAATACATAAGTAGTTTTGGAGAATTCAAATACTACAAAGAAGCACACAAATTTCTTTAAGAAACACAAACAAGAAAACAAACAAACAAACAAACAAACAAACAAACAAACAAACAAAAAAAAAAAAAATTGAAAAGAAAAAAAGGACTGTGGCAGTCCTGTGCTCAGCTGACCTCAAATGCATGGACTGAAGTGATCCCATGAACTTGAGAATATCAAGGTCATTTTTGTTTAAGATCATCATCACCATTGATTATATGAACATAGCCCTTTCCGATTTTCCGAATTTTGATAATTTGTTGAAAATCGGAAAAATGACGGCTCCACCATGTCATGAAAAATTTGGAGGACATCAAGTCCACATACGTTACCAACACGTATAAAGAGGATCCAACTTACGGTTTTGGGAGAAAAATCAAGAAAAGTGAAACAGACACAAATTCTTTAAAAGTGCAAGATATTCACAGTGACACCTGTTGAACAAATTAAGGTCTAAGAACTCGAAAACAGAAAAACACGTATACAATTCGTAGAAGAAAAATAGAAAAAAATGGCAGTGCAACCTAGTCAGTAATTAAGGTCTAAGAATCCTCAGAAGTGTCCCTATGTAATTTCAAAGCAATTGGATGGGCAGTTTGGGAGAAGAAGAGTTTTAAAAATCTCTCCAAAAATTGAAAAAAATAAAATAAAATTAAATAAAATATAAAAATAAAATAAAATCAAAACTCACCGGAGAATGACTATACAAACAAAGTTGACCGACACCCACCAAGGGTATGTCCTCACCAAATTTGAAGTGAATCTGGTGGACGGGTTTGGAGAATATGAAAATGTGAAATCCTATTCCAATCTTCACTGAATAGTTAGATTGTTATCAACAGAAATGCATGCATTAACCGACAGGTACCCGAATTGAAATATTCGTTAAACATTAGGGATCCAGATTATCACCACCTAGTGAACACGTTTGTCATATCCACCAAGTTTCAGCTTAATCTCACCGACAGTTCTGGGAAAATAACGAAAACATACAAAACATCATAAAAAGTTTTGAAATAAAGAACTGCAGCCCTACCTGGTGAACAAGTTAAGAACTAGGAGTTCCTAAGAGTGTTCCTATGTAATATCAAAGCAATTGGGTGAGCGGTTTTGGAGGAGACCTTTTAAGATTTGCCTCCCCCCCCCCCCCAAAAAAGCACAGGAGCATGACCATTTGAACAAACTTGGTAGAGATCCACCCATGGTACATTGCCTTCGGGTTTGAAGTATATCTGGGTGACGGTTTCAGAGAAGAAGTAAAAAAAAAAAAAACCTATCAACTGTGAACGGGTGACGGAAGACGAATGAAGAGCGACGGCATCAGCTCTACTGGTTGATAAGCCAGCTGAGCTAAAAAAATCAGAGGGCGACCTGGTAAACAAAATTAAAGTTATTTAGGAGTTCCGAAAAGTGTTCCCATGAAATTTCGAAGTAATAGGAGACATTCATATTTAACTGCGCTCCTGCTCACTTCCTGTGTTGCCGGGGTAACAGAATAATAATAATAATAATAATAATAATAATAATAATAATAATAATAATAATAATGATAATAATAATAATGATAATAATAATAATGATAATAATAATAATAATAATAATAATGCTAATAATGATGATGATGATAATAATGATGATGATGATGATGATGATGATGATGATGATGATGATGATAATAATAATAATAATAATAATAATTATTGAATATATTTATGCTGGGAGTCCGATTCAGCAGAAATGCTGTTTTTCAATCGGGCCCAGTGAAAATAATGTGCAAAAATATAAATAGTATGAAAAGCGGTATATAAAAGAAACATGATCAGATACACGACATACGTAAAATTAAAGCACATAAAACCATAACCTATAATGTGAAAAATCAATATTAAAATACGAAAGCCCATTAAAAGTTAATACTATACATGGTCCAAACGTCAAGATTGTTCTCCGGTCCTTGTGAAATAAAACTGTTTGTATCTGAGCTTAAAAGACAATATGTCGTCTACACGTCTAATAGCGTCCGGTAAGCTGTTCCACACAGTAGCATCATAATAAGAAAAGAAACGTTTAAAAATTGCCTTGTTCACTGCAGGAACAACCACATCTAATGAACAGGAACGTCTAGTATTGTATGAGGCAACATCAGATACAAGCGTCAACTGGTCAGACAAATAATCAGGTGCAAGACCATTGACACATTTGAAAATAAGGCAAGCTGTGTGAAATTTACGTCGGTCTTCTAAAACTTGCCAATTGAGTTGTCTGACCAGGTCCACCCCTCTGGTATTTATAAAGTCAAAATTACCAAAAATAATGCGGCGGCATAATTTTGAAGCGGTTGTAATGATTTGGCGCCACTAGTACTACAGCAGGCCCAGACGGTATCAGCATAATCTAAGTTAGGCACAATGTAAGATTTATAAATCCGAATTAAAACGCTGCGAGGTAAGAAAGAACTAAGTCTGCGATGGATGGCCAGTTTACTATTGACTTGCTTTTGTAAGTGAAGTAAATGATGTTGCCAATTTAATTCATCGTCGATAACCACACCAAGATAGTTGAAAGAATTAAATCGGGCGACATGCGCACAATACAAGACTGATGCTTCCACCATGATCAGGGCAGATTTGTATCATATGCTACATAAACATCCTTAAATAACACCTTTTCAACCAAAAGAGAGCCCATTTCTAATCAATTTAGGCATCCTTTATGATTCAAATACATGTTAATACATTTTCTTAAGATTATCCTGTGTTCGTGTTGTTCATTTTATTGAGAAAGTACTTTTGACCATGCTAAATACATGGATCTGCCCTGATGCATGTGGCTCCCTCTTTTGCTCAATAGGTGTTAGAGTAGGACTGCATCTAAATATGAATACATCCTATTGGACAAGTAGTTCACAGACGAATTTTAAAAGTTTTGCCCAAAATAAAAAAAAAATCATATAAAATCTAAAAATCGTTGAATCATGACCAATGGAACACTGTTGTAGAGACACAGCCAAGGTAGACCCCCACCACGTTTAATAGGATCTGGCGAACAGTTTTGGAGAAGTCGAAAATGTAAAATTAGAACGACGATAACGGAGACGGACTCACGAAGGACCATACTATAAGTTTAGCTGACTGGCATGTCAGGTGAGCTAAAAATTAACAGCAGCACCAGCTGATGAACATGTTACTCTTTTAGGCGAACCCGCAAATGTGTGTCTATAATTTCAAAGCAATTATACAAGCAAAAAAACATCCACTTATACAAAAGATTAATAATTTATTTTGGAATGTGACCAGTTGAACGTGCCTGACAAAGACCTACCAAAGGTATATCCCTGCTAAGTTTCCAGTAGATCTGGTTTACCGTCTTGAAGAAAACTACAAAACATTTATGCACACTTGAATCCCTTTTGCACCCAAGGTAAAAGGTAAATACCAATCATTACGCAATTTCAAAAAAAAATTTAAAATCAACAAATGGATGCACATATACCCAGGGAACAAATTCGGCGGAGAGTGAGTCAAATGAAATGTCTGTCAAGCTTGAAGAGAATCCACCTTGCAGTTAGACAGAAATCGAACACTACAGAAAAGCACAAACCCAAAAGCAATTTTTAAAAATGTGTTAGCACCAAATCAAGTTCTAGGAATCCATAGAAGTGTCCCTGTACAGTTTCAAAAGAATTCGCCCAGTGATGTTTTGGAGAATATTTTAAGATGTTGGCAATTAAAAAGTAAATACAAAACTCATAAAATTCCTCCAAATCACTGTACGGGGACCGGATGAACAAACTTGAGGAAGACCTGCTCCAGGTATATCCACACAAAGTTCAACAAAGGATTTGGCCAACGTTTCAGACGAGAAGTACAAAACGAGTTTGTGGACGACCGACGAACAGAACAGCTCCTGAGGCGTCAGCTGAGGGAATATGTATATTAACCCGCCCCCCTCTTCCCTTCAAAAAAGTTCATGACTCCATGATGTCCTTTAAGGAAAGGTATTCTAAATCTTTAAAATTTTTATTATGTAAACACAAGAGGCATTTATTTAGTCAAGCAAATTAACTGGCAAGTGTTAGAAGAGCGGCGCAAGTTTCAGATTGCTTGCTTGATGTATAAATGTGTCGATGGTCTTGCCCCAGAATATTTATCAGATCAAGTGACTCGGCATCGGAGGTCAGCACTTATAATACCAAAAGTTAGCACCCGTTAGATGTAATTATTCCTGCAGTAAATAAAATCATTTTTAAACGTTCTTTCGCCAATAATGGTGCAGTTACTTGGAACAATATCCCTGATAGTATCCGTCCAGTTGATGACCTTCAGTCCTTTGAATTGAAGTATAAACGTTTTCATTTTCACAATTATGGTCAATAAGTTTAGTTTTGTCACACCAGTGGAGTTAATCTTTTATTTCTGACCAATAACTCGTGATTTACATTCATTGATCGTGTATGTATCATGCATTCAAAAGGGAACTTTTTACAAGTGTTTTATAGTCAGGGATCTTGCGCTTGACTACACAGTGCCCACGTGTCTTAGTTCATATTGATTTTACAAGCAATCGTCTACTTTTTACGTGTATCTTAATATGTGAAATGTCTATAATTTTTATGGGCCCGAATGAAAAACAGCTTAGCTGATTCGGATTCCCAGAATAAATAAATGAATAAATAAATAAATAAATAATAATAATAATAATAATAATAATAATAATAATAATAATAATAATAATAATAATAATAATAATTATTATTATTATTATTATTATTATTATTATTATTATTATTATTATTTTCACGAATCTGCTTCAAGAAATTAAAAGTGCTGCTAAACATTTTTTAGTGTTTCTTTGAGAAAATGTCATGAATATTTCCATACAGAGCATTCACTTGACGTAACGCTAGACCGAACCTCATCAGACCTCTGTGCAGTATTTCACCGGCATTGACAAGGACGACGTCCACTTGCGTTTAGACAACACACGTGTTGAATTTGGAGGGGTGGCCTTCATAATGACCACATCTTTTCACGTTATTGCAACGGATATACATACGCTTTGTATGTGCATACGGGGTTAACACATTCTGCAAATATAATGGTGGTTATTTTCGATTATCTCTCTGGTGGCAAAAAAAAAGTGAAAATAAAAATGCAATAAAATAGTATTTTAAACATAGGGTTAACAACTATGTCTAAAATATCGGCATTAAATTTTCGGTTAAATTCATTAAATGCAAAACCCCTTAAAAATTATACACGTGAAAGTAAGATCATTGCCACTACGCGGGTGCATGACCCACTATCTGTGTCGTCCCTTGAGCAAGGGATTCCATGCATGGAAGAAATACACAGGCTACGCTCAGTGCGCGGGGATGATGATGATGATGATGATGATGATGATGATGATGATGATGATGATGATGATGATGATGATGATGATGATGAGAAAACTACCCCTTTACAACGGGGGAACCTATGGGGGTTAAAACCACGATGCGTCCAATATATTCATACATTTACACTAGCTGCTGCCGATGACCAACGCGGTTCAAACGAGACCTTGGCGATAAAAATAAATGGAGTTAAATTTTAAAATAAATTGGAATGTATTTTGAATGAAACATTTGAGTAAAACATTTGAAGAACATGTCAGAAAAGGCACAGTATGTCCGTATTTTTTCACCTGCACAGTGCGTCAATGGCCTTATATTACTTGACTTGTACTTTTGACAGGACAATCTACTATGATCATGTTCGATTGATTTCCAGAATTCAAATGCTTATTTATTGTCCTTATCATGGTCACCCATATGGCTGCCATCATCATCGTCATGAATATCACCGTATCATTGTCAAATTTACCATCGTCACTGCACTGTCATTAAAAGATGCCCTCCTGGTGTGTTCATGGTTGCTGTTCCACTACGATTCTTTTAACTCTTTTCTGGTGATGGATGCTCTTGTGTGGCATTTGATGCTGCTTGGCAAGAAATGCAAATCACGTGACGGGAAACCTGACCTGAGCAGGCTACATTTCACCAGAATAGAGTTAAAAACTACAACATGTTATGTCTGACCATGGAGCTCGTGGTACCTCCATGGTCTGACATGACTAAAAGTGCTGCCATGAACATAAATTATCTAATGCAGACTGCATCATTTATTGAGAGCACTAAATTCTGCCACCCTGTTAGGATGCTGAGTCAGAATTTCACGTGCGGGGCTGGAAAGTACCTCTGTCAGCTTGAGCCAAAAACGTGCCATGACGAAGTTCTCACTTTCCCCGCCGCTGCGTCTATTCTATGTTTCCATTATGATGACACAAGCCTGGTCACACAAGCACCCGATTTCCTGACCATTCGTCTTCTTCGCTCGCCGTTTTAATTCATAAGATAATATATTTGGGCGGGGTGGGGGTGGCAGGTGCATGGTGGTGATAGTATCCGTGACAGTCTTCGTTGAGTCAGTATAAAAATGCGTTCAATGAAAAATAGTAGATTTAACGGACGCATGTGAACACCTCAAGAAAACAAATCTGTATGTGTATGTATGGGCCTATCTAAGAAAAAAAGGCAGACGTTTAGCGTAAATACACAACCCAGGCTCCACACATATTAACGTGACATACAAAGCACAAACATCGCTCATGCGTGCAAGTTTAAAAATTAGGACAAGGTATGCTTACCGCAAACAGAACATCTCTCTCTCTCTCTCTCTCTCTCTCTCTCTCTCACACACACACACACACACACACATACACACACTTGCACCGGAATTTGTTTGTCCTTCAAGTTTTGCGAAAGAGCTGTTGCATGTGACTGCCTCCGAAATGTCAAGATGGATTGCTAAAATATCAAGCTGATATAAGCTGTTTAATGCACCAATGTTCTCGGCTCGGAGAAAAAAAAATGAGGCTCGGAGTGTTTGCCGACCCGTAACACGACCGACAGAACACGTCCGCATTGGTCTTACGCGGTCTACCCGAGGTTCTAATGTTGACATGTCACTCTGGAAAGTTTTTCTTTCTTTGCTCTTTTTGTGCGAGTTAAAGTTGCATTTCTTTTCCACATATCCTTTCCGCCAGCACTTGATACAATAAACAGCATTTCGGAAACCCAGGGTTGGGAGTTTGCAGGTGCCGACATGTTGCACTGACCAACAAGCCTGGGCAGATTGCGGTTAATACCTCCTTGTGTAGTTTCACTTTCTGTACATTGTCAAGCTATGCTAAAACGGCCTGCAAATAATAATAATTGAATAACGATACTTACGCCGTTGTGATGGAAGGGTTGTGAAGTTGGGAGTCAGTCGTGACCGTTTGGGACACAGGCGGCATTGCCACGGTTAACATACACCAAAAATGAAAGATGGACCGTATTTCCACAAACTACCAGCAAAGGACGCAGCCGGCACGCTGAACTCTAGACCCGCACAGCACAATCGTCAGAAGCACGTGGCAGTGATATTTCCGCCTGGTGCAATTCAATATAAATCGGCTGATATCAGCAAAATTCAAATGATGTGTAAACAAACGGTACAACCGTTATGTTATGGTCTGTGTTCGGCGTATGATTCACCTTGGAAAAAATCAATTCGGGTTGCCTCAGTCGCCAGGTGTACAAGTCCAGAATGAACAAAAATGTACTTGTCAGACTGGTGTTCATCGACTGAAAACCAATAACTACACGGCAGTGATAAATAATATATTTTTCAAGACCGCTATCGTAAAAGCGTGTCGTCCAGGGTGAATTACGTGGACCATGAACACCTAAAAACTCTTTCTGGGAATGCGGAAGTTCACGCGTTCGTAGAAATTGGCGGCAAAGTGCCATGTGCTCTTATCATTGGTAGATGAACGACAAAAACCAGTATGCATCAGGTGCGTTCACGTATAACACTGTCTTGAGGGGCAAAATCGTGTGACATGATCTCCCTCTGGTGGAAGATACATGTAAACTTAACATGCTTAGTCTGTATTATGACAACCATGATGTTTGACACAAAAGACATTGTTTACGTGAAAGCACACGATGCATACTTATTTTATTTATATACAGCAGAATCTCCCAATCTCCCTAATAAGACCACCCAAGGGACTGAGAAGTGGTCTTTATAGGGAGGGTTTTAATGGGAATATAATCTAATTAACGATCAATAAAAACCGGTCTGTAAATTGGTGGTCTTAATATAGAAATGGTCTCTTTATGGAGGTGGTGTTAATCAGATAATTCTACTGTTTAAAATACAAAAAGGCAACTTGAAGGGAAAACAAAAAGACAAGAAGAAAAGAAACAGAATGAACACATCACAGTGAATGACAACTTACCAGCAATATTCATTAGAAGGTTAGAATTGTTCACGCTGCGATTATCTGACCTGGATCCTGAGTGCTCCAGATACCGATTCCCAGGAAATCATGTTGGCATCATTTCCTTTTTTTTTTTTTTTACAAATTAAATATAATTAATTATTAAATATTCTACTTCCAGTGATGACACTCGTTAATCACTGCTCCTGTATGATAACAGAATTTCCCCCAATGCTCATGAATTGAAATATGGGACGTTTTTCAGTTTCCACCGTAACCCAATACACCCTACGTAACACATTTTTAACTGACAAACTTTAAAAAAAAAATAATAATAACTTTAGCCCCTAACAAGTCAGATTATTTTTTGGACTGGGTCAACAGCTTTCCTGGACGAACCAAGGGCGCCAGGGTGCGTCAAGGCTCGCTGACGATTGACATGTTATCGTGATAAACCTTTGCTGAAATCTTCATCGACAATATTTTGAACTAGGCCTATATTTAATGAGATGGATGACGAATCATACGCAGACGACATTTGTATTACCAGTCATTGTAGACTGGGTTCGCGCGGAAAGCGATAAAACTGGTATAAAACCATGATTTGAAGGAGACATCCAGGATTCTATCAATCCATTGAATTGCTGTATTAATGCACACATCTGGTAAAATTATACAGATGTCAGTTGACGGATCTGCCTTAACTTGGAGAGGTTAAAGAGGTTTTCCGGATTGGGGTACTCAAAAATTCCCCCACTTGATCGGTATACTGGCGAGCAAAACCATTATTTTCCGTATTTAGTATCAAATTATTTCAAAATTCTGTATTTCCTATCAGTCATCAACAATGAATTTGTTTGTTTTACGTACTTCCTTCTGCGCAAATTTATTATCCGTACTAGCGTACTGAGACAGCCACCCCCCCACCCCCCCACCCCCCCTAACTTGCTCAAGGTCCGCTTCAATATATAGTAGCGAAACAAGTTTCCTTTCAAAATGATATTAACGTGCAGGGTAAATTAAAGAAGTTCATACACATGTTATTCGAAAATGAAAAACTTAGACCATGGGCCGATGATTTACAGTTAGTCAGGGTGCCTGCAGGATAGCACTGGACTTGCCACCCCCCAACACCAGCAAACAGACACAGTTGAGTTCTTTATTCTATCCGGTCAGCTGATTTGCTGTCTGAAACGTTATTTGCGATTTTCTAATGTCAAGCTGTGTTCATCAAAACGGTCACTTTCACGCAGAAGTCCACAAGAACACCACCTGCACATAAAACGAGATTCATCCACCCTTGCCTCATTTTCAGATATGGGGGACATTTTGGTAGACATCTATGCCGTCCATTTTATGTCCAAATACTAGCCTCAATACAATCTGAAGAAATTAACAAAGTACTTCCAATGTTAACATGGTAGCAAAGAACCTTTGGATCTTGATTCCTGCCAATAAGTATCTGCGCTAAAATGTCCGTTCTACATAGATGTTTCTCAAAAACAAATTCTCTGGTTCTAATCAAGTAAAATTTGATTTAATCTTAAAGTTCTTCAGAGCAAAATCGTATCTGGGATTTTGTAAAGAGAGATGTGATTTTTTTAAATGCACAACAAAAGTGAGGAGTCCGACAAACTTGATCAATTTCACAGAACAACCGTTTTACAGTTATTGTATCACCATTGTAAACAAACAGATAGCTTTGTGAAAAATCCCTGACAACATTTTGCAGATACATGAGATTATAACAGCACAAATTTTACCATTTTATTTTGAACATTTTCAACAAACAGCCAAAATTTTACCAAAAACAAAAAACAAAACAAAACACATTTTCACCTTCAACGCTTGTGTTTATACAACAACTCTGAATTTTGAGTTCCATCTTTAGCGCAGCCAAGCTTGCTGTCAATTGAGTATATGGGTGACTGGTCTGTTATGTAAGGGATGCACGTTTCTGTGATATTTGGCATAAAAGTGAAGTCACTTTTCCAGGTTGGACACTACTTTAAGGGTACGCTTATTGACAAAGTGATCACCTCTTCAAGAGGTACTTTCCCCATGACAATTTAAAAGCGTCTGTGACAAGCCAGGAAGATGGGGTTATCTGTTCATTCAAAGGTTTGATTTTACATGAGAGCATCATTAAGCCATGGTGTTGCGAACGTGTGTTTACTGCGTCACTAAGAAGGTGCTATTGTTTAATAATAATAATAATAATAATAATAATAATAATAATAATAATAATAATAATAATAATAATAATAATAATAATAATAATAATAGTAATATATTCGGAAAGCTTCCCCTTTACAGCGGGGGCACCAACGGAACGGGGGAAATTCCATGATGCGTCCAAAATATATACAAATAATCAGGCATCCTAATTATCAATCAAATAATCTTCGTTTGTTAAAATAAGTATAGTAACTATAAGTTATAATTTATGTCCTCCGCACCAAAACTAGAGATAAACCACTCAATCGGAAAAAACTCTAGAAAGCGTCAGGACATGTACATTATACATGTTTAATATACAATGCAGAACATATAGCTTCCAGCGTCATTATTAAGAAAAAAAAATCAGGTATATATACATTGGAGGAGGTCTATTTACAAGAGGTACCTGTAGAACGATCATAAAATCTGTCATTCCGAGAAGTCATTAAGTGACTGTCTCCTGTAATGCCAAGCCTCAACCAAATATGTTTTACATGTTTGATCAAATAATTCACCAATGTCCTGTCCAAGATCATATGCGTGCTCGCCAAGGAACCAACATACCTTATTTTTCAGCGAGGAGGCGGAAAAAAACTGCCATGCCTGTTTACAATTCTCATTCAGAGAGTTGACTTCCAAATTTCTATAAGCCTGTAACCTGATATCATTTAGTGCTGGGCAGACAAATAGAAAATGTGATAAATCTTCTCTACTTTCTATACATAAAGGACATCTTCCGTCTGACAAACCCCATCTTTCCAGATCTTCCCCGACACCCAGACACCCAGTGCGGGCCAAAAATTTAATCGTGCACCGGCAAAGTTATTTACATTAAACAGATAACTTTCCCCGAAAGAGGACCGTTTAAAGATTTGATACCATCTTAAAGACTTTTTCAAGTCTATTTCCTGGAAAAAATCTAATTTATATGCTTCTAACGATAATTTTAAAAAGCGACCCAGCCATTCTGGATTCTTTGATTCCAGGGCATGGTCTATGGCTACATTATTAAAGACCTTCTTAATTTCGTCAACATATGGCCAAATCTTTGCAGGTTTGTCATCATTTCTTTGCCAAAGAGTGTCAAAAATTTGCTTACATGGCCTTGTGTCTGGCATCTCAAATTTCATCCTGTGAAAGTATTTTATCCTAATGCGATCCAGAATCAGTTTTAGGGTGAGCCATCCTAGTTCACCAAGGGTAGCCACTGCTGCAGGTGAAGAGTTGACCTGAAGTATTGCTTTGGCTATGGTGTATTGAATGGACTTGAGTGAAGCCTCAGACTCTTTAGTATTGCATAACCACACTGCACCGCCATGAGTAAGTGACGGAAGAATAATACTTTTCCATGTGCTATTTCCGAAGCCAATACGGTTAAGATTATCATGAGATGACAGTATACTGCATAAGTAGCCTCGTAAACGAGAACTTTTTGTTGCTAATATATCTGTCACGTGTGCTGTGTCTGGTAGAGAATTCGAGATCAAAATGCCCAAATATTTATGCGATTTGCGTTCAGATATAAATATACATCTCCAAGTTTCCATTTTTTTAAAAAAAGTTACACGCTTACCCACTACCATGACTTATGATTTGTGGGCATTAAACGTCATTCCCAATTTTGCTACAAAAACACGTGCAATATTTAGCATACAAATTAATTGGTCTTCACTGTCTGCAGTTATCACAATATCGTCGGCATATAAAAGGCACGGGATATGTCCATCTCCATAGGGCACCCCAAGATTTTTTTTCTTCACACATATCAACTATATCTAACATTACTAGAAAAAACAGCGTATGCGACAGACTGCATCCTTGCTTCACCCCATTAAATACATCAAACCATGAACTTTCTAGGGGGCCAAATATGACCTTACTTTCCACTTTGTCATAAAGTAGTTTTGTCTAACGCCATGCTTTTCCTTGTTTTAAATGTATTTTATTCCTTGAAGAGAAAAGGGATATCGATCGGGAAACAAACAACAGATTGAGCAAATATACGGTCGTCAGGCTGTATACAGGGAGCCCTGGAAAACAAACACGTGTCAAGTTCCTGATTTTATTTTTTCAAAATATTTATTTCAAAGTTTCCAAGAGATACACTGAATTGAGGTTTTGTTTCGAGTAAAAATTCTGTTCTTTATCACGAAATAAAAAAGTTGCAGAATTGCATTACTACTGGTGACTACGGGGCTAAAGAACATTGATTTCGTATGGTGTTATAGTTTGTGTACTCAAGCAGGTAACGACTCATCGTTTCATGATCTGCTCCAAAGGCACGACAAGGTGGGTTAACTACACCAAGTCTGAACATAGATCAAATTAACCGGCAAATATAAACCAGAACAATATTTCTTTGTGTTCAACGACTTTAACATTACAAATGTAAAAATGTAATTTAGTCGCAAATGATCTGTATTCTTGCGGAGAATCTCCGGAAACCGTGTCTCATTATTTCGTGCATTGTAATTGTATCCCACACAGAGGGCCGAGTTGTTTGACTCATTAAGTACATTTATAAACAGAGTAGTAACGGTACCACTTTTATTGTACGGAGATAACAGTCAAAATTTCCACTGGAACAAATTCTTGTTCACTAATGTTGAACCATTTACACTGACTTCCAAACGTTTTTAAATATTTTGATTCTCAAAAACTACTTTTTGGCATTATGTTTCCTTCACAACTTATTTCCTTTAACTTTTCTGTATTGTATACTTTTCTTATGCAACAAAATGTGTTATCTTGTCGATCGTATGAACGGAAGTTGCAGTTGGTGTCCCGACAGCTTGCCATTTAAGTGGTCGTAGTCACATAATCATGGTATTGTAGTATTCTCAAGATGGGTTTTGAGTGTTTTTTGTTTTTCTGTGTTGACAAGCATTACTGTGATCATCGACTGTAAATCTATGTAAGAAGCGGAATTCACATAAGCTTCGGCTTGTTTTCCTATTCCATTAATTGTTTATGATGATTAAAATATGTTTAAATAACATTAGGAAAGGTTATAACTCGGGTTTAGAATAAGCGCTCGTAATCTGAAGCTGGGGAGGCAAAAATATAATGTAAAAGCACAATTACAAGAGCAATGCGATACATCAATGACGATTCAAGACGAGACACATATTCGAATTGATATATATATATATATATATATATATATATATATATATATATATATATATATATATGTGTGTGTGTGTGTGTGTGTGTGTACACATTCATACGTAGGGTTTGGCTATTGTGACTTTTGAACATACGCATACCAATTAGTTACATCCTTTTGCCTCTTTACACAGTAATAGTGCCAAAGTCTAAATCATCTTTTTTCTCAAAATAAAAAACAGTGAGATATCGACTGTAAGTAGTATTCTCTAAAATTTTAGCATATTGGCGATATCAATGATGAATCAAGAATAGCAAAAGTGGGCCTAAAAAGACTGTTGAACGCCAGCGATTATTGTTCCATGTTGACGCCATGCTGACGCCAGGGGTAACTGTTCGTAGTTGACACCGGGGGTAATTGTTCCACGCTGACGCCAGTAAACAAAAGACGACCTTGGCTGGGGGGGGGGGGGGGGGGAGGAAGAATTGTGAGCCTAATGGATTGCCTGTCAACCTTCAGCTTCACTTCGGGTTGACAGTCCATCCCTCAGGTTCAAATTTCTACCTGTCCCCCGCAGCCATGGGCGCCATTTGTTTACTGGCATCCCTCAGGTTTACAATTCTTCCTGTCCCCCAAAGCCAAGGACGTCATTTGCTTTATCATACCGAAGAATAATAAATCATTAAAACAAAATTATTATGCAAACCTCCCTTGTGGGCCATCTTGCCTTCTGTGCATCACCTGCTTTGTTATTTGGGTATATTTAGCTCATGCAATGCAATAGCTTGGTTCCCACTTGCTGGTTCCCGAGCCGATCAGAATTACAGCCTCATCTAGCAGGACGTGCCGGGTGACAGTACCTTCTCGGGGGGGGGGGGGGGGGGGGGAGAACAGGAAAAAATTGTCCAACTCCCAGCTAGCCAATCACGAGTGCGGATTTCCACCGAGATATAATAATGGTTACTGTCCCATACTGATGCCAGGGGTAATTGTTCCACGCTGACGCCAGCAGTAACTGTTCCATGCTGACTCCGGGGGTAAATGTTCCAAGCGGACATCTGTGATAACTGTTCGCTGCTGACGGCAAGGGTAACTCTTCCAAGCTGACACCAGCGTTAACTGTTCCATTCTGATGCCAGCGGTAGGCCTAACTGTTCCAAGCTGACACCAGTGGTAACTGTTTCCTGCTGACACCAAGGGTAACTGTTCCCCACTAACACCAGGGGGGTAAATGTGTCATGCCGACACTTGTTAGTTTATAACTTTATCTCCAGTTGAAATCTATACACATGATGCTGTGGATGCGTGAATGTAGAAAGGTCGCTCAGTTCATTGTGTGTTAGTCTTACTTAAGACCCTTTCTTAGTTAATTCGTTACACAACAAAATAGGTTATGAATATTTTATGTCTCTGTCCAGGAGTTGACAATCAAATGCTTTATTTAAATTATGAAAGGTTGCGAAATAGTTTGATGAGGTGGCTACACTGAAGAGGGATGTCTGTAGTAAACTGCACACAAGAGCCAATGCACTAAGTGAAAAGATTATCCTGGACAGGCAGCCACATGTTTTATCCAGTGCAAATCAGCAAGGTGAGGGCTTCTCGGCGCCATAAATCCAGAGACTCTGGGTCCCTACAGGCTGCCGGCAGCCCGACCCACAGCACAGGTGCATGATAGAATATACACGATCCATATTTGGACATGAAACCTATGAAGAGCATCTGCCATAATACATCACAGAAACGAGCAGTCAATTATACAGAAATGAGTGACATTAGTAAATACCCAAGTCTGGGTTAAATTCAGTCAAAAATCATATATTTCTGCAGCACAAAACGACTAGATCTGAGTATATGAGCATAAAGCTTAAGTAATTCAATGTTTCATCAGACGTGTGGCCTGACCATGTAGATGCAGGGAGTCTAATGTGGATGCCTTGGTTTATGGTCTGACTACTGACCTTCGTGGTGTGCTAGTAAAACAGGTAGTGTCCCACGTAATTAAGGCACCATTGTATTTCTGTTAGTATGAGCAGTGCTAATACAGGTATTTGGATGTAAATGCAATTGGCATTGTATAAAATCCAGTGGGACATAGCGGGAAGTCCAAGGTCCTGCTGCCACCAAGGCAAACCCAAGACGTAGATCCCAAACCAAACTCATGAGTGGCGAATAATGTGTAAAGCCTCTAGGGTTTGAGTATAAGTGGGAATGATATATTCCATGTGATCATCCCCGGATCTGAGTGCAGTGATTGACACAGCCCTTGCACCCCACCATGATCTCCAGTGACCTGGGCATATATTAGCATGGAAGCTTGATTCACTTATATTTGCTCTGCTTTGGGCTGTTGCAGAAGCTGTGTCCTTTGTAATTATTGCTGTCCAAATTGCAGGATTCAAGACAAATGCGTAAATTAGTGTCAAAAGAATGGTGCATGATGGGATGTACTGCTTAGTCACAAACTAAGCTCCCTGGGGAGTTACCTCAATTTTGAAGGTATTTCATTAGCGGTCTAACAGGGCTGAAAAAATGTGGCTTCACTTGAAAACTAATGAAGTGTGGCTGGCTGGTGATGTTGTGTTTGAAGTGGGAGAATATAACTTTCACTTCACTGGGCACTGGTTGTTTGAAAATGATGGATATGTCCTGTAGCTGTAGGACCTTGTGGCCATGGGATGGATTTGAAACTGTGAGTGGCCCAATGGGAAAGAGAACATTGACTGACACAAAGGTTGGTTGTACCCTGAGAGTGTCAGTTCAGCTGCATGTAGCAATCTGGCTAGAATGGGTTCAGTGATGGGCAAGTGCATATCAACGGCAGAATGGAGTCTGTGAGCACCTGCTATCAAATTTTGAATAATGGAATCTGTGGTAGGGTCTGCAAAGCCTTGATGTTTGTGTAGAAAACTAATAGCTGAGAGATAGGTTTGTATGGTTTTAGCAGAATATTTCAGGTTGCAAAGGTAAGCAACATAAAGTGCAACTGAGGCTGGAGTACGAAGGTAGGCGGCGCCCAACCCATTTTACTACAAAACACGACACATGATCCACACTTTATTGTATAAGAGAGCAGTCTGGGAGTGAGTGGAGAATCAATAATAGTCTTTATTGTGTTAAAAAGTTCTGTGGAATCAGTTCTTCCGGTATCTCTGTTGGTTGGAAGCAGCCCTGTGGGGAATTTTAATTTTGTCAATAAGGCCTCGTGATAATGCATCTGCTCTTCCATTGGATGTGCAAGGCACATGACAGGCATGTATGCCAAACATGCAATGACTAGCTTTCTAACACCGATCATGATGCAAGAATCAGTGGAAGGACTGTTTGTTGACAATTAATACCAGTGCTTGGTTATCGGTCATTGATAGAATGGAGTGGTTCTTCAATGGGCCACCCCAGACATACATAGCCACTACGATTAAGACCAGTTCCAGGAGGGTGATGTTAAAATAGGACCAAGATTCAGGGAAGTTCCCATGAAGCCACTTGGAACCCAGTGTTGCACCAAAACCATGTGATGCTGCTCTGTGTAAAGTACAATGCTGTAATTCGAGATCCACTGTTGTTCTGTAAACATAGTTTTGCCATTAAAATGTCTCTAGAATTATAAGTAGTGCAACATATCCATACGAGCCTCTGCATTGGTAGTGACACAGAAATGAGATTTGGACACCTTGATGGTGATTTTGATCAAATGCTTCAAGAAAGCTCTGCCAGGTTGCATCACTTTACTACAAAGGATAGTGAGCCAATGAGTGACTGAAGGTCCATCCAAGTCATTTTTTGTCTTTTCCAACTTGATTCCAACAGTTCACTCCAGTGGGAACCATAGCTCCTTATGGATAGAATCAAATTCTATGCTGAGAAAAGTCAAAATTTGTGCTGGACCAACTGTTTTGTCGTAAGTGATTGGTAGTCCTAGAACCTGGCAAAGCTTGAGAAATTTCTTTCGAGCTTTTGTGCAGGCTGCCTGTGTTTTCTCCAGGATCAGAAAGACATCGAAGCAGTGACTTCATGTGGATATGTTGAGCTTGTTGAGAATGATCAATTCTAGGACTGAACTGACTGATTCGAAATTATTTTGACAAGGGCTTGATGCCCCTATGTGGAGGCACTTGTCATAGGAGAACTTTCCCTGCCATGTGAAACCTACATGTAACAGTGGATAACCTCATACCTGGACAGGAAGTTATCTGAATGCTTCAAGGATGTCTGGTTTTGCCACGATACCATTTCTCCCTACATTTTTTATAATGCCACAGCATCCTTAACCCCAGCATACTGCATATATGCTGCCTCTCTTGGTATGCCCTGATTTATAGAAGTATCATTATCTGCAAAACACAGGTGGTGTGTGAGCCGGAAGTCATCATTTTTCTTTGGAACCAAACCTAGTGGGCTGACGAGTAAATTTGGAAATGGTTTGGAGTTAAAAGGGTCTACAATATGCCCAGCCAAAATTTCCTTATGAAATTTAAGTGAAACAATTTTGGGATGATCCAGAGCTGACTTCAAATGTTTCGCAGAGCTACGAGTAAAGGAATCAATGTTTCCTTTGATTCATAGTACCCATCTTGAAATAAGGCAAGCTCATCAACCTGCACTGGGATTGGCAGATGTGAATTACGATCTGGAATTGGTTGCTGTGGAGGGGGTAGATTGTTTGTCTTTGTTGGGGCATCAGAATATTGGGCGAGGAGCTGGGCATTTGCAGCATGAGTGCTTGTATGACCAGTTTCCAGAGCACTGAGAGCCACTGTGGAATTTATAGCAAAATCATTGAGAGATTCTTTGCTTTTGCTCTCCAGCTGTGGGCCAAAAGGGCTATTTGTTCTGCTGGCCATATCTTTTTCTGGCCATACCACATGACGTCACAAAGTTCATAGCTATATTGTCCACTTTGTCCATGCCCAGCTTCTCACTTTCTTTCATTTGCTGGAGGGATTTATCAAAGAAAAGGAATCCGCTCCCAGCTCTGTGGCAATACCATGCATGTGCTGCCTGTTTTGGGTTAAACATATCTTATTACAAAAACAATTGGTCAACAGGCAATGCCTATATGAGGGCCTCTTGCCTGGTGTGCTGCCACACTACCTGAGGATCTCACTTCCATTATCAAAATGTCCCCAGTTGCATGCTGCACTAATTTTTGTTGGGCAGCAGTGTCATATTTATGAACTTGCCCTGCCAGATTTGTTTCCATAGTTTCATGGGGTACCTTGGCATGAATTGGCTTTGAAATGGATTTCTCTTGGAGCAATGGACTGTAGGGAGTACTGGTAGTGTCTGCTGCTGAAATTCCAATTTCATCCTCAGCAATCCATGCAGCAGTACTCTCAAACCTTGCATTTTGCGACTTAGAAAGCAGTGTTGGTGCTAAACCATTAGAAGTATCTGAGGTTTGTGCAGCTTTTTTAGGATCTGTTTGTGCCGACATGGCTTCAAGGGCAAACTGTCCTCCCCTTTGTATGCCCTCCACCGCTAAGTCTGCTACACTTGGAGTTGAGTCCTGGGTTGGATGAATATGGGATTGGGGGTTGGGTGCCTTGCTTTCCGCAGGTGTCTCAGGCAGTGACGCTACACAGCCCAATCTGTTGGATGGATGAATGGCTCTGGTCTGCATCGACCTTTGAAGTGGTAATGAAGCAATAACTGGTCTACCAGGAATGTTTCTGAAACAGAGAAGAGGAAAAAAAGGGCACCAGTCCTTGTAAACCACTGACAAATTAAGGGCAACTACGTTTTTCAGCATATACACAGTACGCTTTTATTGCATAAATACGCCCACTACAGGGCCAAATGCTGTACAACCAAATGTAATATAAGGTGGTCTTATGTGGAAACAGTATTTACATAGACATGCATTGTGGGCACACTGACCTGTGCCTATCATAATGACAAAAGGCTTTTGGTGATAGATCCATTTGATAATCAACAGTATATTTGGCCACCAGATCTACACTACTGCCTTAACATGTGCAAAAATGTCAGTATGGTAATTACTGTACTTTAGTGCTTCTTACGGTTGAGAAAATTAGTGTCATGTCCTTATTGTATTACCATACTCTATTGCATCTGAAGGTTGAGCAAATTCAGTACAGCAACACATATACATTACTCTTGTGAATGAGATATGGCCCACTGTGAAATCAAGTCTTCTATTAGCATGAAGTTAAATAGCAAGAACTGTCAAGACCTAGTTATAATCCAAAAATAAATTTGCAGTATGCTGACCAAATGGGAGCCCTATGGCTCCCATGTGATTAATATGTATATATATATATATATATATATATATATATATATATATATATATATATATATATATATATATATATATACAAATACATGCGTTTAAATATTCCCTTTCACACAAACCCTGACATTCCAGGCTTGTCTGAAACAGGGCTTATATGACAGTGCAGAGGCCCTGCCAACAACAAATGGCAGATCTGCCGCCTGACACTGATTTAAACCACATGAAACACTTGCATAAATCCTAGTGCTTGCCCCTGAGAATTGCCACATGATATCCGTGACACAGCCTGGCAATATCATTGTTGTTGCCAAACCCTGCGCGATTGTCCTACTACCACCCTGAAGACCTGGGCTATGTTTTTTTTCCTTTTTTGATGAATAACGAATATCGTAACATTTCCAGTGTCACTTCTCCTTGGCAAACAGGAGCAGTGCTCAGGAAGGTGAACCATAATATTAATGCGAAAATGTTAACAAATGGCAGCCATTAGAGAATTCTAGGTCTAAAAGTCAGATGACTGGTCTTATGATCTTTTAAACCACTCAAACCTATAATCATGTGATCCCTAAATAGGATGGCGTCTCCTAACTGGTGACTGAAAGTCTTACCCATTAAACCCTGCCTGTGAACACCAACGCTACATCCGGTGCCTGCATAGATGGATGCTGTCTTTGTGGAAGGTTGCTTTGGGCTCTTCTCCAAACGTCTGTGCACCCAGCGTACTGATGAAAACCTCATGTCACCTATGGAATGCTGCACTGCAAGGAAGGCATTGAGTTTCTCTTGCCTGTCCTTGTATACAGCTGGTGTGAAGTATCGTGGCTTGGGTCTTTAGAAGATTTCTAGGATTATCACTTGTTTGATGAAGGGGAAGACCTGTAATGTTCCCAATAGGTGCATCAACGATTTCCACACATGAGATGCCTCATTATGACACAGATCATTGCTCCCGACTTGTAGGATCACCACCTGTGGACGAAAGTGCCGGACAATGGTGTGGTGTGGCAGAACGTCCTTGGTTAGCATATCTAGCACCAAGGTACCACCTTGACCATGGAAACAAATTTGGAACCGAGTCAGATCCATCTTTAGAACT
Organism: Hermodice carunculata; assembly: GCA_964020975.1. Taxonomy (NCBI): domain Eukaryota; kingdom Metazoa; phylum Annelida; class Polychaeta; order Eunicida; family Amphinomidae; genus Hermodice; species Hermodice carunculata. The sequence continues at coordinate 42,826,487 of OZ026626.1, read as the reverse complement.
GGAACACCATGACTGGAGGTGGATTCAAGCTGGTGGATGAACCTTTGGCCCATCATCAGGACACAGAGCTTTTTGTCATTGCCATCTTGTGATCTATGTGGAGGGTGATTTGTGATCAACCACTGGATTGTACTTACATCCAGTATCCGACTGTGGCAGATGGAATCCAAATTCCCATGGCAAGAAATAACAACTTGCAAATGCTAAGATCGCAGGTAATCAAAATAAGAAATCGCAATTTTGAGCTGCACAGGAAGACCTTTGCGCAAGTCTTACCTCTATAGCAGTGAAGATCAACTGATGCTACTAGAGAGTTAGAAATTGGTCACAAAACTGCTTGAAATGACCTAACAGCTAAGGAGAAGGCCGTTTCTTGAAGTGACATAATGATACAACGAACATGAGCCTGGCACATGCACAGCCCACGTGGCTTGACTGCCCTTTTGTATTTACTAGCCACCACCCGATTAATCCATATGTACTGAACACAAAAGTTGCTGTGATCATAGCTTTGCAATAAAAATAGATAATGGGGCAGTCATAGGGTCGAGGTAGATTGTGTTAGACTGCGAAGCTGCCCTAGCAAGGAATAAAGAAAGGAGTGAAGCCTGTCTTCACTGCTCACCATGGCTGGTTTGTAGCCTGGCTCATAGATAAGTAGACAACATTGCATATAATGTGAAATTATTTGTGTCTTTGTACGTATGCTAGACCCTATGGACAGGCTGTGGAAAGCTGTACTATGTGGAAATCCAAGAAAACGTGCCCTTGAAAGATCAACATACTGTCACCCGCTGGCACATGTCCTGCTTTTAAATTGTTACCTTAAAGATCGCCCTGTGGGGTTTGGATCTTTCCATGAAAGGTTAAAAAACAAAAGGGTGTATAGAGCAATCAAAAAAAAAAAAAAAATATGGAAAATCCCATCGGGAGGATGCAATCCCAATAGAGGTCTCCATTTAATTTTGTGATAATATTGGTGACGAATTTGTTGTACAAGCTATTCAAGAAATTCACAATATAGCACGTTCATGTGACGCTGATACAAAGGAATAACAACTGTACTGTACAAGAGAGATGAACGAAGTGAATTTGGAAATTGGTGACCTTTTAACATTGCTCAATGTTGATGGAAAATTATAGAAAAACATAAGCAGAGACATCAAAGGTAGTCTTGCCAAAACAAATTTATCCAGATCACAAAGGCTTTTAAACAGGAGCGGCACATAGAGCATTAGGCTCACGCCCGATGTGATAGATTATGCAGGGCAGGGAAATCAAAACAGGAATATCATTGGTGCTGTTCCACATGATATGAATATTATGACTGCGTTGAAGGAATGGCACACCCGTTTCTTTTCGGGACTGAAAAGAAAAATAACAGAAATAATATTTCAGACAGGAAAACCGAAAAATAAGTTGTAAACCAGAACACGGTCAAGTTTAGAAGTTTTTTTTATGACATTGAGCTTGTCATTTTATAATTTCTTTACTCAAGCAAATATTGGTGAACATAAAGTGTGCGTTAGAATATTCTATGCTTAAGTTCAGAAGAAACATTTTGGTTTTCTGATGCTGGAAAATATGGCTGTTTATGTTGGAACATGCATTGCTTAAATAAGACAATTTTATTGTTTATGCTCAACAATTATATTTCCACTTGGTAAATCTAAACATTTGTGATGTGGGCATAACATTTTCGACCCTATTACGATATCGTTACGTACGAGGTAGATCAAGATGTCATGAGCGGGAACAGGAGAGTTTTTATGTATGATTTCAAAGACAAACTAATTCCACTTGTACATTGACAATTTATTAGGCCTACACATATATTTTTCATATTGTAAGCTATGTACGCAATAGACCTAATGATAACGTAATCTGAGGATTACTTGTACATTGACAATATATTTTTATTAGGCCTACGCATATATTTTTTCAATCGTAAGCTATGTACTTAAGAGGCCTAATGATAACGTAATCTTAATATTATATTTAAGTCTATGTCAATTAAATATGACCTATGATATGTATGGGAAAATACGTATGCATCTACATTATTAATCAATTTTTTAAATGATAACTATTTGTTATGTTAATGACGTTAGGCCTACTGGTGGTAGTTAACGTTATAACATTATATCTCGAGACTTTACTCTTTCACGTGCATCCATAACGTTGATATATATAGGCCTTCACGTACTTGAAATGACAGCTGGGTCTCACTGAAGAAGGTTACAACAGATATCCGAAATATTTGAGAATATTTATAATATAAAAGATAGAGAAAAAGTTCAAAAAATCTTATCATTTATATAGGAGAGTTCTTGTTAAATACAAATGTTGGTATCAATAAATGATCTACATCCAGGCATGGCTGTGAATTTGCATGAAATCCTGACTACCATTTCCATTTCCTTTCCTTTCCATTTTTTTCTTTCCTTTTTCTCTCTCTTCACTTCTGTTCCCTTTACCTTACTTTCTGTTATTGTTTATTTATTCATGTTCTTTTAGATTTTTGCAAAGCTGTGTAATTATATTTTGAAAAGTAACAAGGCATGACTCGGATTATCATCAGTGCCACGAAGAAACAATGTCATTGTCGAAAATTGTGATTGACACTGGTTTCAGAATGCTTTGAAGTGTGCATGTTTTTGTTACCGAAAGTAAACAGATACGTGCCTTTTCAAATCAGCATGCCGCAAGTCAAAGTTCTTCCTTGGTACGAGCTGGGCACTTTACTATCAAGAAAAAATGCAGTAATTCCATAACGTTGATATATATATATATAAAATTCATAGCCGTGGGTGGGGAGTGCCCAAAGCCCCCCCCCCCCGTTTAAAGAAAAAAACCCATGAAAATTCAGACATAAAATTGCTCTCGTGTCCCCAACTTTATGTCCAGAGAAAGCCGACATCCGACAGTAGATGACGTTTTAATGACGGCGACCTATGTGTTTCATAAGAAGTTGATTTGGTGTCTAAAGAGAAGAATTATGCAAAGATTTTATACTCACAATGAGGAAAATTTTGACGACAGGGACCACTTCTCTTGGCTTCCAGTGGAGTGGGAGAGGTAAAGAGCAGATTGCAGCACCAGGTAATTATACTTGGTACCTAACTGTTACAGATGCTGCCATCTGGGCGATAAACAAAATTAGCTTGTCCTATTGGTTGACCGTTTCCAACAGGAAGTGGTGTGTCATGACATTGTTCCCTGTGTACCTAACCAATTCGCGTACACTTCGCCGCTGCATTCAGTGAAACTTTTCCGGTCACTTGACATATTTATTTTCATTAAACCATTATTACCATTATTACTATTATCGCCAACATCTCTCAAGAGTCTCCATATATCCATGACTAACCTATGGTTTTTAGATTTCATTAAAAGTGCTTTTAACCAAGCAGACTCTAATCAAAAGGAATTGTATTTAAGCTCAGACTGACAATCATTAATTTCTTACTGATATTATTTGACTTCTTACTTTGACTTTATTCAATGAAATGAACCAAATATATGTATGTTAAAGAGGTGACGAAAGTTGATATGACTCATAGATCGAAAATTGTAACTTCCAAATGAAACCACATGATGGCAGGACATACTTTTAGAACTGCCGAGTACAAGGTATAGATGACAGAGTTACCAAGATGACTGTAAGTTTAAACGCAAGGACACTCCTGTCTCGCTTGGTCGCAACTTTCATTACTGGAAACAACATGGGCTTCCTGTGTGCTGAAGGACAATTTCACTTGATTATATTTCTTTGAGGTGCATAGCCTTCTTGTTGCATTGGGGTGAATTTATTGTTTAATAATAATAATAATAATAATAATAATAATAATAATAATAATAATAATAATAATAATAACAATAACAATAATAATAATAACAACAACAACAGCAATAACAATAACAATAACAATAACAATAACAATAACAATAACAATAATAATAATAATAATAATAATAGTAATAATAATAATAATGGCGGGGGTAGTGCTGTGAATTTCGTACAGCTTTCAAACTTAAGTCCAAGTGACAACATTTTTTTGTTATTGACTGCTGTAAGATATGGAGGCTACATAATTTGATTTCATACATGAATATCCATATGCATAACGAATGGGAGAGATTACACTTTCAGTTATGACCAAGAGAGCTTAGACTAAAAAATATTCACTTTGCTAAGCATTTAACTTCATCATTTATATGGAGCATTAACCCTTCAAGCCCTGACTTAAGATTGGGTCAACAGCTTACCTCGGGACACTGCGCGCAATGCGCGCAAAGTGTTCCGAGGAAAGCTCTTGACAAAGACTATTTCTTGCTTCAGACAAGGCTTGCTGGTATTTGAATCTTTTATCCATTAAATGTTTAACGGTTATGAGAAAACGACTATAGCCGTGATTAGCACTTCTAGGGTTAAAGTAAATTCTGATCATCATATGCCTGATTACATGTAGTTCAACTGTACGTTTTTCAGTGACATGAAGGTCCCGCAGAAAATCAATACTGCATATAAAGTGCACAGGTCTTGTTCCGAGTTTTAGAGGTACTTCACTTACAAGTCCATGCCCTGCCTACTTTATGCTATGCCACCATTAAAGAGCATAAATAATGAAATTTATTTATTTAGTTTCATCTCGATTGCGAACCAAATGTATTACGGCAACGAAGATGCCCTGAACTGGGGAAATAACTCCTCTTATGGAATAAATTAGCAAGACTAAATACAGAAGAAAACAAAACCCCAAAGTTGTTATAGTGCACCCCATCTGACCATCAAAGCACTCGGGGATACTGTACTACCTTCAAAATAATGTTGTCTATCTATCTATCTATCTATCTATCTATCTATCTATCTATCTATCTATCTATCTATCTATCTGTCTGTCTGTCTGTCTGTCTGTCTGTCTGTCTGTCTGTCTATCTATCTATCTATCTGTCTGTCTGTCCATCGATGTATGTATGTATGCATCTATCTATCTATCTATCTATCTATCTATCTGTCTGTCTGTCTGTCTGTCTATCTATCTATCTATCTGTCTGTCTGTCTGTCTGTCTATCTATCTATCTGTCTGTCTGTCCATCGATGTATGTATGTATGTATGCATCTATCTATCTATCTATCTATCTATCTATCTATCTATCTATCTATCTATCTATCTATCTATTTTGTACCACGCTACCCCCCAAATGGCCCTTATATCTATTTAGGTTTCTAAAACAACAGATGGCGTTGGTGTTTACAGAAGGTCAGCTGGGTCATAAAATTTATTTTGGCTGGTTTGATGCACGTACACATCAACGTTTTCTTGTCAACAACTGGGATAGTATGTTAGCCATAATATTGACACTCTCTTGTGTAAATGTTTTCCTTTGTGTTTGCGTGTTTGGACGGGTGGGTGGTGGATGCACGGGCCGTCCAGATCCATATACCCAAGATATACTGGCAGTGTTCGTCAGTTATAAAGTTGTCAGAAGTTTACCTTGCACAACACCGTGCTTTGACATAAAGTCTGACGTCAGAAAAACAGTAACGTCTTAATTTGGTCATTTTGGTATTATCAACAGAAGGTTTGTCTGAACTCAGTGCTCCGCTGAAACCGTCAAAGTAACTATGCCTCGGTCGCACTCAAGTAACCTACTGTCACAGTTCTCTTGCCAACCAATTTTTCATGTAGAAGTTTGTTGTCTTCACTTTAATACAGGCTCATGAGCTGCCGGTCCTTCATGGCGCCCCATGTATAAAAAGAGTACAACAAGTTCGAGATTCCTTTATCACGCATACAAATATGAATAAATAAATAAATAAATAAATAAATAAATAAATAAATAAATAAACAAATAAATAAATAAATAAATGAATCAATAAATAAACTAAGAAAACAAACAAATAAATAAATGAATAAATAAATAAATAAATAAATAAATAAACAAATAAATTAATCAACAAAATAAATAAATAAATAAATTAATGAATAAACATAATAAATGAATAACTTACTAATTAGATGAATAAATTAATAAAAAATAAATCACTTTTTCGTGCGTTTTCAGTTACTGTTCTGGACATTCAGTCATAGGGTTTGACTAGGAGTCATTGTTTGGTTGACATCATATTGTACTTACTGAACTGGCCTATCAACTTATTCAAAATCCCAGTGAAAATTTTAATTGGAAGTATTTGCTTATACTCGAAGGTCTAAATTTTAGGCAGCAGTTCACTACATACAGAATAAGCGCTCAAAATCTGAATATGGAGCTCGAGGTGGGCAGACAAAAACAAAAACAAAACAAAACAAAAAACAAAAAAAAAACAAAAAAAAAAAACAAACAAACAAACAAACAAAAAAATAAAAAAACAAAAAAACAAAAAAACAAAAAAAAAAACAAAAAAAAAAAAACTGAACAGGAAAGGTTTTGTGATATGCGTTAAGAAATTGAAAATAAATATAATAATGTTATTGAACTAAAATTAGTATAACCAGAAAACGTGTCAGATATCTTTGTTGATTTTTAAAATATTAAAGTTGGAAAATACATTTATAATAAAAATAAGTGACATCTGATGAAATGGCAAAATGTGTTAAAGGCATCGTAAAAATAAGAGGAACATTATATATAAGTATGTGCATGCAAAGTCTTTTTAACTTCTTTACCGTGATTTTTGACAGTTGTCGTCTTAGGTTTAAAATTGTCAGTTTGTTAAATTGAAAGTGTTTACTTCATTGGGATTCTTATTACTTTAATATTTGTTTGATGTCGTTTCTTGTGTCCAGTGTGTCGTCTGAACTACAAAATATCAGTTTTTCAAGTGGCACAGTAACAAAGATTAGTCACTCATGATACACTGATTGAACCCTCACTAAGCTGGTGTATGAGGTGTAGATGGTTCTGTGCAATATGGGAGAGAGAGAGAGAGATACGGAGGGAGAGAGAGAGAGAGAGGGAAGGTGGGAGGGATGGAGAGCTTTATCTGGTACAAGTTTTTCGCAGCACGTGTATCATTCTTATGTTGAATTGAATAGTAAATTTTCTGGACTAAACTCCTGGTGTATCAGTGAAATCCCGTTTTCTGACTGGTCTTGATGTATGCCTGTGCATCTTTCAGAGAAAAATAATTTCTTATTTTCAAAGAAATGATTGATTTCCTAAATTTCATAAAATGCCGAAAAATGATTTTCTGAGTCCCATGCTGCATTTTATTGAATTCCCAGTTCCCGGTTATTTATGTCGCGCCTTTCCAAGGAAATATTTTGCTCCCTTCCCAATTCATGACATATAAGAAAGCCCTTTTTTCCAGTCCCCCCCCCCCCCCCGCAATAAAAAGCTTGCATTCTCCTCTTTACTTTATATAGATGTAGTAAGACACGCTGTTTATTACTTTCTGCAGTTACAAGGTGCAACATTACTTAATTGACAATTATAGACCTTAACAAAAAGGTTATTTTCTCTAAAAAAATCCCTTGTGTATCTGAGGAAAGACATCTCAACAAGCATAAAATTGGTTTATCTTCAGGTATACGAACACCGGGGGGAAAATACTCCTACCTGGCATCACCTTTCCCTTAACTCATTAGATTTAAACGTTTTGAACCAATCCAGAACATTTTTTGGAACGAACTTCTGTCTTTTATAATGACGAGGTAAATCTCTGAAAGTCGGGAGATGGATAGCAGCCCGGTATTCTTTTGTCACTGATGATTCTTCATACATCATGTACCCATAACAGAAAAATAAATTGCCATCAAAACATAAATGAGTGAATGATAGATAGATAGATAGATAGATAGATAGATAGATAAATAAATAGATAGATAGACAGACAGATATATAAATAGATCCACAGACAGACAGTCAGACTTACAGAAAGACAGACAGATATATGTATATATATATATATATATATATATGTATAGATAGATAGATAGATAGATAGATAGATAGATAGATAGATAGATAGATAGATAGATAGATAGATAGATAGATAGATAGACGGATCGAATTTTTCATTATCATTGTTTTGTAAATTTCACGGATATTTTTACCATTGATTGCGGCCTATATCATTCATCCCCGAGGTTTTATATTTGTCCGTTATTCACTCTACCCAAAGGTTTTAAGTAATGTTGGGTGCAGACCACTTGACCATGTCAGGCATAACTGTGTCACTTTTCTTATCAGACTAAATATAAGCTTATGACTTGGGAACGTTACCCCCGGTTCTGAAAATCATGCTGTTATTAATCACTGATAAAAATACAAGCTGACGGCGAAACTTGCTCACAATACGACACAAAGTCTACTATTTCCTGACATTGATACATAAATTTGACAGTTGATAAAATCCACCCCACCCCCACCCCAAGGACTCTTGTACTTGATTCCATTGTTCACAGATTCATTCTAAAATGCATTCACCTACTTGAATCTCGCGCCAAAAATTCATTTGAAATCAGATTTGGACACATACATTGTCGTATAGCATCAGAAAAAATGACATTTTTATCATACCAAAGACAGGCATCTATTTTTTTGTCAGTTGAAAATGAAATATTTCTAAGTACAATACATATCTTCAACACAGTGTCAGGCTCCTTATTTATATCTTTCAGTGCCACATTTTGAACTGAGTCAATAGCTTTCCTCGGTGCGTTTTGGGCAGGAAAGCTGGTGACCTGGACTGGGGGCCCCCACTGGACTATTATATTCTGTGTAACTTCAGGCATGCCTGTATTTGAATGAAAGGTGTTTTTTTCACAAGGAACACGAATCTGGCACCTTTAGTATAATTCAGAGCAGTTCCCTTCACATAGTTCGACTTTAGTCGCATTTGACACTGAAAGAGTCATACAGGGGAAAGGGGTGGGAGCAAGAGCAGGAGCTGGCCACAAGTTTAGGGTCACGAGGAAGAGCACATGCACTTGAAGTATTGTCTTTTTTCCAGAACTCTACTTCTAACTGTTCTTTTAACCTTGAAAGCCTGAACTATCAAATGAAATTATGAATACAATGAATTTTACTCTTTGGAGCTTTACAAAATTGAAAAGAAAAAAAATGGACAGCAATTCATCAACAATATATCAATGCATTTAGGGTTGATTTAATCAAAAGTGATTTTGAAAATGTGTTTCATGCCTTATGTTTGTATAATTTATATTTACCAATTGTACAATATTAATAACCTTATTTGACATAGTTATATTAAAGGTGCCTTGTGTTGTTGTTTTTAATTCGAAATCTGCGGGCTCTTACAAGCCGAATAAATATGATTTGAGTTTGACATATTCAAACATACGCAACACAATTTTGATAATAAAAATTAGCATTCGAACTTTTTGACAAACGAAATACCATTCTGGATTAACTCTGAATTGAGCGTTTTTGGTAGTTGTATGATTCAAATAGCGATTCCTATGTTAGCTGTTTCTAGACTGTGAGAATGATTTACGAGATTTGTCACCACATTTAGAATTAGAAGTCCTAAGGTTGTTTCAACCACGTGTGATATATATGACATATACTAGTTCATATTAGGTCTCTGAGTCTTGCCATTGTAAATAAAATATTGTAGTTCATTATTTAGTTATTTATTTTATTTATTTGTTTGTTTGTTTATTTATCTATCAGTGAGTTGCCTTTACTAAATATTAGGTCAAGACAAGCAGCCGCAATTACAAAAATGCGTATTCAGGAACTTAAGGTTGCGAACTTGATAGTTTCCCACTGATAACACGTTCATAAATTCATTTGGCTGTTGCAGCCTTGAATTTTCCAACATTTTTGCATCGAACGTGATAATATTGATGAAGACTTTACATGGCTAAAAATTGTCATAATGCTTCTTTTTCCCTGCACATAGGTACAAAATTAAAGTTATTATCCATCAATGATCAACTGCAGGAATCCAGAAGGCCCAAATTCACAGATGTGCCTCACTCACCCCCAGGGGTTTAAGTCAGATTCTCGCAGCCCCCTGCCATTCTGCATAGCTGGTGTACTCTGAGGTATAAGTTTAGACACAGACAGTGACTGCATTGTCTATGGAGCGTAAAGAGCTTGGATTATGGATTATTTTTTTCAGACCAACATGGAAGATGTAGCATTGTTGCTCCTGTTTGTATAACGTATGTACATCGATTAAATCAGTTACGCTGTTTCACCTTGCTCATGCACGGTCTCTCCAAGCTATCGGACACTCCCCTGTGGGGCAGGCCAAAGAACGCAACACACTAAACAAATGAAATGCCCTTTGACACTTGACCCATTTGTTCTTATACTGAAATATATGTTGATGTTTTTGATGACAGCTTCCTTGTTCAGTGCTCTACTGAATTACGCATAAGCTATGATTGGTTTGGTGCTGCTGTTCAAAACAAGATCTATCTTTGTGCTCGTCCAAAGGGGCTTCCCCAAAAACTCACCGGAGTTTCACGTTCCCCGTGGATAAAGGTAGTTTGGTAAGAAAAATCCCCCCTGCTGCATATGTTTAAGTATATTAACCTGTTTTTGCGATCAATAGCACAGTTAACCGTTTATATGTTTGTTTCTGCGTTGCGAAATTTCAATTCAAGGGTGCGGAATTTTTTATTTATAATTTAATTGACTTCTCTGAAAACATTATTTATAAACCAACCTACTCAGAAAGTCGAGACACTTAGTTTTGATTTCTAAGTTATTCACTTTTATTGAGTCTATAAGGAAGACTTATAATTTTGGAAATATTTACAGCCCACTCTTTCACCATAAGGTAGATTACTTTCTCTACATGATATTCGAGCATTATGATACAATATAAAGGTCATACATTGGTAAATTCTGCAATCCATGGGATGTCGCACTTAAAGTTGAAGCAAATTATAGGATAGTATGTGGATTTACTTTGATGCGATCTGATTCCATGCATCTTTTCTCGCGGCATTATGCAGTCCACACATAAACTGGCAGATCGCACGTAGCAGGGAAACCGTTTCTTTTAGTTTTAGGACTTTATTCTGAATTTTTTATACTTAGTTTTATAATTTATTTTATTTAAGTTTCATAACTTTATAAACGTCTCTTGGAGTCATCTTTTAATGCTAGAATATTTTACATATGCATTGAACGATTTCAGAGCGCAAGTGACTTTATTTCTTTAGGGCAACGCAGATCAGAGATAGCATTTACAAGTTTTAATTAACATTTCTTCAGGCTCGCTTATATTTCTTTGTCTTGGCTCAACGTTTATAGTGCAGAACTGTGTTAGTTTGTGTCTGTCAAGCCACTAAAATCTTGTGTTTTAATTCTGAACCATTCATTCCAACATCGTTGGGTAGAGGCTAGCACACCAGTTCATGTAACAACCTACAAAGTTCTTTATTGCGGAATATGCCATTCTGACATTTTTCTACGATTTGAAAACTTTGGAGCAGAACCAGGCTTGTACGCAAACATAGCGCTTGCACTGCAAACCCCTGCACATCCAAGAAACCATGTGAAGGAGTTATTTAGACACTAAGTCATCTTTTCATCTCAGTTTTGGTGCATATACACCATAACTCTGCGGTATGCAGTGACATACAAAAAGTTTTGAATCATGTGCGTTTATTGTCATGATAGCAAATATAAAATTTCCATCTGATCATGTTGGCTTTGGTGCAAAGAGATCTGAATCATCGTTAAATGTCCAGGTCATCAGAAAAATTGATTGAAATAATGTGCACCAGGTTATACGATATGTTTCCTTCACATTACAAAAAAATCATGAGCAAGAGCAAATTTCTTACAAACAGAAGTCAGTTTTCTCAGACCTTTGACAAGCACCATATCATCAGCATATATCTGATATCATTAATAAAGATACAACTTATATTGCATCAAATCTCACTACTCGCTAGTTGTACGTTAAGACAATCTATATGCATATCAAAATGCCTGGGAGAAATACTCTCCCTCCCCCGAAAGACCGCGTCTGTTACATGGAAAAAGTTTGAGGTGGCAGACCCCCATCTCAAAAAAAAAAAAAAGAAAAAAAAAAAAAAAAACTTTCGTGTTGAGGACCAGACCACAAGCAATTTAACAATATAAGCAGGTACTTGCCTGTAAACAGATTTCCGAAAGAGGGCTATTGATTGGCATTATTAAAGGCCTTTCTGGTATCTACACAACAGAAGATGGAGCTACCTTGTGACATTTAAAGCTAACAACTTCCTTCGGGACGAATACGTGCGTCTGTACCACTGTTCTTCTTGCAAGCAAACTGATGGTCACTGTGCTAAGATACACTTCACAGGGACTCAGTAAAACCCTTTCTAGCACTTTGAAAAAAAAAATGGTAACAAGAGAAATTGGCCTATAATTATCTCTATCCGTTATATTACCAGCCCTGTTCTTGATAAAGGAACACTTCGGTCATGCCAGGTAGAATATGACAGTGTGTTAAGAGGGCACGAAGCTGCATTGCAAGAAACTCTGAAACTTTATCGCTGGCATATCTCAGGTTCTCGGCAGTGTGTCCCAGTCTGCTCTTGTTGGTTTACTGCACGGAAGGTCCATAATAAAAGAGACACTCTCACTGTAAGTCACTTACATTCTGATTAACCGCCTCCCAGTCCTGGTAAACCACACAATTGACCTTGCAGAGAAACTGGACTGGGCGCAACCAAATAAGGTAGGTATATCAATCTTACGCTTGGGTATCCAGGGCTGGTAAAAGGTCACCTGCAAAGTCCACGCTCTACGCACACACATACATACATACATACATACATACATACATACATACATACATATATGCATACATACATATCTGTATACATGCATACATACATACATACATGCATACATACATATATGTATATATATATATATATATATATATATATATATCTGTGTGTGTGTGTGTGTGTGTGTGTGTGTGTGTGTGTGTTCACGCAAACGTTGTGCGAGGAATCAATGGCGGCGTAGTGTGATGAGTTCTAGTGGATTCAAAATGTTAGAACTGGGATCGAAACATCAAACAGCGCTCTCTCAAGTTCCCATCAAAAGATCCCAAGCATAAGATTCTTCGTTACTGTTCCTTGTTGCTACGATATTATGTATGCGATGCAAATGTGACTCATAAAACAGTCGCTAAAAGTAAACAAATTTTCTTCAAAGTCCGGGATAGTTAGGACTTTGGCTAACAGATGATGTAACCAATGGCGATAAATTGACCACATGTGAATCAGATTTTATTAAGTATAGCAATGCATGAACAATAGTGATATTAAATAAGCTAAACATTTTCTAAACCCAAGATTGTATATGTATATATATATACATAAATATAAATATATATATAAATATATATATATATATATATATATATATATATATATATATATATATATATATATATATCCAGTCCGTTAATTCAATGAGAACAATATGTTTCTGGTTTCCTTTACTTACATAGTTTACGTTTTGTGTTGTGGTTTTTGCTGAGAATGGTATTTTGTTTTTCAATCTCAAAAAGTAATGAAATAAAAGAAATAACAAATACGTGATTAAAACTAACAAGAATCCAATGAGAGAACAGATATAAAATCATAAAACTTTTTTGAATGTATAGAAAACTGTACGTTATCAAAATTGACATCAATCCAAAGCTTAAAATTCTTCCGAAAACAATGTTTGAAAGTCACTGCAGTGAATGATGGGCATCATATTCTATAGTACAAAATGCAAAACATAGACAAGAGGAATGAATTGGTAAAACCATTTGCAAGAATATATTCCCTTACGATATACATCGGGAATAAACTAAAAGCTGTTTTCTTTAATCCTTCACGGGCAACATATTCAGCAAATCCCTTTGCTTGGGTATTAAACCACATAGATCTATTGCTCGGTAATCTGTTTCTCAGAGATAACCTCATGAAGTGAGCTTTTCGGAAGCGAAACAGTAATAGCATAATAATATCATTGTAAGTGACTGTCAATTTTCAGAATTGGTCCACTTATTGATATCTGCCAAGTATTCTTTGTTTATTGCTTCTTATGCCCTTACGTGTTCATAGAATTACAACTACATGATAGACAAAATTTTCAGAAAGGAATAAAATGAAATAAAAAAGATATGGACTGTATACTTAGTCTTAAGAAATTGCAAAACGTTGTACAGATATATCATAGATATATCTCCAGACCTGACCCGACACATCGGGCCCAGGATCACACAGAAAGTGAAGGGACAGAGTTGGCAGGTCCAGAGAAGATGCCAAGTCCCTTCAATGCCATTGTGCACCGGACATTATCGATATAAATGTTTTACATCTTCGATATCACAATAAATACGGATATTATTTTCTACAAGATCATGTACATATCGGCCAGCATATATTCTTCACCCGTGATTACGTAACAGTAATTTGTAGAATGATTCACGAAGTTAAAAATTTAGTTTCGATGTCGTATTTGTATGCCTCTTAAAGCAAAGTAAATAGACAATCTTGTAAAATCTGCAATACACCAAAAGAATTTTGAATATGGAGGCAATGCAGTCGTGCAATATTTCGTAAACTGTTCGACGTACGCAAGATTTTGGAATGTTTTCCTCATGAGTGGTCTAAATGTTTCCTTGAAACTTATCATTAGGAAAGTATATATATATATATATATATATATATATATATATATATATATACATATATATATACATACATACATACATACAAATATATGTACATATGTATATATATATATATATATATATATATATATATATATATATATATATATATATATATATATATATATATATATATATATATTGTACCAGCATGCTGCCATTGCCTTGATGATTTTTTGCTTCTGGGAAAAACTGAGGGTGAATGCCGTGAGGCCCTCCATAAATTTTTGCAGCTGTGCCACACTTTAAGTATCCCAGTGGCCCACAATAAAACAGTTGGCCCAGAACAGATTTTGACTTTTCTAGGCATTGAGCTGGATTCCAATATGATGGAACTTAGACTCCCAGCAGATAAAATACAAAAATGTTGTACACTTTTGGAATCCAGCAGGAAAAGAAGGAAAATGAAATTGAGAGAAATACAATCTTTGATCGGGTCTCTGTCTTTTGCCTGCAAAGCCATTCAACCTGGGAGGGCATTCTTGAGGCGTATGATTGACCTCACACTTAACATTTCAAAACCACATCATTTCGTGTCAATCAACAAAGAGGCGAGGGCAGACATGCTGTGCTGGCTGCAGTTCTTACAACATTTTAACGGTCGTGCAATGTTTTTAAATGAGGAATGGGTCTCTAGCGACACCATTTCACTTGTAACAGATTCAGCAGCCTCATATGGGTTTGCAGCCATATTTGGCCCAAGATGGTTATATGCAACATTCCCAGACGCTTGGGCAACCTTCAATATAGCATTTTTAGAATTGGTTCCAATAATAGTAGCACTGTACGTCTGGGGTCCTCTGATGAGAAACCATTCCATTCTCCTTTTAACCGACAACGAAGCCCTGGTGGCAATTATAAATAAACAGTCATCCAAAGACTCGTTAATAATGCGTGGCGTACGAAAACTAGTAATTGCCTGTTTACAGTTTAACATAAGGGTGAAGGCGCGGCACGTTGCAGGGGCCGCAAACATAAGAGCCGATGCGTTATCACGTGGCTGGATTAAAAAATTCCAAATTCTCTCTCCACAGAGTCACGCCACTCCCACCACAATACCGGAAGACCTGAAACCGGAGAACTTTTTGCTACCGTCGAACAACTATTAACCTCATCAGTGGCCCCCAACACAGCAGTTTTGTACCACAGAGTATGGGAAAGTTGCCAAGAATTTTGTTATGAATTTGGCCTTGGTGCCCCTTGTCCTCTGTCTCCAGCCACACTGGCTCTTTATGTGGCTTTTCTTTTCAACAAAAATTATGTAGCAAGCACTATTCAAACTCACCTGGCTGCCATTAGTTTTTTACACAAAATTCAGGGGTTCCCTGACCCCACAAAAGATTTCGTTATACAAAAATTGATAGCAGGGGCACACAGGCTCCGCCCATCTATAGATAGACGCTTACCCATAACAGCCCCTATTCTAGCAAAATTGCTCCATGCAGCAGAAATGAATTTCTTTGGGTATGACAAAATTTTGTGCCAGGCAATGTTTACATTCGCCTTCCACACATATGCTCGCATCGGTGAAGTTACCTGCACGAACAAATCACAGGTGAACAACACCCTTCAATTGGATGACATATCCATCATATTTCGTAATAAGCACCCATCCGAAGTGAAAGTAAAATTCACTAAATTCAAACACAACACCACAGGCCAGCCCCATAACATAAGCTTCAGGGCCCAATCAGGCCCCTTCTGCCCAGTATACTTATTCATGAAATACTTAAAAAACAGAGGCAGCTCCCCAGGATGCCTATTTTTAAATAAAAATCAGGGTCCCATAACTCGACAGTCCTTTGACACACAACTGCGAGTCTGTCTGAAATTTTGTAACTTAGACAGCCAGTATTATAAAGGGCACAGCTTCCGTATTGGAGCGGCATCCTGGGATGCACAACTAGGCATTCCCGATAGTCAAATCCGTCTGCGGGGCAGATGGAAATCTGATGCATTCAAAAAATATATTCGAGTTATTACCAACTAACAAGAACAGGGGGCACTACAGGCACTTGGCACATTGTATGGTCTCATTCATATGGGAGTAAAATGAGGGGGGGGGGGCAGAGTGTAAGAACCTGGCCCAACTGGGATGGCAGGCGCTTGTCTCAAGAAAGGCTTTTGGAACTTACGCTCTTGCCCCCTTTTCTTCAATCATCTATAACAAAATAAGTGGGTTTGTACCACTAGGGAGCCAAAGTATGCACTTTCATAGGCTCAAGGGAGCTGCAGGCGCTGTTTCCTATGCAGTCTTGAGGGTGAATGCTTTCGGTCCCCTACTTTTCTCTTACATTAATTACACTGATCTTAAGTAATCAGCAAGATACGAGCAGGGAAAGGCATGTGGCTGCCTTGGAACTGCAGGCGCTGTTTCCAATGAGGGCCACATTTATACTCTCTGGCTCCCGTCGTTCAGCCATCGACATCCATCTTCGACAACTACAGCAGCGAAAGGGGGTTGCTCAGGGATATGTTAGTTCATCACATCGAAAAACTGTGGATTTGTGAAAGACGAATTCAAACCCACTGTGGACAGTGACTAATTTATTGCATTCAGACTCTATGAATACGGAGTCTCGTGCACCAAGAACTAACTTGAGTCAAACTGACAATATGAAAATGATTTCATAATGGCTTATATTTAGATTCTTGTGTATATATGTACATAGCTGTACATTAGTGATGCACCTGTGTCTTGAGTGGGGCAGTCCCAAACCTGCTGCCACAGCTTTAGTCCTTGTGGCACTTTTTAGCCCTCACTTTTGCTGTCATGTACTAAATTTCATTGGTGGCTGCCTGGGGGGTTGTCGTGATTTTAGTGCACATATGCACAAGCAGTGTTTAATATAAGTTTACAGGCACCCCTAGCAAAAGGCAGCCACTCTGGTTTTAAATGAGTTTCTAATTTCATATACTTTAATAAACTTCGTCCAGTAGGCACGTTGCCTGCTGGACATTTACAACACAGTCCATTGTCTTTGTTCAGTTCCTGCAAACGAGCAGACACAGGTGCATCATAGGGGTAGTTCTCTTAGTTAGGTCTTGCTTGACTAGACATAAAGGAAAGCTATGACAATAGCAACTTTTATGGCAGGAAAGCACATGTATGAGGTGGAGGCTGGGAGTAGTCGCCCAGCAACAGCTAGAGTGCATCACGGGTAGTTGCGCAAGCATGACATAACCCGGGAAAGCATCCTGATTGGTCCCTCAGCACTTCCTTCCGCGTGGGTGCTGAATTCAAATTCAGTCTTTGTTCATCAGTCTAGTTCTCATCTCCGTAGGACACGGAGCAAAAGCTGATCGTTTCCTAAAGTTATAACATACTCAACCGTTGGTGTTTCAATTTTCCCTCCTCCACCCCAGTCTCCTCCTGCAAATAATACTAATGGGAATTAACATATATCTCAAAGCATTTTGCACAGTACTTAACAAACAGATGACACTGTGAAACATTGTTCACTGAAGTAAGAAATTTCTGGGTTTTTAATGCGGAGAAATCGTTCTTACGCTTTTTCCCCAGAAAATCTGTACTGCAATTATATATAAATACATACCGTTGTATATGACACTGAGAAACAGTATTCACTGGTGTGGGCACTTTTTAGCCCTCACTTTTGCTGTCATGTACTAAATTTCATTGGTGGCTGCCTGGGGGGTTGTCGTGATTTTAGTGCACATATGCACAAGCAGTGTTTAATATAAGTTTACAGGCACCCCTAGCAAAAGGCAGCCACTCTGGTTTTAAATGAGTTTCTAATTTCATATACTTTAATAAAATTCGTCCAGTAGGCACGTTGCCTGCTGGACATTTACAACACAGTCCATTGTCTTTGTTCAGTTCCTGCAAACGAGCAGACACAGGTGCATCATAGGGGTAGTTCTCTTAGTTAGGTCTTGCTTGACTAGACATAAATATATATATATATATATATGTATATATATATATATATATATATATATATATATATATATATATATATATATATATATATATATATATATATATATATATGCCATAATACCAGTATCATTTGTATCTAGTTGTAGCTTTGGTTTGTTTGATCACGTTCTACTTTATGTAAAAAGTGGTTTATTCAATAAATTCGGTAACTTGGTTCATGTACACAGTGTTTAGAGGAAGTTGGCTATATTTACAAATCCCACCTCCGCGTTCAATTCGTTTCTACAGGAGGACATACTTCATCAACAAATTTCTCCAATAGCTGTATAACTACGCTTCATCACCCCTGTCATCTTAGCAGTTGCAAGCGAAGAAGTTACTCTTTTATTTAGAGTACATATTCAATCGATCGGAGCACTATACTGAGATAAATTCTGAAGTTATTAAGTTTTGGGTGTTTCCCCAAACATCACCAAGTGGTTGTGAGTCGCCCAACCTTATTCGCCCATGACGAAGTGCTGAACAGGCCAGCATTAGCTGGCATTGCTTGTGGTAAAAATCATGTAACTGACAAGAACAGAATCTACGCAAGATAATTAGGCTGCAAATTGAGAAATAAGATGGATGTGGATCAGGCTCACATTCTACACATCATTAAAACTGCCAAAAGAATTATGAGAAGCCTGAAAGAACTTTCAAGACTGCACACACGTTTTTCATTTGTGCATGTGAAAGTGGGCCCACAAGGGCCCCACGTGTCACCGAAAATAACATTGCATCTTCGAGGATTAAAGCTGTGCTGTCAGAGGTGTTTGTGCTCAGGTGTACTGACTGCTGATAGGCAGAACAGACACCGGATCACCACCTTTATAGGTTAATACATAAATAGAAATTCAAAGGATAAAATACAACTACATACAACAAACACTCAATTGAGTAGAAATTATGTGCAGATTGATATATTCTATTGTTTTTGCTCTATAAAAACAGGGAATCAAATATTTCATATTAACTTCAATTATTTAAGTACTCAAATTTTGTGAAAATTTAGAGAAACGTTAACAAAATTTCGGCTTCGCTCAGGTGTGGGAAACGTTTACAATATCCTCACCACTCACCAAATGCAGTATTATATTTGATGGCGCATATAAACAGTTCCTGTGAGCGGAGTGACAAAAAACGCGGAACGACTCTTGATGATGCTGGTCAAATAGAATAAAAATAGTCCAGCAATGCCACTGATCCTGCTTCCCTTAGTCTTAGATACTGACTGAGCATAATGTGATAATATCACTGTCCAAGCACCTGTTTCTATTAAATTTTAAAATGTACTTAGATACGTACATATTATCATAAAAATGATAACGAAGCCTTGTTTTCTGCATTGTATTTGTAACATGTAAATGGACATGCCCTCAATATTTCTGAGTTTTTCTCAATGAGTGGTTATCTTTATCAGGGTTTGATGCGGGGGACATAAATTAATGATGCTGATGGTCTTATGTGGTTGCACAAAGCAAACTATAAACAAAGAGCTTGATATTTATCAACGTGCGGCTTTAGCCTGAACGCAGACGCAGCTCAGGCAGTCAGAAGATTTTGGTAACAAGAACATTTGATTCCACAGTACTGGGACGCCCCAGCTCTAAAGTGGTAATTATTATTATTATTATTATTATTATTATTATTATTATTATTATTATTATTATTATTATTATTATTATTATTATTATTATTATTATTATTATTATTATTAGTATTATTATTATTATTATTATTATTATTATTATTATTATGGTACCTGATGAGCAAGTCTTTGTCATGTAGGCTGCATAGTTCTATGTGACCAGTGGCGACACCTTTGACAGGTAAAAATTTTCTCGACAACTTGTTGTAAGAGTTTGTGGTGGATTGCTAGTGGAAAAAAATTATGATTTCAATTATTATTGGTATTCCTTTAACTTCAGTGTTTTATCACTGAATATCGTTTTTGAAAACAGGTATTCTTTCATGTCTTCTTGTCACCTTGGGCCTTGACATCCCACTCCATCAATAATTTGGATGAAAAATCAATTTTTATAGTAAACATGCATGAATGATCATGGTTCACTCTGACGATGTACAGACGAGTTCCTGTCATCTGTTGCCTGGCACGGTAGTTTCAAATATATTAAAAAAGTCTATTTGACATTTTTTTCATGTTTTTGTTTGGTATGTTTGTTTCTTTGTTTGTTTTTTAATATGATTAATCTCTTATATTTTTCGTGCGTCTTCACATTTTAAAACTAAATTAATGTGCAAGTTTCACATCTTTGACCCGCGGCATTCATTCCTTTCTTACTTATGTCTTATCAACAACAATATCCCTTGTTCGCAACATAACGTCTGCAACGTCTGTATAAACGCAGAGCGTGTTCAGTTTCGCTCCATACCATCGCATGCATTCCGTATGCGGACGAAGGCACCAGGAATATGTCATCATGCTAGGTCTTAAAATAAAAAAAAAGTAAAAGAATAAAAGAGACATAGAATAATTTACATCCAGGCGTTTTCGCCGATGTGAGCGGGACAGATCAAAGGAAAAACAGGGAGTTTTTGACGGTCATGTGCCATTGGATGAACTGGGCATCAAAAGAGGTGAGCCAATATTGTAAACATCTTTACTTTAATCTTGCATCCAATCGTGCAGACAACTGCATAAAAATAGGAACTGCGTCATACCACAGTGTTGTAACAAATCTTAAACTATAAATGCAAATAGGAACATCAATGCCACATCTTCCGTGTTGCTCGGAACCAATCCAATATCTCTAAGCTCCTTGGCCGATGCAGTCACTGTCTATGCATGAACTTATAAACTATTTAACATATTATCACGTTCGATTCAAAATTTTGAAAGTCCAAGGCTTCAACAGCCAAATGAATTTATAAACGGGTCATCAGTGGCAAACCATCAAGCATGTTTCACAGCTTTTAAATTCCCAGACATGCTTTTTTTATGTGATGGCAACTGCTTGCCTTTAGCTTCTATTTGGTGAAGACAACCCACTAGAATTTAAAGAATCTATGAACACGAACTATCAGCAACTACATAAATACATACTGTGTGGCAAGTCCTTGCTTATAATGGCAAGACTGTGACAATTTGAATATGAACTATATATGCGCAAATGTACGTATAAATAGCAAAATTCTAATTTAAACTTACCGTGAGAAAAGGATTTCATATCCATGTGCCCTCTAAGGCAGGGAAACCAAATATATTAGGCAACGGAAAGTTCCAGGCATAGTCACTGCCCTGAAATTTGAACCCACGCAAAGGTGTCGCAAATCGACCTGACCCCTGCATGCACTACGGAAAGAACTGCCATAATGTATTCTGAGATTGGTTGCACAAGATACACTAACACAATTTTTAGGTAACGCTACCTATTAAGGCCTATAGATTGAAATCTACCGCGGAAACATCTTGAATTTATATACTACTAGAAAGGCGGCAATTGCACAGATCTTAAATGGGATTATAATTTAGAAATATTTCACTCTACCTTTAAATAAACTTTTAGAAACATGAGGAGAATGTCAAATTTCGAACCCCTTCTTCAAATGGATATTTCTTCATTCAGATTCATTCAATCTTCAATTTTTCTTAGAATATGCAGCAATCTGGCTCAACCACATCGCAAGGGATTATTTCATCAGTGTTTTCTTCATTCAGTTATGACGAGACAAACTTGATGTTTCCGTATTTGGAACTCACTCCATGTTTAAAAAGCAAGTGTCTGGAAAACCATACACAATATAACTAATCAAAGGATACTTTTTTTAGACATGTGCACACTTAGGCCTATGGGCATTATTTTTGAGAAAAAAAGTTTGCGGATTGAATAAAACCGAAAGAGGAAGTACTCGTTTTAAAGATAAGGTTGAAAATTTTACATGATTGTCATTGAGTTCAGTGGTTATTTAACAACTAGTTCAAAAGTTGAAATAATAATCATGTTGAAATCTGTGGATAATGGTCTTTCCACTAAAATAGTTTAACATGTTTCCATTAATATTTTTTTATTACATGGGCCTTCAAAGATGGTAGTTACCTGAATGTTTTGGTGTATCTGCTTTCATGCAATTGAAACACTGTGTTGGCACATAACCATCAGAGACATAGACTAGAAACACAAACAAAACCCTTCCTCTGTCCTCCGTGAATGTACCCTACAAATGTAAAGGGGTGTTTCAGTTGGGATCTCTTAGGGGTAACTATGCATGTGTGTGTTGTCCCTTATTTCTTTCAATTAAAATCATTGATGTAGATTGCATCCGTCTAAGCAAGGGGGTAATTCGTGTAGCTTTACACATAATTTTAGGAATGTAACATAAAACAAAAACAAAAACAAAACAAAAAAAAAAAAAAAAAAAACAAAAAAAAAAAAAAAAAAAAAAAAAAAACAAAAAAAAAAAAAACAAAAAAAAAAAAAAAATAAACAAAAAAAAAAAGAAAAAAAAATTGACTTAGAAGTGAATTCACATGTCTGATAGCCTTTGCGGCTTGGACTCACTTCCAGGCAGTCTCCAAACCCACAGGTAGTTCATTCTCCACCCAGAGAAGACACCAGGCATGCAAATATCACAAAATGGAAAATTGTAAAATTACACTAGTTATTCATGAGACAATTATTGAACATTGAAATTTTGAGTGAATCAAGCCAATCTGATATTGTTAAAATTGAAAAATTCAAACTTCACCACAATATCACGATATCTGCAACATGATTGATTAGAAAACGTCATCATATGTACTTTATTATGTCCTCATGATTTTAGTTTATTATAGATAAATATTACCCTGGAAGCAAATTCAACAAACTTAGAACAAATGCAACAAGAACGTAAAACTTGTGACAAAAAGGCACTATCACCGATACTTCTAGATGTATTACTTTCAAGAAACAAATAATTGACTACTTCAAAAATAAAATCGTCACTTTTGTGACATATTTAACAACAACTCTAGTATGTATTAGAAACGTGAATTTCTAAATCAAGACACACGTCTTTAGTAACTTCATTTTTAGTATTCTCCGGAGGAATATTAGCAGGATAAATTTATTGAGCAACTTGAATGATTTTTTTTTATCTTTATAAAAGCAATATTTCGTCAATGCATCCAGCATCAAACGATAATTGTTTAACTTAATGTAATTTTTCCATTTTTTTTTGGCACGAATTCACTCTCAAGCCAAGAAAGATATAAATCAGTACAGAACTTACGGCTCAGGGGATACCTTTGATATGTTAAAATATAAATCGCGCAAATTGAATCACGCTTTTATTTGGAAAAATGAATTGTGTTTTATCAATTTTCTATGGCATGTTATTTAACATTGCGTTTTATATTGTATTTCTCAGACCAAAAAGCAGTTTTTGGAAATGCGTCTATATTAACATATATTTATGACTATTATGATTAAACATTTTAATGATTACTACATCAAGTGCTTCTTTTACATTTTATGGGCATATTGAATAAAGGGTAGAAAAATAAAAATATTTGAAATGGCATCATGTAAAATTTTAGAGGCAAATCCTATTGAATTATTAATACTAAACACACCCAATTAATTCCGGTGTGTTTGTAGACAGTATTACAGTACTTGCGAAAATGATCTCTGATGCCAGTTACATATAACTTTGCGTCAATTGATAACTTTTTAGTTACAAATCTTGATTTGTAAGGAATTTCATGTAATTTAGGAACACAAAACAGAAATGGTATTGATGTGTCTTTATCAGATATGGTATTGTTAAAAAATTCTTCTTCAAGATATCTTCATGCAAATGAATTACTCCATTAGCAGTGTCTGTGTGTAATACACAAACACGGTAACCTCGTATATTTTAAGAGTAATTTACATCAAATTGGTTTTTTAAAACAACAGTGTCATATTTCTTGCAAACAACCCTCAAGTGATTACCACCCTTATCAGTATTTGTTGTTATAAAAAAAAAATCTGAAGCTCTTTTAATGTAATGGCTAGTAAGTAGTTTAAGGTTATCAGCAGAAAGATCTTTCATTTGAGTTGTACTTGTGTAAAGTGACTGTCTTAGTACTCTTTTAATATTTCTTAGTACTATTTTGATAATAACATCTCCACTTTCATTGGATTTAGTGTTAACCTTGCGCATACCTATTTTCGATAACTATTTCTGTTCATAACTCCAAAAAATATATCATAAATTCTTGATATGAAAAAATCACCTTTGTTGAAGACACCCGATTATGTATTTCTGATTATCATTTGACTGATGAGAACAGTGTGAGGGCAGGAACAGTACTTTGTTGCAATACTCACGGCCGAAAAAACCCACGCTAGCCTGTGTACCGATGAATACACAGGAAACGTGTGTCATACGCCGTGATGTGTACATCTTATCACAGACAAACAGTGCAATTAATGAAGCACGTACTAACCAGAGATGACGATCCACATTTCCAATTAATTTTAGTTCTGTATTTCTACTCGATAGGATAAGGGAAACCAGACGTAAACCAGACGTTACTTTCTGACAAGGTGGTTCAACTGATCATTTTTTCCCTTTTTGGATCCAGGCAAAAAGACGAAAACTGTGCAGAGCATGGTTGACGCTCGAAACATTGACTCTGTTGAGATTAATCTGCACGAAAAGTTTAACTATCAAGCAAAACAAATACCATACTTTTGCTGTTAGTAAAAGTATATACATATCCTCCAGTGTTTGCTGCTTACTGAGAGCACAGAACAGCTCTGTTATAATTATATCAGTTTGGCTCACCTGTAGGTAACTGACATGTCAGCAAATCTGATAGTCCGTGTGTCATCCATCGCCTTTACCAATTCGCTTTTTCGACTTCTCTAAACCGCAGTTTGGATTTCTTCAGACTTGGTGGGATAAGTCTGTACAAAGTTTATACAATACAAAATTTCTTAGGGTAGAAAATATGGTTGGTTTATAATTCTTAATAATGTTAGGTCACCACGTGACAGATAACTGATTGTATTTAGAAACGCTGTCTTTGTTTCACAGGAAACAATTAAGCACATCATATTATATGTGTTAGTGAGACACGGTGAACTTGTGAATGAAACATTTGTACAAATAGACATGACACACATAGCATCGTTCAGTCGAGAAAAGCCACGTTAAACAAGGCAATGCATTAAGGAGTGGTCTCAGGTTTGATGAGTTCAAAGGTTTTCGTGTTTGTTTGTGTGTGCCTACCATTCACAAGTATCAACAGGGTTATACTTCGTATCGATTACGTCACAGGTGAGCATGATTGGTGGATTGGTTTCCATTACTACAGTAGTTCTGTGACCAGTTGTGTCACTTTGTACTTATATATGTGTGCCACTGTGTCTCTCTTGAATCAAACAGAGTGATGTGATATGTACAGACAAACCGACTTGAGGATATCAATGTCGCCACCATCCAATAGAAACGAATAACGAGCACATTATAATATTACTGGGAGAAAAATGGGGCTATTCAGGTTGTTGTCTGGTGAAGGTCACTGCGGTCGCCATCTTGCGGAGGTCAGTGTGGTCGTTGTCTTGTGGTACTACGTGAGTAATTCGGCCGGCTTCCGGGTAGAAGATTGTAGAGTGCGTATTGGAAATGACCCTTACAGGTACAGGGGGCTGTCTCTTACATAATTCTGACCACTGTAACATACTTTTTTTCTGAAACTGACAGGTACAGTGTGCAGTATTTATTGACAGGTCAGTTTTCAATATACCCAGCGTAGTAACTGAATACACATGGCCACAATGTGAGTTCTCCGTGTCACCGCGCAAGGCGGCGTGACTGCTGTCAGTACTTTGGCTGTAGCAAATGGTAATATCTCAAAATTTTCCCAATGATGACTAGGTTTTCTTGTTCTCAGATGATTCAGAATATTGTAAGGAACAATTTGGCATAGGACATGTGTGGGTTTATAAGTTATTTTGGAAGGTACAGACTGCAACCTGGTTTGTTTACATTTTTTGCGGGTTGAATTTGTAGCGTAATACCTTAAGGGGCACTGCAGGTGACTACTTTGGGCAGCAGAAAGACCCATTATCACATCTATACTGTCATTATTTCATTTAATTAATTGAAATATTATATTCTATGAATGAATAAACACATAAAAGTGCATTTTAATCATTTTAACCACATTTATGCTGAAAATTAGCACTCAATTATACAAAACGAGGGATGTCCGCAAACATTTTGCTGTGTGATTCATGTCTCACACAATTTTCACTGATCCCATGGGTTTCTGGTGGCATAATTTCATTATGGAGAGCACACTCATGACTATGAAAACTCCAAAAATAGGATATCACTGTTAAAGAGAACAGAGGGCTCAGTTTAGATGGATGGCGATTTCAACTATGGTCAAAATTCTGTATCTGAGAGGGTATGGAGGTTCAGTTACAGTCGCCGTATTCAATTCCAAAGTCTATAAACCAACATGACATGTATTTTTTATGGAAGTTCACAATATTTACCTCATAAAAACTACAATTTACTATAGGCATCATTGGGAAAAATTTTTGGTAGCAGACCTCTGCAACATGCATATACAATTTTTCAGTTTTTGCTCATATGCATTCTGGTTTATTGCATTACATATGACTGTTAGGGAAAAATAGTGGCCCCAGTTCAAACTTTTTTACATGATTTGTACACAAAACAATATTTCCAATCTTCAAAGATCATTTATTTGATAATTGTGGAGATGACTTGTTCCCTTAAGGTACTACGTGAGTAATTCGGCCGGCTTCCGGGTAGAAGGATTGTAGAGTGCGTATTGGAAATGACCCTTACAGGTACAGGGGGCTGTCTCTTACATAATTCTGACCACTGTAACATACTTTTTTTCTGAAACTGACAGGTACAGTGTGCAGTATTTATTGACAGGTCAGTTTTCAATATACCCAGCGTAGTAACTGAATACACATGGCCACAATGTGAGTTCTCCGTGTCACCGCGCAAGGCGGCGTGACTGCTGTCAGTACTTTGGCTGTAGCAAATGGTAATATCTCAAAATTTTCCCAATGATGACTAGGTTTTCTTGTTCTCAGATGATTCAGAATATTGTAAGGAACAATTTGGCATAGGACATGTGTGGGTTTATAAGTTATTTTGGAAGGTACAGACTGCAACCTGGTTTGTTTACATTTTTTGCGGGTTGAATTTGTAGCGTAATACCTTGTGGAAGTCAGTGTGGTCGGTGTCTTGTAGAAGTCAATGTGGTCGTTGTCTTATGGAGGTCAGTGTGGGTGTTGTTTTGTGGAGGTCAGTGTGGTCGCTGTCTTGTGGGGGTCAGTGTGGTCGCCGTCTTGTGGAGGTCAGTCTGGTCGCTGTCTTGTGGAGGTCAGTGTGGTCGCTGTGTTGCGGAGGTCACTGCGGTCGTTGTCCTGTTTACGTTACTGTGGTCGCTGTCTTGTGGAGGTCACTCTGCTCAGTACAAATAGTCAGGGACCTGCTGTTAAGTCCATAGCATGTCCCTGATCTGACCATTTGCGCTACTATAAATTAACAGCATAACAGCTTGGATATTGTCGAAAGCCTCGAGATCAAAACTCTTATGGTAAACCAAAGTGTGTAGAGCTTTACATCTGTTCCAAATCATAATATGGTTCAAAGAAAATATTAATTTGGTATTATTTCCCTACATGTGAAATAATACACAGGTTAAAATAAATGTGGAGGACAGTAGATACAACGTATAAAATCACCACAATATTTTTTTCATTTTCAGTTATGGCCTTTTAAACTTAAAGGGGTCCAAAAGTTTGAAGGTCACTTTTCATGATTTAAAACCCGATGTAACATTAAACTTCTCAGATTTTTTTTTGCCACAAGACACAAATCAAGCTCGTGTATAGCTATTGTAATTTGATGGAACAGGTAAAGAGTTATGTCCACATATATATAGGCGTGGGACGGCTCACGTACATATCATAAATCTAAATGTTTATGTTTACAGTGGATATGCATATTCTTTCTGAAATATGAAGTAATAATTTCATTTTGGACAGACAAACATTTAAAGTCTGGTGACCGTTTTCAGTTATCAAGAAGACGTCGCCCGTGCGGGTGTGAACGTTTCTTTAAGTCCGCATGATTGTAAAAACCGCTAGTTTCGTATTGAAGTTGTTTGATGCGACGCCATAGTTTTAAATCCGTAAATGTTAATAATCTAACAGACTGATTTCAAAGCTTTGGTGCATATATGTATGTGGATAATAATTATGCGATGAGCAGAGAGCATGATTGTCCACCTGATCCTGTCATTTAGGAAGTTTTATTCAGTTTCGGCATTTGTGCGACCTGGCACAATTTGTATTTAATACCAAGGTAACTTTACAAGAATATTCCCTAGAATATCTGATCAGAATAATGGATGGCGCAACACTGTGAAGATAAGAGCTGTAGAACTATATTTTGTTAAGTCAATTTATTTGACACAAATATTGTCATGGTCTCGGTGCAAACTTTTTTGAACCTGCAGGGGATTTAGATCAGCAGATTTGTGGCAGACATTTGATGGTTGTTTTATTGAAAGATAAAGTTCTCAAACAACAAACTAACTCACATGGTACCACTAAATGCCACAAACAAAAACGGAACGTGTATATATAGGTTTAGTTAAAAATAAAGATGTATTTTGCTTAGAAGGGTAGGGGACGCCATCACTCGGAAACAGCCAAAATGTGGTCCACGCATCAACAATATGAATTTTGAACTTTGTTGAATACATCACAACACAAACACGTTATGTCAACACAAATACTCACAAAGATGACACCAATATATATATATATATATATATATATATATATATATATATATATATATATATATATATATATATATATATATATATATATACATATATATATATATATATATATATATATATATATATATATATATATATATACATATATATAATATGTATTATGCATACATATAAATGTATATACAGGTACAAAAGGCACAAAAATATGAACAGCTGCAAAAAAGTGATACATATAAGCAAAAAGTGTAACATATTTTAATAATAAAGGACTGGAAAATAGGGAATAGTAGGGTATATATTGTGAAACGTATCTGTATAACGTTCACGCCGCCCCGCAGCACAGTGAGGTGAGTCCGCCGGCATTACCCTCGAGGGCCGCCTTCAGTGCCCCGAGTAAAACCTGACCTGGAACCAGATACCCGAATGGCTTAAAGGGGGCGGGTTTAAAGAAAAGATTGTAGATCGGTGCCAGCAAACAAAGTTTTTTCTCGAAAGGATAGGCTGGTATACAAAATAATTCTCACTGAAAAGTCGAAAGGATCTTCTTTTGTAATTCCGGCCCAGAAAAAAAAGGATTCTACTGCTGATATATCGTCTGTCTTTTTTAATTGTATGGAAAATACGAACTTACATTGATATTCTATTTAGTAAAAGAGGGGAAAATGTCAGGTAACTTACTATAAAATACTTGTCTTTCGTTCCGTAGATTTTACAAGATGTGATCAAATGTACTTCGTTGTCTAAAGTGTCACGCGTTTCACACAACCTTCTTTCTAACGGAATTTCATGTGGTCTTTTGTACCGGCCGGTTGCAATTTTAAAATTATGAGGCCCTCAAACGTGTGATATTTTTACCTTAGTATACGATCTTTAATCGTTAACACATCTTTTTCCATCTCAAAATTATCTTTAAGTTTGGTATAGGGTTCCCATTTTAAGCTCAGTTGGCTTGTCAGCCAGCAGAGCATATGCCATCGCTCTTCGTCTGTCGTCTGTCGTACGTTCACAAATCACATTTTCGACATAGCTCTGATTAAGCTGAAACTTGGTGGATATTTCTTGCGAAAGGGTTAAACAAAGTTGTTTACTAGATTCATGATTTTAACGATTTTTTTTCAATGTGGGTGCTTTATTTGTAAATGCACCTTTCCTATTGATTACTATGCAAGTCAATGGGTATTGTAATGCTAATTCACATTTTCAACTTCTCTGAAACCATCAGCCAAATTCACTTCAAACTTGGTGGCAATGTACCTTATGTGAGTCTCTTCTGCGGTTGTAAAATTCGTCACGCGTCAGTGATTTATGGATGCTTTATGATTTATTTATTCTCTCATCAGGCAAACCTGAAAAATCTCCTCCGAAACCTCTCACCTAATTGCTTGGATATCATATAGGAATACTCCATGGGCGTCCTACTTCTTAAGATGTTCGCCAGGTGGCCCTGCATTTTTTCCGTTTTTTTAAATGATTTTTTGTATGTTTTCGCTATTTTTGACTTGCCTCCCAGAACCGTCACTGAAACTGAAGCTGAAACTCTGTGGCTATGTTATTTTTGACAGGGTCAAACAAAGTTGTTCACTAAGTGTCACTGCTGTGGATTCCTGATTTTTAAAGATTAATTTCTATCAATTCGGGTAACTTTGGTAAATGCACCTTTCCTATTGGTTACAATGTAAGTCAATGGGGATTCCAAGGCTAAAATTAACATTTTCGACTTCTTAGAAACCGTCATCGAGATTGACTTCAAACTTGGTGGCAATGTACCGTGGGTATGTCTTTACGGGGTTTGTTCAATGGTCATTCTCCATTGATTTTTTTATTTTTAATGAATTTTTTGTTCTTTTATATGGCAAACCTGAAAATGTTCTTCTCCAAAACTATTCATCCAATTGTTTACATATTACACAGGAATACTTTCTCTTGTTAAATTTGAATGATAACTTTCCCTATTCGCATAAAGTATTGAAATCTATTACCGTGTCATCGACATTGCATCTCTGACTTATCTCATATTTTTATTGGAAAAAATGATCGAAATCACAATCGTAAAGTCTTTGGTATCTAGGGAAACACTGTGTCACTGTTACAGTAAAATACATCTTTTCTGAAATCCCCCCCCCCCCCCGGCCTCTCTGTGCCAGGGTGCCAGTTTTCACAGACACTGCATTTTATCATTTGTCATAACTTCAGTTTCCATGCTTTCATCGTGGTTTGTCCACAGTTTGCATTTTACTGTATCTATACATTTTTGCGGTTCCCTCTGAATTTGTTTTCTTTATTTTTTTGTTTGAATGGAAAAGAGAAAAGATGGTATTCTAGCACTTTGTACTTGATAATATGAGACCACACAACCAAACAATTCCATTATCTTTTTTATGACACTGACATTCACACCGTTATAACAGCTTTGAAACAGCCGGGCGGATCTACTATGAATCTGGTAATCCCCATTACACCGAACTCTGTTAAACATAACTATGCAAATTTAAAAGTCTTGAAATGTAACCATGTAATATACTACTTAAGGTTTAAAAAAGGCGCTGAAATTCAATAATAAGAGTAGAAAATTCACATTTTAGAATTCTAGTTAGAATTTTTATTTAGAATAAACGTACCCTTTTGGATGCTTTATGATCTCAGTCTTGGATTTTAGATTTTAACCTGCAGAAGTAGAAATAGAATATTTGTGAAATTAATGCTTGTGCTATCGTGGTGAAATTCTGCTTCTACTATCTTTATAACCTGCCATAACGGATGGTTTCCCCGTCTACAAATGATTTTTAACTCACAATCTGTGCCTTATATCAAGGACTAATGTCGTTAAGAAATATCCCCTACATCCTTACCAGGGCGCCACATTAAATGTTTTGATTGGCTAGTAGACTTGCTAAGAGAGTGTACACTGCATTTTATAGTGCAAAGGTCCCACTTGGCAAAGGTGTTCCAAGGGACAAAATAAAAAAAAAATAAAAAATAAAAAAGAGACACATCTCATTTCCATTTATCATTCTAATCAGCACCTGAAAGAAAGAAGTACATAACAAGAGACCAGAAGAAAACACGTGAGAAGTCGCCACTGACTAATTTGAGGGTAAGCAATCCATTTTTTGGGGTTATTTTGACAAGTGCTGGTCATTTTGACCTTCAAAACAAAAATGGCCGCTGGACACATTCTTTTCCTCAGGCACAGTGCACTGCTTTGGACATGTATAAACTATAAGCTGAAACGTGCATTATAAAACAATTCGTACTAATTTGGGGCCGGGGGACCCAGGTCGGGTATTGCATTGGTAAAACAAATTGTTCATAGGACAAGGCAAAAGAAAATCTACACTTCAATGATATAGTACCTCCATGATGGCATGGAACTCCAGGGATGCATAGATAGATAAATTTCTTTACTGTCGACATGATTTCCTTTAAAAAAAAAAATTCTGGTCTGCATATGCAATAGGGTGTGATTTGTAGTTTAAAAGTCAGAGAAAAGCTAGATGAAATAAATTCATGAATACTGATAAAATGTCACACAATTATCTTCCACATCAAAAATGAGACATGAACAGGTGATATAACATCATTTTAAACACAAATCAGTAACAAAGTTAATTTTTCCGTGAATGCATTAGAAAATAATGAAATCAAAACTGGCACTGGCATTGTGTGATGATTTAGATTGGAGCGTATAGTTCATGTTAAATTTGAGATCAACAATATCCTGTTTATATAGCATCACAGTCCTGTTACATCACTTCACCTGGAAAAAGAATCATTCACTTCACCTGGAAAAAGAATCATTGCAAACGGCTGCTTTATCAAAATGCCTCTAAATTATATTTATTAATAATATTTACAAATACTCCCAACATATGGTCCATGCCTGATTTAAAGCAAGGTATCACGTTTTGAAACATACGCAGATACATACAGTAAAATATAAATGTTAACAGTAACAGCGTTATTCACACACTCGATGAGACTCGCGCAGGTTTGTAACCGATCAATGTGTATTAAGTCAAGATATCTTTCATGAGAACGGGGTTTATTGCATTACATGTGTACCTCCGTGACTGGAGAGCATTTCAAACAGTGCAAGCCCAAACTAATCTATCACAAGGTTAAGGTGTGGCTTTTTAACTGTTCTGACCACGATTAAATCACTTTTATTCATTTACCTGGTGTGATGTGTCCACCATTTCACCTACAGAATGTTATACATGGCTGCCCATTTATGCAACATCTACAAAGAGGTTTACCTTCATTCACACCACCACAGATTGCCAGTTGGGGTAACGTCCAGGAGATGGTCGAAAGTGTGATATAAACTGGTAATGAGGCAGTGTCCTCCTGTTTCCATCCCCATCCAGAGGGAGGTTGCAGCTTAGCGGCCTTCTTAAGGGAATTACTCCACACGTGTCCACTCTGAAAGTCATGGCCCTGCATAAAAATGACAGAAGCTAGTGCAAACTGGTTAGACATGAATGGGGTGGGTAGAAGACAAAGTCCTACAGATAGACAGACTTGAGAAATCGATGTATTAATAGGGCAGGGTACATGTAAACCAGAGCTATTGACTTCTTCAGGCTTAAGAAATCTGTTGCATGCAGACGTCTGGAGAAACACACGAGATTAATACATATAAATTCAGAAGGGTGTCAGCAGCCATCTTGTTTGTGGGTATACATATGAAATGCATTTCACACCCTCAAATTAGTCACTCCAAATGAATCACACATTTCATGCCAAAGATAAAAATGTTGGAATGTGTTTTATTGACACTTATTTGCACAATTTAAGCTAATTGAGGCAAATTAAAGTTATTCATTCCGAAATGAGAATTATTAATGATTTGTGATAATGGGACATAACAGGTCTCAGCTTTGACATCAGGGAACATGGAAAACACACATCAGGGTGTTCCACAAACCATCAACTTCCATAACTTCAAAGCAATTTAGATTATTTTTCACCTTTCGCCTTCAAATCACCTTCAATCACAGTGCCGGAAATGAGTTCCCCACCCCCAAAATAGTATCCGTTTGTGTATAACACCGTTCTAAAGTTACGCAAAATGCCTGAAGAAAATAAGTAACCAATGGCTTTCTTGAATTTTGAAGGTCTAAATGGCCGCTTAGTATGAAAATGGTATCAGAAATGCATTCTTTACTCTTATATTTTTTTATTGCAACTAATCACACATATATTTTTTATAGGTTGCAAAGTTAGACGGTCCTTTCATTCAGGTGTTAAATTGCATAATTCATTGGATGACTCTAAGAATGGAGATAGAGTGTCTCTTTGGATATTTTTGCACTATGAAATGCAGTGATCACCTTTTTTTTTTTTTTTTTTTTTGCCCTTAACAACTTTCCTATCTGGTTTGTTGCAACCGACAGCACCTCAAACAATCCCTGAAACTTATTTCACTGGTCTGCTGCTCCCGTTATTAACGATCGTGACCGAGATTTCCAATGGGGATACATGCAATGTGCTGGAAACAAGTCATCCGTGGTTCCCTGTCTGTTTTCACACTGCTTTGCAACATGCTCTTTCACTTGTTGCCTATTATATTATGTCGCTTCAATTTGTAAGATGTTACGAGCCAAGAAACATTTACCCACTGAAGACGCTTTGATTTATTTGGGCTGATACAGCCTATGTCAAAATTCTACACACGAAAATGTGCAATATGGACAATAGTATATCCATATTTATATGTGGTTTAACAGTGACAGTTTTGCTTAAGGAGTGGAAAGAGTTTGGACTGCAGAACATGGTAGTGACTACCAGTAAGTGGTTCTGGACGAAAAGACACAAACACAATCTTGATGTAAAAAATGGAACATTCACTTACTTTGCTACCGCGACTGTCCTCGAGTTACGACGCTGGTTACAGTGTTAGCATAGGCTACTTAAAGTAAGACATTCCAGGATGTCTTAGAGACAATAGCGAATTCGCAAAAATTGAATCTATAGCCGTGGAGTTAAACTTGAGGAGCGACAAATGGTTAATGTATGTTGCTTATAGGCGATCGTCTATTCCCAACAGTGATTTAAAAAAACAAAACAAAAACAAAAAAAAAAAAACAAAAAAAAACCCCTTTTAAGTGCAATAGATAAGGCTACTGTGAAACGTGCGAAACATGATAATTGTATCATATTGGGCGATCTGAACAATAATATGTCGAAGCCTAAGGGATCCCAACCTTTGAGGGATATATGTGACATTTTTGATCCCTCCAACAAAATTACAGAAGCCACACGTTATACCAAGAATGCATAGCCTGCGCTTACTGACGTTATTTTAACAAACACACCCGACTCTTATTGTAACAGCACAGATTTTATGAGTAGGATTA
This sequence comes from Hermodice carunculata, assembly GCA_964020975.1. Classification (NCBI taxonomy): domain Eukaryota; kingdom Metazoa; phylum Annelida; class Polychaeta; order Eunicida; family Amphinomidae; genus Hermodice; species Hermodice carunculata. The sequence continues at coordinate 42,790,728 of OZ026626.1, read as the reverse complement.
GCGACTGTCATATGTGTAGCTTCATATCTTTCCAGATTAGAGGCTTTGTCACCCACATAAACAAAGCGTATACACAGTGCCGTAGTTACCGCTCATTCGATCAGCGAGCTGTACTCAAGATCTTGAACACGCCCTTTTTATTTGGCTCATATCTTTGACGATGTAAATGAAGTATATGGGGTGAGCGCGATCCTGTTACAAGAGATTCTAAATAATCATGACCCCACTTAACCAAGGAAGAAACGGGACAATCCTGCCTTTTCATGAATAGAGATAGGCTATCTACATGAAACGCATGCTTTTGAATCGATTCTACAAGTTCTGGACTAAAACATACTGGCAAAACTACATACAGCAATGGAACTTGGTCAACAAACTACATAAAAAGTTCACACAAAATTACTTCCTTGAAAGATGCTTAGCTGGGCGTAAGTCCAGGGACTTTTAGCCTACTATTAAACCATTTCTTTCATGTGAGGGAATAAAATCGGACAATAACATAAATCTATCTTACAAGAAAAAGTTGTCACTAATCTAAAAAAAAAGTAAGCAAAATTTTTAATGACTATTATATATGTGTCGCTGATACCATTGGTACTGGGATAAATTTCGACCCTTTAAATCATCCTAGTGTGTTGAAAATAAATACCCTCACCAGTGACAATAGAAATTTCGAACTCAAGCGAGTCAGCCATGAATTCATCTGTAAATAGATTGATAAACTAAATATACGATAGGCAACTGGGTATCTCTTCAAAACTTCGAAAACTGACAAAATCAGTCCTTGATATTCCTTCTATTACCTTAATAAACTTAACGCTGACCGAAGGCACATTTCCTAACATGTTAAAGGAAGCCAACCTCACCCCCATTAAAAATGACTTTTTGGTCAGAAACAACTATAGACCAGTCAGCGTGCTGACCATTATCCCAAAGCTGTTTGAAAGAGCCATGAATGAACAGCTGAACCATTATTTTTCTGACGACCGTGAGCCCTTCATTTTAATATTCAGGTATGGATACGAATGTCAGACAACTTTACTTAGAAGTGTGGTGGACTGGAAAAAGAGCCTTAGATGAACATAAGTACGCGGCAGCAGTACTGACAGATATTTCCAAGGTTTTCGACTGCCTCCCTGATGAGCTACTCCTTTCCAAACTCAAAGCATATGGTCTGTAGGATACTGCTTTACACGCAATTGTAAGTTACCTCAGTGACAGGAAACGGTGTTAAAAATAGGAAACATCACTAGCTCTTGGAAGTACATTCTAAAAGGAGTCCCTCGAGGCTCCATTCTGGGGCCTCTTTTGTGCAACATCTTTTTAAATAATATTTTCTTAATTGTAAACGAGAGCCTCATACAATCACGCCAATGATAACACATTATCGTACTCCCATCCCTGCCTGCAAGCTCTGAAGAGAGTTTTGAAATCAGGCGTCAGGGAATTAGTTGAATGGCTTGACTGTAATATGATGCTAGCAAACCCTGATAAATTCTTTGGTAACAAACCAACCTATGACATTAATCTGACTGTAGATGAACAAATATCACTTTTCAAAAAGACGTTACGTTGCTGGGAGTAACCATTGATTTCAAACTCAAGTTTGATAAGCATATAACGGATAATTGTGTAAAGGCGTCCTGCAACTTAACGTCTTAAAAAGAATTAGACATTACCTAAAACAAAAGCTGTAAGCTCTTGATCAATCAGTCCTTCATTCTATCCAACTTTGGGCACTGCCCACTAGCATGGCAGTTTTGCAGTGCCGGTAGTGTACAGAAAATGGAAATATACAAGAGCGCACACAGAAATTTATCTATGAATATTATTTCTCCATATATTATGAAGAACCACTAGTGAGGTTTAAATTCCCATCACTTCATATAAGGCTACTCAGAATTATCGTAATAGAGGTTTATAAAAATTTTCGCAACAGTATCCACTTTGTCCAAAAGGACACCAGATTAGCCTTCAGATATAATAATATGTTACCGTACCCGGGGTGCGAACTACAACAGATGGACTAGTTTAATTCAGATAAAGTGCACAAAACTGTGATATCTGGAAATATGAGAACTGGAATGGTATCTCTTGCAAGTGCAGAGCATGCATATGAGTAATAGCGCAGGGGCAACGAGCAGAATAGATCGTATGCATGGTCGCCATTTTGAATAAATTAGCGCCATGTTGGGAAATTGCATTGTGGGATTAATTGTAGTACGCTGTTGAGATCAGTCTGATATTAGATAGCTCGCCATGATAAGTTTCACTCGTTGCTTAGCGAGTTTTTTCACTAATATAGTCGGACAAATGTAACATAGCTCGCCATGATAAGTTTCACTCGTTGCTTAGCGAGTTTTTTCACTAATATAGTCGGACAAATGTAACATATATTTTGGTTTCTGAAGGTGTAATATAGAAACTATCTGGTCTCCAAAAACAATGTGGAAAATTTAAGTCTTTAAGGGGGAAAATAAGTTACAGTTAAGGATGTCCTGCAGGCTTGAGCAAATATCATCAATTCACTGTGGTGTTTTTTGTTTGCATGCATCCTTACTTTCTCATCTTTTTCTTTCGCTTGTGGGTAGTTTTTTATTTTTCCTTTCTTTTTCTCTTTTTTTCCGAGTTAACTGGTGTGTTTCGATCGTACTTTAAGAAGTGTGATTTTCTTTGACGCAGAGGTCTACCTTTCAGTGAGAAATAATCCATGGACAAAACGAACATAAGAATGCAACAGAGAGACCGCATTCATCAGGTTGGGCGCGGGTTTCAATGATATTTCAATGAGGGGAAAGCGCAAACTCGTGGGCATATCGAACATAGCGAAAATGTCATTTTAGTGCGTTTATTGTCAAATAAAGAGCTTAATAATACTAACGACTACTTGCACATACTCCAACAGTTTCTCTTCAAATCAGGAACGTACACTTGCCTTAAGACATCCCTTTGGTAATCAAGAGGTTCGACAGATATATACAAAAAAAAGCGCACGTGCAAGATACAATTTGCTCCTGCAAACACTCTAGATTTGTGTGTGTGTGTGTGTGTGTGTGTGTGTGTTTCTCTTGGTTTAAACGTATTTTCTTTCTCGAAATACATGTACCATTGGGGAGCTGGCAACGCCTATACGAGCCCATCCCTTGGGCGGATATCGATGCAACTTTGTACATTTAAGCGTGTTGCACATCTTTGCAATGTACATGTATATTATTTCAATAATTCTTTTTATTTCACTCAATTACCCTAAAAATACCGAATTAAAATGGGAAAACAACGTGTTAGCGATATGGTTCCTGAGTCCTCAAAGTGTGCTTTCTGAAACCATTAGTACGTGTTAAGTACTTTGCCTTTCTTTGTGTTAACGATGTTTGCATAAAATTAATCACCCGGTGCTTAAGCGATGAAAGAGTTTATGAGATTAGCACAAGTACTGGTTGCTTAAAAAAAACTACTTGTGAAAACAACACGCCAAGAAACAACACACGGGTTGTTAGTTGAGGAGTGCATGGTAAAAAATATCTGTAGTTTTAAATGTTAAAATGAATATTTTAGTGACATGTCAAAAACGGAATCTTTTGCCCGTTTTTCGGCTATGATTAAGAAAACTCACCGCATAGGTTTAAACACATGTATTTATACAGGATTGTCCAACAGTACTTCTAGATGACTAATAACATGGGTTGTCGAGCTGAATATGACTAAGGTGGAAGAGCAAATTATCAGCTTATCAATCTGATTAATTTCTGCTGCAAATGAACAGGTCCTTGTTTTCATGTATGACATTGCGTAATGAAAGTTGAACATTTCATATTTTCATGTCTGACTCGGATTATTCCCAAATCAAAGTTTGTAGAAGAATACCTTAGTTTTGAAACACCTGTTCTCAAAACTACATGGATTTATCTTTGAAAAATCAGTAATGAAGGAAGGAAAATTTATTTTAGGGAGCGTAATCTTTCTTCCTTTCTTTCTTTCTTTCTTTCTTTCTTTCTTTCTTTCTTTCTTTCTTTCTTTCTTTCTTTCTTTCTTTCTTTCTTTCTTCTTTCTTTCTTTCTCTCCTTCATCTACTAACCTGCATGTCTGTCTGTCTATCTATCTATCTATCTATCTATCTATCTATCTATCTATCTATCTATCTATCTATCTATCTATCTATCTATCTATCTATCTATCTATCTATCTATCTATCTATCTATCTATCTATCTATCTATCTATCTATCTATCTATCTATCTATCTATCTATCCATCCATCCATCCATCCATCCATCTATTCTCTGTGTCTCGGACCAGATTGCTGTCAAAACTTTATCCTTACTCAATCGGTGTTTTAAAACCCAGTCTCCCTTAACAACACTATACTCCCATTTACTTGCAGAATATATTGTTCTTGGCAAGAGAAATAAAGACTCCATTGTTGATCGAGTCTTAAAACTAGGCTACTCTCCTGTTAATGTTGCTTTTTCCGATTTCTGCTTCCGAGTACCTCATTATGTGCCCGGTGACGGCACTGTGGACTCACTCAGATATCTTGTGCACCATGAGAATTTTATAAAGCTATGGGCTGAAGAACATGTTTTGGCTGTTCTACTGACCAGATGTTTCTGAACATTTGGCCAGTGGAGCAGCTCAAGATAATTCATTAATTGTCACTGTTCACTTCACATGTATTTCTGACCATATGTAGTATATCTGAGAACTATGTAAAGTCATGGACTGGAAAACATGCAATGGTTCCATTTATGGTCAGTACTCTTTTTATGATATAGTGCGTTACTGACCATAAGGTGTACTGTATTCTATTCTCAGGCGGTTTATATATATGTATGTATGTGTATGTGTATATGTATATATATATATATATATATATATATATATATATATATATATATATATATATATATATATATATATATATATATATATATATATATATATATATATATATATATTGACGTACCTTTATTTTTATTTCCCGGAACATGGACTGAATAATATAAAATAATATCAATATCATGACTAGGTGCTCCTGGGGTCGCCAGAGGGGGGCAGCGGTAGCGGCCGAACCTCTGTGCGGACCCACATGACATAATTGATTAATTTTTTTGGCATAGTTTCGATGTTTTACCGAGTGTTATTGTGTCATTTTATTTAAATGTACTATGGTAATGTTCCCCATGCAGTGGCATGGCATTAGCTATGTTGGTTTTGTACCCTTTGACTGTTTTGTATCTCTCATTTTATATACTTCAGTAGTTATTTTACGTTCTGCATGGTGTATTTTATCTGTCCTTTTCATTTCGATGTAGTCATTTGAATGTACTTTTAGTTTGTCCGTTCGCAGAGGTTCAATAAAATAATAATAATAATAATAATAATAATAATAATAATAATAATAAATAATAATCTATCGATCTATCTATCTATCTATCTATCTATCTATCTATCTATCTATCTATCTATCTATCTATCTATCTATCTATCTATCTATCTATCTATCTATCCATCCATCCATCCATCCATCCATCCATCCATCCATCCATCCATCCATCCATCCATCTATCTATCTATCTATCTATCTTTCATGTTCTTTTATCATTGGCCATAGTGCTTACACGTTGGTTGCAAAACAAACAATATGATTTGGTTCGAAAAGGAAAATGATTCAGATGACAGGGTTACCCAGTTGGAATGGATATTTTTAAAGTAAACTATATAGACTGATCGCAATGTGCAAATGTCATCATTCAAAGTAAGACGGCAAACGTAGTATGACGAGGTCATGGGCACGAATTTACACAATTTTCAGTCCTGGAATGTCAGGCGATCATGAGTACGAATTTACACAATTTTCAGTCCTTTTCCAGAACAGGAAATTCTTCTTATCCATTGTTTTCCCAGTTTTTTTTTGTTGGCAAGGGATAAAATTTATGTTGTTTGCCTGAGGATGTTTTGTAAAGCACACAGCCAAATAACAAATTAAACTGTGTAATTTCATAGTCGACACAGGTATCACAGATATCGCCATAACCACTCGTATACTACAAATAAGCCCACAATGCACTGCGTGTAAAAAAAATTTGGCGCATGCGCTGTGCCGCGAGCATACCATCTATTGTTGTCATATTTTGGTCAATACGAACCCATTCATACTGACCGCCAAGGTCACTGTCCAAAGAAAATTCTAGGGTTTAGCCTACTTCAATAGAGACAAAGTACTGAGTAAAAGGATGGACTGATGACCTCACCAAAATTCCTGTTACCTTTTCTTAAATCCATATATATCAACATGTTGGTCGAAAGACAAAGAAGCAAAGGGTGGTCGGGTACAAAATGTACAAATCTGAAAACGTTTTATCATGTGAGACAGACCGCGTTTACCACAGACAAAGTGTGCAAGGGGAAAGGTTCAAGCTAGTTTTAAAGCAGATGTTTGCAGTGTCAAGGTTTCATTTGCTTCCACTGTTGATGTAAAGCAGGTGCATCAGGTAAGTGCAAGCACTTTACAGCATTTGTTTACAAGCTTAATGACTTCCAAGAATTAGGCCGAACAAAATTACCAGAAAAGTTAGCCTGTACGTCCGAATATTTCCCTATCTCCCTCATGGATCCTTCTTAGTTAAAGACACAGCAGATTCAGTGAAGCAGGTTGGTTTTCATACATTAATTCATAAAAAATTTACATGATTAACTTTGATGTGATGCAGCAATCATGTTTGAAAGTGGAATACCCCCTCTTCTTTCTGGTATTTTTTCAATATGCAACCTTACAATTAAATGTACTGAATTGTTTATTAACAAACCACAGTCAACAATATATATATATATATATATATATATATATATATATATATATATATATATATATATATATATATATATATATATATATATATATATATATATATATATATATATATATATATATATATATCTGTTGTTCATGAATTAAATAACCAGGCTATATGGCATTAAGGCATGTATACATGTACATGGGTCCCACATAAGTCTGATTCACTTCACAGCCTAATTTAAAACCCACAGGTGTGATGAAAAATAACATGCTTTTGGCCTCCATGTAGAGGGACTTTGGAAGTTTAGTTTTAGAACGTAATATATTGTATTCTTTGTGAGTGTTTATTTATTTATTTTGCATTGAAGATGATAAAGACTTTAAAAATAATGAATAGTATTTACACCATAGACACTCAAATGTTTGTGTTCCCTATGATTGGTTTCTTTCAGGTTCAGATTGAACCTGCACATTGCATTGACATCAACTCAGAATTCACTAGTAAAATAGAGGTTCCACTATCATTATCAGATGTTGAAGATAAAGAAAAGGCTACAAGAGGACAGTCCACCAATGCCTTTTGGATGGAAGTCACAAAAGGTAAACACACACAAAATGTATAAATATATATACATATATATTAGAGCCTGACCGAACATGTATTTTGAAACCGAACCAGGTACTCGGTACTCGGTACACATTACCGATCCCGAACCGGGCACCATTCGGGTTCGGTACATGCAATTCAAACATGCCATAAATAAACATAGACATCTTAGAATGCTCATTTAGAGCTTTATTTAAACAGGGGTTTGTAGCTGTTACCCTTTTACACTAGTCTGGGGCATTACTGTTGTTAATGTAATTCAGGCGATTAATGCAACCCAAGTGACGCACTTAATTGCAAAGTAGCGTTTGTTGCATTGTTTAAGGTGTATACAAGTACGAAAAGTAACCTCAAGGACCTTATTTAACTTTATTGCCAACATTGACAATGATAACCGAACCCGAACGTTTAGTGACTGTAAAAGCCGAACCCGAGCCGGGCTACTATCCTGAAACCCGGTAACTTCGGGTTCGGTTGTTCGGGTTCGGTCCGGCTATAATATATATTGTATTTGTGTCTTTTTGTCCAAAACCACTTCCTAGTAATCATTACCCTATTCCGTAGTCCGAACTCTTTACTCTCCATAAGCTAACCTGTCCCTGTCTAACTTATATACATAGAAGTTCTATTGTCCATATTGAACACGTCCCTCTGTAAAATTTTGACATAGGCTGTATTAGCCCAAATAAATTAAAGGGTCTTCAGCGGGTAACTACTCAACATGTTTCGGAGCCTTTTACCCGTACATGTCTCTCTGAGTAGCGGCTCCTTGTCTAAGCTAAATATTCAGCAAAGACAACCCACATAATAATAAATAAATATGAACGTGTCAATTGATGAATTAGCTAAATATGTGAAGTTTTGCTTATAAATGCAGAGCTTCATATCAAAGAAGAATACCTGTCAAACAAACCATAATTACCAAATTTTCATAGTACAGGTTCAGATAAGAACAATTTGACTTACCCCTGAACCAATATGTACCCTTTCTAGCTGGACAGCTTATCATAGTTAAACCATCCGCCAATGTTTAACTGAAGTGGAAACAAGCTGGGGCATTATATTCAGTCCCAGTGAACAAAAGTATTATCCAAAACAAATTTTATAGCATCTATCAAAGTTTCAACAGTGTAAGATTTAACGTTACTTTTTGGATATTTATTGTGTGACCAATATGCTTTCTTTGTATATGAATTGATATTAATGTATGGTTTACCATTTTGTTTAAATATTTTGCTTATTAATTCTCAAAGAGAACTTTTGACTTCATCTATGGGTAGATTCGTGTAGAGTGTAGAAAAATCAAAACATTTGATATTTTTTGCTTTAACATCTTTGATTTTAGATACAAACTCGGAAGAATTGCTAATACTCCAAAAACAATCTATTTCACAGTTTCTAGAAATTGCATTACAGTATTTACGAAAATGACTCCTAATTGCAGTCAAACACAATGTTACTTCTTTTGATAATTGTTTTGTTGTACATTTTGCAGCACCGGCTATGAATCGAGATTTAAAAGGGTCTTTATGCAATTAAGGTATCCAGAACAAAGGTGGAATAGAGGAGTCCTCTTCAGAAATTTTGATATTAAAATTCCTTTTCATCTCATCTTTATGTGTATCTATCAAATTATCAATTGATTGTTTGTGTAATTTATAAACGTCATTTCCTCTTATGTCTGAAATATTGTTTATACCAAGTTCTTTTTTCAAAACATCCATCCAGATAATATTTTTTGCAGATGATCCCAAAATTGTTCCCTGCCTTATCTATGTTCGTGACTACAAATCTTTCTTGTAGTTCTTTGACTGCTTTTGAAACTTCAGGTTGTTTTAGATTAACCGAATTGAAATTCTTAATGTGGGATTTGTAACGATAAATTTTATTTCTAAAGACTCGTTTCAAGTTTAATAACCATCCTTCAAATTTCTGAAATTCAATTTTTTCTTTCTTTGCCCATTTCATACAGTAGGAATCAAATGCATCACATGTATCCTGAAAAATATTGTCAATGTTCAACTTTGGACACATCCGAAATTTTGTACCTTTTTTCATAATTTCTTTTAAACTTGAATTATGTATAATATCCAAATTACCTGTAAATACATGTTTGTGGTATGCATCAACAAAATTAGAATATTTACTGTTAGACATACAGTCACAATTTTGATTCGCTGCGATATCTTCAAGATTAATTCAAGCCAGAAAATTTCGTGTAATTCATGATACTTTGTCCAGTATTGTTGCCATATTTATGGGAAATGATGGGGGGATCTTTTATTTTGCACTCCTTGGGAATCATGTTACGAACAAATTTCAGTTTGAAAAAGGACTGAATGTTTAGTGAATCAATAATTTTGTGTTTGAAAGGAATGCTGCAAAACATTTGATCTAATTTTTTCTTATTAGAATCTGGTTTCCGAATAGTTGTTGTGTAAGCGTACACAATTTCACAAAAATGATACGGAAATGTGTGTTCTGAATCAGTAAGACCTAAATATTCATTGATTTTTGTTATGTCTCGAAATGATAGTGCTTTAAGAGCTGTATGTAATTGATCAATGCCATTGGAGAAAGCCTGTAGTAAATTATGGACAAGGTCTTTTGTATCCACATTCCTACTTTTCCTGTTTTTCCGTGATTTTCTTTGTCCATGACTTCTTCTTCTTCTTTGAATACCAGCCTGATTATTATGAAAAGGTGTGTGACTGATGTCAAGAGTTGCAAAGTCCGAATTCCTAACACCACCGAAGCCTAAAATTCGGTCATTGAGTCCATAAGGAAACGCTGAATTAAGGGTTTCGATCCAAAAATCTTCCATTTGTAATAATTTCCTTGTGTTAACATAACTGTCTTGGTCTAACAAATTTGGCTCTATGTAATCAATAATTTGTATCCGGCAATCCAAATGTGAATGTTCCGCAGAATTGAAATGGTAACACAAAAAAGTGTTTAACTTGTGATTTTTAATTGTATATATATATTATATATATATATATATATATATATATATATATATATATATATATATATATATATATATATATATATATAGATATATATATATTTATATGTATATGTATATACATGTATATATGTACACACACATTTATATATATATTGTACACGAGAAAAAAAGGCAAAGACCACTCTTGAACATTTGTACTGAAATTTAGAAGGGATTCCATTGTCTATGATGATATTACCAATTCCATGAATACAAAATTAATATATTCTTGTTTCTGTAGTGCGACAAGACTCTTTCAGATAAAGCAACTTTTTGAATAATAATTTCTATTTCTAAAACTACATCATTACAAAGAAAATTAGACACCATTGAAGTCAGTTTCAAATAAGTCACCTTTATTTTCAGATTTTGTCAACTTGATTTTCTGTAAGTGAAAGAATATCAACGATGTACAAGAATTAATCTACAGTTTAATATATCTTGTATTTTGCATTTTTTTATTTGCAGGTACATCACATCCTTTACATCACATCACCAGTGACAGGCAGCATATATAAACAGAAAGAATCCAGCCCACTAGATAAAAGATGATCATACAATACACTACAGCTGGAACTTCACAGACAGATGTGTGTATCCATGGCATACAAATGGACGCCACTGCCATGAGTGCTTATAATGACCACATGGAAGTTAAAGGTACACCAGTTCAAGTACAAAAGCCAGGCCTAGTTGTAGAGATCCATAGAATCTGGTCTGCCACATCTGTGGATGGATACTGCCAAGATCCAAGTGAAGAATGTCCTGATAGTCTTATTGAAATTAAATACCCTTACACCTCAGAAAACATTACATTAGTCAGTTATCACTCAAACCATAAAACTTTTATTTGAAATGTTTCAGTGAGTCACTGATTGTGAACAGGGATTACGTTTACTACTTTCAAATGCAGCACCAGATGTTAGCTACCGGCAGATGTTAGTTACCGTGATTTTGTTGTATTCCTTCTAAATGCACGTACACGAGAACTCTTTGTTCACAGGACATATTTTTATGAACATTTATATATGAACTTAATCCTGCCAAAAACTATCAAGATTTCCTGTGTAGGCATTGTGCCTGAACTGTTGACTCGTCGAGTGAACGTGGCATGAAGTTATATCCACATTCCAAGAAATATCATTATCGTGATGGCAAGGGAAATACGGACAAGACACAGACAAACACAATACCAACTGAGAACATTTTGTAACAGTCACTCACTAGCTGCAATCAAGTATGATTTGATAGCATATATGTCCAACAAGGGATCTGTTGAAGCATTTGCCAAGTGACAACACACTTTCCAAATTTGTTAAGCTCAGTGGCCATTGAGTTGGAAAAAGTGTATTTTAACTCTTTCAGTGCCAAGCACGACTAAAGTCTATCTACTCAAGTCAACCTAGTCTGAATTGTCATAAAGATCACAGATTCGTATTTCTCGTAAAAAGACCGTTCATTTAAGTGCCAGCATGTCTAAAATTCCAGAATGAATATCCCAGGTCAACAGCTTTTCTCGGCGCGCATTGCTGGCATTGCGCCCAATGGGTGCAGAGAAAAGCTGTTGACTCATTTCAAAAGTTGGAAAAGGTGTATTTTAACTCTTTCAGTGCCAAGCACGACTAAAGTCTATCTACTTAAGTCAACCTGGTCTGAACGATTACACAGATCGCAGATTCGTATTTCTCGTAAACAGACCTTTCATTCAAGTACCAGTATGTCCATAATTCCAGAAAGAATATCCCAGGTCAACAGCTTTTCTCAGCGCGCATTGTTGGCATTGCGCCCAATGGGTGCAGAGAAAAGCTGTTGACTCATTCCAAAATTTGGCACTTACAGAGTTAAAATTCTGTATTTCTTCCCACCTTCAATAACTCTTTCAACATATATTCTCACGCGAGCAACTTGCTCTGTTTCATCTGTTTCTGTAGCAATGCATTTAGACTTCCCATTTAGTTTCAAGCATTACAAGATTCACCTATAATTTTTTTTCAACAATAATGCAATGCAAGTAAAAATATCTTAAATGTCTTATGCCTATATCAACATTATGCTCACTGTCACGACAAACTTGTGCCAATTTGGACCAGTACTGCACCAGAAGTGGAACGTGGGGCGTGGGGTGGGTGAGTGGGTGTTGCAACCGCCTTTCCCTCACATGTATGTATGTATGTATGTAAATAAAACAGCACAGTGATTTCCGCTTTGGGTCTGGGAAAGGGTGAAAAGGGGGGGGGGGGTTGGAAATGCTCACATTCAGCAACTTCCAGGGGCTCTCTCCCTGCCCCAACAGGGGCTTAGCACACTTTGCGGCAATCTCCTAGCAAATTTTACTTCCGCCCCTTACCCGCCCCTCGGCTGTTCCAGAGACAGAGACATGGGTGTATAACAAAATCCTATTTCTATGTGTGTTTTGGTTGCATTCTTGACAAACCATGTCAGAGTAATTGACTGAGTTAAAAACGGGAAATTGAAGAGGGGTTTAAAGAGTGGACTGAGTCAGAAAAATGATATGTGCACCAAGCCATAATAATAGGAATTCATAAGTCACTGCGGACCTGTTCTTGCTAATTACGTCACAAGGCAGCAGATTAAGTATGCCTCCACCATGATGAAGGCACTTGCAGCAATTTTGTTACTGGAGGATCTCAAAATTAAATTTATTTTTTTCGGCTAAACAAATGAAAAATTCTGACTATTTTTTGACTAACTTTTGGTGTTCAGAACCTGACGAAGGACGTTTCTTAGGCTTTTGCTTTCTCAGATTGCTATTGTTTATTACAAATACACATTTTGCATTGCTAAATACATGGACGTGCCGCCCTTCCTGTCAAGTTCCTACCTGAAGGATAGGGGCAGCACATGATCACACTTACGTATGAATACCTCCTATCATGGCTTAGAGGGACATAAAGCAATACCAGAAAGTGTGCATCATATGTGTGATAATTTTTCTGACCTAGATATTTGACAATTATACACCCGTTTCCTTATTACGTAGTGCTGGTAAAGCATTTGAAAAAGGGAGTCTTTTAACCTGTTTTAAATTTTTCAGAGACGATCAGTTAATTTTTGGAAACCAGTCCCGTTATAGTTCTGGTGATTCCACTATCAATCAGTCAGTCATCGTTTACCATGAACTTTTTCTTGCTTTAAGGCATTTGATAAGGTGTGGCATGATTAAACAAACTCGCTTTGCTGGATTTCTAGCTATCTCAAGGTGTTTCCCAAGGGTCCGTATTAGGGCCACTTCTGTTTTTAATACATTTCAATGATGTGGACCTTGTCCAATGTAACACCAAGCTATTTGCTGATGAAACATAATATATTTCAATGATATTGTGGACCTTGTCCAATGTAACACCAAGCTATTTGCTGATGAAACAGCCCTCTACCTAAGAGTTGACAGTCATGAGACAGCCTGTGAAATATTAAATGATGATTTCTACGCTATTGCTGCATGGACAAACAACTGGCTCATTACATATTACACCCTCAAAAGTGACAGTATAATAATCTCACGCAGACTATACATCTAGTTTATCCCCTACCTAAATTCCAAGGTTTCGATCGACCGAACAGCATGAGAGACAGTGCTGCTAAAACATGGAAATCGCTGACCATCAAGAAAAGTCTACAATTTCGTCTTGATCGCCGAACTCTAGAAACCATGTATGTCTCCTCTGTCATACCCATTTTGGAGTACGGAGTTCAAGTCGGGGATAGATGCACGGCTGCAGTTGCCGAAGAGCTTGAAGGAGGGCAACTGACACGCAGCCAGAATAGCTACTTTTGTAATGCCCGGAACATCGAGTACCAAATTGTATGCAGAACTTGAATGGCAGATATAAGCATCTCGTAGGGAAAATGCTAAGTTAATTCTGATATACAAGATCGTCAAAAATTAGTTTCAAATAACCTGCATTCTGGCAGCATTGTCAACCCTGACACGTTCACTTACAATACTCGTCAAAGCTTTGGCTTGCCTCATTTTCGAGCCCGAACTGACCTTTTTAATAATTCATTTTTTCAATAAACGGTATGCTTTTGGAATGTGCTGCCTTTTAATGTCCGAAATTCACCATCCTTATCAGTTTTTCAATCCAAAATACTTGATTCTTCTCGATTGAATCTGTTTTCGGTACTCTACAATTTTGTAAACAAATATGCGCCTACGTTTAAACAGGAGTCAGCTGAACTCGCATCTTTTTTAAAATTGGTGTCAAAATGAGTCCTAATTGCAAGTACGGAAGAACTTGCGAAGATGTATGGCATTATTATTTCTCGGCCCATTGTATACTGTTGCCCGTTCAAAACTACACACAAATGTGGCAAAGTATACTCCCCTTCCTTACAAACTGTTTTGTACGGCTCTCCAGTTTGTACTTTGTTGGAAAATTTACAGTATTTTCTGCAGCTCTGATTACATAAATAATTTTTTTTTCAAAAAAGTATTGGTTGAACTAACGTCAGTTTTACCTCCAATATATATGATTGCCGTCTATAAATAAAATATGTTTGAAGTATGCCCCTGTATCTGTTTTTCGTCTACTGTGAACGTTAGGGGCCGTTTGTAGAGCTATTTTGCAGTATAAATTTTAGAAAATCAAGAACTGTTTTCTTCGAGAATAGGAAAAATTAGATACCAATCTACAATATTGCCCAATGTTGAGTTTGAAAAATGTCAATTTTTATGAGAATGTTGGAGCTAAAGAAATAATGTTTTTTTGCCAAACACCCACATTATTTTGTATTTACAACAGAATGTACATGAGCTGTCAGTCATACTTGGGTCTGCTAGGCAATAGGAAGTGATCAAGCTGCTCATAGTTTGGGGAGAACAATGGGCCAGTGGGCTAGGGAGAGAACAATGGGCACTCCTAATCTGTTATTTTAGTGACTGAAACCAGCTATTAAGAAACCTCATCTTTGTGATCTTCTCCTGAAAAAACTTCAAAGATTGCTTTTTCAATTAGATTTAAATGATATATTTTCATGACAACACATCAAAAGTATAGTACTATAAGAGTACTTCTCACAAGACAAGTATCAATCAGAGAGAGTGAGTACATTTTCCACAATGGCTAGTTTACCGCTCCCAGAGAGCCAATTAGACCTAAATTGCATTTTCTCACAATTCTAATTTTCGTCCGACTTCTAAGAGGTTTTCAAAAGATTGCTCGTAAATGTTTTAATAATAATAATAATGATAATAATAATAATAATAATAATAATAATAATAATAATAATAATAATAATAATAATAATAATAATAATAATAATAATAATAATAATAATAATAATAATTTTATTGACCTCCGCGAACGGAGAATAAAAGTTTACATCTGTACAATATAATACAAATCAATACACAGAGGGAAAAGGACTGAAAACAAGGAAGAAATACAGGAAGCCTTAAGGGAGCATTGGGAAGAAGTCAATAACCCACAGTGGGGTCAGGGAACAGTACCAGGGTGTCAAGCAGAGTACACACAGGATCAATGGGATCCAGAGATGTGTTGTAGGATCAGAAGTATAGAAGTTAAAATAGCAGTTGAACAGATGCGGCTACGCAAAGCCCCAGGACCAGATGATATCTTGACAGAATTCATAAAGAGAGGGCCAGAAGAAATTGAAGATAGTTTACAGTTGCTTTTCAATAGGGTCATTGAGAAAAGACAAATACCAAAGGAATGGAATAGACTAAGGATTTCATATATCCCAAAGAAGGGCCCAGGAGGTCAATTGGATCAGTGTAGGGGCATTGCGATTTCATCAAATGTGGGTAAAATTTTCAGTAGGATAATGTACCGGAGACTAAGTAGAATAGTTGAAAGGCTCGGACTTCTGGGGGAAATTCAGAATGGTTTCAGACCAGGTAGAAGGGTAGGTGACCACATCTTCACATTGACCCAGGTTTTAGAACTGGCAAGACAGAAGCGGAAGAAAGTCTTCATGGGATTGTTAGATGTGAGGAAAGCGTATGACAGGGTATGGAGAGATGCTTTATGGGGAAAACTGAGTGGATTGGGATTTGGTGGAAATTTTCTAGAAATTCTGAAAGCACTCTACAAAGATGTAGACTGTACACTTTCAGTAGGAAAGGTAGAAGTAGAGAATGCAAGTCTGGATATAGGCCTAAAGCAGTGGTGTGTGCTGTCCCCAATTTTGTTCGCTTTGTATGTTAAGGAGTTGGGGGACAAGTTGATGGAGTGTGATAAGGGCATAAGGGTAGGTGATCTAAAAATTCCTGGTCTATTCTTTGCAGATGATATCGTACTTATGGCAGAGTCCCAGAAAGAACTGCAAGAGATGCTGAACATAGCAGGGGAATACGGGAATAAATGGAGGTTAGAATTTAGTAAGGATAAGAGTAAAGTGATGACTCTTGGGAAGAAACCAGATGGAAATAAAAAATGGAGAATTGGGCAGTTCCAAATCCCAGAAGGTAGGGAGCAGTTAATTGAAATTGGGGAGGTTGATGAGTATGAATACCTAGGTGTTAAGATTAAAGCAACGGGTAAAGGCATGTTCAGGTATCAGGTGGAGAAGATTAAACAGAAAGTGAATCGCACGAAAGAAATGATTAAAGCTACTGCATTGAACAGTTTCAACAGAGCATACACAGCAAGAGTACTATGGGATAGAGTTGCAATACCAGGAATGATATATGGCTTAGATGTGATTTCAGTGAGTGAGGGAGATATCCAGGGAATGGAGAAAGCACAGAATGAGATGGGGAAATGGATACTAGGAGCACCACCATGTACAGCAACAGAAGCAGTCCTAGGAGAGTTAGGATGGAATAAAATCACAGATAGAATTGCCAAAGCTAAGTGGAAGTACCGGGGTTATTTACAAGGAATAAGTGAAGACAGGTGGTGCAGGAAAGTTTACAATCAGGTAGCCAAGGAAAAAACAAGATGGGTCAAAGACATAGACGGGTTAGCAGAGAAATATGAACTAAAAGGATATGATGAGGTGGATGATTGGAAAGTATATGTAGGTAAGACTGTTACAGAGGGTTGGAAAGAAGACTGGAAAAGAGGAGTCAGGGAAAAAAGTACATTGAAGGCATACAAGGTATTAGAAAAGCCACAGAAAAGTGTGTGTTGGGATGGAGGGAAGGGATCCAAACTTCTGTTTCAAAGTAGGGCAGGGGTAATCAATCTCGAAAAGAGAAGTCAAAAGTGGACAACAGGGAGTAATGGAAAGTGTAAGTCATGTAGAAAAGAGGCAGATGAGACTGTGGACCATTGGCTGTTGTGGTGTGATGCATATAGAGAGATAAGGGAAGATTTTTTTCAGAAAGTGGCGCAGAGAAGATTACAATTACAAGGGTTTAGAAGAGGTTCAGGGTTTAGAGGAAGAGGAACGTATAGCATGGATTTTAGGTATGAAAGGTGGCTTTCTGGGAAGCAGGAAAGGTAATAAAAATGTACAGGACTACCTGGTAGGATGCTGGGAGAAAAGGAATGAAATAATAGAGTTAGAAGGCAACAGGTTAAATTAGAATTCCAGAGTACAGGAAGGGGAAGGAATGGGAATGGTGGTAGCCCTTATAAGGGCTCCCATGGGGGCTCCCATGGGAAAAGCCTGAGCCTTAGAGGCGGGGATAGGGTGTGAGAGGGATGGATTTTTTTTTCTGGGCCACCTGTGTCACAGAGCGACACAGGACCGCGGCAGACAAGCGGAGAGCCACCGTATTATTATTATTAATACACATAGACATAGACATATAAAACATAACCATGGCAGAAATAAAAATTGACTAAGAGGAAGATAGACCAGCTGCCCATTGTAATGTAAACAATATTCAATTTTACCACCCCCTAGGGGAGAAGCATCCCCCCGTGAGACTGCCAGCCAGACCCCTCCGTCATAAAGCTCAGAAGGATCTGGTCAGCAGCCTCACCAGGAGATAATCCTCCCCGTATGGCTTAATAAAGTTTTCTTTAAAAATAAGTCCACGGAGGCTATGAATAATACCATTCTCATGTGTGTGACTATCATTATGCACCATATTGGGATAAAAGGCAGCCAGTACTGGCGAGATACCTTGGGCAACCAGTCTGTGGATCAAAGTACCAGGGCATGTATAGCCATCCACAAGGTAGCGGGACAGAAAATGAATACAAATATTCCGTGCAGAAGTATCACATTTAAAAATGCGCCAACACAGAGATAATGTGCGCTTCTTAACAGAATCTAACACTGGTTCACTGCCCATTGCCTCCAGTAAACATGAATGATGGGATCTTTTGCCCAAGCCAAGGCAGCATTTTATAAGCTCACCCTGTACAGAGTTAAGCTGCCTACCCATATTATTATCAAGATAAATACACTCTAAACCATATAACAAGGAAGGCAAACAGGTGGACTTCCATAAATATCTCTTAGCATCAGTGCTTATTCCAGGGTAACACATGCCAACTTCTCTCAAACTATGAAACAAACGTCTACACCCACCTGCACGTTTTGCAATATGCTCATTATGCTTCAATTTATTAATAAAGATAGCACTAAGTATTTCCAGATTACTCACATTCTCAATCTCATTACCCGAAATATACCATTTCGGCTCATGTGTTAACCCAGAACCAACAACCATGCATTTAGATTTTTTCACACCAAAGACAAATCCCCATTCTTTAGAATATGAGTCACAAACATCAATCAAATTCTGCAGTCCTGAGACTGTAGAACTGACCAGTGTCACATCGTCAGCATAAGCAAATGCACTCACTTTACATTTTCCAATACAAATTCCTGAATCACTAGTAGCCAGTTTTTGCAATAAATCATCCAGAAAAATATTGAAAAGATGTGGAGACAAAACACTACCTTGTCTCATTCCCCGTGTTACACTAAATAGCTAGATACATCTTTATTCCATCTAATACATGCCTTAAGATTCTTATACCAAGTGTGTAAAAATAGCCAAAAACATTTAAAAAATTTTCCAATTAACTTGTAAAACAAACCATCATGCCACACTCTATCAAAACACTTGGCTGCATCCAGAGAAGAAACAAATAATAAAGAGTCCTGCTGTTTAAAATAAGCCATAATATCATGCATTAAATTACATGCCATACAAGTGTCCCTACCTGCTCTGAAACCATACTGGTCTCGAGACACATTATCATCAGGTATTAAAAACTGTTCACTAATTTTAGCAAAGGTGGAAGATAAAGTAATAGGGCGGTAACTATCCAGCACATTGGGATCTAAAGTAGCTTTCTTTATAATTTGAATAATAACCCCAAAGTTAAAGATAGTTGGTACAACTGTAAGATTAAACAGAACATTATACAAATGAGTTAAATGTTTAAGCAAGGTTACAGAATTACCATGCAAAATATGACCTACGGTAATACCATCATATCCAGGAGAAGAATTAGTTTAACCGATTTTGATGAAATAAAAAGCTATTGAAAATATACATTCTTACCTGGGAACGGCATGTGGCGTTTGTAGATATTTTTATATTTTGTAATTTCTTTCAATGTTGAATCACACAAAGTGGAAAATTGAAACTCTTTTTTAAAATTATAAAAAATTCGTTCCTTTTAAAGAAAAGCAAGAAAAGCATTCCTAGACATTACATCAAAGATTTATTCTACCAAATTTTGAAGATTTTATATTAAATATTATGCTTTGTAGGCCCAGAAAACCTCTGAAGTGAACCCCTTAGTAATATATCGCCTATCACCTCAAACAATTGAAGATGATGATTTTTTTCCTCACATAATGACAATATAAATTAATATCTAAAAGAAAATTTATGTTTTATTTGGGGGGGGGGGAGGCTAACGGGAAACTTTTTAGAAAGGAGAGTAGAATAAGATACCGCGGCCGTAAATATGCTGAGCTTTACAGACGGCCCCTTCACTCATTTGTTTTTGTTGCATGACCGGCCAACTTTCACCCTTGGCTGTTCATGCATCAAATGTATGTCACGTATTGTCCTGTCTTCATGTTAATGCTCACTCTGCAAGAGAGATTTAAATACGACATTGCCCTTTTCCCAATAACTTTATAACGTTGTTATATGGAAGTTGAAGACAATTGGAATAAAAATGTCTCTAAATCAAAATGTAACAATCTGTTCACAGCAAGGCTGCGAGGAATCTCATTACGGCCGAACATTTAGTGGGTATGGTGGTTCACAACTTTACAATCAAGAGGAACACAAAAATATTAAATTTCCCATCAAATTTCGCAAAAACGTTTGATTGGGAGGTTGTCTTCAGCCAAGTTCAAGAAACAAAATAATACTTAAGTGTCACTGTCACATACTGATACTTGCCCGATACTTGTCACAAAGACATCACGAGCGAACCGTAAAGTGTACATTTGTGGGTGTTAATTACTACGCAGCAATTGTGAAATTATATTTAGGCACTCAATTTACGTTCTTTTGACAGCCGTTGCAGAATATGTTTATATATACATCTTTTGATTCGGCTTTATGACTTGGTACAACGAACGTGACAGTTAATGATACATGGCAAAGCAGCAGTGACTTTCACAAATTACTGAATGTAACTTTGGATTCAAATGTAGAGTATGGTAAACTATACAATTTTAGGAACCACAAAAACAGAGGACGATATGCATTTCAATTTCAATTTGACTTTTGGTTGCGATGTTTGCGTAACAATTACCAAGTGATCGTCATAATTTGACATAAATATCGCTTCAATTAATTCAAAGTTAACATATTGGCCTCAAATCTGCAGCACACTGAGGATAATGTATTGAATTAAAAAAAATTGTCTCAGATTTTCCAATTTTTGTTCCATTTTGTCACCAGAGATGATCAAAGTTGGCTTGTGTTTGATATCTCATCTTTCACTTTTATAACAGTGTATAGGAAGAAGCGGGTCTCAGATTTTCCAATTTTCGTTCCGTTTTTGTCACCAGAGTTGATCTAAGGTGGCCTCCCTGTGATGCCGTGTCATTTTGCCAACTTCAAACAGCATTATATGAGGAACAACAACAAAAGTTCAAAATTTGAGACACGCTTTTAACATTTATACGGTTTTCTGTAATTTACCACCAATTTGATATTAAAATCAATTAAAATATAGGAGTTGAAGCCAAATTTGCATCAAAGAATGAAAGATAGTTGCTTCTATACACTTTGATAATTGCTGTGCAAACATTCTCAGTGCTACGGAATTGAACATTCTGCTCGCTTTCCAAAAATGTATACTTACGGACTTTTTGAGTGTATTTTGAGAGTTTTCAAAAGAAATGTGTCCCTCATCACTAAAGCCAATGCTAACACTGCCGTATATCCGTAAGTGCCATTACGAACGTCACTGTTGAGTGATAAAACATGGTAACCGAACTTATGTCCATGTATGGTGTGTGCTGAAATGTTAGTAATGATGACTTAATATAAACCATATTACCAAAAGTATATTGTATATATTATTATATAAATACCGGCCGTAAGTTTCGAACCTATTTCCACTCTCGGGGCAACCTTCTCCGCTGGGCTCCATTTTTGACCCAGCGGATGTCCTAGGCACGCTGCCCAGTGCTGCTACTTAATTCATAGCTTCAGGGCGATTTCACTGTCAGATACAATATTCCTATTCTGGGGCCAATCGCCGACAACAACTGGTATCTTCCAGGCATTACATTTTTAGGTAATGCTTACACTGGAAAAAGTCCCTTTATAAATTTTACATTACGTTCATGTGACAAATTTTCTTTCACTTAACGCTGATCACACATATGTGCTGAATACTATCGTCTTCAAAATATCAAATCGGCATTTACTCACACGGACTTGGCTCCTATTTTGAAAAATTGTGCATTGCGCATCCAATGGTTTATAAATGAGGACAGTAGTGGGACAATCTCGGGGGCTGGGGGTATAATATATGAAACCAAAAGTATATATTTTCGAAATATTTCAAAGAATCAATAATGATATGATATATGTTGTAGCCGGGATTCACTTTGATATCCAAATCAAATGTTTTTTTGTATGACTGGCCTACAATGCATTGCGCCATATTCAAAATGGCGCTCACCAACACGTGCATGGTTTGCTAGAGTATCATGTCGCATTTGGATGTTAGATGTGTAACTAACGATGATAACTGATTCAGGCACAGCTGAGCGGGCAGATTAAAATTAAGGTAGTCAGTCATGTTTTAAAAGTACGTTAAGGACCGTTTAATTGCCCTGGTAACTTGGAGAATGGACACCTGGGGTCCAGCGATGTACTACTATAACAACCATGGCTATGCAGCTTTGCTGGGGCTATGCTGTTTCACCGAACCACCGTGGCTATGCAGCTATGCTGTTTCCCCGGCTCAAGTTAACTTTTATTTTTTATATGTCATAAAGTCGGAACCACACATATATTTTTGTCAGAACTTAAGTAACTTGGAAATTTGTTGAAACATGTTTAAAATGAATGTTCTGTCCCTTTTTTTACACATTACCTAAATAATGAATAATATATATATACATATATATACATACATATATATATATATATATATATATATATATATATATATATATATATATATATATATATATATATATATATATATATATAAATGAATCACGAAAACGATGTGGGCCTACTCCAGAGGGTAATTTGCATATGCCCGATGTCTTGCTTGTCTGTGTGGAATAGATGCGCTTTGTCATCTTTAAATACACACACATACATATATATATATTTACATACATTATATATATATTTATATATGTACATATATATCTATGTATATAGAACGACAGAGACAGGGACAGAGACAGAGAGACAGACAGACAGACAGACAGACAGAGAGAGAGAGAGAGAGAGACAGACAGACAGACAAATAGACAGACAGCGACAGGCAGATACAGAGAGACATACATACATGTATACTGGGAACATTACATTGCCTTTGTTTGTCATAGTATACCCAGTGAAGTTATAATTAGCAACTAATAAGGCTGAATGGAGCTTAAAAGTGGCTGACTGCATCAAGCTAATTACCTCCTGCTGTCAGGAACAGCATGCCAGCTCCTTACTCCTGCAAACTGGCTGACCCGTGCAGACCTTCACAGTAGGTGATAGATAGCTTGAGCTGAATTTTTATTGCCCCTACCCTGAGCACTATTCCCACAGCCTGACCAGGTTCTCCTTTTGCCTGTACCACATGGAAAACAAGTGACCAGTCACAGTGCAGTCAGCTGGACGTAAGCACAAACTGTAAGATTCATCAGTTTTGAGCCCTTTTGCTAACTGTAAGTACCAAAAAAAAAAAAAAAAAAAAAAAAACTGTGGTGGACCACATTTAGCATAAAGGTATACACCACGTAATGTATTTGAAGATGTTTTGTATCTGACACTAAAGGTCAGCACTAAGCCCCCAGCCTCAGCAAGAGTTTGGGGCATCGTACTTTGGACCTGCCTCTCTCCACCCACGATAGTTAGTTCAAAGTAGCACTTTTGAGGGTCATTGTAGAGAGAGGCCTCCACATGCATCAAAGACATCTATAACAGGTAAAATTATCGTCAAAACTTGTTGACCATACGTCATGGCTAAGCTGAAGTGACTTTCTTTGGGAGTTCTCGGTAATTATCAGCTTTTTATGCCTGTTGTCAGTGCTCTAGTCTGCTGTGTTATGTAGAAGGGTGGACAACAGTGGTAAAACAATGCAGACTGTCTTACCAAAATATAGACAAAAATGTCTGTGCCTTGTTCTTTTTATGTTACATACTTACAATTGAACTTTTATCGTTTTTTAACTCTTAAGTAGGGAGTAAGCTAAGGATATGGTCCTTTAATTACTGCATTCATCGGGATATTTGGGTGCAAAATTTGTTGTGTTATAAATGTAGAATGATCCATGCATGGGAATGCATGTTTGTACACTGGAATAATATAGGGCATGCCTTGAATGCTAATATTATATGTAGAAATGGGACGCATGCATTGATTCCACGTCAGTTTGTTTAGCTTTGTACACACAACATGTAGAATATGAAGAATTACTATTCAATGATTTATCATGTTATTATGTCTGGGTGCCAACACAGACATTCTGTTTTCACCGAATTCTTTCTTTCTTCTTTTTTTTACCATCAATTTGTCAGACATTTCATTTGGACACAATTAAACCAAGAAACGTAATACCCCCGTGGTTACAGCCTTTCTATTATTAAGAGTGAACATTTTGAAAATAATGCAAATATGGCAATTTATCTTGCATATCTTCAAAAGTATTATAGGTAGAGGTGCCATTCCCACTTCAAGTTATAGTTGTGTGCTGTAAGTAAGCGCATTCAATGAACCTCAAATAAAAGTTGCAAAATTTTAATTCATACTAATTAGGGACACTTGAAAATTTAAAATGTTGAATATCTTAATAACTTTTATATGTAGAGATGTCATTATGTCTTCTATTTATAGGTTTAAGTTTATGCAAGTTTGGGAAGTACACGGACATTTTTGCTTTGATTTTAGTTGTGTAATTAATTGCATTATAAGTATATACAGTAGTACATATATATGTATCAGCAAATTGGAAAGTTTTTGGGACTTTTTAATAATAACTGAAGGTGTATGCGCCAGTACGGTTGCCCCTTCATGCTACATTTGGGCATAAAGTACATGTATCTGAGCCAGTTTATATGCAGAGAGGCTTGCCTGCTGTACTGTGTAGTGGGTGTGACTGTGACAGGTGAGGCGTATTACACATGGTTTTACGCTGCGTATATACTCAATTATTGTAAAATAGGGAGTGGCCAGAAAAAGTGTACCACTTTTTACTTCCTGGATGGGCTCTTTAGCTGTGATGTCAATTGTCATGTGATACTCAGCTTTTCTCTGGTCTCTGTGAGCCGGGCCTGCCGGCCAGGGTACCATTGATTGAAGTGTTATCCACTCTTTACGCTTACAAGAGATTATGTACTCTGGCCTGCCCTGTTCATATAATTAACATACAATTAGCCACCTGGTGGTAGCAGCTCTTCTCATTCCCTTTAAGTGGGAAAGGTCACTCGTTGGAATGAAGGTGTAACTTAATGATGGTGCATGTAGCTTATATACCTAAACCATAGAGTGTTACGCAATGATGGGATATTAAATATAATGACCATATGTAAGGCGCAACTCTTAAAGGTAGTACCATAATGTTATTCGAATGCAGAATATCTCCTTTGAAGGTCGAGTATGTTTTATAAGATTACTAATGATGGACTCAGATGGCCAAAGTGCTTCATTCAAAGAGACTGGCTACATAATAAAACCATATCATGTCACAGTTAGTGCACTGTGTGTAATTTATTCATCGTAGTAGTTACTATATCATGCTCATTACATTGTTAGTTGTTATGTTATCGTTGTATTTTAGATTCGCAACTTCCTTGTAGGGGCAATAAAAGATAATCAACAGTTTACCACAAAACAACTTCCCGGTTTGCTAAATTATGAATAGAGCATACATATGTTAATTGTTATACAATTGTCAAAAGTACATAATCTAAACTTTCGTGGATTCAAAGGTCGATAACTTTTAAGTCGAAAAAATCGTTGATTTCTTCAAAATGTAAAATTAGTTTTTACCTCAGCTGACTTGTCAGTCAGCTGAGGTTTTTTAGGTTCCGTCGTCCGTCGTCCGGCCGTCGTCTGTCGTCCGTCGTCCGTCCGTCGTCCACAATTCACATTTTCGACTTCTTCTCAAAAACCGTCTGCCAGATTCATTTCACACTTGGTGGAAATGTGCCTTGGGTGGGTCTCTACCAGGTTTGTTCAAATGGTCGCGGTCCAGTGATTTTTGGATTTTTAATGAATTTTTTTGTTCTTTATTGCGTAAATCTTAAAAAATCTTCTTCTCCGAAACCGCTCACTCAATTGGTTTGATACTACACAGGAACACTTCCTGGGACTTCTAGTTCTGAATTTGTTCACTAGGTGGCGCTGCAAGTTTTTTCTAATTTTTTATGAATTTTTGTGTGTTATAGCTATTTTCGACTTCTACTCCAGAAGCGTCACTCAGATTAAGCTGAAACATGGTGGATATGTTCCTTGTAGAAGGGTCAAACAAAGTTGTTCACTATGTGGGAATGCTGTGGATTCCTGATTTTTAACGATTTTTTCAATTCGGGTACTTATCGGTCAATGAAGCTTCCCTATTGATTACTGTGGAAGTCAATGAGCATTCTAATGCTAATTCACATTTTCTACTTCTTCTCCAAAACCGTCATCCAGATTTACTTCAAACTTGGTGGCAATGTGCCTTGGGTGGGTCTCTACCAGGTTTGTTCAAATGGTCGTGGTCCATTGATTTTTGGATTTTTAATGAATTTTTTTTTTTTTGCGTAAATCTTAAAATATCTTCTTCTCCGAAACCACTCACCCAATTGCTTTGAAATTACACAGGAACACTTCCTGGGACTCATAGTCCTGAATTTGTTCACCAGGTGGCGCTGCAAGTTTTTTCTAATTTTTTATGAATTTTTGTGTGTTATAGCTATTTTCGACTTCTTCTCCAGAACCGTCATCCAGATTTACTTCAAACTTGGTGGCAATGTACCTTGGGTGGGTTTCTACCAATTTTGTTCAAATGTTCATGCTCCAGTGATTTTTGGATTTTTAAGGAATTTTTTTTTTTTTTTTTTTAGGACAAATCTTAAAAAATCTTCTTCTCCGAAACTGCGTACCCAATTGCTTTGATATCGTACATAGACACCCCCGGGGACACCTAGTTCCTAATTTGTTCACCAGGTGGCGCTGCAATTTTTTTAGGAATTTTTTGTATGGTTTTTCTATTTTTCACTTGTCAGAACAGTCCCTCAGATTAAGCTGAAATGTGATGGATATGTTGTTGTGGAAGGGTCAAACAGTTGTTTACTAGGTGGCACTGCTTTGGATTCCTGATTTTTAAGGATTTTCAATTCAGGTACTTATCGTTCGATGCAGCTTTCCTATTGATTACTATGTAAGTCAATGGGCATTCTAATGCTAATTCACAGGACAACTGACATGAAATTTACTGTTTACTTGATAACTTGAGATCTGTTTTGAGTTAGCTACACATGTTAATTATTCTGTATGAAGGTCATGCTGAGACAGTACATGAATGACCTTGACCTCGTTTGTGGGGTCACAGTGCAACATACATGAATTTTACTCTTCATTATAACTTGAGAACTACTTGAACTTTGATGTTGCACATGTAAGTGTTCTTCTATAAAGGTCAGACTTACTCAGAACATGGTGTCCTTGATCCTTTCCCAAGTTCATAGAGCTGCAAGTGTGATGAATGTCAAGATCAGCTGAGGCACGGGCTGTTCACACAGCCCTCTTGTTTTTTTACTGCGCCACATACGAGATAGCAGCAAGTTGTCTCACAATAAGGCATAACGATACCATTAACGCATGGATAACTTAAAATAGCAGCAAGCTGTCTCACAATAAGATATAACGATGAGATACACACAGTCATGACATAAAATAGCAGCAAGCTGTCTCACAATAAGATATAACGATGAGATACACACAGTCATGACATAAAATAGCAGCAGGCTGTCACACAATAAGACATTACGATACGATAAACACATGAATAACATAAACCCAAAACCACAGTACAGAAAAAGAAAAACGTTCGCATTAGTATTGATGACACCAGATATACACGATGGAACCAGTGACTTATATACATGATCGAACCAGTGATTTATATAAACGATGGAACCAGTGACGTATATACACGATGGAACCAGTGACTTATAATTAAGAGGCTTCCGATAATCGACGACACAATATATACACGATGGAACCAGCGGCTTATATACATGATGGGACCAGTGACTCATATATATGATGGAACCAGGGACTTATATACATGATAGAACCAGTGACTTATAAATAAGAGGCTTCCGGTAATTGATGATACCATATATACACGATGGAACCAGCGACTTATATACATGATGGAGCCAGTGATTTATATACACGATGGAGCCAGTGACTTATATACACGATAGAACCAGTGACTTATATACACGATCGAACCAATGACTTATACACATGATAGAACCAGCGACTTAAAATTAAGAGGCTCCCGGCAATTGATGACACCCAATATACACGATGGAACCAGCGACTTATATACATGGTGGAACCAGTGACATATATTCATGATGGAACCAGTGACTTTTAATTAAGAGGCTTCCGGTAATTGACGACACCAGATATACACGATGGAGCCAGCGACCTATATACATGATGGGACCAGTGACACACATATATGATGGAACCAGTGACTAATATACATGATGGAAGCAGTGACTAATATACATGATGGAACCAGTGACTAATATGCATGATGGAAGCAGTGACCTGTAATTAAGAAGCCTCCAGTGTGTCGCTGTATAATTTGTCATTGATATTTTATGCATTGTAATTAATTCTACACCATGTGAGTTCATAAAGAAATAACCGTGTCTTGGTTAGAAAGTGTTACAGAATGGACAAAAATGTCTTGAATTTTTGTCTTGGTATATGATATTGATAACGGGACATTGTAAAGTGATATGCCCTTTCATATTATTCCTGCACAGAGATCATGTTTGGTGGTTTACACCAACGTAAGTTGATCTTTTGTATCTATTAGTTTCAGAGTTAAGATTGTGAGCACTCATATGCACAACAGCAATATTTTATTAAAGTGTGTGTGTCAACGCACACTTTTCTGTTTTTCTAGGAATTCTTTATTTCTTTCTTTCTTCTTTCTTTCTTCTTTCTTTACCGGCAAATTTGTCCGACATTTCATTTGAAAAGTATAACATGTAGAAACTCCAAACTTTGCACAATTATACTTCTATGGATAAAGTCTGGCCTTTTTATAATGAGAGGTCATGCTTTTGAAAATTATGCAAATGAGGGCTAATTAAAGTTTTAAATCTTCAATATCTTATATACTATAGTAGATGTGGTCCCGAGTGTATAGGAGTTCGATCATAGCAAAGTAAAGGTCATCTCAAATGTCAAGGTCATGTCAAGGTCAAAGGTCATGTCAAGGTCAAAGGTCACTTTTAAGCCAAAATGTCATTTTTCAGGTCAAGGTTCACTCCAGGGAGAGGTCATCTCCAGGTCAAAGGTCATTTCAAGGTTAAAGGCCACTTTCCTTGGTGGCATTCTTCTAGCCACAACTTGGTCAATTTTTATCTAATTTTGATCATGTTGGGCTCAAATTGTAGCTATTGTAACCTTGCATATTGTAAAATTTATGTGTGACCTCTAAAGGTCAAAGGTCAAGGTCATTTGAACCTTTGAAAGTTTCATCCAGTCACAACTTGGCTATTTTCCATCCAATTCTAATCATGTTAGACTCAAATTGTAGGTATTGCAACACTGCACATTTTTATGTGAACACGTGACCTCGAAAGGGCAAAGGTCAAGGTCATTTGGCCCTTTGAAAGTTTCATCTTGCCATAACTTGGTAAATTTTCATCCGATTTGGTTCATGTTCATGTCAGTTTAACTTCTACTAGGGGGTTCCTGACCATTTCGCATGTAATGAATCTAAAACAAAAGCTGTAGCAATTTGAATTATGCTAAATAGCACCATTAGAAATTTTAAATCTTGAATAACTTCAAAGCTGTAATAGATAGAGATGCCATTCCAACTTCTACTCCTGTGTTATGGAATAGTTGGACATTGCCATACAAATATGCTTTGAAGACACACACACTGATTTGCTATGCAGCAAATCATCTTTTCTAGTTTTTTTTGAATTTCAAAGGTCTTCTAAAAATTTGCAAATTTGACGTAGGCTTCACACAAAGTGTCACGACTAGGATTTTATGTTTTGAGATGAGTGGGGAAACATGCTTAGTGGTCAAACATTGAATGGAGTCAGCAGTGTATATTTTCCAAACTGGGTTTATGCAAGAAGACATAAATAAAACAACTTCCACTGACAAAAATTCTGCTCAACATTAAACTTTCGGTCCCCAGATGGCAGCACTTGGATGTGATCATTTGCAGAAGGTTCTTTTTCTCATAATAAAAGTTCCAAAAGAATTCATTGACATGCAATGAGCAAATTTATCATACCCAAATTACATGGTAGGATGCTGCCTTCTGAAGTCCTAAAAGGGTCTATCGACAACGAGACATGTTTTATTACTGTTGGTCCAACACTAATTCGGATTTGATGTTGCTAAATCAAAACTAATTAAAATTCAAAATATGTTTATGCCAGCGCTTGAATGTACATAACTTTGTAAATCTATTGGGTTCTTACAGCACTTTGACAATCTCAGATGCATACAACTTCCTCGATGGTGGTCAAGGTGGTGCAGCGTGTCTTCACTTCCTTGTCCAAAAAATGAAATCGATCATGACCGTCACGTCTTTTTAGTAGTGACTTTAACACCAGAATAATTGGATACATTCAGCATGACCCCTTGCTGCCAGCTATGAGACAGATATTGCCTGCATAAAGAAGGCATAGATGCGTGACTCTCTGAATGGAATACCCACATCCTTATTATTTAACCTGTCCACTAAGTCATCCACGGGCAAGAAAAGAGGGTCGAGAACAAGATGCAGCCTTGTTTAACCCCTTGTGGAACATTAACGTTCTGAGAAAACATTATTCTACGAGACTGGAGAGGGAGCTAAGGCACTGCAGAAGTGAGGAATTGTGGTTTCCTTACATCAGTTTATCTGTTATGGGAAAAGTATGGCTGTGTTTAGGCGCCCATGGTTACGTTTATAGTGAATGAATTGGGTCTATGTTCGGCAAAATATCGATACAAATTGTATTCAACGCGTAATTGGGTGCCAGGGCAGAGCCCTTGGACTAGCCGATGTCGACCTACAAAGATTGTCTTGCCCTCACAAAGTGGGGTGTGTCCCTTTCTGCCGCTCCATTACCCGGGGTTTGTCTTCGGAGACACTCAGTGGGCGGCAGGTGGCCCATGGAGACGAATACAAGCTGATATGCCAGTATCGAGCTTCTTCGACCGTGGCCGACTGGAAAGAAAGGATACAAGGAAGTTATCGAAAGTAAAGAATGCATGTTATGGTATGGGGTGACGGAATTCAATGCTCCAGTGACCAAATTACAACACTATTTTACCTCCACAATAAGAAAGAGAGAGAGAGAGGGAGAGAGAGAGAGAGAGAGAGAGAGAGAGAGAGAGAGAGAGAGAGAGAGAGAGAGAGAGAGAGAGAGAGAGAGCGGTTTTCATTTTCGATGTGTGGATTCGATGTTGTCAAATATGTACATGTGCAACTACAAGAAGGTACCCCTGCCAGTATACAGACCTTTTACGTAACTGTGAGTGACATGTACAAGAATTTGTAAGATGATCTCGGATGATTATACATGTACATCAAAAACTGAGATCGTCACGTCAAAGTCAGAGTCAGAGTCAGAGTCAGAGTCAGAGCCCACGTTTTGATACCGAAACCACTGCAGGTATTATTCCATCAAATCTTGAGATAATTCAGTAAGATATACTGGAGGACAATTGTGCAGATATACATGCAAGATTTGTTGCACAGGGTTCATTTTTTTCACTTCCCTTGTCCATATTATTGTATTGCAATGTATTGTGTTGTGTTGTGGTGACTGACAAATCGCCATGTATGTGTGAGATGGTGTTGTTCTGTAAAGTCATTCATTCATTCTTAAAATTACAAAAGCACATATTTACACTTCCTTTACTACGTCGACACGTCTTTTCCTTCACTACTGGATTTCAATGATGCTTAAACATTTCATAATGGCAGAAGTATAACCTGATGGACAAATAGCCCGGGAGTTTAAAGGATTCCCAGCAAAATTTTGTTTGACGAGAATGAACATAGCTGCAGATGCGAAAAGGAAAATAAAAAAAAACAAAAAACAAAAAACAAAAAAAAAAAGAAAAAACACAAAAAAACAAACAAAGAAAAAAACAACAAAACAAAAACAAAACAAAACAAAAAAAAATAAATAAAAAAAAAAAACGACAAAAACAAAACAAAACAAAACAAAACAAAACAAAACAAAACAAAACAAAACAAAAACAAAAACAAAACAGCAAAATTAAACATATTAATTTGCATGGCCGCCTGCTGAAGAAATCTAGAACTAGTGGTCTGCACGTGTGTCCCATATGCAATTTTGCAGCCGAGCAGTTTTAATTTTTTGGGAATATGTTTTAAAAATCCCTAATGTAAACGTATTATTTTATTCAGAGAATCTACTGATGAATCGCAAGAACGAGCACAAAGTGTACTTGCACTGAACTTTATTATCTCGTGAACGGTCTTAAAGAACAGGCTCAGATCAGAAATTTGAACATAAGACAGGCGGGTGGTTACACGCAGGTGTGCGGGTAAAAGGTAATGGGAAAAAATATGCCTGAATTAATTTTTTCATGCTCAAAATGTAAAAAAGAACCTAAATGCCAACAATTATCATGTTGGCAGGGAATATTTTGATTCACAGGCGAGACTTCTGATGAAAGCTTAGTCTGGGTCAACAGTATTTTATGGAGCAGGATGGGTGCTGAGAGAATATAACACCCTGCAACCTTATTGAAAATGTCATAACAAAAATATGCCGTCGTCTCCAAAGTTTGGTGTCCTTGAATAAACCTTCATATGTCTTTGTGCCAAAAGACGCATAATATTTTTTCAATTTTTTTTTCTTTCTTCTTTCTTTCTTTACCAGCAAATGTGTGAGCCCTTTTTCTCGGAGACAATTATAGATAGAAACTCCAAACTTGGAAATGTTATACTTCTATTGATGAAGTTTCGCCTTTTTATAATGAGAGGTCATGATTTTCAAAATTATGCAAATGACGGCTAATTAAAGTTTTAAATCTTCAATATCTAATATACTAGCAGATGTGCTTCAGAGTTTGTAGGAGTTCAATCATAAAAAGGCAAAGGCCAAAGGTCATGTTAACATCAAAGGTCAATTTTAGGTCACAATGTCATTTTAAAGGTTTAAGGCCTAAAAAGTCAAAGGTCAAGGTCATTTGGACCTTTGAAATTTTCATCTAGCCATAACTCAGTCAATTTTTATCCAATTTTGGTTACAGTGGGCTCAAATTGTATCAATTATAACACTGCACATTTTTGTATTGTACATGTGACCTCTAAAAGTACATGTGACCTCTAAAAGTCAACATGTTATTAACATATGACCCCTAAAGGTCAACAGACGAGGTCATTTGGACCTGAAATTTTCATCCAACTTAGCCAATTTCCATCCAATTCTAATCATGTTGGATTTAAATAATAGGTTGTGCAACCCTGCACAGTTTTGTAAATAACATGTTACCTTTAAAGGTCAAATGTCAAGGTCATTTGGCCCTTTATTCTTCTAGCCATAACTTGATCAATTTTCATTTGACTTGGTTCATGTTGGGCTTTAATTGTAGATATTGTTACACTGCATATTTTTGTAATTTACATGTGACCCCAAAAGGTCAAAAGTCAAGGTCATTTGGGCCTTTAAATCTTCCTCTAGCCATAACTTGGTCAATTTTCATCCAATTTCATTCATGTCAGGCTTAAATTGTAGATATTGCAACACTACATATTTTTTTTTTTATTATTTTACATGTGACTTCTAAAGTTCAGGGGTCGAAATCATTTGGACCTTGAAACTCTCATCTAGCCATAAGCTTAATGAAATGTGAAGTACTAATGGACAAAAGTTGTAGCATTAATATTTACAACCTTGGAAGGCTCCAGACAGATTTGCTTTGAAGCAAATCTTCTTTTCTAGTTGTTATGTCTGTATGCTAACACAAAGATATTGTTTCTTTCTTTCTTCCTTACTCTCCCTCTATCTTTCTTTCCTTAGTTCCTTCTTCCTTTCTTTTTATGTCTGGATGCCAATACAGATATATTGTTTTTCTAGGAATTCTTTCTTTCTTTCTTTCATCCTTTTTTTCTTTCTTTCTTTCTTTCTTTTTTCTTTCTTCCTTTCTTTTTTTCTTCTTTCTTTCTTTCTTTCTTTCTTTCTTTCTTTCTTCTTTCTTTCTTTCTTTCTTTCTTTCTTTCTTTCTTTCTTTCTTTCTTTCTTTCTTTCTTTCTTTCTTTCCTTTCTTTCTTTCTTCTTCACAGGCAAATTTGTCCCACATTTTAGTTGAAAAGCAGTACACATAGAAACTCCAAACATGGCACAATTATATTTCTATAGATGAAGTCTCGCCTTTTTATAATGAGAGGACATGTTTTTCAAAATTATGCAAGTGAGGGCTAATTAAAGTTTTAAATCTTCAATATGTTATATACTATAGTAGATTGTTCCGACCGTATAGGAGTACGATCATAGCAAGGCAAATGTCATCTCAAATGTCAAGGCCATGTCAAGGTCAAAGGTCAATTTTAGGCCAAAATGACATTTTGAGGTCAAGGTGCACTTCAGGTAGAGGTCGTCCCAAATTCAAAGGTCATTTCAAGGTCAAAGGCCACTTT
The DNA here is from genome assembly GCA_964020975.1 of Hermodice carunculata. NCBI lineage: Eukaryota > Metazoa > Annelida > Polychaeta > Eunicida > Amphinomidae > Hermodice > Hermodice carunculata. The sequence goes on along the minus strand of OZ026626.1, from coordinate 42,755,849 downwards.
TGTTGGTAGCTTTCTTCTAGCCATACCTTAGTAAATTTTTATCCAATTTTGATCATGTTGGGCTTAACTGTAGGTATTTTAACACTGCATATATTTGAAACTTAAATGTGACCTCTGAAGGTCAAAAGTCAAGGTCATTTGGCCCTTTGAAAGTTTCATCCAGTCATAACTTGGCCAATTTTCATCCAATTCTAATCATGTTGGACCCAAATTGTAGGTATTGCAACATTACACATTTTTATAAGTTCATGTAACCTCAAAAGGGCAAAGGTCAAGGTCATTTGGAACTTTGAGAGTTTTATCTTGCCATAACTTGGTCAATTGTTATCGGATTTGGTTCATGTTGGGCTAAAATTGTTGGTATTGTAACACTGTGCAATTTACATGTGACCTGTAAAGGTCAAAGGTTAAGGTCATTTGGACTTGGAAATTTGCATGCAGCCATAAGCTTAATGTAATGTGAAGTACCAAAGGATAAAAGTTGTACCATTTAATATTTACAATATTTAAAGGCACATGGGCAGATTAACTTTGAAGCAAATCTTCCTTTCTATTTTTTTTTCTTTCTTGGCCAATTTGGCCGACATTTCATTCCAAAACTACCATATGCAGAAACTCTAAACTTGCCTATGATTGTACTTGTAAAAGTAAACTACATGTATGTACAAATCAGCACACGTTCTCCGCCATATCCGCCTCGGACTCAAACGCAAGTTTCAAAAAGAGGGTGGAAAGCTCGCCATTAAACCCTGCTGCCTGGGAAACACAGCGTTATGTTTGTTTATAGGGATGATAATTTGCAATACATATGTTGCTTCTCAAACATTTTGACAAACTCTTATCGACTTTTGCAGTTAAAACCTTTTGATCTGTATCCCGGTACTCTAATTTTTTAACTTTGTGTTTCGTGTATTATGTTTTACGGGGTCAGGCAGTTGCTGTCGCTGGCTCTGCAGAGTGCAAGTAATTTACAAGCCCGGCACTCTGAAGTGCTCGGGTAGTCACGTCTTGCCCAGGTGTCTTCTTGATAAACTTTACGTGTCGAAATGTATGTTAGGACCCCACTCTGAAAAAATAACCCTGTTAAATGGTTTTAACGTCGGTTTCTAACCCCATCATTTGACGACAAACTTTTAAGAGAGCTAGATTAATTTGAGAATGTGAATATCTTCCGCCCACTGAAGTACCCTGTGAAAATAAATGAAGTTAGGAACTGTCTTAAATAATGTAAAACCTGGGGAAGCTGCTGGGTTAAATGGATTCACAAATGAAATTATTACAGCTGGTCCTCAAGTAGGCCTATCTAGCAAGCCTCGTACTGTTAATTTCATATAAATTCTTTTCATTTGGGAAGTACCCCCAAAATATACGGGGGCAAGGCGGCATTTCAGCGACACATACAAGTGGGGATCCAGCAATCCCTGCTATCTATGGAGGTATTACAAGACAGTATGCAAAACCCGGCCAATATTTACAGTGCATTCGTAAATGAAAGGTTAGCCAAATGTATTGAAGATGATTGGCTTTCGGCCACCAAAATAGGATTTGGGCTCAAAGAGAAACTTACGTCCAATACTTTTAGTTTATGTTTAAGTTATCTACCCATTGCAATTTCCGAGGGTCAAACCAACATGGCAAATCTTGGATGATACAAAATTTGGACTACAGTGCTGTGTAGATAATTTGTATTGTGCCAAAAGGAAGTGAATCTCAAAATAAATAAATAAAATAAATAAATAAATAAATAAATAAATAAATAAATAAATAAATAAATAAATAAATAAATAAAAATAAAAACAGAAAAATAAATTGTGGTCCTTAACCAAAACGGTCTGTTTATAACAGCTAGCCTCTCTTTAAATATGGTAATCATGTTCATTATGTGAAAACATTTAAGTATCTCTTGGACCTGACTTCCGTAACTACTTACTTCCGCAATAAGATGGAACAGTGGCTGGACTGTACCAATCACGTTGACCTATTCAACAAATTAAGGAATCCTTCCAAAGATGATTGGTTAAATCAGCTAGTCAGGTCGACTATAAGCTGACGCATGCCTTCCCTCTTTAAAAGAGATTTGAACTTTGAAAAGTACATGGATCTGGTTCCTATTGGGTTGCATAAGAAAGCATTGACCTGCCAATAAACGAGTAGCCATACGCGGGCCACTGAGACTGGCAGCAATTGGAGACTTAAAAGGGATTTGTGTAATAAAGTCTGCAATATGTTGAATGTTGTAGAAGATAATTTTCATTTATTAGCAATTCAATGTGCGAGATACACGGACGAAGAACACATTCGTTCAATTCAGAAAATACCGAATGTTCCAAGTTCAGGAATCTTGGTGATAAAGACAAGTTGCTATACCTGCTAATAGAGGGTACAATAATCGAACAAACACCAAAATTCTGTCATATAGCACTCGGCAAAGTAGGTTCATGCTAGATAGCATCCATATGCAGTACAATTACCCCTATTCTATATGTGTTTTTTTTAATCTTCATATTATAGATCTCAGTGAGATATTTTACGAATCTAGTCAGCTGTGAGACTACCTGTTTATTACTTCGTGTATGCTGTCAGTCCTGGATACTGTGTACATATATCATGAAGACGTCAACTTTATCATTATGGATTATATGATTTTCAGCATAGCATGGGGATTTCATATTATGATTTGATTCCCTTTTCGAGGTGCAATAACGCAATGAAGGGTTATTTCTGGCATGCCAATATTATTTAATGATTATTTGTGGCAAAAAAAAAAAAAAACAAAACAAAAAGAAAAAAACAAAAAAACTAGTGTACTAGCTACCAGTTCAGAAGCACCAAAACAGGTAGAAACTTAGATCACCTGTTGTTGATCGGTTTTCTAGTAGTAGTTTCATAGCCTGGAACCTGTTTGCAAGTCAGAAGTTGCAGTGTTGTACTTGTGTGGTAGCGCAGACAAACAGCGACATCTGGGAGTAACATTTCGAATTAGCCCTGTGTCCTGTTCTTGTACTTGAAATGGCCCATAGATGGCGTTCGCGCAATACAGTTTATCAAGTTTATGGCCGTCTTTAACTCAGATGACTTGTCAGTTGAGCTTATAAAATGCTTAGGTGTCTGTGATCCGTTTACATTAACATTTTTTACTTCTCCAAAACCGTCTGCTTGGCTCCTCTTCAAACTTGCTGGGAATATACCCCAAGTAGGTCTCTATGAAGTTTTTAAAATAGTTATGCTCGGACGATATTTATATATTTTTGTAATTTTCTTCCCCGAAACCTCTCAGCCAATGGTCTATGTTGGGGTTAGTTCTAAATTTGCCTGAAGGTGGTGCTGCCCATCCTGTTCATGATGGACAGCCCACATCTTGTGGTCATTTTCCATGATCCTCATTTTTCTCCTTAGATTTACATGGAGAATTAGAAGATATAAATTTCATTTTATCACACCTGGGTGTTTTGAAAGGTAACAATATGTGCTTCAGGTAGATTAGAAAGATGATAATTTCAAAAATCGTCTTCATATGCAGGGTGAAACTTACAGGTCCACTGTAATGTAATGGGCTTTGCTGACCCACCTGACCTCAAATGGCATGGGTTGCTAGGTGTCGCAAACATGCACCATGTGGACAAAGGGCTATGTGTCAAAAAATTAAACCAAGATCACCCCTATTGCTTTGAAACCACATAGGAATACTGCTGGGCACTGCAAGACCATTTTAGAGGCAAGATCATTTTTATTTGGGTCCTATTGCAATCGAGACGTAAAAAAATCATACACAACGGATAAGGGATGGTTCAACATTTTCATCATTTTTGAATTAGTACTTACAGTACGCAAGGGGGGAGGGGGTTAAATGGGTCTGTACACTTTCACAGGATATGGAAAATGATGCTCAATTTTTTGGCCTGTTTTGTGCAATTTTGCTATGATTTGGGGGGAAAATCATCTTTTTGAAAGTACTCATTTGGGGGGAGGGAGGGGGTCATGAAATTTAGTACCCTAAGTACTAATTCAAAAATGATGATAATGTTGAACCATCCCTAACGCAAAGCACGTGGTCGTCAATTTACTTAAGTTTTAACTGAAAACAAGAATCGGCTGTACATTTGAAATTCACTGTGTAGAGAGTGTCTATTATTGACTGTTAAAAGATGACATCATTATGTGTGTATGCTAACTGTTTCTTCCTAAGCTCTTTCTTTCCAGTCGATGTTTATGGCTTCTTTAAAAACAGATAACGCGCAAGCCAGAAACTTCAAATTTGGCATGATCATAGCACCAACGATAAAGTTTAACATATCGACTACAGTGGTCAACAAGGTTAAAATTATACAAATGCGGCCATTCTAAAAGTTTAATCGCTTCTAGCGTTCAAAACATTGAACATGCACCCCCAGATTTTGGTTCCGTTGGTCCATTTGTTCAGGTTATGCATCTATTGGACACTTTAGCACTATCCTAGAATTTAAAATTATGCTGAAAATAGACGCATCAAAACAAATTTGAGTATGTTCAAAATATAGACACATATGGCATTCTATGTTGGCGTAGTAAACGAATCCAATAAACCACATGAATCAAAATAAAAGTTGTAGAATATTTAAGTTCATGCTGGGCCGGGGGGGGGGGGGCGGTTTTAAATTCATGCAAATGAGGAGCACTTGAAATATTTTAATGTACAAGACCTGCAAACGATTTATGATTTGTACATAGAGTGGCAAATTCTTAGCGTTGTACTATGGGCACATCAAATGAAAAATGAACACAGTCCTAAGATTTTAGTTTATTCTTATTATATAAAATTCACAAAAAACTTGAATGTTTGAACATTTTAAAAATATTGTAGAAAAGGATGGCACCGCATCTCAGTTTATATTTACTACACGTACATCTAATGACGAGTGAACACAGGTTGCAGCACTTGAGTTTACAACACTTTTGAAGGAACACAAACACATTTGCTATCAAGGATTCTTTGGGTCCAGATTTGTAATCTTTAGATATGACGTGTCTGAAGTCTGACCTCGGATCTGTTGAAAAAAGGAAAGAGAAAATAACATTGATCAATTTTAAGTATTTGAAATATGAGCCAAAGAGAACTTTACGGGAAAATGTTTGGTGGTTCCGTGCTATACTTCACCTTGTCCAACAGATGGCAGCACCTCCAAGTGAAACTATCTTCTGTCAACTGTGGATTTAAATCTGCCGAAGACAAACACTTCATCAGATCACCAAAAAACAAAAAACAAAAACAAATTAAATATAATAAAAAAATAAATAAAATAAGAAAATAAAATAAGAAAATAAAAGTAAAATAAAAATAAAAAAGTAAATAAAACAGAAAATTAGAAAAAAAAGTTAACTTTTTAAAAAATTCAAGTAAATATCTACATTCGAATTATCCCAACGCGATGTTTGAATTTGAAAACCTGGGTACATATGCTTTACAAATCTTATCACATCCATTCCAAATACCTTACCAGCTTTGCAGAATGTATAAGAATATATTCCAAAAGCAATCGCTTAATTCTCCAACGTTAAATTAAGATGCCATGTGTTGCAGAGTGCGGCGTTTTGTACAAGTCACTAACGCTACTTATTGGTAAATATATTTGGTATCATCAGGTTTTGGTGCAAATCTCTTTGGACAATTGTTGAAGATCTTTAGGCAATGAAACATTTTCTTTATAATTTTAAATCACAAGATCCATTAAAAATATTATATTTACATATTACTGTTTTCTGATTATTTAAACTCTACAGTCTTTCCCCTCCAAAATCCAGCTTTCAATCCTTAGCCTGCAGAAAAACGACCTGCGTCTGTGTCTGAAATATTTGTTGAAAATACCACAAATAAAAACATATATGTACATACATACATACACTTGTGTCAGTACTGTTGAACACATTCGCAGTGCCTCGTTGTTTGACTGCCTGCCTGCCTAACTTGCTTTTGAACTGCAGAATATCTAACTAGAAAACAATTACTGTGTTTTCCATGTACATCGAGTTGTGACACTCCCCACTGCTAATTTTTTAACATGGCACATCAATGGCCTTACTTATGAGGAACTTCTTAAATTATTGCTGATGTTCGGGCTAGAGTCATTTTGAAAAGAAGAAAGGTACAGGAGGATTCTTTGCTCCAATATCTTAGGGTTTGAGGACACACAGATATTTGTTCAAGGATTTAATGAGGAAAAGTCTGTTAAACTTTGAATCAAAACCATGGAAACGGCGCATGCGGGATACGATCCAACAAAACAATGATCGTTTGTTTGGTCAACTTGAACAATAAAATGCTGATCGACAAAACAAGACAGGTTAAATTTTATTTTATATCAGTTTACAAACAATAAAATATTAGCTATTTGCCGAAAAAATATATAAATATATCAGGTACAAACTATCAGATGGACATAAGAATACATGAAAACTTTACGGAAAACCGAAATAGTAAAATACATTCTTGTATGACGATTGCCTTGAAGCATTCGTTGCATAACACTTCTGAGTAAAAAGTAATAAAGATAAAGTTAGACAAATAAATGCTATAACAAATACGTCAATTAGTGCAAATTGTCACAGGTCCTGAATGTGGTGCTGCTGTTTTAATCAAACAATATCCGAGGGAAGACTACGGTGGAACGGAGCGAGGATGGGGAAGCAAAGCCGCACAGAGCATGCAACCATGTAGCGGCGGACTTCGTGACAACTCGATTAAGTCTTCCCGTAAGGAAATTTACGTCTAATTAGATAAAATAATCGAAAGGATGATTGAATGAATGAGTAACCGAAAGGACATTAACATTTTAAAACATATATATATATATATATATATATATATATATATATATATATATATATATATATATATATATATATATATATATATATATATATATATATATATATATATTTATACACACATACATATATATACATACATATATATATATATACATACATACATATATACATATATATACATATATATATATATATATATATATATATATATATATATATATATATATATATATATATACATATACATATACATATAGCCGAAACATTGATGAAAGTTAAAATTTAAATGTTCGATTTATGAATTTTTGCAAAAGCAGCATCCACATTTTGATCCTCTCCAGGTAGCAAGTAAGGATTTTAAATGGCGCAGTGCAGTGGCGCGTTTAAGTTCTAATGGGAGGTCATTGCAAATTTTAGCACCGCTGTTTCTTAAATATATTCTATGTTTTACTGTTCCATCCAGATCAATCTTTATATTGGCATTGTTAGTTCTTATTTCATATTGAGAGTTTTGGACACTTAAGTATCTGTTTAATTAAGATGGGGACAGCTTGTTGGTACTTTTGAAGACTTCAAGTGCAATCTGTCTCATTCTGGACATGTTCATACAAACAGGAGTACCAGTGCCACAGCTTTCGTGTCGTTCTGAAACAAATCCAACCAACCAACCATCCAACCAACCAACCCACCAACCAACCAGCGAACAAACAAAAAATAAATAAATAATAAAAAAAATAAATAAAAATAAATAAATAAATAGATAAATAAATAAATAATCACAATCCAGTCCATTTATTCCCCATAGCTGATCCGGTCACTGTCTATGTCTAACCTATAAATTAATTAACACACTATCACGTTTGGTTCAAAATTTTGATAATTCTAGGCCTCACAGCCAAATGAATTTATAAGGAAGTCATGAGCGAAAAACCATGAAGTGTGTTTCGCAGCCACTTGGACATGCATTTTTATGAGATGGCGGCTGCTTGCCTTTAATAATACCTTGTATGTGTAATGTTTGAGACTCAACATTTTTCGGAGAGTATCATAACTAGACTTATTGTCACAGAGACCAGACGTTAAGGTCTCTCTCTCTCTCTCTCTCTCTCTCTCTCTCTCGCTCTCTCTCTCTCTCTCTCTCTCTCTCTCTCTCTCTCTCTCACACACACACACACACACACACACACACACGCAGCTTATCGACTTTTTGTGTGTCTTGCTTTCCTAAAAAATAAACGGGTGTACTGTAATTAAACTGAATAAAATAAACAACTTGAAAATCACGGTCTTGCCTTTTCTAACTTTCCTGGAACATTTAGTTCACTTTTTGACGGTGGTTTATATTTTCTTTCAACCTGGGTCTGCAATCAACGTGAAAGCCCAACAATTTGACATATTTCTCAGAAGTAACCTCTACGAGTCTGGCATTGTTTGTTACCGGTGGCAAGAAAAATAGACTGGAATTTATTAATGTTGGTTAGTATCTGGTTCTCATTTAACCATTCAGCAGTCTCGGATGCGTTTGTTTTATGCATTGTTTTGACATTGTGAAAATGACCATATGCAACTGATATAGTGCTATCGCTGGATAATTATGGATCTCACAGTTACAAATCGGGTAGAACAAGTCATTTATGAATGTCTTGAAGAGAAGGGCCCCTTAATTGAGCCTTGAGTGCCCCTCACAACAACTTTCCACGTGTTAAATGCAGCCAATTTAACTCTTTTTGTCTGTTATTCAAATAGTGACGTATTGAGACGACAGGGACTGATTGCCCACGTGCCTTCAGCTTTTCCAACAGTATGGAGAATGTCAAGCAGTCAAAGGCTATAGACAGCTGCTAAGTACAGCAACTGCATATTTTGATTTATCAAGTGACCAGGGCCAACTCTCGTTCAAGTCCAGTAACAGTGTATTTCAGCTGTATCCTTTCCAACATGTTGACAAGTATGGGGAAAATATTCACTCGGAACACTGGACTAGTTGGTCTGAAAAGATACCTTAAAAGTTTTGACAAGGTGGGTAAACACTCAGGAATCTGTTATTGTTTTTGTGCAGGTGGTCTTTCTCTTTGTGTGATGGGTAAACATACATTTTTCAAAGTATTTGGCAATTTTGATGAGGCTAAGGATTCGTTTACGATTTGAGCTGATGGTATTAATGTGACTTCTAGTTATCAGTTTATATACTCCATCCTTACAGACTTTCTGAAATTTATTGCTTTGCTCAATTTATCATTTATCAAAGAAGCCTGGGGTTTCTCCACACATTTTCGCTTCAGTGGAGCCACAGCAGAAATGTTTACGATGGGCAAAATGATAGTGAATCTGAAGACCTTTCCCGGTTGTTGAGTTGAAGAAAAGTAGACTTAAAAAACTTCCCAGTGGATATGATCAACATAAATAGTGTTCGTAGCAAATTTTCCTGAACTACTGGAAGTTCTAACCAAAGGATTATTAGACTGTCTCATTACACAAGAAACCAAACTAAATGGTTCATTGCATGATGCTCATTTCTATGTACCAAACTATACATTATGATCACAGGACACAGGTGGACATGGTTATTTACATATATAAGTGCAGATGGGGGAGGGTCGCACAGCCCCCCCCCCCCGCAATCCTCGTCTGGTACTAGGATAATAATAATAATAATAATAATAATAATAATAATAATAATAATAATAATAATAATAATAATAATAATAATAATAATAATAATAATAATAATGATAATAATAATAATAATAATAATAATAACTCATAAAATGGCAGAAAAGAATGATGCAATTTATGTATTGAGGCATTCTCAAATATAAAGAGACGCATAATACAAAATACAAGACGTGAAAAAACTGTCTCATTCATAACTGCTTGTGGATATCCCGTCCACCACTCATCTTATTTGTATCTTAATGGAGTATTTCAATTAGTGAAATTAATGTTTTTGGAAATCATAGGGAGGTTTTCATGATTTTAGTATTAAAGTGAAATAAGTGTTCAGTCAACATATATATAGATGTTTTTGACATTCGTTCAAATTTAAATTTGAATTTTTGTTATATTTAAATGAAGTTTCATCATCTGTAGATTTTCAAAATTTTGTATGCAGCTGTATATCTCCAAATTTGGGGACATTTTATGCATAAATAGCAAGGATTTCTCTTGTTTCACTTCCTTATATATCACTTGTCGTTGGTTCAAATACGGATGGTCGGTGTCATGGCACAAATGGAAATAAGGATGAAGAACTCAATAAAATAGAACCACCAATTAAGACAGCCTCCTTAAAGAGACCATTTATAAAGAACGACCACTAATTTACAATCCAATTCAAAATATCCTTAGATTTTATGAAAACCACTCCTATAAAAACCACTCCCTAAAAAGACCACATTTTTCAGTCCCTCATGTGATCCTAGTACACAGATTCCCCTCTGCAATGGTCAGATTTGAAATGACATTTTCATAATTAAATGCTTATGCATTTTTCGTTTGTTTCGCCAAATGACAAAAAAGCACGATTTACTTGCATTTCATTAAAGGTTACACACTGGTTACATTTGCTTGGGTAAAAGTTTCGTCAGATAAACCTACCTAATCTATGTATAATCAGATTTATTCTGAGGAACACAAACTTGCAAAATTTATGTTTAATTTTGTTTCCAATCTAAGCTATAACCACATAAATGTGTGTCTATTTTGGTAATTTGACAATAGTCAATTAGATATTATTTAATTCCTGACTGATTGAAAATCCCCGACATGTTATTCTTGAATTCACCATCCTGGCACTTTAGACAGCCAGCCAACCAAGAGGTGAAAACACTGCATTGCCAAGCAGGAAATAGGGTCAAACCAACCCATAGCAACATCTGTGTTCTATGCAAAACATGCTGATCTTGAACAATCAAAACTAGACTTTCCGAACATCAAGTTATCAAACCTAAGTAAACATAGAGAAGAGTATTGTTTATAAGCATCACTGAAATACGATTCAAAAAGTATGTATAGCTGTCTGTAACTTGCATCCAAACTAGGCTTATCTTAACATGGGAGTGAATGGGAATATACGTGTGTGTGCTCGGAGCAGCGATAATTAAGTCAGTGCCTGTGATGTCACAGTGAGTCCAAGAATGAAGGGGCTCAGGATGTTGATATAGAAGGATCAAGAACATGACCTATATGAGTTACTTTGTGAAAAATAATTGGTATAAAAATCCTGGATGCAAAGCAGGTTACATATTATATACATAAGTGGACAAATATCTTAGGAGGCGTGCCCCAAGGTAGCATTCTTGGACCTTTGCTCTTCAATATTTTTATGAATGATTTTTCCTACTTTATTGAAGGTACTGCCAGTTTATATAATTATGCAGATGACAATACACTGTCCACCCATGACAAAGACTTGCACAATGTAAAAAATACTTTAGAGACTGCAGCACAAATTGGTGTTAAATGGTTTGAAGAAAATGAAATGAAAGCAAATCCTGACAAATTCCAGTCTTTGTTACTTCTACCAAATGCTACATACTGCCCTGATGACTTTTACTTTGAAATAGATGGTATCAAAATAAGGCTAGAAAAATCTGTTAAACTGCTTGGCGTTTATATAGATGATAAGCTCAAGTTTCATGATCATGTATCATACTTATGTAAGCAGGCTTCCAAACAAATAAGTGTTTTAAGAAGATTCTCAAAAAATTTGAGCGAAAAAGAAAAAACATGCAGATATTTAACGGGTTTTTCTTATCTAACTTAACTACTGTCCTTTAGTGTGGCACCTATGTAATCAAGCTGATACGACAAAAATGGAAAAAATTCAGGAAAGAGCTTTGCGGTTTGTCTTAAATGATTACACCTCTTCATACTCAAACATTTTATATCGAGCAAGAAAATCCTCACTTTATCTGAATAGATTACGAAAGCTCTCTATTGAAATTTGTAAGATTAATATGAAAGACTGTCATAATTTTCTCACTGACTTATTTACAAGAAAAGAAACTCAGTATGATTTACGTGACAAAATGAAGTTTGAGCAGCCTGCTTACAACACAGTTACTTATGGCAAGAATTCTGTACGGTACCAAGGGGCCAAGCTTTGGAACTCCCTCCCTTCTGATATCAAAGAACAGATAACTCTATCCCAGTTCAAAAGACTTATAAACGCATGGCTTGGCCCTACCTGCTTATGATCTGTATGTGCCTTATGCTAGAGCCGAACCTAGTTGTAACATTTCCATTGCGAACGTGCACCAAGTGTAAACATTTTTTCATCGCGTATCCATTGTATATATCATTTTCCATTCCTCAGACTTCATGGTCGAGTAATAGTGCCTCGGCGCCAATTTTTTAATATTGTTCGACTGGAAATAAAGATTATTATTGTACGTGTACCGGATCTAATTATACGGTTGACATTTATGGATTATCATGCTATGTTGTACTATACGCTTGTTTGGCTTTATAAATTTATAATGCAATTATTTTGAATGGAGATTAATGCATCGGTTGAAACCATGGAGGGAGAAATCTAGTTTTCTTCCTCCATATTGAAACTGCCTTCATTATGTCTCCCGGTGGAAGCCGGGGGACATATTGTTTTAGTGCCCGTTTCTTCCGCTTGTTGTTGTTGTTGTTGTTGTTGTTGTTGTTGTTGTTGTTGTTCAGGTTCTTCAACACTTGGTTTCCGTGCGATAAGTCTTGAAGGACATGACAGAATTTGATGAAACTTGGTAGGATTATGTATCTAGGCAAGACCTAGGTTGGGATTGTATTAGGATGACCTTGAGCGAATTCTCAAGGTCACAGGGTCACTTATGTGAAATTAGTTTCCGTTCGATAAGTCATGAAGAACAGGATGGAATTTGATGAAACTTGGTAGGATTATGTATCTAGGCAAGACCTAGGTTGAGATTGTATGTAGATAACCTTGAGTGAATTCTCAAGGTCACAGGGTCACTTATGTGAAATTGGTTTCCGTGCGATAAGTCTTGAAGAACTTTATGGAATTTGATGAAACTTAATAGGATAATGTATCAAGGAAAGACCAAGGTTGGGATTGTATTTGGGTGACCTTGACCTAATTTTCAAGGTCACAGGGTCATTTATGTGAAATTGGTTTCTCTGCAATAAGTCTTGAAGAACTTGATGAAAATTGCTAGAGTAGTGTGTCTAGGCGAGAGCTAAAATAAGATTGTAATTTTCAAGCAAACTTGGTCATTTGTAATTTGTTATCACCTGTAGGTTATTCAGAGACGTAAGTGTTCCACCGGGAGACATTTGATTTTCTGTTGGAAAATCAGTCTGTTCTAGTTCACTTTTTGAGTCCCAGGTTGGTCGCCAGACGCCATTCTGACAATCGGCACATATTATCGTCAAGTTTTCTACAATCACTCTCGGAATAGGGAAACATGGGGCCCTCGATTTCATTATCTTCATGGCTATTTGGTCACCTCAATAATAAACAAATTTATCGGTGGTCCTGTTCTCGTCAAGCAGTTTACAAAAGAATTACTAGCAGCACACCTCAAAGGTTATAGTTGGTTACTTGCAGTTGCTACGGCATTGGGTTGTTGAAAGCAGCCGACGGCTATCCAAACTTGGGCGGATTATTAAGCATGCGTTCGTCAACAGGTATGCAAGCCAGCTATTAAAGAGATGCTCATGTTTTTCTCCCTTTTTATCACATTAATCTTTCTTTTTTGGCATCCATGTTTCTTGACAAGAAGGGTAAAATGTTGCCTGCTAAACATCCGTTCTTGGCGGTCTACTACCCCCCAGCCAACATAGTGTATCGCCCCAAGGAAGTCTGCTTAGGAGGCAAGGTAAAATGCCAAACTTAATGAAAATGGGGAAAAGTCATTTTATCTTGGGTCATGATTTTTGACGCTACCTGAACAGACTAATTTCAAATTTCAAATTTTATTTGGAACCTACCATTTTACAACGGGGGCACTACGACGCGGGGTAAGTCGCAGTGCGTCCAGCGGTAAAACATATAGCCAGTGATAAAATGTATATAAAATACAAAATTACATTGGTGAACATAAAACATTCATTTCAGTATATAGAACTGAATTTTCACTAAAAAATACATTATGTAAAATGGTGCGTTCTTGCCAGATTATATACATGCATATACAGCTGTAGCCAGCAAATCAACACTGCAGATAAAATTTCCTTCACACCTGCCACGCCTCTCGAAGGTAAGCTTCACATATGTCGTAAAAATATTCAATGCATCATCGTCTGCAAATTCACGTCCCATTAACATCCACAGCTTTGAAAAAATAGAAGAGGCCATAAAGGAATGCCACGCTGGTACATTATCATTTGCTACTAGTTGTGTCCCCTGAGAATACATATATTTTTTGCAAGAATATTATTAAGGAATGGGCAAGTGAACATCATAAAGTGAGATAAATCCACTTTACCGCCATTACAGAGTTTGCACTTATCATCTGAGAGGCCCCATTTGGCCAAATCTTCGTGAAGACCAAGGCAGTTCGTACGGGCTCTAAATTTAAGCTTGATTAATTGACACCTGTAATTTTGCGGACCTTACATCTGTTCAACTGAACCACACATATACTCCTGTAATGTAAATTGTACTTTTACATTAGGCCAATTTCCACAAAGTTTCTTACCATGTGATATGTACTTCCACTGACATAAACAGAATACAACCCAATAATAGTGACATCAGGACCGAGAAATTATACATATATTTGACATTTGAAAAATATTGACAAGAAAAAAAGGTAGACCTGGCTTGCTCACATAAGTTGTTTAATTTAAAAGTAGCCCAAAAAAACTACAGCTCCATCCGCTCTATTCCTGTTTTAGTCAATATATGACATTAACCCATTTCATACCAGTCCCTGATTTTTCCGTATATTTACCTAGATTTAAGACGACAATTGCATATATAAATTCTTCATGAAAAGAGCTTTCGTTCAAGTACCAACATGCCTATAATCTTAAGTCAAGGCCTGCGGCCATAGTATAGAATGAGTTCATCCATTTGAGCCTCAGACTTTGCTTTCATTTTCGAAGTGGTCCTCAGCGTAGTAGATCTGGAAGAGGGTGGCGTGTATAATTTGTGGACTGCCCAGCCGTATATTCCCTATATAACAAGATTAAAAAAAAAAAAATCCTGTTATACATAGTTTCATCCAATTAGAACATGTGTGTTTCCCATGTAATGCCAGGTCATTGAAATTACATTTTAATCGCTGCGTTATCACACATGTGCTAACGGCGCCAACGTGAACCTAGGAAGCGAAAGCAGATGGAGGATACACTCCAGTTTAGTATTTAAAAGATCCAGCCTGATTCATCTCTTTGCAATGGTTCAACTGACGATGCAAACAATCTTGAGTATTTAAAAGGTCCAGAATCATACTTAGAGATGATATGCCTTGTGCTCTTTGTGGACAACTATCGACAAAATATAATCGCACGACAAAAAAAAAAAAGATTTTTTGTTTGATCATATGACTTTTTATATGAGTTTTGAAGCAAAATTTTCTTGTCCTGGGAGAGGAAACCTGTCAGTGGTAATTTCGATAAAGTGTAATTCATAACTGCAACTCTCCTCCACGCGTGACCCCAAATAATTTATATCGTAAGAATTATAATCCCATAAGCATTCAATTATATATAACTAATCCGAAATAATTGTCTCGTAAGAAATGTAATTTGAAAAGAAAACAATAATATATGAATAATCCGAAATAACTTGCATTGAAAGAAAGATAATTCTAAAAGCATGCGATTAAAAACAACTAACCAGAATTACTTGTATGATGTCTTTTCATTATTTTTTTGAATGTCAAAATTATATTATCCAAATAAAAAAATAGATTACAAGTAATAATCATACCACTGGCACTTTTCACTCTAGATACCTTATTATATTGAAGCAATAGCTGTTCGAAAGCAAACAACAAAATTATATTTGACACAACTCAAAATTGTATTTTCAGTCAGGAAGATCCATACCACCTTAAGGTGGAGGCTGTGAAGCTAGTGCGCAGTGAGACTGGCAACTTTGGATCGCAATTATTCATTTAACTTTTTCACAAGTACATTAAACCTATATATTTTCTGATAAGTGCATATCCATAGATTTGTATCCCTAGAGTTTTTTTTGCAGTATTTGAATTTTTTGAGATTTTATAGCATTCTTTCTGACTTGGTAGGATTTTCACATTTTTCGCCCATAAGTCACACAAAATTGTATTTTTTTTCGGTTGAAATCAGAAGAAATTTAAAATATATGTCCATGTCCAGGATCGAATTCAATGGTTAGTCCTCAAATAGCATGAATAAAAAGTTATATAATTTTTAATTGAGTCCTGACAGGTTGTTCATTTTAGTTTAGTTTAAACATATTTATTTCAACTGGATCGCCTTATAGTACATCTAGATGTCACTAATCGGGGGGGGGGGGGGGGTTCTCCAGAACATGGAGTGACACACAAAAAGTATATTACAAAACACACAGGACAAAACATGAACAAAGTTACCCAATTAACAAAGAAGCTGTACACATGTTTCAGATTTGTACCCCGCATACAGGAATCAAAATAAAAACGTCACCAATATGCAAAACAAAGAAAGATAGGTCACTACGGGTAGAATGCACACACATATATGTATACACTGTTCACAATATTACAGACCAGTAGTAAATAAAAAAAATAAATAAGCAACATAAATAAAAAAAATAAAATAAAAATTTCATAGGACACACGAGAAATAAATTTGTGTAAGTCAGCGACTAACTGAACTGACATGACTGCCTGTGCATAACAGAGCTAAAATATGAAGCGTCTTGTGTCTACAACGTATTTTTGGAAAGCATCACGAATTTGTGTGTTGAGGGGAATGGACAATTCGTCGCTACCAAAGAGAAGGATATGAGCTAGCCTGTCACTTGCTGTGTGTATTATCAGATTCGGGTGGACGCCGGGAGCAATAATGGGGATGACAGAGTTGAGAAGTTTAGTTCTGTGAGTTGAATACTTTCGACAAAAGAGCAGAAAATGTTGCAAGTCTTCAGTGGGGTAGGAACAGGAACATGTAGGTTGTGGGATGATGTTGACTTTAAAGGGATCAAAGTTAAGTCTCAAGAATCCAAGCCGAAGCTTGGTATGACAAGTGTTGGCAAATCTGTGTCCTTGGGTATAGTGAACAGGAACATGGTCCACTGCTAGTAGTGTTGCTTTCAGTTTTGATTTAAATATTTGGAGGGAAATTGAGTCTCTTTTGTCAGGTGGAAGATTGTTCCACAGCTTAATAGTGTCAGGAAGGAAGAATTTGTCTAAGCGATTAGTTTTGCAATTAATGGGACGTAGGGAGCTAACGTGGCGAAGGTTTCGAGCATTGATAGTTGGGGGGAATTAGTTGAGACAGATAGGAGGGTGTTAAGTTATGATACATTTTGTGAAGAAGTAAGTAACTTAAAGTACTTCCTTCTGCAGGCGTGTGTTGTCCAACCAAGTTCACGTAGGAGATTGGCATGTGATGTGTGTCTTAATGCACCTGTGCATATTTTAACGGCTTCAAACTGTGTGGATTCAATAAGATCAGAAAGGCCGTGACCACAATTGTCAAAGAGCACACAACCATATTCAAGAATTGGTCGAATCATAGTTAAATAGAGTTTGATCAGAGCTTTGCAGGGAAGTTTATATTTGATACTACGCAGAAGGGCAATTCGTTGGCTAGCTTTGGTGGTAATGTGAGTAATGTGAGCATGCCAGGATAAATTGCTACTGAGAGTAATACCAAGATGGTTGTGTGAGTTTGCTTCAGGTATTTCAGAGTCTCCGAGACGAACGGGTGGATGGTGTGGTTTAAGAAGTTTAGTTGAAAATATCACAGAAAGAGACTTTAAAGCGTTAAAGATAACATGCCACATCTTTCCCCAATTATGTATAAGTAAGAGATTAATGTTCAGGTGATTAGAAGCTTCGATGGGGGTTATAAACAACTTCAAGTAGACTGGTGTCATCAGCAAAAGGTCTGACATCACATGTAATATTGTCAACTAAGTCATTAATATAGACCAGAAAGAGAAGTGGGCCCAAAATGGAACCCTGGGGCACACCAGCTTCGATACGTAGCCATGATGAAGATTGGCCGTGAATAATTACTCGTTGGAATCGGTTTGAGAGATAACTATCAATGCCAAGTTGTCGAAGTTTAAAAAGGAAGCCAGGGTGCCAAACCTTATGAAATGCATTGGACACATCTAGGAACACCATTCTGGCTTCTTTGGACTGTTCTAGACCGTTGTAGATATTGTGAAGGATGTGCATAAGCTGATTGACTGTGGAGTCATTGGCCTTAAAGCCAGAATTTTTGGAAGTGAGAAGGTTATTTTGTGTCAAGTATTCATAAAGTGCATTAAAGACCAGTCGTTCAAACACCTTTGAAACATTACAGAGCAATAAAATAGGACGATAATTGTTTTTAATCTGTCTGTTGGCCTTTTTGAAGACAGGACATATGTTGGATCTCTTCCAAAAATCGAGAAGAAGGAAAGGACTAAGAGAAAGTTGAAAGATTTTTGTGAGTGGTTTACAGATCGAATCAGCTGTGTTCTTAAGTAGTATATTCCCTATGTAATCTGGGCCTGATGCAGAGGATAGTCTCAGGGAAGATAGAACTTTCTTAACACTGTGTTCATCATTAGTAATATTGTGTAAGCATCAGGAAGTGTTTTACACTGGCCGGCAAAGTATGAGTTAAAAATTTCACATTTTTCCGTGATACATGAAACGATCTTTTTATCCTCAATGATCGGGGGTATATCTTGGTGAATTTTGCATCCCGGGACAGACTTGGACAAGCTCTACCATTGTTTGGGATTTATGTCTTTTTCATCAAGTCGAAGCTGCAGATTAGAAAAGTAAGAGGAGACAGATTTCCTTATTACAACATATTTTTGTAGAATTGATAGAACCTGTCAATCTTAAGGTGAAGGTCGTGAGTATGGGGGCGGGGTTGGTTGGATGCTCTCTTGAGGCGTTTCCATGCACGATTACGACGTCGAATATGTTTTTTGATGTCTGCAGTTATCCAAGGTTTGTCCTTACGGCGAATGGTAACTTTCTTATAGGGAATAAATTCCTTTGCAGTAGATAAAAAGATATTAGACCAGTATGATACGGCATCGTCAATAGAATCAAAGACATCATGAGCAATGTTCCAAGGGGCCGTAGAAAGGGCAGCATTGGGGTCACAAATCATATGAGCAGTGTTTGGAGACCTTGCAGTAACCACCAACGTGTCACAGTGCTGATGCAACCCTAGACATATGGCTACACACGATATGAATTACCATAAATCTGAAAAATTATGTAGACTTACCATTGGACGGCTGGAGTTTATACACCTTGAGTAAATATACCAGTTTCATTCAACTATGTAAAGACCATACTAATATAATGCATCAGTGCGTGGTTTGGGAAGATGCGGGACAGACAAATTACCAAGGCTTAAACACGTCTTAGAGCCTAGTTCTGGTAGTCATACATGAAATATAAGCGCAAACGAATGCGACCACTCGGGTACTGAGATCGTGCATTTCGATCGCCTTGGTTTGCGCCCCATGGGTTTCTCTCCAGTATGTAAAGTCTGCCATCAGTGGACCAACAGGAATGGATGGCGCTCTGCCTCCTCAAACCACGAGCTACAAACATAATGTGTGCGCGCTTTTTAGTTAGATCCTCAGACACAAAAGCATCATTTGATTTTCTCTTGGCTTTGAAAAATTTCTCCCTGAGACGATATGACACAAATCTCACAATGGTGGCTCTTGTTTTGCCCGCAGATTTTTTCCCAACCCTATGAGACCAGCTTATGTATTCTGGTTTAAAATCAGGGCCCAGCTTTTTGGCATGATCAATGACAATTTGGTCGGTATCTTCCTTTTCACTTTCTTTTGAACCCGGACCTTTCATCCAAATCCTTAGACAGTTTCTCTTGCTGCACTGTGGCCTCTTCCTGTGCACTTTCAAGTTTTTGTACCTTCTCCTCAAGGTCAACAACTTTGGATTGAAGTAAAGCAATGTCTTCTGTATATTTTTTATTGCATGTTTTGACTTCATTCTCAAGATCACATATGCGTTTATTTAATTGCTGTACCTCTTGTCTAACAGCTTCTTGAACAATCTGTCTCAATACACTCACACGTGGATCGTTTACCAGCTCCAATATATCTGGGATGTTGA
Organism: Hermodice carunculata; assembly: GCA_964020975.1. Classification (NCBI taxonomy): domain Eukaryota; kingdom Metazoa; phylum Annelida; class Polychaeta; order Eunicida; family Amphinomidae; genus Hermodice; species Hermodice carunculata. The sequence continues at coordinate 42,735,795 of OZ026626.1, read as the reverse complement.
TTTTACTAGGAGGTGTCTCACCGGTAGGAGTCTCCCATGGTCTTTTCATACCACTACCATTACCTTCAGTCACAGGTGGTTTAGGTACAACATTAGTGTTTGCCAGTGCACTAACTTGACCGTCCTTTGTTTGATCACCCATTGTCAAAAACTTGCAGGAGGCAGATCACAATCAGTCCAAAATCAGTCTCTTAAGGCCGGCAATCCAGAATTCGGTGGGCAAGACGAAATTCTTACCACATCATAATATCAGTGTAAAGTCCAAAAATCCAAATAGGAAAACAAATCCAACAGAAAACAAGTAAAATAGGTAGGATCAACGTTAAGAGAGATCAAGTGATCCGCGCATGCGCTGTCCCATTTTCCTTTTATAAATTGCTCCAAAAGTCACGGAAGAGGTTGTCAGAAAAACAAATCCTGGGAACCGTTCCCGGATATGATATTTTTTCTTTTAATGTCCGTGGATTTTAATGTGATAGGGCAATTTGTACGTTTGTGAGGCCAGATACAAATTGCAGAGGTTGAGCACAAAATAGTTCCGAGAAAATCGCATTGAAAGAAAAAGTTGCCAATTCTTACGCATTTTATTTTTTTATATTTTATTTTAAACATATTTATTTCACCTGGATTGCCAAGTAGTACAATGATACTAAATGAATGGCTCTCCAGACACAGAGAGACACACAATCATATGTACAAAACACACAGGACAAAACGACATCCGAGGACAAATAAATTGGTCAGTATACTAACATAATATTCATCTCGTACCAACTCAAGGTATGAACCGTCTCGTATCTATAATAAAGTTTTGGACAGAATCAAAAATATCTATGTTGTCGCTTGACGAAAGATTGTCATTACCATGTGTCAGATAGGTAAGCACTATATCACCTGCTAAGTGAACAACTAGGTTTGGATTGACTCCCCGTGCTAAAATATTGCATACCGTTCGCAACAAGGATACTCTATGGTATAAAAACAGCGGGCATTCGAGGAAAAAATGGAATGTACCCTCATTGGGATATGAACAGTTACATGCAGCAGACGGAAGAACATTTAGTCTATGAAGATGAGAATTATGAAGACAACAATCCAAACGTAGTTGTGCATGTATAATATTAGGAAATCTTTTGCCGTGCAAGTAGCGACCTGGGACAGAATCAACGGACAAAAGAATACTTTTTAGTTTAGATTCGAATTGAGCAAGTGAAGTAGATTGCCTTATATCGCTCGGAAGGTCGTTCCAAAGTTTAATAGTAGAGGGAATGAAAGAATTACCAAAACGGTTGTATGTAAACTTTATTTGTCTCAAACTCCGTCGGTTGCGAAGATGGAAGGTTGGATGAACGGCATCAAGTGGGACCAGATCCGAAAGATAAGCGGGGGTCAGCCTGTTAACCATTTTGTAAAACATATCAGTTTATAGTATTGGCGCCTCCTGGCCAAAGTTGGCCAACCTAATCTATTAAGAAGTAAATGACGAGTAGTACGTTTCAGCGCACCCAAACAGATGCGTGCCGCTTCGTACTGAACAGATTCAAGTGAATTTGTCAGGTCCATCGTGCAATTATCAAATGTGACGCATCCATATTTCAGGATAGGGCGTATCATGGCTTTGTATGGTGTGGCTAAGGTGTTACGCGATAATCTGCATTTAAGTCTAAAAATAAAGTTAGGCGTTTCCTCGCTTTGTCAATGATTCTAGTAATGTGAGCATTCCATTTCAAATTATGAGAAAGGGTAATTCCCAGATGGGTATGATTTAAACCTTCCGGGATTCTAGATTCGCCAAGAAATAAAGGTGGATGATCAGGTTTGTTGTGTTTAGCTGAAAACAAGAGGGCTAGAGACTTAGTTGCATTAAATGTAACTTTCCACTGTTTGCCCCAAACAAAGATTCTATCAAGGTCAGTATTTACACGCTTACCAGAAGTGACAGGGTCGAATATGATCTCTAATATGCTGGTGTCATCAGCGAACAGTTTGATGTCACAAGAGATGCTATCAGTAATATCATATATGAAAACTAGGAACAGTAGAGGCCCCAGGATAGAACCATGGGGCACCCCTGCCTCAATAGGAAGCATAGATGACGTTTGGCCCCCGATCGCTACACACTGGTGACGATTGGTTAGATAGCTACTGATAAGTTTCAGGAGCGGCTCCTCGATACCGAGCTGCCTTAATTTAAAAAGTAGACCTACGTGCCAGACACGGTCGAACGCTTTGCTGATATCACGGAAAAGCATCCTGGCTTCCTTTTGCAGTTCAAGGCCATTATATATGTCATGAAGGATTTTGAGAAGTTGATTTATTGTTGAGTCGTTTGACCGAAACCCGGAATTTCTAGAGGTTAATAGTTCATAACGCATGAAGTACTCATACAAGACATTATAAATTAAGCGTTCGAATACTTTAGAGACATTGCAGAGCAGTGAGATGGGTCTGTAATTGCTTTTTGTTTGCTTGTCGTTCTTTTTGAACACTGGACATACATTACACTTCTTCCAAGAATCCGGAAAGCAGGAAGTGCGCAGGGAATGGTTGACTAGTTTATGAGGGAAGGGCTGATACCGGGAGCGGTATTCTTTAAAATCATGTTTCTAATGCCATCAGGACCAGTTGCGGAGCTAGTCCTTAATGATTGTAAAACTTTTTTTCGCACTATTCTCATCAACTTGAAAAGAGTTTAGACGAGCCTCAGTTCGGTAGAAGAACTCAGGCAATGGCATACGATTATCTTTATGAGGTAATTTACATCGGTTGGCAAAATACTTATTGAAGTTTTCACATTTGTCCACATTACTAGAAATAACTGTCATTTTCAAGAAGGGTGAAGCGTGGAGCCAAGTAGACTTTTACCAAGGTTCCATCGATAGGTGAAGCGTGCAGCCAAGTAGACTTTTACCAAGGTTCCACCATTTCTTGGGATTAATATCTTTTGAGTCGAGTTCAGTGCGAATTTTGGAAAAATACGATTTTATTTAACAACGGAGGCCATTGACAGCTATGTTGCATTTGCGCTTGTAAAAAATGAAAAGTCGTTCCATGTTAAGAGTTTCAGAGAGTGTAAAGGGGTGCATTTTGTTGCTGTGTCGCATGAAACGTCTCCATGCGCGATCCCTTTGTCTGAGAATTTTTTTTATCTTAATTTTTTACATATATACCTTTAAATTAGCAAGACGTTCATGTCGTTCAATTAACACTGATGCCATTAGCACAGTTTGAGACAATAATTCAATAAACGTAGTGCGAAGAAGGTAAACAATGTACACAGCATTAGATACGAGAAAATAACATGTCCTCAGCAACGCACACACTAATATAACATTTAACATGAAGAGTAAAAAATAAACTGAGATATAAGGATACCAGATGCATACTGAAAAAAATGTTCTGGATAAACAGACTGGGTGGATGTCAATAAATAATACAAGATTGTGGAGAATTTCGGTTGCTTGGTAAGAATATAACCGAAGTTGCACTCGACAAGTGCTGGGTATTAGTGGCTAGATGCATATGTTTCAGTTGTAATCCATCGAATGCATGTGCAAGGATAATTTGAACACGTGAAAATGCGAAGAATAACATTTTGGTTTTCACATCGCTGGTTTCAAAACAACACAAGATAGAGATGTTTAATTAAAACCCACGATCCACACCGAGTTTGCATTGCTGGAAATAAGTGAATATGACATGTCAGGGAAGATACACAGTATATCTTTTTGTCATTTGAATGTGATCAGAGATGGTAGAATGATTATTTACTTTCAATCACATATTCAGGTAGCAATGTAAATATGTTAGGCAAAAATCATTGACCGAAGACACAATAACAGGAAAAACATGGGTAAGCGGAAAACTAACAGCAATGTAATAATACAGAAAAACATGATCCATATTCATTAATTCCAAACCCAACAATGACAGCAAAGAGATTCCAGACTTGCCAAATCATCAACATTTCTTTTCTAATACCAATTTGAAGAAACAAATTTCACTCCTGACTTGAGACAGGCAGTCACCCATAAAAGGCAACTGGTAGTTTTAAACCGGTCCTCTCAACCTTAGAAATATTCATCATTAACTAAAGCACGTATGTAGAACCTTTTTAAATAGTAATGTGAAATCAGTTTTCAAACATACATGTACGTTTGCAGTTAGTGAACACGTTAGTGACAAATGTCAGTAAACCTTGAAAAGGTGGACTGGTTCAGCTCTCGGGCATGAATAGGTAAAATAAACAGACAGGAACAAATGTGAATGAAACACAGTTCCTTACCAGAGTAGACTATTGTCAAGTACATGCACGTGCTCGTTTACTTCTTTGACTATCGATGGACTCGTCGCGCGAGAACTTCACCTGAGGAAATACATGTGCATGTAAGTACAGTGAATAGCAAGGTAGTTTAGCAATACAATCACTCTTATGCCCAAAATTATCACTTGCGGTGTTCACATACTATTAACATGTGAATTACAACCCAACAATCAACACTATCTGTACTTACGATGTACGCTAACCTTTAGCGTTGTTTTACACCATACATGTATGAATTGGCAACATATGCAAATTTATGTGTGTATTTGTATAATGTATATTTGTTTTTGTATGTGTATATATGTGTGCGTGTATGTATGTATGCAAGTGTATGTGTGTGTATATATGTGTATGTGTGTATATGTATATGTATGTATATGTAGGTAAATATATATGTATATATGTGTATGTATGTGTGTGTATGCATGTACATGTATATGCATTCCCCTTGTACATGTATTGACAAGACCTTTGTGTACATACTATTTAAAATGTATTAGGTGACTCGACGTTCCCGTGATACCAGGATTTTCTTTACCTGTACTAATTTGTTATTAATACGTAATGCTCATAATTATCTGTTCTCATAAAGTACTGGCATGTGATTCATAATCCACCAACCATCATGTTGTGATCTTTGCTTGTGATTGTGTTGAAATACATGTGTACTATGAATATCTTGCCATTACGCCATTCAACTTGTATTGTATCACCGCCATGTATCACAAAACTTAGAACAATCCCTTTGTTTTGTATGGTCAATATATGTTTCTCATTTACTTGCCATTTATTGACTGTGAACACTTCTGTATCCGTGAATTAAGGTTATCAATAGCATTACTGGCGTTTCTTACCAGCTACTGGTGTCTGACCGGACCATTAAGTTACCTTTTTCCTCATTGATGTCATTCGCTTATCGCTAAGGGATAGTTCAACATTATCATCATTTTTGAATTAGTACTTAGGGTACTAAATTTCATGACCCCCCTCCCTCCCCCCAAATTAGTACTTTAAAAATGATGATTTTGCCCCCAAATCATAGCAAACTTGCACAAAACAGCCCAAAAATTGACCATCATTTTCTATATCCTGTGAAAGTGTACAGACCCATTTAACCCCCTCCCCCCTTGCGTACTGTAAGTACTAATTCAAAAATGATGAAAATGTTGAACCATCCCTAAAGTATCTCACTTTTTCACCGCTCAAAAGTGACCGGTACACAGTACACAGTGTTTCTTTGCGTTCCGACCTTCATACTTAATTTTTGTTCACTTAGGATCATCTTTATATTTCATGTTTTATGTGTATTGGGTCAATGTATGACCACCACTATTCATGTCTTTGTAACCTACGTATGCTATAATTCTGTGTTATGTCTTTTCTTTGGAGTGCAGGCCTCTCTGGGTCTGTGCCTGTTCGTCCGAGCAATGGGTATCCCTGCCTTCTTTAGTTTGACCAGACAATGCACTGCGGAAATGTACAAAATGGGCATTTCTGTTTGTTTTGTGTGTGGATCGGTTCACTCTGGTGAGTGGAGTTACAATAACCGCATTTATAATGTAATAATATACTTTACGAAGAGATGTATAGCTACTATATACCTGTTTGGGAATTTGACTTGGAAATATGTGTTAACTGGAACAACACCAGTGTGCAAAGTCTGGCATTACGTTAATATTGCTTTTTGTGTACTACCCAGACTATGGTACTGTTTACCACTCATGCACGTTCTATATGGACGTCTATGATTATCTTTTTCAGTCATACATCAATACAAAAGCGAACATTTTTATTATGTCAAATCTTTAGGGGAACACTTATTTTCTCCTGGTCAGGAGATGAGGTTACTAGCTCATGTTTATGTATATGTAATACGAATCATAACACTCGATCTAGTGCAGCGCGACAAAACTTCATTACTGATACTTGGTGTTTACACCCTTTGTTTAATTCTACACAGAAGCGTATGTAATGTCATGAAGATATGGGTGGAAGGAATATTCATGTTAGAGTCATTCCTCATATTCGAAATGTTAGTCCATTTCATAATTTTGTGTTACGCGGCCTTGTGTATTACAATCTTTGCCTGTTTATATACCAGAATTGGTCCACCATACACAAATATGTACAAAAATGTGAGTATACACCAGGTGGTTCTATTGTATAGATGGTGTAATATAGTTGACAATGCTACTGATGGTTTTGAAATACTACATGTTTTACTAATCGCTATGTCAGGCGATGTGCATCCGAATCCTGGTCCCCATCCAACGAACGCCTACTGTGATATCACCCTATGTCATGTGAATATTCGCAGTCTTTCCAAGGATAAACTGAGGTGTATAAAAACATCTTTAGGGCAAGACTACGACATCATAGCTGTAACTGAAACATTTTTGTCTACATGCAATCAAGATATTGACTATGATCTGCCTGGTTTTCATAGTATTTTGCGTCGAGATAGTGCTGGTGGGGTCGGCGGTGGTGTTGCACTATACGTATCTCGGGCTATGAGGGTTAAAAGGAGAACTGACTTAGCAATACCGGGTATCGAAGTAATGTGGGTTGAAATCCGTCTACATAATAATAAATTTTTAGTGGCGGTCGCTTACAGGCCACCAAACTCATCTGTATCGTTTTGGGACGACTTACAGGTATCATACGATCTGGCTTACAGTAGTCCCACTGATAAAATTATATTAGTGGGTGATCTAAATGCTGAACTTTCAAAAAAATCACGGTAAGAAAATTAAATACATTTTGTGCATCCATAACCTTACCCTACACATAAAAGAGCCAACAAGGATAACCGATCGAACAGCTACTTGCCTTGACCAAATAATCACAAATGTACCTAGTTTTGTGAAAGCGGCAACTATACTTCCACTAGGAGCTGATAATGATCACTGTACAGTAGCTGCAAACTTATTATTTAGACATAAGAAGAACTCTTCTTTCAAAGCTTTATATGGCTATATGCTAAAGCTGATTTTGATGTGTTTAGGAATTCACTGAGCAAGGTCGATTGGGATCCCTGCTTTGATACTGATGATGTTGATGAGATGTGTAAACTGTGGAGCAGTACTTTCTTAAATGTCGCAAGACAAAATATTCCTAACAGGACAATTGCAGTTAGAGATGGTGACTCTCCATGGTACAGTAGTCGCCTACGGGCCATAAAAAGAAAGGTTGATAGAATACACCGCAGGGCCAAGTCCACCAAAATTTAAACAATTCCCATATTTGGCATTATTTTCGGGCCTTATGAAACCAATACATAAGTGATTTGAGGGCAGCTGAAGAAGATTACTTTAATCGTCGATTTGATAATTTAAATAATTCCAAAAGGAAAGAAAATCGCTGGTGGAAAACTGTAAATTATTTTGTGAAAGGTAGTCAGGACTCCTCGAATAGCCATTTATTGGTCGACGACATTGTAATTTCGGACAATCAATCCAAGGCAGCTGCCCTGAACTCTTTCTTTCTGCAACAAAGCTGTGTTGACGGTTCCACTTTCCATTGTCCTCCAATGTCAACTCAAAGTAGCTCTGGTAAAATTCTTGATAGTCTTACTATAAGTGAGGACGACGTTTATTTGGTACTGGCATCACTAGATGTAAGTAAGGCAAGCGGTCCTGATGGGATCAGTCCCGTACCACTGAAGGAAGCTGCCCCTTCAGTGGCGCCCTCTCTTGCCAAACTATTTAACCTATCCCTCGAGAAAAAAAACATTTCCCTGTGACTGGAAAAAAACCAATGTTACTCCTGTTCTTAAAAAGGGTGACCCTAGCTTGTGCAGCACCTATAGACCTAATTCTCTCCTAAGTTGTGTTTCCAAAGTTTTCAAACGAGTAATTTTTAAGTATGTCTTCAACTTTCTTAGAGACAACTTTGCTTTGTCAGAAAAACAGTCTGGTTTCATGCCGGGCGATGGTACTGTAAACCAACTAGTATACTTATATCATCAATTTGTAAAAGCTGTTGATTTACAGAAAGAAGTTAGAGTAGTTTTTGTGATTTTACTAAGGCATTCGACAGAGTGTATCATCCTGCCCTCCTTTACAAGCTGCACAAGGTAGGTATTCGTGGTTCCCTTTTGGACTGGTTCAGTAGTTATTTGCACGATCGAAGTCAACGGGTTGCTTTACATCGCGATTTGTCGGACTGGGGTAGTATCGAAGCCGGGGTACCCCAGGGATCGGTTCTTGGTCCTCTCATGTTTCTGGTTTGTGTAAATGATATCACCGATATCGTAAGGTCTAACATGAAGTTGTTCGCCGATGATGTAACTTTGTTTATTACCATCGACGACCCCATCAGCTCTGCCAACGCTATAAACAGTGATCTGAAATCTATAGAGACCTGGTCTCGTCAATGGTTAGTCACTTTCAATAGTACCAAACCAAATCCGTGCTTTACACTTAGAAGAAGAGTCAAGATCAAAACCCACCCATTGTAATTGTCGGTAACTCTTTAGAAAATATATCAGAACATAAACATCTTGGTGTAATTTTCAGTTCTGACTTGTCATGGTCAAACCACATAAATTCATTGTATGCAAAGCTAGGAAACTAATAAGAATTTTAAAACTACTACAATATATAGTGTGGGACCATATATCATGATTTGAAGTACCGTGGGATTTTGATGAAGATTTTATGCCACCTATTCAGAAATGTTATTTATACCCTTAAGAACATAAAAAGTCATGTTGGCACTTTGCCAAACTGTTAGATTCAAAATGGCCGCCAAACTCCAAATATAATGATATTTCATGATACATGATGTGTCCGAAATGTTCGATTTAATAGATCTAAGGATCAAATTTTAACCTCTTCATCCAGGAACATAATTCATGTCTTTTACCTTAAACCTAAATATTATTAGACGCCAAAATTTAAAATATCTGAAAAAATTTATCTATATTTTCCATGTTTCTTATAAATGTTTGGCGTTAAAATAGTTGATTTAAATTTGGCCTTTATTTTGGTTGTTACTGGCATCAATGAGGGTATGTATAGCACTGTAGTTATCACAATTCAAGATAGCCACAATTTCCTTAAAATGGCTGCCCCCCCCCCCACACACACAAACCGCCATGTCATTTTACATAAAGAACCAATATTCTCCAACTAGCATTATCTAAGAGTTATAGATCATACTCCAACCATGTAACAACATTGTGTCATGATTTCTAATCTTGAAACTTAACACCAGTTGTTACCAACGAAATTGCAAGATGGCTAATATGCTAAAAAAATGCATGCATATAATCAATGCATCAAAACTTGTTGATATTTAACTATATCTCTCATTACCCTTTTAGTCTAGATCAATTCCTTTTCCTCATCTGATCCAAGATCATCAGTTCAAATCATTGTTCCCTATTATAATTTACCCGTTGTTTGAATGTATTTTGCAGGTCTGTATTGTAGTATTGGTGTGCTGACAGAATGATTCCCTGTATAGTAGCTAAACTGGTGGACTAATGCATGGTGCTGGCATGCTGATGGGTGGATCTGCATGAGTTAACTGCTTGGAGGAATAGTGTCCCAAGTGCTTTTAGATTACTTGTTGAGTTTTCATTTATATTCAAAGACTGAACACATTCTTGCCATAATCCAAGCACATTTATTTGCAAAGACATTTTTGCACAATGACTGTAGCAAGGCCTCTTGATTAACCCCATTAATTCTGGGTTTTTTTCCTCTAATTGCCCTAAAAGTGGCCAACTATATACAAAGTCATCTTTCATGTCATCAATTAACTTTTGTCAACAGAAAACATTTTGAATAACAATTATAGATGAGATTTAAACAGAGATAACATGCCCCATGAATTTACAGCTTTTCAAAGCATGGAATAGGTGTTTAGTGGCCATCTCATAATAAGAAACTAGCGTTCAGATAAGGATTACCCTCGGCGCCCACAACTTTTTTCCCCAATTCTGCAATTTTTTTTGAGACTTTGCAGGTGTCATGATACGGTGTATGTGCATCAAAAATTTGATGAAGCTGTGATGAATCTTTCTTGAGATATTATGGTAACATTGTCCACTTTAGTGCTCTCTCTCTCTCTCTCTCTCTCTCTCTCTCTCTCAATATGTTAAAAAATACTCTGAAACCTGTACTATTCCAAATTGGTTTGTTTGTAATGAGGATTCATTAAGTATATTTGTATGTAATTATGCTTTCTTTGTCTCAGTCAGTTCAACTGTCCTAACACATATGTGGTGCTTTGTTCTGAAGCAAGGTGTTAACTTACCAAGTAAATTTATTTGGGTGGCCTATGCCAGAGTGGATGTTTTCATCCTTAGCTGGGTCATCCTGACTATCTGTTCTCTGTGGTAATTATGTACTATTTCTCCTATTTTTTGTTTTGCATTTGTTTATATATATATTTCTGTCATTATTACCTGACAATTGAAATGTATTGAATTTATTGCCGAATAAAAGAATCTGAATCTGAATCATGATCAGAGAGCGTCAAATAAATACTTCAAAAGTTTTATAAAAAGTTTCAAAATAATGAGAGGAAGCTGGTTTTCAATATGAACATAGTCCTTTATAATGTGCATCTCTAATGAAATTTGCTTTTTTTCATAATTTTTTTATTGACAACAGAAAATAATAATGTTCATAAATACACTGGTTTTATACATTATCTGAATCTGCCTTGATTCATTTCACGCTCTCGATCAATGATTGAAAATTCAACCATAGAACGAAACATACATTAATTTTCTTCTCTCCCCAAACCTATCACCGTCATTTTTTTCTGTGAATATTCAATTTACCATCATTTTTAGCAATCTCTGATGAAAATTTGATGAAGCGGCGATAGATCCTAGTTGAGATATTATGGTAGCATTGTCTACTTGTGTTTCCTTGTGCGCCACTCAGACAGCCTTGAAAATAAATACTTTAAAGTTTTATACAAAGTTTATAAATACCAAGGGGATGCTAGTTTTTAATAGGAACCTGGTCCATCAGAAGATGCATCTCTGACAAAAACTGATTAAGATGCGATCAAAATTGTTTGAGATATCGCGGTAGCATCGTGGTTGATGCCACTCAGACGGCCTTCAAATAAATAATTTAAAAGTTTCATAAAAAGTTAAGAAATAATTAGAGGAAGCCTGTTTTCGATAGGATCCTGGTCCATTATAAGGTTTTTCTGTGACAAATGTTTAGTGAAGCTATGGGGAATATTTTTGGAGATAATATGGTAACATCATCCCCTTGTGTACCACTCAGACGGCCTTGAAATAAATTCTTAAAAAGTTTGATTAAAAGTTTAAAAATAAGAAGAAGATACTAGTTTTCAATAGCAAACTGGTCCATTACAAGTTGCATCTCCGACAAAATTTGGTACAACTATGGTGAATATTTTTTTAAATATCAAGGTAACATTGACAAGATGGATGAACAGATGGACTGATGATGTAGGGGATGACAATACCCTCCAGCACTTTATGTGCCGAATGTAAAAACATACCAACTCTATTAGCCTATTCTCAGCCAGAGTGGGTTAAACACCCAGGTAACCACTAGAAAAATATCAAATCTGGGCAGTATCTAACAGAATGGAAACTTTTGTAGTCAGAATTTATGTGTTTATAAAAGGAAATTAACTAAATTTGGTCGTAAGGTTTCCCCCCACCCTCAACCCAGTATATTCATCCCACCTAATAATAATGCAAGGTACATCTCAGCTTATCCTACTAGCTGGTCATTGCCATGTACAGCACATGTAGAACAGTTCACAAATCACTTGTGTACTACAGTTTGATCTTGTTGAACTTCTTGCCTGTGGCTCAACTGGCATAAATGATAGATTTTGGATAAAGTACCAAAAGTAGATCCAACATATTGATGACTCTGGAATTATGATGGACTGGTTTCATCTTCATCGTCTAACTGAACAAGCCAACTGCTATGGCAGACTGCCACTGTATATGGCAATCACCAGATACGGCCAGCTTCCACTGTGTAGGACAGTCACCAGCTGGACAGCACAACTCAGAATATGAGAGTGACAATGATGAAGATGAGAACGATGATAGTTAAAATAGTTATCTTAATCACACAAGTATGAACTTGGTAATGGAGATGACGATGTCATTTAATGTAGCAATACACTTTAATGTGTCATAATGTTGGTTCAATGTTTACTCACAATACGAGTGTGACAATGATGAAGATGAAAAACGATGATAGTTATAATAGTTATCCTAATCATACAAATATGAACTGGGTAATGGAGGTAATGATGCCATTTATTGTAGCAATACACTTATTTCATAATACTGTTCCAGTGTAAACTCACAATATGAGAGTGACAATGATAATAATTTAAAATAGGCCCCCCAGTCACACAGGTATGAACTTGGTAAGGGAGGTGATGATGCCCTTTATTGTGATAATACACTAGTGTCATAATATTGTTTCAAAATAAAGTCATTTATCTCGGTTCGGTTTACATTCTTTTGATGCAATGATTTGATACTTTTAAGACAAATATGAGCCTAAATTGACTAAGATTCAATTTAGAGATAAAAAATTTAACTTTATAGCCGGCAGTTATGAAAATAAATACCCAAACAAGGTGCTTTATACTGCAAGGACCTTTAAGGGACCTGTAATTGGACAAAAATTGGAAATTTGGCTGCCATTTTGAAAAATGGCGCCCATTTTGAATGTAACAGGTTGGCAAAGTGCCAACATGTTTTTTCTGTTATTTCAGATATATTTAACATTTCTGAGTAGGTTTTATAAAATCTTCATCAAAAGCCAACGGGACTCCATATGCCCCCACACTAATAGACTCAATAGGCATTCATTGGAAATTATATACTTCACATATATTAGACCATTACTGGAGTATGGGGATGTAGTTTTGGAGTGGATGTACTCAGGCGGATGCTTCATTGCTTGAAAGTGTTCAACTGGATGCACCCCGAGTAATAACCGGGGTAACCTGTCGCACTAGTCATAGATTATTATACAGTGAGACGGGATGAGAGTCTTTGGCTCAACGTCGAGATAAACACAGGCTAACATTGCTATGTAAGATAATACATGGGCTAGCACCCGATTACCTTCATGACTTAATTCCAGGAAACGTGTCTTCTGGAAATACGTACAATGTGAGATCAAAAAATGATATAAACCAGATCTACGCAAGAATTAGTATTTGCAGCAATTCTTTTATACCAGCAACCATCCGTCAGTGGAATTTGTAACCCAATTCAGTTCGAAACTCCGAAGATCTTGATACATTTTAGTGTAAATTAGACAATGATAAACCAAAGGTTAGCGATTTATTCTACATTGGCAACCGGAAGAAAACATTCTACATTCCCGAATTTGAATGGGCTGCAGTCAGTTGAAACAGGACATGCATAAAATTGGCATCGCGAGTTCTCCTAGTTGTACTTGTGGCGCCACAGTAGAAAATTCCTACCATTTTTTCTTTGAATGTCATCGCTTCATTACCGAACTTAACACTCTTCAAATGTCTATTATCACCAAGGCTCCGTTTACATTAAATACAGAACTAAATGGAAGTCTAAAATGTTCAAAAGCCGCTAATTTAGCTATCTTTGAATCTGTACATACGTACCTTATCCACACTGGCAGATTCAACTGAAGCCCGCACTGGTTTCACTTGGTAGTTTGTATATACATTTAATATTACAAATTTTGTTGTAAAGATATGGGTAGGCCTACCATTTAAGTGGCCACGGGCGGGCAAACATCATTACTTTTGTAAAAGACTATTTCAAAGACTGTTTGTATCATTCATCTCTTACAGTCAATGCAAACTACTCATTACTGGGACCACTATCTGAGACGTCTGATGGTGTCTTTGTGTTGCATTCTATTATGTGTCCGTTAATGTACTGTCCTGTGGTTTGTGCCATTACCTTTCACACCATACTTTGTATTTTACTCCTTATTTTTTTTTTTTTGCAAGAGGAATTTATATAGGCTATGCCTGTTTTCCAATTGCCTTAATAAAACATGTTTAAACCAACCATACTTAGCATACCCACATACAGGAACTTCAGGCTTAGACAGGATTGTACCTGATGGCACATGGGCATGCATCATTCTGGTGGTAGGCTCTGAACTGCAGCGAAATACTGTCAAAATGCATGAAAATTGCTAATTACGTTTCAGGTGCCACATTTAAGTAAGAATACAGCAAAACAAACCGAATACGAATAATAGTAACTATATTCGAATATTTCAAAATATAGCCAATGACCAGTCCTAATACACACGCGAGATATCACAAGAATGGCTTTAAACACTTGAGTTCATTTGAAATATACATTAAGGTCTTCTTTGTTGTGTATTTGGACAATGCTGCCTGGCGGCGATGCGCGGCCCCATGCATCAAGTTCTCTTACATATAGGCGCCCGTCCTTCGACCAACAAGAATGGATCAAGTTGTTTCGCTTCATACCCCTTGCTATGAACTCGGACACAAAAACGTTATTCTTTTTCCTTGCCTCGTAAACCCTCTGTCTGGCTCTGTATGAAATGAATTTTGCGATAATGGCACGAGGCTTACCATCACGCTTTTTGCCTACTCTGTGGGAGCGCCCAACCTCATACTTCTCCATTTTGACACCAAGGCTTTTAATGTGGTCTAGTACAATATCGTCAGTATCCTCATCCTCTGTCTCGGACTCTTTCGACCAAAATCTCAGAGCATTTCTTCTACCATATTGTTGGAGCTCATCTAAGTGATTTTCTAGTTGGACAATACTTTTTTTCGTTTTCCACAACTTTATAGTCACACACTGAGGTAGACTTTACATCTTTCAATTCTCTTTCCAATTTCGTAACTTTCTCCTCTAAATCCTCAATTTTTTTCAAATGTTCGCTTACCTTGACATTAACTGCTTCCCCTATAAGCCAAGCTTCAATTCTGGGGCTTGTAAGCTTCTTGAAAAAGTCAATATCAACATCGTCACCATCGACAGAATAGGGGGTTTTCACCACCACCCACATTGAGTGAGGGCTTATGGGATCGTGGTAGTTCTCGACCGCCATACTGACAGTCAGCGCATATAAAACTATATTGTATAATCTGACTTAGGCTGGCGTAAAATTCCCTGTAAAATGCCAATATGTATGTGTTATGGGCCACGGGGTTATAATAATATTGCCTGGGACAAAGTATGTTCATTTTATGGATTTTCAACCGACGAATAAGCCCTAACACCTATTTTTCATACCACTGACTAAAGTACTTCTTCTATCTAAAGAAGAATTTTTCATTCTTACATGTGACTGGAAAAATAACTGAATCTGTCCATACAATAATGTCTGTCATCATTGCGTCAGATCAACATAACCCAGGCCCATTATAATAAAATATGCTAATCCTGCAATGTCCTCTGATCCAAGGATGACAATAAAACCTTTATTCATGTACATAATATAGATTTTCCGGGCTTCAAAACATTACTATATTGCCTCATTCTAAGTGATTAGAGAATTTTTGTGAATGAATGAGATATTACAGAAGAGAAATAAATCACGGTCAATATAAAGAAGTATATCAGCCAGGTCGACACCCCCACCCCCAGCCCACAGTATATGTGAGTAGAGTATACCGGTATGTTATAAATCAGGGGAAGCATGTTCTCAATGTGGTAAACATTATTCAACGGAATTCGTTTGTCTGACTGGTCAAATCTAAGAAAATGTGATTTTCAAAATTATTCTACGTGCCAACAACATTGACAATGTACATGGTAGTACATAAATGTGTCAATCTACAGGTTCGATTTCAAGACATGCACGGAGAAAAAATAACTATATAATACATAAGATTTACCCCAGGAAATATCAGTCACAAGAATAAATGCATATTTGACATTTTTCCTTGCTTCCCGAAGTTATAGGAAAATTGTTAACGCAATCTTGCTCGCTGTCTCTAGGGCAAAGCCTGACCGAATCCGAACCACTGAATCCAATATTACCGATTCGCAGGATTCAATATCGGTTCGGGATCGGTTTGAATAACTTTCTGCGTTCGGATTCGATTTGCAACGTCCTCACACTGCGATTTATTTTCACGGCAGCGAAGAGGTGTGGCAGGACCTCCTGCCGTGTTGTTCTAGACGTGCTGACCTGCCCTGCATGCAGAGTTTTCTGTGTGTGTTATAAGAAGTTTTTCAATACACATATCAAGTTGCGTTTGCGTCTTTGTTTTTTTTTCTTTTCTTCTATTTTGTTTTTCTTTTTTTCTTTCTTTTTTTTTTAATTTTCCCCAAAAACCGAATCCAAACAACTTTTTATATGTATAATTGTCAGCATTAGCGTGTCACTATCCCTCTTGTAAATCTACCTCTCATATTTGTAACAGATGGTGTTTTCCAAACTGCTCCCTTAAAAAGAAATTCGGCATTTCTGTTACTTGCTTGTGAAGTTCACTTTCTAAGAACATTCCAAGGAAGCCAGGATGGTCTTCCTAGATGTATCTAAAGCCTATGACAAGGTTTGGCATCCTGGCCTCCTTTTTAAATTGCGACAACTAGGCATCTCTGATAAAATCGTAACATTGATCGATAGCTACCTATCAAACCGCTTCCAACCAGTCATTATTCACGGACAATCGTCTGCACGGTTACCTCTTGAAGCTGGAGTACCTCAAGGATCTATATTGGGCCCACTTCTATTCCTAATTTACGTTAATGATATAGTCGATAATCTTACTTGTGAAGTCAGACTCTTCGCTGACCACACTAGTCTTCTTGAAATCGTTAACAATCCCATTGAATCCTCCAATCACTTGAACAATAATCTCTCCATCATACAGAAGTGGGGGAAGTCATGGCGAGTCATCTTTAATGCTCTTAAGTCTATTTTCCTCATCTTTACTGCCAAATTTAATAAACCTAGCCACCCACCTGTGCGCCTAGGAGAGTCAGAAATACCTGAGGAAGATACACCCACCCACCTAGGGTTCACTCTGAGTCACTTATCCTGGGGTGCACATATTACACGGATAACAAATAAAGCTGGTCAGTGGATTGCACTCCTTCGTAGGTTTAAATATAAACTTTCCCGTAAGTCACTTTCCAAATTGTATTTATCTATGATTCGACCAATTCTCGAATATAGCTGTGTCTTGTTCGACAATTGTGGTCAAGGCTTGTCCTGTCCGGCTTACTCGAATCAATCCAGTTCGAGGCTGCAAAAATTTGCACTGGTGCTCTTAGACACACCTCACACGTTAATCTTCTACATGAACTTGGTTGGTCAACTCTCGCCACCAGGCGCAAGTACTTTAAATTGATCCTCTTTTACAAAATGTACCATAAACTAACTCCTCCATATCTTTCCAATCTTGTTCCTCCTTCTTTCCATGGTCGTCACCTTCGACAACCCAGTTCAACTGTACGCTCTATTAAATGCCGAACTAATCGCCTTGGAAATTCTTTCCTTCCTGACGCCATCAAGCAATGGAATAACCTTCCTTCTGATATTCGCGATTCTATCACCCTTCAAATGTTCAAATCTAAACTGAAAGCTTCCTTGCTTGCCGTGGATGACGTTCCTGATTACTATTCCCATGGTAACAGATTTGCCAATATCTGTCATACCCAAATACGGCTGGGCTACTCTAAGCTTAACTTCGATCTTTTTAAAGTCCACATTATCCCAAACCCTACCTGCTCTTGTACTTACCCTACTGAAGATCTTGAACACTTTTTATTTTTCTGCCCTGAGTATTCCGTACCTAGAAACAAGGGGCGCATGCGCGCATTTCCAGGTTTCTGTTTCACGGTGCTCTCGTGTTTTCTACCGATTTTGCTGGATTTATTACGCTGATCTTCATTTGGAGTATACTGGTTGTTTACATTATGATGTGAGCATCTCTTTTCATCGTTCAAATCTGGATTGCCGGGCTATAACGACTGTATTTTGGACTTTATCTTGTCTGTCTACCTTTTGAATATCGCGCCATGGGAGATCGAACAAAGGCAGGTCAAACTAGTGCACAGGTAAATACGTCAACAAAAACATTGAATTTACCTGACCAGCCTGTGCCTGTAAGCAGTAGTGGAGCCATGAAAAGGCCGTGGGAGTCTCCTACGGGAGCCACGCCGCCCAGTAAAGTGAGTATATCCGAAATGTTGGAAATAATGGATGATCCACGCACAGAACTTTTGAAAAAGATCATTCGTGAAGTGATTAAGGAAGAAGTAAATCCCCTCACAAACAGAATAAATGATCTCGAGAAAGAAATCAAGACAAGTAATGAAAACTATGCTAGAGACACTGCCGAACTACGATCCAAGGTCGGTGATCTCGAAAAGAAAGTTGTTAACCTGGAAGGGAAGGTTAAAGAACTAGAGAATGCTAGGGATGAGGCAGAGCAATATAGCAGGCGAAACTGCCTAAGAGTATGGATAAAAGATCCCGAAATACAAAGTGAAGACACTGACCAAATGATATTGGACCATGCTAAGAAACTTGGTGTTGATTTGAAATCTGATCACATTAGCCGTTCACATAGAGTTGGCAAAAAAGTTGAAGGTAAAAAAAGGCCCATCATCGTTAGATTTGTCTCTTACCGCCAGAGAGAGAAATTCTTCAAAGCCCGCAAAAACTCTAACGAAGCTTTCGTGTCCGAGGACTTAACGAAAAAACGGTCGCACATCATGTTCGTGGCACGCAGACTGAGAAGGCAAGGAGGTATTCATTCATGTTGGTCTACCGACGGAAGACTCTACATCAGAGAAAAGAATCCATGGGGCCCTCAGCAAAACCAGAGTGGTCGTATAGTCCAGATCCATGACGTAGAGGACCTATATCGTTACCAAGACCGATAAAGACTTACTCACATGTGACTCGTGCATGCTTCGCTTCTTTGTTCTTCCTGTAAACTTGCAGACAATTATTTGATTGTCAAGATAGAACGATGCCTTAAATTTCACATTCGCGTCCTATTGTATGTGCATGTAGACTGTGTATGTATGTGTATGTGTGTATGTGTATATATGTATATGTGTGTATGTATATGTATATATATATATATATATATATATATATATATATATATATATATATATATATAAAAAATGTTCTCAACGATGTGCCTGAAATTGCTGAATACACGCATGAAGTATCAGGTAAAACTATTTCCATTCGGCTGTCATTATCTATATTTTTGATCATACTGTTACCATTGATCAGTGTTCATTTTGACCATTTGTCAGTGTAAAGCGGCATGTTTTATTTTACCTACATGAAACACTTCAAATTTGTTACTGGGCAATACTATTTTACTCGAGATACTGAAAGTAATTGTTATGTTACTGCCCCTTATTAGTAAGCATGCGTCTTGGTACATGTGTTTCTCTTTGGATACCACTTGTCTCTGGTTCCACGTAGTTTAATCTTTTTTTATGGGCATATTTCGATTTGTAATAGCACATAACTATTTGTTTGCATATTAAGAACCAGGGCTTGTGTCTCTCGGTTTACTTCTTCCGTAGAAAAGTATGTTTATACATTATGTAACCACAAGTGCCATGCCCGGTCGTGACCTGGATGTACTCTTGGCAAACTGTGTGTCAGGCATTTCCACATGCAGTCCCAATATGCCTTGATAGCTTTGCTCAACTTTAGTCTCTATCTATGAAATAATTTTGTGTTAAATTTTCTGATATTCACACAGCAGTGTGACATCTAGCCGTTATTAAGACAACATTTCCACGATTTGTAGCTAAAAAATATCAGTTGTATTGTATCATGTCTATTACGTGGTCACGAACGTGGTGTGGTATGTTACGTCGCATTTGTGCGAACGAACACGTCTTTACTGCATCTACAGCACTAATAGAACATGCCAAAGTATTTCCAATTCCATTTACTTTCGTTTCCAGGTTTTGTCACCCTGATATCATCATCTCATATGAATATCTCGGTTTATAATATTACGTTACTGGTTGTTTGCATAGCAATAACCAGAGCTGGTCTCTCGGTTTACTTCATTCTTAGAAAAGTATGTTTATACATTATATAACCGCAAGTGACATGCCCTGTTGTGACCTCAGATGTTCGCTTGGCTATCTGTGTGTACAAGCATTTACAAATGCAGCCCATATGTCTTGATAACTTTACTCAACTTAAGTCTCCATATATGAAATAATCTTGTGTTAAATTTTCTGACGGTTTAGACTAGTTTCAGTTGTCAACGCATTTACGTATTATACACCACACGGTCGAACAACTGCATTCAGGTCACTCCATATGATATAACGCATGGGCTCGGTTTTTTTTTTTTTTTTTTTATGTCATTTCACGTTATACTTGTACATATGGAGGATCACGGTTATGTAGTCTTGCCATATTACAACAGTTGAAACTGATCTTTGAACATGCTTCATACAGACTGTTTTAGACGAGCGTACAATTGCTACAATATCATAGTAGCCGTCATTATTCTTGCCACTCTGCATCTCCATACCTTATGTAAACTCAGCAGAATGCCTCATATATTTACAGATATGATATTCGGTACAACAACAGGTTATATTTGTTAAACTCCGATTTAACTTTCATCCAGATTTACAATCATTTTCAAATTAACATCATTACAATAGTAATGATCTTGCTCTCTTTTGTTGCCATGTTTGTACACTTTTTGTTTTCTGCACTCTCTCGTGCTCTTGTTTATGTTACTTTATTTGTTGTTTCGAAGACTATATTCTCCAGCATACAGTGTCATATACTTATTGGTTTTTTTGTACACATGAATGCATTTATTTTCTGTTTTGTCTCACAGTGTTCAGCGACGGACATCCCCTAGTATGATATCCCCTAATGGGCATTTGTTTAAATCAATATAGAGCTGTGGTAGGGTTATTTCACTACAAAGATGGGTTTATGTTCCTGTCCATGTCTGCCAACGTGTCTACATTTTCATATCACGATCATAGTTTCATCCTCTCTTTTACGTTCCTCATAGTATTTGCCGCAGTATTACTTACCGAATGTCTATGCCATCTGAGACATGTGACGGTTCTTATATTTAGGGTGCTCTCCACGAGTATTCATCCAAACCCTGGTCCAGTTCATAATATTGTCCTTAATAAGTTTTCTGTGTGCCATGCAAACGTACGTAGCTTAAAATCTGATGGTACACTCGAAGAAATAAGTATTTTGGCGGAGTCTGAAAAATTGGAAGTCATTTCTTTATTTGAAACATGGCTCGATACTTCCTACCCTGATGCTTTATTGGCAATTGAAGGCTTTCAAACCCCGCTACGTAAGGATCGTGAAACTGGTTTAGGGGGAGGGGTTGCCCTGTATGTAAAAGACAATCTACCTGTCAGACGATGTGTGGAGCTGGAAACTCCCAGTAGTGAATGTATCTGGGCTGAAATTACTGTCCCTTCTGGTAAACCGATTCTAGGTGTTTATTATCGTCCACCAGGCCAATCTGCCGCAGACAGAGACCTATTTCTGGACAATTTATCTCACTCCATTTCCTCTGCTATGGAACTTAACCCTAAAATACTCCTAATAACAGGTGATTTTAACGATTGCTGTGTAAGCTGGGATTCTCCCCACACCGACAGTGAACTCGGACAGCGCCTCTTTGATCTGTTGGCTCAAAACAACCTGCATCAGCTCATATCCGAACCTACTCGTGTGTCGGAGTACTCTGCAAACCTACTAGACCTTATGATAACTGACTCCCCTGGTTATATCCTTAACTCCGGCATACTTCCTCCTATATCCTCTTCTGATCATTCTGTCGTCTTTTGCTCTTTTTCTGTGAAGCATTACAAGGATCGCCCCTTTAAACGCTCTGTCTGGAACTTCAAGAGGGCTGATTTTGTCAACTTGAACAATGTACTCCCTGATGCTCCTTGGGAAACTGGTTTCACAGTTTTTGACTCCATAAATGACACTGTGTCATACTGGTCAGACCTATTTATTGACACGTGTAAACAGTTTATTCCGTTCCGCGTGGTCACTATTCGACCCAGGGACAAGCCCTGGATCAACTGTAATATCAAGAGGCTAATAAGGCAGCGCAATCGCGCGTGGAACAGATACAAATGCCAGACACAAAAGCCTCGGCCTCACACGCTCCTCATTACTCAAAATATTGAACGCCTCTTTCAGTTATACAAACGGAAACGTAACTTTACAGTCAACGCTATTAAAAGCTCCATTCGTCTTTACTTTACCAAACTCCGATCTGAACTAGACTCAAGAGAGATAAACTCTAAAAGGTGGTTGAACCTTAGCAAATCTATTCTCGGTCACAAACTTTATCAAAACATACCAACTCTTATTGACGGTGGAAGGAATATTTCTTCTGATATTGAGAAGTCAGTGACCTTCAACAAGTATTTTGCTGATCAGTGTAAGACTCCACATGATGACAATCCTTTGCCCTTGCCCGACCTTACCTTCCGAACTGAGGCCCGCCTGTCTATATTTCAAGTGCAAGTAAATGATGTGGAAAAGATTTTAAAATCTCTGAAAACCAGTTCTGCTTGTGGTCCTGACGGTATAGGCAACACCCTTCTTAAATACTGTGCCCCCTCAATCTCACGTTCTCTCACTGATCTGTTCAGTCTCTGCTTATCCAACTCATATTTTCCAGATCCCTGGAAGAGGTCCAACGTGTGCCCCGTTTTGAAGAAAAGTAACAAACAGTCAAAGGAAAATTATAGGCCTATTTCACTCCTCTGTAATGTCTCTAAAGTACTTGAGCGTCTAGTTTATAACGTTTTCTATGAGTATCTAACCTCTAACAATTTACTTTCTGCTAAAAACTCTGGCTTTAAGAAAAACGATTCCACCATAAATCAACTTGTTAGCATACTTCATACTATTTACAGTGGCCTTGAGTTGGGCCATGAGGCCCGTATGGTTTTTCTGGACATATCCAAGGCCTTTGACAGAGTCTGGCACGCTGGTCTACTTTTTAAACTGAAACAATTGGGGTTTGAAGATCCTGTGTTACTATTTATAGAAAGCTATCTCTGAAACCGACTTCAACGTGTTACTATTGGAGGACAGACCTCACCTTGGCTCCCTATAGAGGCTGGAGTGCCCCAAGGTTCGATCCTTGGTCCCCTACTTTTCCTCGTTTACATTAACGACATCACTGTCAACATCACCTGTGACATCCGTTTATTCGCAGACGATACCAGTATTCTTGAAATTGTCCACGAACCAATGGCCACAGCTGAAAACCTTAATTATAATCTTATACAAATTCATCGTTGGGGCAAGCTCTGGCGCATGACATTTAATGCCATAAAATCCATCTCAATGACCTTCTCAGCTAAACGACATAAGCCAGATCATCCTCCCCTACTTCTTGGAAACACACCGATACCTGAGGCGACTCTACATACTC
Source organism: Hermodice carunculata (assembly GCA_964020975.1). NCBI lineage: Eukaryota > Metazoa > Annelida > Polychaeta > Eunicida > Amphinomidae > Hermodice > Hermodice carunculata. The sequence goes on along the minus strand of OZ026626.1, from coordinate 42,712,055 downwards.
ACCTTGGAGTTACACTCTCAAGTAACTTGTCATGGCACCAGCATATAACATGTATTGTTAATAAAGCCAGCCAACGGCTTGCTCTTTTACGCAGACTCAAATATAAACTCTCCCGCCAAACACTCATACGGCTGTACAGTACAATGATTCGTCCTATCCTCGAATATGGGTGTGTCCTGTTTGACAATTGCACTGAAAACCTGTCACAATCTATAGAAGCTGTTCAGTATGAGGCAGCCAGGATCTGCCTTGGCGCAACTAGATACACTCCACGTGTCTTACTTCTCGAAGAGCTTGAATGGCAAACTCTGGCAAATCGGAGGAAATACTTTAAACTTATTCTTTTCTTTAAAATGTACAATAGGTTAACTCCACAATACCTACATGATCTCGTTCCTCGTGACGTTGCATTCACTACTGGGCGCCTTTTGAGAAATCGTACTGAATTACGCCAAATTAGGTTCACCACCAATCGCTTCGGCGATTCATTTCTCCCGTCTGCTATCAAATTATGGAATAACCTCCCGGTTGATACTCGTCTCACCAATTCCCTGCCGCAGTTTAAATCTAAATTAAATCTATTACTCTTAAGTGTTGACAAAAAGCCCACATACTTTAAACATGGAAGTCGTTTTCTGAACATATGCCACACGCAGTTACGTCTTAACTTCTCTGTTTTAAACGCCCATCTACATCATGTCAATATCCTTCCAGCCTCAACGTGTGCATGCTCTCATACCACTGAAGATACGAAACATTACCCTTTGTTCTGCCCCAAGTTCACTGTGCAAAGGGTCCGTCTACTGAACACTGTGTGTCACTTACTCGCTCCAGGTGTAAATCCGACTTTAATAGTTCAGTGCTCTAGTGACATTTTACTAAATATTCTCTTGAAAGGTAGTGAGGACTTGCCAGACACTGATAATGTATTCATCTTTGAGGCTGTTCAGACATTCTTATCAGAATCTAGACGTTTCATCTACTAATTTAGTATATGATCTAATTATAAGTCTCCACTATCTGGCATCAATTGTATTATTCGTGTACAAGCCGTGAATTTAGTCTTCTGTTCTCGTCCAGTGTGTATTGTATATATTCCTGTGCGTCCTTTTATGTACTGGAGAGCCTCCAGATTAGTCTTTGTGTACTATTAGGCAATCCAGAGAAAATAAATATGTTTATACTATACTAAACAATCTCTTTGACTCTATTTTTCCAATCTTAGCTCCAGGTGTCCATCCAAATCTGATTGTGCACCTTGCAAGTAACAGATTAATCAAAACTCTCCTTTTTGGCTGCAAGGAACTGTCGGATCCCTTAAACTTTCAAATCTGTGAAGCTTTCCAAAAATGCATTGTGGACACCAGAAGGTTTCTATACTTAAAAAAAAGGGACCTCGTGTGACTGTTCAGCTCTATTATAATGATATATGATTGTTTATTCTCTATTCGTGCAATATAATATGTATGCAATTTCTCATAATGGGTATGTGAGTCCATATCAATGTACTTTGTATCCCTACAGTTGTTTATCTACAAAGAATTGGTAACATTGTTTGTCCTGTGTGTTTTGTACATATGGTGTGTGTATCTCCATATTCTGGAGAACCCGACTTATTAGTATCATTTCGATGTATTATAGGGCGATCCAGATAAAATAAATATGTTTAAATCAAATCAAGATGATAGACTCAAGCTACTCGCATCAAGTACCTGAGCAAATAAGCGGCATTTCTCGCGTTCAGGTGATAGACATAGGCTACTCACAACAAGTATCGGAGCACATTAGTGGTATTTCACACGTCATGCATTTGAATAGGGGTTGATGAGATGTGTTTCACACCCCAGCATCGAATAATTTGACAGGGCCTAGTCGTGAGGAAATGCTTGCGTAAGCGACGCTTCCAAATTCTGCAGTTTCTGTTTGACAGTATCTGGTTTAAACGTATTTTATTTCCAAAAGAGAAACAATTGGGAAGAAGTTCAAAGCCCTATATTAATTCCTCTTGTGGAGAAAAGACAAAAACACAGGACTGACTTGACAGTACAACTCCAATGAACCACCGTTCATCAAGTCCAAGGGGACTTGATGAGCAGCATGGTGGGAGAAAAACAAACGGAAGGATAGACGCCTCCAGAACAAACACAGATAGCGGGGCTCATGAAGTTGTCAATATTGCCAGTATATATTATTAATTTGCAGTTTTGAATTATCGATATGAATGATTAAGTTACAGTTTCACCTTGGAATCGTTTATTTTTTTTCAATAAACTCTTGAACAGATAAAAATATAATAATATTGTCCTCGAGACTGCAAGAAGCACTGCCAAACAAAATTGTGTTTATAGAAAATGGAGCCAAATGACCAATGGTTGTATGTAATGCATCTCCAGCGACAATGTATTTTGTACAGGTGAGAAAGTAGTGCCAGATACTCTCGGTGGTGGCGCCACATGAACAAGCTGCTGAATCTTTTACACCAATCTTAAATAGATGTTCGTTCAACTGGCTGCGGCCCATACGCAAACGAGAATGTAGAATAGACAGATATCTTTTGCCTACATTAAGACGTTCGGGAAATATAACAGAAAACTTTCTGGGAGTTGAATGCTAACTTCTTTATTGGGAATACATTGTTTGGCGGCTTGCAGAAAGCCTTCAGTCCATAGCAGGCAGCATTCATTTATATCGTTGGATGGAAAGAAGTTGTCCCAGTCGATTTGACTTAAATGTTCTCGAAAATGATTAAAGTTTGCCTGTTCATATAACCATATAAATCTTTTATACACGGGCTCAATTTTGCGTCGAAAACTAATATTGACAGACACCACCCTATGGTTGCAATTAGCAATTGGTGGCAAAACTTTTGATTCAGAAATAAAATTCGGGTTGTTAGAAATGACCTGATCTAAACAACGAGACGTATTTTCAGTTATGCGGGTGGGTTCATGAATATGCGGAAAAAAGAAATTAGTATTACAAAAATGGTCAAGCTTTTTACCTGGTGCCGTGGAAAAGTCGGCTTTAAGGTCATCTGTTATGATGATATTATGGGTACCGGTAGTTTTTGCTTGGTCGAGACTAGCTTGAAGCTTGTCCCAGAATGAAACAGGGGAGTCGGGTGGCCTGTGTACAACTCCTAATAAAAATTTATTGTTATGTAATTTTATCTCAGCCCATAATAATTCCAGATCGGGACTTTCCAAGTCTTGACGCCTAGTAGCTATAACTGCTGGGATACATATTGTGCAACACCCCCGCCTAAACCATTGGGGCGGTCCTTCCGCATAATATTATGGTAACCAGGTAAAATAAGATCATTGCCTGGAGTATTTGGTGTCAGAAATGTTTCCGAGAGAGTTATGAGATTATAATATTTAGCAATGTCTGCGCGAATACACCTCATTTTATTTTGAGACAGACTACGGACATTAATGTGACAGAGGGTAGTATCACAAAACTCATCAGTTGGTCCAGGATTAAGGTGAATGTCTCCGGCTAATAAAATCAGAAGCGGAGAAATGACAAATAAATATACATCAATATTTGAACATTTACGATAAAGGATTGAATTGTAAAGGTATAATACGAGTAATCTTTGTCGACTGGCGTGAATGAAGATGTTACTTATGGAAGCCGCAACCAAAACATAGAATAAAGAGTATATTAAGAAGATTTCAGAATTTGAAAGATAGAAATTGCACCTGAAGTCCGGGATGGCTACACACAGGTGGTACAAATACACATGAGGAGAGGAACAAAGTATTTGCTTGCAGACCCTAAATTTGCCTAAAGAGGCACCAAGGAAATAATGCAAAATAAATGGATATTTTAACCACAATGAGCTGAAGCGAACGTGGTAAATCAGTAAAAATTGAAGGTAATTTGTCAGCTTACTGTAAAGAGTGATACAGTTTCTATGTGTGCCGGTAGTTAGCCAAGCATGATATGCGTCCATGAGGTAAAAATTGAAAACGCAGAACATATTGGGTATGTAAGCAAACCAAGCCCCAAAGCAAAATATAATAAAATACAAGTAACAGTGCGACACCAGGTGATAGCAAACGAAAGAATTAACACTCGATAACAAAAATTATACGATCTATACCATTACTTGTAGACATTTGGAGAACGTATTTAAATAAATATTGCAGGAACGCTTACAGAAGAAGTAAAAGTACAATATGTTTCGCACGTCAATCAATGAGAAATGATTCGGGTTATTACTACTTGTAAAAGCATTAGCACACCAGTACTCTATTATGTATGTAGGACATTTATAATAGGACTGCACCGCATTATAACATATACCTAATAGATGTAAAGTAAACACACATGTGAAAATATGTGACACCACCTGACATAATACAGTCAAACGTAAAACATTTTCACACAGCATACATATGTTAAGGACGTACTTAGTCGTCTCAGAACAATTGCTACGCAAATGTAAGATACACAAACTGGTATACTTCGACAACCTGTGAGTATATTTGAAGGCCCCAACATTAAGTGACACAAAAAATGCACATAGAACATAAATCAAACAAAGAAAGATATAATACAACACACCGTCAGCATATTGTGGGTTGTTAAGCATTGAGCTTTAAAGTCGGGTGGATATTTGGAATGTTTTTGCTAGACAGCTAAAAGGAATATCACTTGGGCTACCTGATAAAAGAAATATGATAATTTGTGCAAAAGTATAAATTACAGAAATGGAAATCTATGGTAGACAGAATGCTACAATCGTAAGATGCAAAGGTTTGAATAATATGCTAATTATATACATACCATGCAATAGAAAATGCGACCTTACAATTGCATTTAAGTTTTATATTTGCGAGGCCCATCTCAGCATTGCATCGTATTACGTACTTTACCGGCATGAAATCAATAAATTGATGAGAGTTACGTGGAATCCCGGGAAAGAGTAGTTGACTGCTTTTTACCCTCAGCAGAGCGAAGTCAGAGCCGTAATTTGGAAGAGCTACCGCCCCAAAACGCAAACCGTATGTATAAAGCAGTTTTCGAGCTAGATCATGAGTGTGTGGCCGCACAATCGCATATGCGATGACATATAATCGGGCATACATTTAGGAATAATTAGCTGACATGTAATACAGATAATACAATAGCAATATCGAACGGAGTACTACCATCATAAATGGGGAAAGTACGCGATATGTTAAGAATGTACACACACTATATATATACTAAAAATTTCGCCTCCCAACATATGAATGTACTTAGGACACCACAACTCCAACATGAATACAAAGGCAGCTACATACTGAGATTCTCAGTGTCCCCTGTCTCAGGAGATATGGAGTGAAAAAGTACCAATGAGAAGTGACGTTTGAAGCTTCGACAAACATTGGACTGCCGACTGCGGCGAGACAGGAGCACTAAATACATAAATAAACATATGATTTTACATAAGTATGTATGTGTTTGAGTACTCCATACAAGAAAAAGTACACATTAAACATAAATTGAACATTTGCAAACCACATAACCATAACAGCTAAACCCAAAAGATTTTTCCCATTGAACAAAAAGTCATAGTAAAGCTGATCATGTTACCAGCTGGTGTAGTCACAGATCTTGTTGACCATATAGATGTGTAGACCAATGTCCTATCCTTTATAATTGGGGCAGATTTCAAATGCAAGCTTAAATACTTTAACATGTAGATTGGATACTGGGCATACAGTTAAGTGGATCCGTGATCGCATGGCGTACCCAACCATGATACAAGTGTATATAGTGCTTCAAATTAGCAGTTTGGGCAGAATAATTACGTATTTGGGACACGGTTATCCTTAACAGATCAAAAACTTGGCTGAAGCATATCGATTACCCTCATCCTCTTCAGTGTGCAAATAGAAAAGGCGTCTCATGCTTAAATGCTTCCTTTATTATTCAAGAAACTGCTGGTTACCTCAGGGAAAATGGTGAAAAATTGTTTGTGGCTTTCTTGGACACGAGAAAAGCCTTTGATACCGTGTAGATTGACGGCTTGATGTATAAAATGTATTGCCTTCGTATCCAAGGAAAGTCATGGACCCTCATGAGAGGAACTATAAACATCTTGAAAGTTGTGTGCGAGTCAACAAAACCACTTCCAGGTGGTTTCCTGTACTTAGAGGAATCAGACAACGAGGGGTTCTCTCAATGTTCCAATATACAGTATTATTGCATGATTTGCTTTGTGACCTTGAAAAGAGTATTATGGAATTTCTGTTCACGATATAGGTGTTACATCGCCTACTATTGCGGATGACATGACGCTTTTAGCGTTGACAGAAAAGTCTCTGAATTATTGTTTACAAACAGTCTTCTCTTACAGTATGTTATGGCATTTTGAGCACAATCCTAGGAAGTCTGGAATTTTAGTATTTAATGAGACCAAATTTGAAAGAAAACGTAACAGACAAAACCAAAACCGTAGATTCAAACTTGGAAACAATTATATTCCTGAAAAAGAAAGCTATACCCATGTAGTAGAGATACATATTGGTGGCGTTATGAAGGACGGTATACAAGATCGTATTTGTAAAGCCAGACGGGCCCTTAATGCCATGACGGGACTCGGTATCCGGGAGGGGGTATAAACCCCTTGACTGCAGCTAAAATGTACAAGGCAATATGTTTACCCATCATGTTATTTGGCAGTGAGGTCTGGATTCTCCGAAAAAAAGAAATGGACTCCCTTGATGTAGCTCACAGGCAAGCTGCAAGGCGCATACAAAGCCTGCCTACCAAAGCGGCTAACGCGGGTGTTCTGGCAACCCTAGGCTGGCTCACCATTGAAAGTGAAATAGCTATTAAGAAATTATGCAACTGCGGTAGCCTGCTCCGTCTCCCAGCTACATCCAGGGAGAGACAGTTGTTTGTCAGTCATCTGTACTTATATCGATGTGGTGCCAATCGGCTATGTCATACAATTACGGGTACCATTATCAAATACCGGTGTACGTACCAACTTATGGATACTGTTATGGAAATGTTGGATTTAGGGCGGGTATTTCCCAATAAACTGATTTGGAAGTCAGAAGTTAAACGGAAAGTTGCACAAGTAGAAAACCAAGAAAGGAAGTCTGCAGTTGTAAATAGTACAAAGTTAACAATTTTTCGAGAAGTAGTCTATGAGGTGAAACAGCATCCCTGGTGGCTTTTTGCTAGACAATACCCTATGTTTCTTAAATGTGTTAATACTATGATGACATTGATATTTGGAGAATATTGTCTGAATGTTAACTCTGGTAGAATGGCAGGTATACCTAGAAACATGCGTCTTTGTAATATATGTCAAGATAGGCAAGTTGAAGATTTGGAACACTTTATACTGTGGTGTGATCAGTATACCCATATTAGACAAAATTTGATCTCGGAAATTAATGAAATTTTATCTGCTTTTTCAGGCTTAAACACCAAAGAACAATTATATATCATTTGCGGAGGTTTCGTAGATAATTTAGAATATTCGAAGTGCCAAAAATCATGGAAATTAGTTGTGTGAAGGTTAATTACATGTACAAAGTTAGGCTTCCTGTGAAATGTGTCCGTGAGTAATGTTGTATTGGCAAAAGGAAGGTTTGTTTTTTTTGTTTTTTTTTTTGTTTTTTAAAGGGGTCGAATATAAATGAGAGGCCGGTGTAGGCGCATTCTCTTGTACATAAACCAGTTTTGCTCAACATATGTCAGTTATTTGATGTCTGCATATGTTTCCTTTATTACCATATATTGTACCGTTTCTTTTTGACAAACTGTCATTGATTTTGTAATTTCATACATGCATTGTATCTGTCCAGAAAATGGAGGAAATAAAGAATATACATACATACATTACCGAGCGTGTGAACCACTTTACGGCGGAGCATTCAAATTATTGTGGTGGTCAGCTCCATACAGTCAAGACAATTAACACAATAGGCTTACTTTTGGCAAGGAAGTCATTTGGCCGATCAGACGAGCATGCACTGGAATGAACTGTGTAACCATGGTGTAACCAAGGAGGGTAGAGAATTGGTGAACAAAAAATGTGTTAATGTGGAAATCCAGCGCAATCGCGTAATCCTTGAATAAAGGAGAGTCAGAAATGTTTCTAAAGTAGAAACAAATTTTCCAGTGACAGTAGAATGGTCTTAAATAGGGACCCATTGGCCGCTTGAGAGTCTATTAGGCCACCTAAGTGGTCGGTTTGCGATATTTCTCCAGGTCGGTTGCACTCTTGAACTCGTAGACTCTCGGGGAGGGATCGCCTGGACTATTTTGAATTTTGACCATAACCTTTCCATCAGTAGAGAAGGTATCCAAAATCTGCTTCTCTCTTTTCATTGTCTAGCCAAAAAGGCTAATCTGCTTCTGTACTTTGTGAGATCTTCGGAAAGAAAGATGTTTGAGTTTTTCAACTTGGTGCGCGTCTTCCACACCTGGGTTCTCTTGCGGTAGCTGACAAACCTGAATATAATATCACTGCCTGAACCTCTCTTGCCCAGACGATGCGAACGTTGAATATCATGAAGATTTAAATCCACACCAAGCTTATCTCTGCACAAGTCTATCACAAGGTTATCCGTATCTTCCTTAACGTCAGGTCCTGTGTTTTCCTTTATACCTGTAACCCTAAGGTTATGACGCCGCCCGTATTGTTCTAAGGCATCATGAGAAAAATACGGTTCGGCCAACTCTCTAGACTTTTCGTCAAGGGATATTTGAAGTTCTTCTGTCTTACGCTGAAGTCCAAGTATCTTCAAATTAGATTCGGCTAGACTGGCAGTAGTATTGGAAATGATTGTGGCTTGATCTTTCACCTTTTCCTCAAGTTGATCCAAACGTTTTGTGATAGGATCGAGAACATCAGTAAAAATACCTTTAAGTGCGGGAGCTACTCGTGTATCACTCAAAACTGCTAAGAAACTTTCAGGCGAAATCGGATCTGATCTCAAGCGAGAATAAGGCGGACTCTCACCTGTAGGTGTTGGAGAGGCCCATGGTCGTTTAATGGATTGGGAAACTTGGCCTGATTCGGATTCCATGTTGGCCGAGTTACGCTGTTGATCACTCATTGTCCACGGAATGTATGAGTCCAATGTATACAAGTCAATGTGGCGGGAACTTCGGTAATATGAATCTGCAAAAAATACTTCCAAGTATCTCACCGTTGGTTAGACAGCCAGAGTTTTCTATCACATAACTTCCATATATCCTCGTGTAAAAGCGGGTCTCACATTCGGAAAAGTTTGAACATCAAAGACGTCAAAAAAATACAACTTTGCAAACCCGCCTGGTGAAGAGCGTAATCACTGCTCACGCATGCGCTTGACAGTATCTAATATTTATCCTACATTTAGTGCGTTTACCCGGTTTGAAAATAAATGATTCAAATTGTGAACAGCAGCAAACATAGTCAGTTTGAGGCTACTGAACTGAAATACTAGTATTCATTCTAACTTGAAGTCCTCAAATTGATTGACTGTATGTATTCAGAATGAGAATACCAGGTCCGTGTTTAGTTGCAGCTGACATCTTCCAATGGCTATTATAGAACGGGTAAATATTGAACTCAATTTACATTGGTTTAACTTGTATCTTACAAGTAATCAAAGTTTGATATTCGTACAGAGTTTACACAGATATAATACATTGGTGACACTTGTTTTGTCATGTGTGTCTTGTATATAACTACTGTGTGTCTCCATGTTCTGGAGAACCCATGTATTAGTCATCTCGATGTACTATAGGGCTATCCAGATTAAATAAATACGTTTAAACTAAAGAATAAAATTATTTGAAAAGTACGAAATGACTCATCTGTACAAAAACAACGTTTTACATCATTGCGTCGAACTCATTTCCATTCTTTACTCTCACAATGTTCTACCATTTAATCATTCTATCTTTATTTCACAATAATACCTAATTTGTTACTCATTGACGGTTTTCTTATACCAAAAAAGTTTGAATTATAACTGGTTGTTGATGCTAATATCTTTTTTTTTTTTTATAATTTATTAAATTGGTTTAGGTTTATTCTTAATTGCTTTTCTCAGATTTTTACTAGCCCATATCATTGTTTGTGTATTTAATCCGCGGGTACATCACATCATATGCCTAGATTAACGTTTTTGTAGGTAATTGTGTGGTCCCCTTCCCTGAAAATATAGATTTTAAATCTCTTTTAAATTTACTTACTGTATTGTGTCTGAGCAGAGTAATGTGAACGTGCATATGTTTATTTTGTATGTTGATTAGAAGCGGTCAGAGAACAAAATTGCAATATTTTCTCTGTTTTCTTTCTTCGTGTGCTTTATGTATGTATTTTAAACTGACTCAGAGAACTACCAAGCGGAAGTAAAGCCTAAGAAATAACGCATGCGCAGTCTCTGGTGAGAATCCCCTATTGGCTGACGGAATTTCCACCTCGCTTGAATGAGACCCTCCAGGACCAGACGGAATGTCCGAATCGACACGTGGCATTTATGGCTGTAATATGACACTTACTCATTTCTTCTGTCCTATGTTTTAATTGTTGTGTGAAATAAACTTGTAGCTTTACCTCTGTGATATTGTCATCAAACAAAAGTATATTTTGTGGCTTAAATCTTGACTTTTTTTAACTTGGGAACACCACACTTGGCTTGTTTGGGTGTGGGTTCACATGCGGCTTTCCATATTTGGAGACCAGTAAGTGGATTGTGCTAATTTGTTTTTACCTCAATAGAGAATTTCAAAGTAATCAGAACAATGGTAGTGATTAGTCTGGACTGGCCCATTCTTCTCTCCACGTCTAATGGTTTCCTGTGAGTCCCTTGTCAATAGCTCAATTGATTTCCAGCGGTCATGGACTAATGACTTTGCAAACAATGACATGGTTTATTATCATGCCCATGCAAACAAAGCCATGTGCCCAGCACTGTTTAAACTTTTCATTGTAAACAAACGTTTTGAGATCAATTATCTCATACAAATTTTATGTTCACACATCTGAGTTTTTGGGAGCATGTAGTTTTAGTATCAGACTATCCAAAAAATATAAAAAATGATTACAGGTTATCCAAAGGTGCGGCTTCAGACCTGCCACCTTAAATTAACAAAACCATATGTAGTTCCGATCAAGAAAACAAAGTTTTAAGTTTGAATATTGCTATGCTAACATAGGTTATTGCATCTTTATTTCTGACAAAGCAACCGGAAGTCCTTCTATCTGTCCCGTACATGTCACGCCTCTAATCTTCTCAGTGTTATGTCCGCGTTAATGTGTTGTCCTGTGACTTGTGCTTCTTTCTTTTACTTTTTTTTTACATGCTTACTGTTATTACACATATGATTACACTTACTTCGCGAATGACTGAGTTATACACATTGCATCTACTGTTGTTCCTGATTGAAACAGAAATTTAATTGTCTTTCAACAGCAATAATTTTAATCATTTACATTTTTATTCCACGGCAGGAACTCAAATAGGAATGGTGCCTGCTTTCCAGTCATTTTTTAAAATAAAATATGCTTTAACCAAATACTTATATCACAAGGAATAAAATTCCAAACACACACACACACCACACACACACACACACACACACACACACACACACACACACATATATATAATGTAACTAACCCGAGATGATCTACATCGCAAGGATTTTAATCCGAAAATAACCCCCATTATATAAACCTAAACCCGAAATAATTTAGACCGTAAGAAATATGATTTAAAAAGCATATATATATATATATATATATATATATATATATATATATATATATATATATATATATATATATATATATATATATATATATATATACATATATGACTAACCCGAAATGATTAATATCGTACGAAATACAATTCCCAAACCATACAATTATACATAACCAATTAGACAGACTGGAGCAGTAATGAAGATATATTTAGTTCTAAACCTTCATATTCCAGTCTCTTAGTTTCAACTATTGTAGGACAAGACAAATTGGCTTCACTGAGCAGTTTATTTTCGCAACAAGGTCCATTTATCGTGGAAGATCTCCCTTTCTATTCCGCTTACCAACATTTTATGTACAACGAAGACAGATAATTTTCAATACCGGGGGCTGATGACCCGCTCAACACCATTAAGTTGATGGATCTCTGGTTAGCTGAATCTGTATTGGAAAAAAATCTGACAAAGTAATTTGCGTAATGATTCATAAAGCCGTTTGCCCAGATCAGTTCTGAACAAACTGTGCTTAATGAGAGGACTTAAATTCGTTTTCTCTCTCTATATATTTCATATTGTTTATTGAACCTCCAAGCTTGGGTAAATAAAAGTTACATCGAGATGAAATGGTACACATACATTATAGTTAATACAAAATCGGTGAATATGTATATACGCTTAAAATCTAGTGAACAGTTTAACCATCGTACGCTCTCGAGAATTGGGATTGTAACAATTGGGAGAGGACAGTAACGCCGCCAGAGAGTCCACCACCCCGTCCGTCGCCTGGGTGCCAAGCGGAGGACCGCTTCGCGGACTCCCAATGGCCCGCTTCGCTGAGCTCTGCCGCCGATCACCTGAAAGTAAAATAGACATCGGGGATACTCCGTTAGTTAACGACCTGTCAATTAAGGTGCCAGTTTTTCTATTTCCATTAACAATGAATTGGGAAAGTTCATACGTATGCAAGTTTCTGACGGGCTATTTCACTGAGCATATACGTGGTATGAGAGACATAGTGTCATGCATAATGTATGAACACCTTTTGTACACCAAGGTAATAGAGGGACAGCAATGAAAACTATATAATGATGTGAACGAATACACGTAACGTGTGCATGCCAGGCAACAAAAGAAGCTATCCACCTTTTTGGAATCTGTATTTTGAACGTTTTTAGATTAATCTCCAAAATTTCTGTTGACATGTGGGACATAAAATCTTCTCCATATTATCTGTGGTTTTAAAAAACATTGCTTGGCTGCATGTACGCTGGATACAAGTTGGACTTGAAATGGATGGACAGTTCGCAGAAATGTGCACCGTTAACTCCCACTGTGTTTCTCTGCGAACGAAGGAAAAACAAAAGCAGATTTGAAGATGATCTCTTATTAACTTTCCATTTGATTTTGATTTCAACAAAAAAATGATAATAATGAAGACAAACTTCACTCAGCAAGGTCACAGTCCACAAGCTTGCATAATCTGGCTATTATTACAGCTTAGGTTAATCACAGTGTCTTGAAAATTATTGGCAACATGATGACAATTGTCTTTGTCGCATAGTCACTTGAGCAGATTGATTGACGTCTCAATTATCATATTTAACTGTTTCAGGGCCAATCACATCTAAAGTCGATATACTAGTCTGTACTGTCGGTAGGATATCAGATTCGTATTGCAAAAATATATAAATAATAGATTCTGGAAAAGGTGGAGAGTTACTTTTGTTGCCAAATTCATATAAGTCGGGAGTACACGTATACAAACCAAACAGACATGGGCTCTGTGGTCCTTGCCCCTGACTGACAGCTGAACCGATACTTTTCTTACGTCTAAGGTGGCTCAAAACGTCAAGAATTATATATATATAAATATCCTGAAATAATTTGATGTTCTATAGCTCGCAGCCACGGAAGATGCCCAAAACTGGCGCTTGGGGAGGTTAAGACTGGTAAGAGATGCGTTTCAAAAAATCGAAAAACCCTGTAAAAGTGACTGATTGAAGTCAATATTTCTAAGTACTGTCACATTATAGAAGGCAACAGGCCCTTTATTTTATAGGTTATATGCTGTCTTGTTTGCACACTTCTTGTCTTCGTTCAGTGACGTCAACCATGTTTTTTGCCGTACAGTGCTTCATTTTTTTCCAACTTTATATGCGAAAGGGACTTTTATGGGGCTACACCCTCGTCCCTGACCGTTTGTTTTTAAAGTTTAAAGTTTTTCCCCCTGTGGACCTCTACATGCTGTAGTATGTGTATTTGAGTCTGAAATAAATAAATAAATATATATATATATATATATATATATATATATATATATATATATATATATATATATATATATATATATATATATATACATATATATATATACAAACCAAGACATGCTATCTTCCGCGGTTATGCTGCACCCTAAGGGTTAGACAGGCAAAACAGTACTCGCGCCGTGTGTCTTACCGTATGTGTACTCAAGCTGTGATCATGTGCTTGCGTATTCACTTATTTCTGAAGTTTGCACGGATGATGGCTGCAACGAATTATTGGTTAGTTTGGCTTTTGTCGTTCCAGTGTGAGTGACGTGTCCGGCAGCGCAGAACAAGCCTCGCAATTCTGTCCGAAAGCGTTTATTCATGTAACAATATAGGAAAAAGTTGATCACAGAATTTAGGACACCCATATGCTCAGCACAAAGGGCCAGGTAATCCTGTAAAAAGAAAGAAAACCATCAACCAAAATGCCATGAAATACGGTATCTATACATGATTCATGCTTTCTTGGAAAAAGCGGTCGACAGCGACTAAAAATCTGTTGCCATTTGCTTCATTTCTATCATTGCGTAATTTTACACTACCATCGATTCCTACAGTCAGCCACGAGTGTCTTGCACAAGTTTGTTCACAATATAATTTTGCAAATCTTGAAAATTAATGCTCCGATCTGATTATCTCACACACAAGTTTTATTCTGAAACATCGGAACAAAACCTTTAAGATATGTGGAATACCGCTAGTTGTATCTAAAGCACTATCTTATCATTCTTCTGCAGGTAGAATTGGTATGTAATCATATGCCACCCTGAGTCCAAACGAGTGATGCATATTCATTTATATATAACATGGCCGGGTAATGAGAGGAAATGTACAGACCGTCCTTGAGGCATCGTGTGTGTTGTTGCTAGGCAACTGCTTCTGAAGGTATGTGAGTAGCCATGGAAACTCAAGTATCATGAAAGCTGCAGAGACACAGATCAGGGTAAACGTGACCCGATTTTGAGACCTATATGAAAAACAAATTGCTGTATGAATAGGCCGTGCTCAGCTGACATGGACATTCAGTCCATGAGCAGTCTGACGCTGGCCTGGGGTACCCCAAAGTGTTCCTATTCATTTTTCAAGCAAATGGAGAAGATTTATTTCTTAAGATCTTGCCGAAAAGTAACAACAGAGCTGTGTGAGCAGCCGATGCTCAGCTGGCCTAGACATTCATCACACTTGTAGATTTGTGAACTTGGGATGGGATCATGGTCACCCATGTACTGATTCAGGCTGAACCTTTATAGAAGAGCACTAACATGTACAACATCAAGGTCTCAGTTCAAGTAGTTCTCAAGTTATAAGTTATAGTGAAGGGTAAAACTCTTGTACGTTGTATTGTGATCCCAGAAACGAGGTCAAGGTCACTCATGTACTGTCTAGGCATGATCTTCATAGAGAAACATTAACATGTGCAACATCAAGCTGTCAACGCTTCGGATTTGTCTTTGATTCAATTGTACCGAATTATATACGTCATACCATATGTCAATTCATAGATTGTATGTCCTGTGTGTATATTGTTAACACTTTGTGCGTCACGTTTTTTATGGAGAGCCTCCAGATTAGTTCTTTGTAACTATTCAGGCAATCCATTGGAAATAAATATGTTTAAAATAAAATAAATCAAGATCCTAACTCAAAACAGATATCAAGTTGTCAAGTGAACAGTAAAGTTTGTATCAGTTGTTCTGTGACTTTGGTAATGAGGTCAAGGTCCAACCATCACTGAGTCGTGACCATTTGCACGAAATTTGTAGACACTTATAAAAGGTACATCCCTACCAAGTTTGGCACAAAGTTGGCCAAAATTATTTAAGTTATAACCCTTAAAAGAAATTTCAATGTTAAACATTCCCGTTAAAACTTTTTTAAAAAGATTTTTGACCAAAAAAGATCAGAAAAAAAATAAAAATTACTGGAGGATGACCATTTAAAAAACTTGGTAGAGACCGACCCAAGGTACATTTCCACCAAGTTTGAGGTAAATCTGACAGACAGTTTCTTCAGAGAAGTCCAAAATGTGAATTACCATTAGAATGCATTAGAATGCCTATTGACTTGCATAGTAAGCAATGGAAACGGTGCATTTACGGATAAGTTCCCGATTTGAAAACAAATCATTAAAAATCAAGAATCCACACCAGTGATACCTAGTGAACATCTTTACTTGACCCTTTTACAAGGAACATATCCACAAAGTTTAAACTTAATCTGAGAGACAGCTCTAAAAAGGTGACAAGTAACGGAAACACCCAAAAAATCATAAAATTAAAAAAAAAAAAATGGAGCACCACCTGGTGAACACTCTAAGAACTAGAAGTCTTCAGAAGTGTTCTTATATAATATCAAAGCAACTGGGTGAGCGGTAGTGGAGAAGAAGACTCTGTAAGATTTGTCCAAAAAAGGACATTAAAATAAAATAAATTAAAATAAAATAAAATAAAATAAAATAAAATTAAATTAAATAAAATAAAACGAAATAAAAGAAAAGAAAATAAAAATTCAAAAATTACTAGAGCGTGACTATTTGATCAAACATGCTTGAAACACACCCAACGTACATTGCCACCAAGTTTGAAGTCAATGTGGATAACGGTTTTGAAGAAGAAGTAGAAAATGTTAGTTGCCATTAGAATGCCCATTTACTGACATGGGAAGTAATAGGAAAGCTGCATTAACCGATAAGTACCCGAATTCAAAAAATCGTTAAAATTCAGGAATCCACAGCAGGGCCATCTGGGGAATATCTTTGCTTGACCCTTCCACGAAGAACATATCCACCAAGTTTCCGCTTAATCTGAGTAACGGTTCTGGAGAAGTCAAAAAGAGCAAAAATCATAAAAGATTAGAAAAGAATCGCAGCGCCACCTGGTGAAATATTCAGGACTGGGAGTCTCCGGGAGTGTCCCTGTGCGATATCAAAGGAATTGGGTTGGCGGTTTCGGAGAAGATTTTTAACATTTGCCCCCAAAAAATACAAACACATTCATAAAAATACAAAAATCACTGGAGCGTAATCATTTGAATGAACTTGGTAGAGACCCACCCAAGATACATTCCCAACACGTTTGAAGTGAATCTGACTGACGGTCTTGGAGAAGTCGAAAATGTGAATTGTGGATGATGGACGACGGACCGCAGACGGATGACTAGTCATAACATGAGCTTATCTGACTGACAAGTCAGCTGAGCTAAAAACCTATAGAAATAAAAAAAATCACCGGAGCGTGACTATTTGAACACACTCGATGGAAATCTACCCAAGACACATCCCCACCCAGTTTGAAGTGAATCTCGCTGACGTTTTTCGAGAAAAAGTCAAACCGTGAATTACCATTGCATTCTCCGTTCACTTTCAGTGTCATAAATAGGAAGTTATGCCTACAAGCACCCGAACTGAACAAAAAATTGTTAAAAATTAGGGATCCTCTGCATCGCGTATCAGTGAACAAATTGGGCATCCACTGCCTCCTATCACCACCCAGTGAACAAGTTTGTGTACTTCTTCCACAAGGTGTATTTCCACCAAGTTTCAGCATTATGTACATGACGGTTTTGCTGTGTATACCACTTTCAACACGTACTTGATGCTCTTTGGTGCTTTCATGTAATGTAGCATATGCTCAAAGGAAATGGCTTAAAATAGCAAAACTTCTGCTGGCTAAGTACCGCAATAAATTCATGCAGCTTTTCAGCTATTATAATTTAAACGTTTACATATGATGTCATCTGTTTCTCTTAACGCTATACGTCATAGGTTATCAATGATCTCAGTGCTGACTGATTCAGTTCTGTATATAACACTGTAAATGCACTCTATCTCTTTCAGTGCCTATCACGTCTGAAGTTGATCTACTTAAGTCAGACAAGTCTCAATTATCATAAGGATCCCAGATTCGTATTCTTCGTAAAAAGACCATTCATTCAAGTATGGGTATGCCTATAGTTCCAGAGAGAATAACTCAGGTTAATAGCTTTTGTAGGCGCGCATTGGGCGCATAGCACCCATTGCGCCCAATACGCGCCGAGAAAAGCTTTAGACTCAGCCCAAAATTTGGTACAGAAAGGGTTGAAACTGTAATAAAGGATTCATTCATACAACGTGATACGTGATGCAGAACCCCCACTCCTCATTGTTATCGAAGTAAAGACACATTACTTACTTGATTTCGTTGGCTTGTTGCGGGCTAGCGGTCATTCCCTGACGTTTTCTGTTCTGGCGATGAACATGATATATGACTAAACCTGCAAATATAAGTTACCTGACAGTCTTGTTCATTTTTTCTGGCACACAAGATTATTTTTATTTGAAGTTGTTGTGCCGGAATTTTTCACGTGTAATATGACTCTAAACTTTTTGTTCAATTTTATTTTCCCTGCTAATGCCAGCGTTTATTTCTCGACAGTATATATATATATATATATATATCTATAACGCACGAAGAATAGGTTTACACTGTGCCTTGCGCGACGCCATTTCACAACTTTATTTTCGGTTTCCATAATACGCCGCATGCATATTAATGTCCCGCCACAAAGCACGGGTTTGCCCCCAGGCAATCAAAGGGGACGTGCGGGTCACATTACTGTCACAGACAAGGCCATATGTTCATTTCTCACAAAATTAGCGTTCTGTGAGACATTTAAGTTCACAAATGTCAAACTGCTATTCATCTAGTATTTCCCGAGCCATACAAAAGAAAATTTCCATCTGTCTTTCACAAATATTTTATATTTCCAAAATATTAATAATATCCTGATTGTCCCCCCGTAACGACCTGTAACTCGCCATATCCCGCCAAGCGAGACTAGGAAATCAGGTATGCAGTTGTGGCGGGAAATTAATATGCATATCTTCTATTATGTAAACTGCAGGTTTTGTTCCGTAAAAAACAATGTTCAAGCGAAAATTTAATGTGCCAAACAGTAAGTGCCAAGTATATAGAATCACTTTAAACCTGAAACACTAGTTACTAATAATGTGATCTTGTCAATAGCATATGTAACCGTAATTATATTTAGACATGAAATTGGAAATCTAAGAATGGTAGGCAACGGTATCGCATGTCACAAATTACAATAACTTGTACAATAGTATCGCCGTTATATTTGGTCAAGGTCAACACACTTTTATCTCCCCAGATTGAGCTGCCTACTCAGTTAATACTGTTTTCTGACAAGGCCCTGACATATTGACACATTGTCACTTTATAAGTGACGCACGAGACAAGACATTATGACAGGTAAAACATGCAACTTGTGGAATAAAGGTTACCAAAGCTGTGTCATGAAAGCGCCAGGTGCGCAACCGCTGAAAGTATGCCCCTCGTGATTTTGCGTTGGGTGTCACAATGTGCTTGTTCTTCAGCGAAAGATCTTACAGCATGACTGACAGCCTTAAAAATGTCTTCATACACGCTGCAATGGCTGAGCAATCAAAGTAAATCTCTATGTAAACACTTTCTGTTGTCTCGTATATTTAATTGTCCTTGTCTTAACGTCAGCTGTTATATATTTGGAATCACCTTCAAGAAAACAGTTTGTTGGGGGAAACCAAGTTCTGTTGGTTCTCCTTGTTTTTGTACTTGAATTGTTGCTACGGATAATATGCCTATATCAGCTTACATGGTTAGATGGACGAATAGATCGTTAATTGTTTGTTGTGTAATGTAGCTAAAGGTAAACAGATGTACCCTTTTGTGCAGTAAGTTGCTGCGGTATAATTGTGAGCAAGATATGTCTTCTGAACAAACTCCACACAGAGTACACTTTAAAATATTCTTTTTGCCATGTTCAATATCTCATGGTATTTGGAAGCAAAGCACCAGGTTACTAAATTATAATACCCACTTGCCGCAGTGGAAGTAATCGCCATACATGCACACGGATGTATTATGATGTGTCTACGGAGTTCATTGGCTATACATGCAGATGTGGCGGTTATGCGTTTCCACCAAAGCGAGTAATTAATTTGCAATAGAATAGCAATTTTTCAGATAATGTAAAATACAAAGTATAAGGCGCTAAACGTATCTGCAATACCCCTCAGATATAAATCAAAATTGTATACATTTAGATGAGTGCAAAAAATTTGGAACATCTGTGAATGCCGAAGAGAAACTTTCTTGATTTATATTGCGAACAAAATATATTATACACATACATAGCGAGTCAAGAATCTTTTCAATGATGTTAAATATGTGCAAATGAAAAAGTATTTGCATTCATTATACCATCAACACGAGACACAGATTAGATGTTCTGCCGAAATGTTAATCATGTTCATCGTTAAATTACAACGCCTTTTACATGCATCAGTTCATCAAAAATTGCCGATAACATTTCAAAGTCATTTTCAAAAAGTTTATAATCCAAAGTAGTGTTGATATGAACACAATCCAAGAATTATAAGCAGAGATATATTCAAATGAATTCTGGTGTTTTAGACGTGACCACTAGACACCGTGCATATAAAATGCGCATGGATGTATTGTGCTCGTTCATGGACGTCCTTGGTCATACATACACATGGGTGTATTATGTTGTATCTATTGAGTTCTTTGGTCATATATGCACATATGGCGATTATGTGTTTCCACCAAAGTGAGTAAGTAATCTGCAATACAATAGCTACTTTCCGGATGGTGTTTAAAAATAACTGGCTTAGAACCCACCATTACCGGACACTATCGAATAGGTCACAGTTGTTGACATTCTTGAAGTAAGAATGTTAACATGTAAGTGTACCCTCACCAAAAATTCTCCATTTCAATAATTCATTTAAAACCAGGAAATTATACAAACAGAAGCAACAGTGCCACATCATCTGTGTGGTTCTCACCCCGCTCCCATTATGCAACCCAATCTCTCACGCTCTATAGCCGTTCTAGTCACTGTCTAAGTCTAAACCTATAAGTAAATTGACATATTATCGCGTTCGATTCAAAATTAAGAAAGTTCTAGAATTCAACAGTCAAATTAATTCACAAATAGGTCATCAGCAGAAAATCATCAAGCATGGTTTGCAGCCTTAATTTAAAATTATAATGCCTGGTGCATGCTAAGTCTATGCCTATATCTTGTATATGTTTTGTGACCACGGGACGGCCGGGTGTCGAACCAGCAACCTTCTGCACCAATCACCTAGTCAAAAATGGGTAACGCACCTACCATCTGTATACAATAAACACAACCCAACTCAATTTGTAACATAGGTGGTAGGAACCGACCAAAATATTCCTTGGTGCATGACATTTTTACCCCTACTTTGTGGTGTAATTTGCCGCTTACATAAGTTGTCACATGCACGATTCTGTCTGAGATATTGCTTAAAATGTTTAATTCCATATTTAATTCGGGATTTTTTCCAATGCCTTAGAAGAAAAGTCTACTGGTGCTTGTACATAAAGCTGGATCTACACGAGACCCAAATATGTATAGGGGTATTTGTCTCAGCAGTTGTGTCTCTAAACTATTTTGTACCATCATAAATAACCGCCTTCAGAAATATCTAAAAGAAAATAGTATACAGACAGAACTTCAAATAGGATTTATTTCTGAATGTAGAACTATTGATCACATTTTTGTATCGAGAACCCTTATTGATAACTACACAAAATTATTAGGAAAAAACAAATTTCTTTTTGTATGTTTCGTAGACTTTCAGAAAGCTTTCGATACTGTTTGGCATGATGGACTACTTTACAAATTAGCAAAAAATGGTATTAGTAGGTATATGTTTAGAGTAATTCAAGATATGCATTATGATTCAAGTTTCCAAATAAAATTTTCTAACGGTTTATCGGACAATATAATGATTCAAAGAGGGGTAAAACAAGGATGTGTGATCAGTCCTACTTTATTCAACATCTTTATCAATGATTTACCAACCCAATTTAATGAATCGTGTGATCCAGTATCTTTAAACGAGAAAATATCTAATTGTCTTCTGTATGCTGATGATTTAATACTGATATCTGAAACCGAATCAGGACTACAAAATTGTCTAAATATTTTGAGTGATTATTACAAAAATTGAAAAAGGAATATCAACATTAATAAGACTGAAGTCATGATTTTTAACAAAACGGGCAATTAAATTAATAGAAATTTCTTTTTGATGGTATTACACTAGACATTGTCAAGATATATCTTTATCTTGGAATTCAAATGTCTTTAACTGGCTCCTTTGATGGTGCAATAAAGTTATTATGTTATAAAGCAAATAAAGCTTTGGCAAGAATAAAGAGGATATTTTTACTACGAGATACGAATATAAAACTATACTTATCTCTATTCGAAAAAGTTATACAGTCAATTTTTCTATATGTGTCCGATATATGGATCGCTTATACTGTAATTCCGTCGAAAATCCTTGTACAAGATTATATTTCTGGTTATTTTAAAATTGAGCTCGAAAAATTCTATACAAATTTTCTTAAATATTGTCTCGGCGTACATAGTAAAGCATGCAATATTGCAATATTCGAAGAACTAGGAAAGACCCCTTTGTCACTCAGAATATTATCTTCTGTCTGTTAAAACTGGTTTAGAATCGTCAATATGGAGCAAAATTCATTATTATTTAACGTATACAAATGTAACGCTGACTTATCTCAAGCAAATCAATCAACCTGGTTAAATTCTGTGAAAGATACATGTAATTTGCTCGGGCTACAGGAACTTTGGGATAACCAAGAAGATTTTTTTCATGAATTTCCTTCTAACTTTTTCCGTATTAAAACAGAAAACAAATTTCGAAATCAGTGGAAAAATGAAATGTTGAATCAAAATAACGAATCTAAATTGAGAACGTATACATCTTTTAAGACAGAACTTAAATTTGAACATTATTTAGATGTCGTATAAAATTTCGAAACAAGGAGTAATATAACTTAATTACGCATTAGTACACATAATTTACATATCGAAACAGGGAGACATATGCGTCCTACCAAAGTTCCTGTTAGCCAGAGAATTTGTGACACTTGCCAAGAACTTGATAATGAATTTTATTTGCCTATTTTAAAATTTCATGGACAAAGCCATTGCCCTAAGAGAGAAACCACTGTAATCATGTAACACCGTGCCAATTGATGATTGCATTCTATTTTCATTTCAGGTGATTAGTGATTTATGTAAATCTTTTGTATTTATTGTACTGTACTGTGTTGTACGTGTCTGTACTGTTTTTGTTAAATTTTTCTTTTGATAGTGTGCATATTTTAATGTGATTTTCTTTTTTTTTCTTCTTTCATACTCTACATGTTTACATGTTCTATATTTGACATATTGCTGTATTTTATGTAACAGGGCAGTCAATAAAGATTCATTCATGCACAGTCAAGTTTGACTGTGCATGAATGAATGTACATTCTACACACTGCATGTACAGGTCATGCTGCAGTGTACAACACAGGTCATGCTGCAGTGTACAACACAGGTCATGCTGCAGTGTACAACACAGGTCATGCTGCAGTGTACAACACAAGCAATGCTATTTACTTCCCTTGTTATTTGATATTGAAGGAAGACCATAATCCATACTTTCACATAGAGAACGGATTATGTGATATATAGGGGGGGGGGGGGCTTTAAATCTCGTGCCATTATCTAGCAAGGGAGAATGCGAGATTATAAACGATGGGCGCTGCCATTTTGGATCACAATCTCTTTTTATTTAAGATGAACATCAATTTGTACTCAGTCTTGAAACTGAAGAACAAATTCATTCACGGGAGTTTTTTAAAGATTTTTTTTGGTTCTTTAAATCCTCGGTGGACGCAAGTACTACCTATTGATACTTGATAAATACTTCGCAGTTCAAAGCGCAGAGCGTGATCGCGACGCCACGCCTCCGTTCAATAGTCAACACGACATCAAAGCTGTGCTTTCTTTTTGCGGTGCTGACTGTCCGTTGCTATGGTAGCTTGTGCATATATCCTAGCTTTCCATCTGACACACAAGCTGGCACCCTTAAATCAAAATATCCCATGTGAGACTATTATGGCAATATCCTGGAATATCTAAAAGTCTTAAAGAGAAAAAAAATTTAACTCTGAGATAGTCCATGCTCACCAAGTTAAACTCATATTTACATAGGTGATTAACACCAAACTTTCGACTTTGCCTCCACCTGAAAGCAATCATGTCGGATTTTTACCTGCCCACACTCGAACATTTTTTCATGAATTGTAATTTTCCAATTCCCCGGAAACAGAACAAGGCCTATGATTAATTATACAAATTGCTTTTTTGTGATGGTTGAACATGGGTTGAAGATACACGACCTGATATTTTCATCTGGGTTCTTTCCACAAGTTTGGAAGGTTAGACTAATGACAATGATACACAAGGGCGGTTCTTAATATGACCCGGATAGATATAGAGGGATATCTTTAAACAGCTGTTTATCCAAGTTATTTTGTACAGTTTTGAAAAACAGGTTACGTATCTACATGAAAACTCAAAATCATAATAATGATTTTCAGGCCGGCTTTACAGAAAATTCACGGACGAGCGACCATATTTTTGTACTGAGAACACTAATAGACAAATATGTCAAAGTTATAGGAAAACAAAGATTTCTGTATGTATGTTTTATTGATCTACAAAAGGCATTCGACACTGTGTGGCACGATGGTTTATTTTATAAGTTCCTTAGTTACGATATAAGTGGCTATATGTACCGTATTTTGAGAGATATGTATACTGGGTCTTCAATTCAGCTAAAATTTCATAATGGTCTATCTACTAATATATCAGTGATGAACGGTGTCAAACAAGGTTGTGTTTTAAGTCCTTTGTTGTTTAATTTATTTCTATATGACTTACTATGTATATTTACGAATGAGTGCCACCCAGTTACATTGCAAAGCAAGAAAATTAGTTGTTTATTATATGCAGACGACTTAGTGCTTTTATCTGAAAGTGAACTTGGTCTACAGTCTTGTTTAGATAAAATGTCAGAATATTGCTCGAAGTGGAATTTGACTATAAACGTGGAAAAATCAAAGGTTGTTATATTTAATAAGTCTGGTAGAAAGATGTGTAGAAAATTTAGTGTTGGTAATACAGAACTCGAGGTAGTGAACAAATACACTTACTTAGGAATAGAAATTACATCAAATGGTTCCTTCAATAATGCAATGAAACAGTTATGTTCTAAAGCAACTAAATCACTTGGACGATTAAAACGAATTTTGTTTAGTACGCAGAACGATATAAGGTTATATATTGATTTATTTGATAAGCTTGTTGCACCAATATTCATGTACGGATGTGAAATTTGGGGTGCATACCTCATCCCACCTGCTAAGTGTATTGCACTTGAAGATATATCTGGTTATTTTAAGTTGGACTTGGAAAAATTGTACATTAGTTTTTTGCGATATATTTTGAGCGTCAATAAGAAGACCTGCAATGTTGCTGTAATAGGTGATTTAGGACAATACCCATGTTCTTTGAAAATATTAACACGTGTGTGTAAAAATTGGTACAGAATGAGATATATTGATCCAGAAAGTTTGTTGGGCGACACATTTCAATGTAACTATGACTTGACGACCGATAAATCCCAATGGTTAGCGTCATTTAAAAATACACTAATCATTGTAAATTGTGAAGATTCTTGGAACAGAACTATTTACGAAACTTTTGATTTTTCTGCCGGCGTCATACAAAATTTATTGCAAGAAAAATTTGTTATACAGTGGGAAAAAACAATGGAAATGCAGTCGTCATCAGATAAAAAATTACGAACCTATGTAAAATTTAAAAATAAGTTGGAAATAGAGCCTTCCCTAACTATGATAAAGGATTTTAATATCCGTAAAAATTATGTACGACTCAGAACTAGTTCACACAATTTATATATTAAAACAGGTCGACACAGAAGACCTATGAAAGTACCTGTGCATGAAAGACTATGTAACCATTGTAACCTAGTAGAGGATGAAATACATTATGTTCTAGTTTGTGAAAAATTTGATGAGCCCCGGAAACGATTTTTCGACAAATTGTCAGAGATATTTGTTACATTTGGAGAATTGGACTCAGAAAAAAAATTTATTTTTATTATGAAATGTGACGATTATGAAATTATAACTCTTCTGGCTCAATATTTAACCGAAACCACTAAAATAAGGGGTGATATATAGTTTTTTCTCCAATCTGTATACGAAGCAAGGTTGTTTACGATGGACAAGAGTTAGTTTTCCTAACTTTTCCTCTTTCCTTTTTCTGCTTCTTTTACATATTTTGTTGTTGTGTATTGTATTTGGCAAAATGCCTCCATCTGTAAGTTGAGGTGCAGCAAATAAAGAATCATTCATTCATTCACGTGGTGGATTTTTGCCTCAAACAATTTGCACAACTCCAGCCAAGTAAAATAAATACCAATGTAAACATAACATCCATTCAGACTTACCGTTGAATAACATAAGTATGGCGTAAGTTATAAGGTAAGTACAGGCGTTCATGGTGGTCATATAGTGGATAATGTGTTTGACTCTTTCAGCGTAGACACACTGTCCGTCGTCACTGACCTCTCGAAGAAAGCTGGCGTGGCTACCAAACAGTGCGGCTACTATGAAAATGACAACAACCACAATCTGTAAAAAGTACAAAGAGATACAATATGTCAGTCAAAGGCCCCAATTGTTTTTATAATATCATGGATAATATGGCAGCAATGAAATTTATTATAAACTAGTGTTGAAACATGACGAACTATGTATTTTTTCGGTTCTGGACCACCCGGGGACGCAAACAAATAACATTACATGTATGAAGAAAGGTAAAAACTAAAGGTGCCTTTATTTACGCATTTGGGTGAAGAGAACATTAAATAGCCAAATCCTGGACATCATGCGTGACTCAAATTCGTTCCAAATATTGTTTATTCTTGAGAAAAGCCAATGAAGCGCTTACATTTACAAAAGGGGCATCTTGTTATAATTGGTCAAGTTATACTAAAATAATATTGTATCCAGGTAGACTGAGTCTCTGTCTTTCAACGCGTGTATTACTTTTAGCAAAAGGGGCATTTTAAACCTGTACTAAATTTAATTGTCCCCAGGTAACTTACTTGTCTGCCTCTCAAAATGTGTATCACCTGTCACAATAAGGGCATCCCCACATGAGCAAACCTACGCTAAATTTGATTGTGTCAAGATAAGCAAAGATTTTGCTTCTCAAAGTGTACACAACTTTTTACAAAAGGGGGATATTAATACGGAAAAAATGAAAACTGAATTTACTTGTGCCCAGGTAGACTAAGGTTCTGTCCCTTAAATAACGTACAAACTTTCACACCTTCAGTGCTTATGGCCATGTTCTCGTCACGCTTTAGTCTAGCTTTCAAAAATGTTGCAGAATGCAGAGCACCTGCTGATCCAGTATCTTGTGTTGGAGGAATAAAAATGTAATTTAAACCAGTATTCGGGTGTCTAATTTTGAACAGTGGTAACATCTTAGAGCAATGTTCGGCTGTTTGTTCATGACTGGAGAAGACCTGCCACTCTCTGTGGTGGGTCGGCATCATAGAGGTCTCCTCGCGCCCTACATACCGTTACTTGAACAGTGACAGTACAAAGTAATGAAGAAATAAAAGTAGCCAAACACAAGACTCGCTTGGGTTCTCAGTGACGAAGCAGGGAAAGTAGTGACATGTATATTTCGAATGGGAAGGGGCACTCCCCTTATTACTCTCTATCAGCACAGTATATGTGCAAGGTAACTAAAATCATTACTCAAGACCTGCATACGGAAACCTCAATAGACAGAACAGATTAATAAATAAAAACGACAGAGAAATTCACAATCTTATTCAACCAGATAAATCGACAATTAATTGCCTTGCCAAAGCGATAGATTTGCGTAGAAGGAGACACACAGGACTGAGCATCAGGATTATTACTGTGTTTTAGAATTATCGGTCTACAAGTAATACCGTTCTCCAATAATAATTCTCAGTTCCTGTGCTATCTGTAGAGTTTTCTGGCAACCCAAGGTGTCAGTTTGTGATAACGCAACATTTTGTCCTGAACTGACGTCCTATTTTGACAGGCATTGCCACATGCAAGAACAATTTGATCTTTTACCAATTGACGCACAAAGAGGCATCCAAGAAGACAACCATGATATATTCTTTTTTCCAGTGATGTACAAGAACTTAAAAGATGTCGTACTTATTATTTTTTATGATAATTTGGATATGGGAAAATAGTAATTTCACTCCTATAAGGAAAACAGCTCACTGCATTCGTCAACTAATACATACTGTAAGCTAAGTACAACACTACGATTAAAATTCATGTTATCTACCTAATCCATCATACATTGTAAAGATATCTCACTACAGAAGTGCTGTACCTGTGCTTTGGCAAAGACAAAACCCTTCCTTATTAATGCAGCCTCTGGTTTACGGAATGACAACGTTCACTGTGCTGCATGATCGAGACCTCGCCCGTGAAAGCGTGTTAGAGTTCACGAATCTACCGCTTCGAGACACCTTGAATGCTTGATGTGCTGTAAAAGCTAGCTAGTTTTAACGTCATCTCCTAAACCATGATCCAAACCTCGCTCTGCTGTCTTATGCGCGAGCCACTTTTCACGTGGGAAAATTACCTCGCCTCCTGAACATGCGCACTTGAGAACATAAATTACCTGGTTCTCAATGTCGCTTTGCCCAATTAAAATGTTGTTTCCCTTAGTGCTTGCACAACCTTATGTGGCATTTTCTCTCTATAGATAAATCATTCGAATTGCGTCTGTTCAATTATGGTATTCTTCGCGATTAATTGTTTCCGTATTTTGCAATAGCTTACTATATCATTAATATAGCCTTGACTCAGTTTTGTGCCATTTTTAGAGGCCCGCAATTGTCATTCTATGAGCGTGGTAGGTATAAAATCATACCGAGATGTATGGACATAGTCATAGACCGGGACAGTTGTCGCACTAAAGTTTGCAAATTTTCGATATATTTTTGGCCTTATTTTTTGAAAGCTTAACATTTGCTTGTCTACAATACATATTACTATATATTTACTGATTTTCTTAACTTTTGAACCCTGCCATGGGTCTTATGATTGTACTGCCTGAAGGTGTACACTCACCAATTTTTTGTTTGGTACCAGTATTAAATACTATCGTGTGGCTCTAGCTCAGCGAGATTAGTTTCACGGCGAGGTATGTCTCGTATGGAGCTGAGTGCTTGAGCGCGAAGTAAGTTTCACGTTTTAAAACCGCTTGCGAGGTCTTGAAAGCGAGGTCGCTATAATATTGGAACTCAAGCAGTGTTCGAAAGACCATTTGCTAAAACACACAAACTGAGCATAAAAAATGGAATGTACTCGCAAACAATAACAGATTCATGATGACACTGAATGAATATCTTTATAAAACAGCAGAAAGGCATCAAAGTTAATAGGTGTGGATCCTTTAAGGACAGCTAACACACCAAAAATATATCCCATTTGAATCGATCCTAGTTCAAAATGTATTTACATTACAGTAAAAAAAAATCATATATGTGTGTAATCTCCATACTCCAAAGAATTTATATGCTCCATGTTTGGGCGTCTGTGATGCTAATTGTTGAATAAACAATTGAAAGTTGACTGGAAACCATCCACCCCATAAATGTTGATATAAGTCACTAGTTATTTGTGATAAAATCGTAATAACACTTGCATCCTAATTCTGACATATTGGCAATTAAAAAAAAATCCTGCGAATTTTTATATTTGGCTTAGGTTTTCTGTTATTCATACTCGAAATTTGATATTTCAATTTTCCCTTTGATTCCTAGGATGTTCATTTTCTTTATTTCATAGAAAAAGGACGAAGCAAAATTTTAAAAATCGCTGAAACGTTTTTGCAGTTCAGATATCATAGAATCAACCGAAAACCGTTAACCGGATTAAATTTAGCCCAGTCGTTTTCTTGGAATAGTCATTCCTAGGTGTGGCTTTCGTCCTATTATCCTTTCTGAGAAAATGAGCTTCAAGGCCTTTGATGTTGATCATTTGCCTCTGAAACAATCCCGTTTGCTCAAGTTGAGCTAATAGATGTGCAAAACGGAGGAAATATCGTCCCTTAACATTTGGTGAGGATGTCGATCAATTGTTGGCCAATCACATGAATTAAAGAGCCTTGGAAGTACAGAAAACATTATTCAGCGATCGGTCAAACGGCGAAGTCGAATATCTGGTTTCAAAGCGTGACGTCATGGATGCCGCCCTTACTCCTATCTGTATACTTTATTTAGTTAGCTTATTAGACTTCTCTGTATACTTTACTTAGTTAGCTTGTCATTATTTGGCAGCTATTTTTCTCAATGAGTTTAATTTCTCTTGCCAACTACAGCTTTGTATCGCTATTTTGTATGTTTTCTCTTGTGTGCACGTTTATGCATATTTCGGTGTATTTATTTTTACTTTTAGTTGCTCATCCTTGGGTTTCGATAAAATATTATTAATATAATGTACATGGGTATTGTTGATTAAAGTGCCAGTGTTTTTACTGTCTTTGCTTTGGCGTGCAAGACCACTGGGGTAATCCATCGCGGCACGACCTTTAAGGAGACATCGTCTGGCGATTCCCGCTGCTCCTGAACATTTTTATTTTCAACGTTTTTGCCATGGGCAGTTGCCACCTGTAGCTACGTGACAGACTGTTATGGATGTTTTGCGGGGGGGGGGCGTATTGTTCCGCTAGGCGGCTGAAAACTAAAGGAATGGCACATGGACATGCACATGTCCACGTGCCTCTGGTGGTTTTTTTCTTATTTCATATATATCTCGTGAAAACCGTTAAAATTTCAAAATTCACCCATGCGAAGGATTTTGGTGTCTCACGTGCCCTTAAAGTGAAATTCTTACTGAACACCTCGAGCACGATAACTGGTTCAAAGTACTGTAATTTATTATTTATAGTGACGATCAATATTTCCATTCACTTCCGTAAGTGGTAGATCTGTGGTGAAGTGAAATACTTCTTCCAATGACTATGTTCAGGGTAGAGCAGAAATCCTACACTATTCTCATATTGTGCATGTAATATGTTGTTCAGTTTAACTTACTTGATTTACAAGGTATATCGTTAGACAGGTAAGTGTCCATACCTTCCTCAGTATCAGTCATATTTTTATGTGAACATCTGAATTATTGTTCAAAGTCACCATTTCTGGAATTTGTCATTTAAAGTACGAAAATCACACATGGTAAATTATATGTTAACTTTGCAAATCATAATATAAAATTATAGTCCCTCATTTGTAACAAAGAGCCTGCAATCTACCAGCTCAAGGTTTCACAAGGCCAAGACACTGAAGTCAAAGGGAAAGCCTGCGGACATGAACAGGGTGCCAAATACAGTGGCAGGCAAATGTTTATCAGCCATTTTGCATCTGGGAAAGTTTGTCTTATATTGGGGTTTAAGACATAGGCGTAAAGGCATCCCATTTAGTATTAATTATTTTTACCTGCCATATTCACTGGGACAGTGGTATGCGTATCTGTCAATTGAACATCAGTCAACTTACGCTGGACGTAAGATACACAGTGTTGCAGGCGTGAATGAAAGAAAGAATGCAATTCCAAGTGCAGTCTGGCTAAAAGGTATTTTGGTCAGAGACTATTAAGTTGCATGGTGGTAAATGTTTTTTGGAATAATCTATCCTGATTGGTTACTTACTGGTTTGCTATGTATTTAATCACTAGGCACGTGCTTCTGCACTTTTTGTTTTGAACTTCACTTTTGTAATTGGATTTGAAGAATAAACGTCTCTTCAATCAAACAAAGACTTTGTCAGAGATCACTACCCGCGCAAAGTTCATGTATGAGGGTTGCACATCGCTCTTCCAAAGCATCGACGCTGTGGCCGTAATGGTAGTTTGGAATTGAAAAAAAAAATCAGGATGAAAGTAACAACTATTTGTTGTTCATGATGTATGTATGTAAACGTATTTATTTAAAAAAGGAACTGGATTGCCCAAGAGCTATATGAAAAGCTGACCGAGGGGTTTTCCAGACATACAGAACACAGAATAAATATAAAAGGCCAACAGGAGAGTAAAAATCAGTTTGCAAGTTGTAATACCAAATAAGTGTAACAATACGTATCAATTTTTTAGTTGGCGAAACCTCTGGCCTGAGTAATATAGAATTGAGCAGCTAAAACAGAATTTAATATTTAACATATCTGAAAAACTGGTACAACCAGACAGCATAATTTCTAGAAGTCAATCAGCGATATGGTTTATTAATAAATTAGGATGAACATCAGGAGCACGGTATTTGCAACAGACCTTAGGAGTCTAGGTTGTACGAAAAGTGGGCAAAACAAGCAAAAATGGCGCCTATCTTCATTTAAGCAGTTACATGAACATGTAGCAGAGGGCAGAATGTTAATTTCATATAAGTGGGAATTTAGTTTAGGCCGCCCTGGGTGAAGCTGGGTGCAAATTATATTTGCGATGTAAATATGCAAAGCGATCACCAAACGCAAAATCAATTGGAATTTCATGTCAAAAAAACAGAACTAGTGCAAGTTGTATCTTGAATATTGAAAGTGTTTGGGAAACCTTGACATTATCAGGTATGTTGTTCGAAGGCGAATGGCGGACGGTAGAAACGATCTTAACTAACGATCTAAAGTAACGATCTGTCCTACATTTGATTTCTGTTTGTTGAGTGGGTTTGCGGAGGAGACGGACCCTCTGGGGGTAAGTCGTATTTCGGGATTAATTCATATTGATAAGAGGGGGAGGGGTAAGCTTATTGAACATTTTGTAATGGAACAATTGTTTGAAAATTTATCTGCGTGTGTGAAGAGGTTCGGAACCAATGTCAGCCAAAAGTCTATGAAGTGACATAAATTTCATAGCACCAGTACATGTTCCAGCAGTTTCACACTGTAACCCTTCTGGGAGATCAGATAGCTCTTGTGTGCACTAGTCAAAACGGACACAACCGTATTCGGGGATGGGACAGACCATAGACATATACAAATTTGATAAAGTTTTCCTGGGATTTTAAAATTTAAACCGTTTAAGAAAAGACAGACCTTTACTTGCTGCAGTGACAACACTGTTAATATTTAAGTGCCATCTTAAATCAAGAGAGTAACACCTAAATGAGAGTGATGTGTAGCTCCCGGAATGGCAGTCTCTCCGAGATATAAGATAGGGTGAGTTTCTTGCTCTCGTTTACATGAAAACACGACCGCAAGTAATTTAATGGCACCGAATGTCGTGCCCCAGATTCGCCCACACATAGACAGATGGCCGAGACCAGTGTTAATGCGAGTCGCAGAGACATCACGGTCATAAATGATTTCGAGAATGCTAGTGTCATCGGCGAAGAGCCTGGTGTAAAATTATCATAATATCGTTAATATAAAGGAAGGATAGGAGGGTCCCGAGGATAGAGCCCTGAGATACACTTACCTCTATATGAAACCACGAAGAACTTTGACTATATATAACGACTCTTTGTTGTCGATTACCAAGGTAACTATTAACATTTCAAAAATTGGTGAAGAAATGCCCAGTTGACGCATCTTAAAAAGGAAACCTTCGTGCCACACGCGGTCAAAGGCTTAAGAAATATCAAGTTTAAAACATTTTGGCTTCTTTGCCTAATTCTAGGCCATTGTAGATTTTGTGAACAATGCTTATTTATTGCTTTAGTGTGGAATCATTAGAAATAAAGGCAAAATTTCGCCATAGATAAAGATATGCTGAATAATCCAGTATGGGACTCAGAAATACTTGGTCTAGTTTGTTTGAGACAAAAGTTGTTCAAACCATCAGGGCCTGTTGCGGAAACTATTTTTAAGCGAGGCAATGCCCTGAAGAACATCATTTACATTCTATACAAAAGGGTCCGGCATGGCATTTGTACGATAAGCAAAAGCCATGATGAATGTGAGTTGTCATCTGTTGATGTTCTGCATTGGCTAGCGAACTATTTGTTAAAAACTGCAGCTTTCTCCGTTTTGTTAGAGATGATTTCATTTTCGATGAGGGGTGGAAAGCTAGGGTGGAGTTGCCATCCTAATATAGATTTCGACAAATTCCACAACTTCTTTAATTAATTTTGTATGGTCTAGTTCAATCAAAGTTTGGAAAAATAAGTTCGGATCGCCTTCTTCTTTGCCGAAACAAAAATATTCTGGCAGCACTTGTAAAGTTGTTGAAGCCTTTCAGTAGTACGTGAAGGATTATTGTTGCCTTTTCTTTATTTTTTTTTTTACAGATTTCTTATATTTTATCCATGCTTGGCTCCGTCTACGTATTAATGGTAAGCTTGATTGAATGGGTACCACAAAGTAAAAAGTTGTTAAGGATAGGTTGAAATGATATCTAAAAACCAAAATGTTAAATTTCATTTTCGAATAGTGTTTTTAGCTCAAAAGTGCGCCACATGTGCTACATGAAAGCCCGGGAATTTATTCCCATCGTAGCCCGATGTGGAAAAGTGTTGGTGACGTCACAAACTGAGCTCAGTGGCTAGGGTGAATGTGTTATGAGCCGGAGCTCCTTCAGTTAGCCAAGGATCATGATAGATACAGCAGAGCATGGTAATTCCGGAGAGCCTGAATTAAGTTTTTCATGTACGTGGTCTGATGACGATAAAGAAAAATGAATAAGAAAGGCTGTAGCAGCAGAGAAAAAAAGATCATTCAGCCCTACAGACATAAGTCCCTGTACATCACTACATGTACTTACGATCCTTTACTTCAGATTGTATCCATTCACGTAACACTGGTAAATATTTCGCTCTGACTGCCCCATAATCTGGGTCTATATAAGCGACAAAAATACGAAAAGATATAAATTTTTACACCCATTTATTAAGGAATGTCACAAACAGTGGAATATAACTGAAAGGGATCAAATGCCAGCCGCCCACTGGTCTTGGCAGCTGCGTAAATGAGGCGTGAAAGTGTTAGCTATCCAGACAAGTGTTATCTGGTTATAGGATTAAACACCTCAAGATATTCAGTAGTAACTGGACATACACATCACAGTAGTCCACTTAACCCAGGGACCTGGTATAGACTGTTTTACCCTAGACATGGGTATGGAACAAGATCGGTCCTTGTTTGTCCATGTTTTCTACCCATTTGCTTCCATCAGTTGAACCAAAATTGGTAAATACATCAAAGTTTCGTTACTATGCAATACTTTGTAACAACATGTCAGACCGGTGTTGTCACTGTGTCTGTGACCGTCGATTGATAATTATGTGATACCAGGGACGTGTTGACTGTAGGCAGGTCCCTGCTGATACATTGTAAAAGTCGTAGAACTATTAGGGCTATATTTTAATGTAATGCAAGCTTTGAAATCAGCACCATACTGAAGATTAATTTCTAAATACTGTAAAAAAAATGATGAATCATTTTCCCTGGTTTTATGAGTAATGCCTAATTTGGCTAGTTCCATGAATCCTTCCATTGTCCACCAATGGAACCACATTTGGCAACCACAGTTGGTTTGTTTTTCGCCAAAGCCATCCTTAACATCGTCATATTTGACGAATCAAAGTCACTTTCCACAAAAAGTGTTCGCCACATAGGTGAGATCGATTCCCAGCTCCTTGCCACTTGCCCCTGTAAATTTTGAGTTTGGACCACACGGGTTTGCGCTCTCCATAATTTCGGATCTTTTTTGGGGGGGTGGTGTAAACAAGGTAATTGCTGTAGAACTTGTATTGCAACAATACGCAGCAACACACCGATTCATCTGGGAAAGGAGCAGGCTCAAAAATGAATATTTCTGCATGATTGTTTTTGTCCTATTGTCTTGCATTGTGAACACATTTATTTCAAAAGCAAGATAACCGAGTGGTTACAAAGCAACTAATCGAGAGGATCTCTTGTACTTAAGTGACATACTTATTATGTACACGATACACAGGGCATCCCAAAAAGACTGTTTGCTAATATAGTGTTGAGGTTCCACATGGAGAATATAAGCATTGTCAATAGATGAAGTGTCTTGACTCTGTAATATATAATTGTACTGCGAAAAAATAATAACATTCAATTCATGTGTAAGTTTTGTACAACTATTTAACATACTTTTTAATAGTCCAGGACAAGATGAATCAACAGACTTGGCTTAACACCTGGAGCAAGCACATTTACAACAGCATTTGAAACATGCTCAATCTAGCTGACCTTGGGGAGCTTGGTATGACCAGTAATCCAAGGTTTGTCCTTAGGCCTGCTAAGCACATCTTTACAAGGAATGCATTCTTTAAAACGAAAATTCAGTAAACGAATGATCCCAACAATCTACGTACTCATCCAATCGTAAAATGTGGAAACTGATCTCATACAGAACGTGTTAGAAAAGTAATCTCACCTTTGCCTTTTTTGGAGTGCACCATATCTGTCCCTTGAGTGGATGTCCAATACATATGTATCTCTCAATAGTAAAAGCGGCCGTTATACCAAAGTTGCATCGCCTTGCGGCAATAAGTACAGAGTTATTGTGCACACACAGGAACACATAAAACCATTGAGGCGACCGGACCAAATATGCCTTGAACAGCGCATACTTAAAGGTTACCTGAAATATGACGACCAGAATATCTGCAATGGCGAGGCCGACCAGATAAACATTCGATGATTTTTTTATAAGGCTTTTCTTTGTCAGCACGAGCAGATTAAGAATATTACTCGTGATTCCGACAAAAGCCACCAAGGGATAGTAAATTTTTGTCCAAGTCCTGAAAACAGTGTATCCATTATCCACATCTATCATTTCTGAGACTGTTGAACTGAAATAGTCGTAACTGGTTGTGTTAGGTAATAGTTCCCCGCTCTTTGTGATGCCAAGTTCCAAACGCTGGATGCTACCGGTAAATGTGAAAGGATTGCTAGTATGATCGAATTCATTGATGTCTGCCATGAAAGTCTCTCAATTTTAAAGCTGTTGAAATATTTGTACTTGCGTACGAAGCAGATCACATGCCTTTAGTTTCAAATATCTGGAATGGAAATCACATTCCAGTGGTGTCCTTTTCAAGTAGTATCCAAATCTATTGAGCGATATCCGAGTTAATACAAGAATTTGTCCACGATTTAAATTCCTCAAGGAGCTTTCAATAACTAGAACATATGGTACATATTCAGACATCATATATTTTTAGCTATCATCATAGCCTTACAGCTGTGTGGGCACAGATCCGCAACACGTGATGCGTTAATTGGCCAATGCACCCCATCCATGGCCATGCTGCAACCCATCCCCCCCCCCAAAAAAAATCCTGCTGATGCGGAATAATCCCACTGCAATAATGCATGGTGGCATTTCATAACATTTATTTCATAAGATGCATCATGCGAAAACCATACACATGCGAGCCCAGAAACCACTGAATTTAACCTTTTTGACTGACTTTTATGTTTTTCTTCTTGATTTTCCTGAATTGTACGGAATGAACTGAGGTAAGTAAAAGCAAACACCTTCATTTGTACTGGAATGTACAGAGTAAGCACAAGTAAGTACTTTTTGGGGACATTGGAACATGCCAAGGAGCATGAACGGTCCCTCTATGTTGTCAGTTAAATTCGAGAACAAGTAAGAACAGGCGGGTAGACTTCGAAGGCTGGACTCACAGCAGGATTATCATAACTGCCAGGGGTCATAAAATAATCTCTTCTGCCCTAATAATATATAAAACAATGGTTGAAGTGACTTAAGCACAAGGTAAGAACATGGAATTTCATTTGATGAAATTGATAAACACCAACTCTGCTTATGTCGGTATGATTATATTATAGACTGCGTGGACACTGTGATGATCATTGCCATCATGCTAGTTTGCCTCATATGAAAGATGTCAAAGATACCAATTTGATGATGTGCAATCTACGTTAGTCTGGGTGAGTTTTAGTCTATGAACAACACTATAATTTTTTACTAGCTGATCATTCCCACTGCTAATTGAACACTTTACAGATGCTGGGTCAAGTTTAATTGAGCCATGTCTGACTGAGTAAATAACCAAGTCAATTTTGGCTTTCTTAGGCACTATACAGGAAAGCCTGCTGTACATGGTAACTAGACACAGTCGACACTGTGCTTTTATCCATGCATCCACATAAAATTTCCTGTTCTTCTTATGTTATTATACGTGTCTTTATCCGTGACCTATCCACAGTGTGTACTATTTGGCGGTTCCAGGAGTGTTGACTATTCTCATATTCCTATACTGCACAACCCTGGTCTCACACGTTATGATGTGATGACAGGATTGTCATGGTAAATCTCAACACAATGTACTTATCAAGGCAAGTTGCCTCCGGATCAGACATGGGCTCAGTGTTATGTCTAATCGTTAAGTATCGTTAAGATAACACACAACTTGGTCTGGTTTGGAGGCAACAAGGCAGGCACAATCAATCAAACCATACTGTAAACATGAAAAATTTTCCCACTTTTCATTCATTTCAAATATCCATCTGCAAATTGCTGAAGATAACAGTGCACACGCACTTTGCTCAGGACTATAAAATCAAGTTGAGTCAAGTGATGAGGTAACAGTGAGAGCAGGGCGGTGAATTATGTTCACCTCTCTCGTAGGAAAAAAAAACGAAAAAACTACAGTAATTAAGCTAATGTATAGATATGTCATGATATATGCACATTATGTGTCCACGAAATATAACTGTACACAAGTTGCCGGCTATGCTGGACCTTCAAATTTCCTGGGAGGGTTTATAATAATGGGCTGATCTCAAACAGGGTCCCAGCAGGGAAATGACAATAAACCACACATGCAGACAGGTGGGAAGAAAGCAACATTATATGCCTCCCTGAGTGCTTTCAACATTATCTGGGTCAGTGTTTGTGTTATTGCAGGTCCACGAGGCCCTGGCATGTCCCAAGCGGGCAATCATCTGGGTTTAGGACTGTAGTGCAATTAAGTGCGTATATGCATGTTGAGTTGCTTTGTGTTTTCACATACGCTTCCATGTGGCTAGTCAAGAAGTTGGTTGAACAAAATGTAGAACTTGATCATGTACAAAGCCAAGCAAATGTTTGTGAAACTCCATGAATATTAATTCTTAACTGGGTGGGGATATTTTGATTGAAATAAAATAAATCCCGCCCCAAGCAATGAGCTCACATGATCATTGACCGTTTCTTTACTTACCAATGCTCTTGGTCAGTGACCAAACACTTTAGTACATTTTGTTGTACTAGTATGTTAACTGCTGCTGAACAGGCCATTTTCTGTGTTTTCTCCACTGCAATTCCAAAGTGGCGATAATACAGAGCTTGGTTTGCTTTTGAGCCAAGTATGTCAGCCCAAACAAGAAAATTATGATCTACTGTAAATGTGTTTAATTTGTGTGGTAATTTCGCAAAATTTGGCAATATGTTAAGATGCAAACTTAAATACCTCGTGAGATAACGTACTCCCAAAATACTAATATGCTCTTCAGTATCATGTCACATTTACAATTCAAACCATGTGATTCATCTACAAAAGACTTGGAGTTTACACTTGACAAATTAGGCTGGTTGAATAATTGACAGACCGAGTTTCACGCAATTCTCTTTTGCAATATAGGCTGCCATCTGAGATCATCCCATCGCAAAATTGAATACGTGAAGGCACATGCAAGTTTGTCAGTGACAGTATGACAGAAACCTGTAGCAAAGTTGCTACTTTTTAGTTGCAGCCAATTTGCCAAATTAAATACCGCAAAATTCATAAAATGATAAAATCATGTAATTAAGTACACACAAAATATAATATGCTCACATTATTATTATTATTATTATTATTATTATTATTATTATTATTATTATTATTATATTGAACCCTTGAAACCAGAGAAAATATAAATATGCAAATTCACCAAAGCCAATCACAAATAGTACATACACAATCATATATGGTACAAAAGAACATTTTACAGCTAGAATAATTATTCATAAAATTTACATATTATATAAATGCCGACTCAGTAAATATACTGCATTACCGTGTTGATATGGCACTCGCACATAACTACCTCCATTGAACCATTCTTTAATAGGAATGGGGATTTGGTCGAGTGGATATGTGCGTTTCCCATTTCAGCTAGGCGACTGGTGCCAAAGGTTGCAGGTTCGAGTCCCACTCGTTCCGAACAAAAAATATATGTAGAAATAAAAGAAGGATGTACTAGCGCTGAACAGTCAAGAGCAATATAATTATTAAGACAGTAATAAAACGACCCCAGGTAACATGTGTGTCACTGGGTCAGTAAAGCCAAACTCAAGAATCAGCAAGGCCCACACAGCTGTGGAGTAAAAAAAAAACACTGCCGGGCAGACACGCAGAATGCCCCAGTCCAGCCTCCGCAACCCAAAACGACTGGCTCAACATGAGGAAATTAACTGCAAGGTATCAAAATCATTCTTTAAAGAAAGGAAATACATCGGTCATGATCAATGAAGAACAAGCCAGAATTAGAATAATCAAAACACCTAAGTTAATAGGGTAACATATTTTCCAAAGCTCGTGTTTAGTTTTGCAATGGGGTATGAATGTACAGTTTCACCATCGATGAAACATCTTGGAGTTTCCTGTTTGAAACATTCATGCACCCCCATATTTCTAAGCCATACAGCCCAATGGGCTTTATCAGCTGGCCAAAAAGTTTAAAACATAACCAGGGTGTTGCATTACTCATACCAAAACAAGTCTTCAGCGGAAACATACCTTTCGTTGCTTTATTGTATATGTTCCCTCTGGTCCTAGCTAATCTGCCTGTATTTGATGGTGTCATCCCTTAATACTTGTATTCACTAATATTTTTGAGAAAGTTACCGCCAAATACAAATTGAGTCTACGCTTGTTTCCAGCGTTGTTGAACATCAAAATCTTAAATTTTTTACATTGACTTTAAGTGGCCACTTCTTGCAGTAAGTGATTAGTTCTTTTAAACTGTTCTGAAGCCCCTCAGCTAATGGGTAAAAGAACACCAAATCATCCCCATATGACAATGAAGTAACTCTTGTATGGTTTGAAACTGGAGCAGAATTTCCTGTGCTAATGTGGCCAAAAAATCATTTGTGAACACTTGAATAGGACTGTGCTCAGTGTATCACTCTGTTCCACCCCGACATTGATTGTGAAGTTATCTGATATTTTCCGTCCATCTTAAATCACAGTTCTATTGAGTTGTACATGTGTTCTGAAACATTAAAGAAACAGCTATTTATTTTTTGACTTAACAATTTGTAATATAGGCGTTACCACCATACACTATCATATGCCTTCTGAAGATCTACAAAACATGCACAAAGGCACCGATTCTTTTTCATCACATGTTTGTCAATTACTGTGTCCACAATGAAAAGATGTTCAACAGTACAGGCCCTCAATTTTAAACCTACTTGGTTATCTATTATGAGGCTACCTTCCTCCAGTAGAGTGTTCAATCTTTTGTAAGGATACTAAATATTTTACATTGTGCCCCATCGATTGTTGTATCTATTTAATTGTTGACCTCTGAGGAGTTACCACTAAGCAGACTCAAAATACAGCCCATATTACGTTCTTGTAGTAAGACCCCTCGATTGTATATGTCATTGAATAACTTACATAACA
The DNA here is from genome assembly GCA_964020975.1 of Hermodice carunculata. Taxonomy (NCBI): domain Eukaryota; kingdom Metazoa; phylum Annelida; class Polychaeta; order Eunicida; family Amphinomidae; genus Hermodice; species Hermodice carunculata. Next base: position 42,670,392 of record OZ026626.1, on the reverse strand, counting down.
TTACCTTTGATCCACTTGTTCGCACCCTTCAGCTTTTTTTTTGATCTATCGTTTCCAAGCCAAATGCCTTGCTATTTTTAAGCTTTTGTATGGTAAAATGTACCTCATCTACATTAATGTCTTTCTCCAGTGCTTGTGGTACAAACCTTTTTTTTTTAGCTCTAGAACTAATTTATCCAAAGCTCTGTTATCCTGATCATCCCCATAATCTGTTAACACTCCATGTGCTAAAGACAAATGTTCTTCACATATCCATAGATGTTTACCACTTCTGCTTGTGATGGTGTGTGGTGGTCTATAACTGTCATGAAGAATGATCATTTATATTAAACTGTTTCCAAAAAATATATAAGAAGTTTCCTTCCTGGTTATTATTATGTGAATACAAGTTTTACAAGTTATTCTACTGACAACAATTATGTATGTATGTTAAAAGATGATTATAGGAACTGTATGAGCTCTGACGGGAATAGACATATAATTCTCAAACTCAAACATTAAAGCATCACCCAATCTTTCTCCCACCTGAGTGTCCTAGAGCCATACTGCACTCAAATAAAATTATGACTCGTAAGATCACCAATGGGTGATTTAAATTTGTTCCATTGTGCACTTATGCACTGAATATTTAAATTTAAGACCAAAACAGTGTGTGTATGTGATTTTTAGATATTCCACAAAGTTGTTGAGTATAACATTTGGTGAGTCAGACACTATGGATATACTGAACATTTAAATCTAAGACCAAAACAGTATAAATATGTGATTTTTAAATATTCCACAAGGTTATTGAGTATAACGTATGGCGAGCAAGCACTACTGACATAGCATTGTCCAGATCATCTGGATGTAACAATAGTTCGTTTGAATTATTCCTATCGATTCCAACAACATATTGAAGAATATAAATTTCTATGGTTTCAACATTCTTGACACCGGAAGTAAATGAACTTTATATGAGCCAGCATAATTGCAAAGGGTGAAAACGTATTGCTGAAATATTTGTAGGCTGTATGTTGTACCTTTATGAGCTCTGATAAGAGAATAACACACCAATGATATGTGTACAAAGGTATGCATGCAACTTTCTTCATCAAATAGTGTGGGAAAACATGACACACATTCATTAATTTCAAATCCAACAATGACAGCAAAGAGATTCCAGAGTTACCTAAGCATCAACATTCATCTTCCAATACCAATGTTATTTGGTTGTCCCCTGCAAATATGTACTGAGCAGAAATTAACATGATCTAACAAAAAATTGAAAAAATTCAGACCACCCAAAACAGGCCAATATCAAATGGGCAATTTTCGCCTCGCAACTGTCAGCACTTACAAACTATCAGAAGCTGCAAAGGTGGTTCGGATATATGAAGCGATGTTCCATGGCTGGCAAGTGCAATTCACAGGATGGTGCACTGGCAGACAAGATACCCTGCTAACATGTTAATGCTGGGTAGGGAAGACATTAAACCAATTGACTACTCTTCTGAACATGGTTTCACTGAGATGACACAGACAATGTCACAATACGTGTCCAAGCTAGGTAAGTGGTTTCCTTGGCTCCATAAAGTGGCACAGCAGAATCTACAGTGAGCACGAACGGAACAGATGCAAGACCGTGATCTAATGTTGGAGAAAGATCTTTTGAAAGAGGAGATCTGATCTATCACCTAACATCACCTTCAAATGGTAAGTCAAAGCCAGAGGGTTCAATCGATTTTGACAGGCCTGTAGTTTGTCAGGGACATTCTGTCACCTATCCCCTACAGGATTAAAGACCAAAAGAGAGAACTTTTTGTCCACCACGACAGGCTGAAGATCGGTACATTTCTATATGGCCTAGGAGAATGTGGCATACTGTGTTAGATCTGGACCTTGTCTTATGATTAGGACGAGTTGGATCCATAGGAGCCTGATAATACCGTAAATGTGTCTCCCCTATTCCAAGCACTGCCATCATTAGAAGAAAGTGATTCCAGTTCAAGTGACAGCTCATCATCAGAGTCGGTATAAACAGAAAATGAAATAACTTATCTAGTAAGTTCTTCTGATAAAGAGTCTGATAAGGAACAAGAGACTTAAATTACCGGAAATTGAAGGGAAGTGAAACGCCCTTTTATATTCACAGGATTATTAATTATGGTGAAATGGCTCTCTGTCTTTCATATCTAATTTAAAGAAAGATGGTAGAATGCAGGTATTTCATTTGTATATGTATATTTTAATTGTGTAATGCTATTCATATGATGCTTGCTGTTATTGTAGCATGAGTTTTGTGTCTAATCTGGACACTGAATGGTTGGTCATGGATGAAACTGGCAGTCGTTCATGTGACTAGGAAGTCATGATAATGAAGTCCAGGTCAAAGAAAAAGAAACTTTGTCCCTTTCCTAACTGCTCACCCAGAGATGCACATGTCAAATAGCATGGTATAAAAGAGCATCTGACCTTTATTATTGTACCAGACACCACTTACTTGATGTGTGCTTGGCAAAAAACCAAGGGAACAACCTAGTTCTGATACATGTAAACCAACCATCAGAGCACAGCCTAACCACTTTGGGGGATCGTAAGATGTTATGGGTTAGACTGATGAGTGGGTTGCTGCACTTTCTGGGCTGGCGATTTCACAAGGAGACAGTTGATTTGTTTTTGGTTTGTGATCGACAAGGGATGGTTTTACAAAATGTGGTACAGTAGTAACAGATTGAGACCATGCACTTTGGAACTGGATTGCACAAAGCAACACCAAGTATCCCCCCCCCCCAACCCAATAGCAAGCCTTTTCCACTGGAGAGTTCTAAGATGTCTTTTATTCTGTATGTCTGAAGAGAGACATCAGTTGTTCAAAGAGATGGAATCAGAAATAGAAATCCAGACAGTTAAAACTTCTAATTTGATGCCAGTGAACCATCTTTCAGACTTACACTTATACATAGCAGAACTTCTAGGAAAAACCCATGGTGAGTCTGCAGCAAGCTGTAGATTCCTAGCCAGTTTTAAATAAAAGGCGCAATTTCCGGTATGTCATCAGCAACTTTGTTGAAGTTGAGAGATAGCTGAATGAGATCTGCTTTCCAGGACCACAGAATTTGTATAACTTATGCTGCTCGTATCCTCGTTTCACTATTGCGTTCAAGCCCAGGTATGTTATTATCATCCTGGAGAGGTACATAACAGATTCGTGTGTAGTAGCTTGGGAAAATACGGATTGCAATAACTCTGGTGTCAGCAGCAAAGACAATGGGTAAAAAGTACAAGTTATAGATGCAATCCTGGTATTGGCCAAACAGAATAGAATGCCCGTAATTATTCACTATAGAGGAAAAGGTGCCAAGAGGAATGTTTAAAAGCACTGAAGTGTCATTTACTAATGGGCCATCAAATCCATTGCCATTGTGTTGTTTGCACTCAGGAAAAGAGTGGATCGAATTATCCCCCAGTGGTGACATTCCGTCGGCTCAACGTTCCAAAGGTGAATTATCCAACCAGGATGAATTTTTGGAAACCCAGAAAGATCCCAGAGTGATTAGAGCTTTCCAGCTGATAATGAAACCAGTTTTTTGACCACCGCCAAAGAGGAGATTGAACCTGTGGGTATACGGCTTGAAAAACTGGAAGTGGAGGTATGTGATCTTAAAAATAACCCTACTGCTGATGAACCAAGTGTAGCCAAGGCGAAACATGATGAGTTGCAGGTTCAGTGTGATAAGCTGCAGGCTGAAGTTCAAGATTTGAAGAAAGTTAATACTGTCAAAGACAAACAAATGCACGATTTATTCTTGTCTATTGATCTACTTGAACAGTATAGTTGCAGGCATAGCCTCAGATTTTTCAGGATCGAAGAAAAAAATGAGGATGACACAGATCAGATTCTATTGAGTTTATTCAGGGATAAGCTGAAAGCCGCCTTGCAGTTGGAATACATAAACAGTTCCCACCGAGTTGGGAAGAAAGGTACTGGCAACAGAGCCATTATTGTGCGCTTCTGCAGCTCTCGTAATAGGGTCAAGATTTGGAGAGCGTACTAACATCTGTGCCAGCGAAGATCTGACAAGATATCGGAACAGACTAGCATATCTCACACGTCAATCAAAGAGGAAGAATCATCTGGTTGATACATATACTACGGACGGTAAGATCTTGGTGAAAGTCCGATTGAACCCCACTGACCCCACTCCAAAAACCTTCGAGATCAGAGAAGGAGCTGACCTTGACAAATACCGTCCTAAGGCTTAATTGTTCTAATGACCAATCACTGACTTTGTCATCACAGGTATAAACTTTTCTCCTTTGTTCTACCACCACCAGCGGTTCTACCAAACAACCAAACTTTCAGCATGCACGCTCATGCTGTATTTAAGTCCGCCGACTACCATGTATAATCTTGTTTTGGTGAGAGACTTTCCATTATTTGCTGTGTCCAACAATTGCTGTGTTCAACAAACTTTCATCGATTTTTTTTTAATTTTTCATTGCGATTGTGTTAACTAACGTTACCCCTCTGGTGAAATCCATATTGTGTCTCCAGGGTATTCGGCTATCTGCCTGATTGAAATATCACATATTGTAATCAAAGGTGTTCGCTTTATTTTAAGCTGTTTCATGCACTGATTCATCCATGCAAAACCCTAATTGTTACCGTGTTATTTGATTATTTGCTCGACAGAACTTCAACATTTTGTTACCAAGTTATTTATTTAGGTCCTTTATTTCACGTTCAGGTTTTTTTCTTGTTCAAGCTGTACCACGCAATAATTCTACCTGTGAAACACTTAAGCTTTCTCATGATATTTGATTAATTGCCCGAGCTACCACATTTTGTGACCAAGACTTTATTATATCCTGTTCAAGATGTATTACGTATTAATTCTTGCCTGCTAAACCCCACGTATTTTCCATGGTATCTATTATTTGCCTGATTGACATGCAACGTATTTCATTTCATGTTTTAGTTATATCACGTGTCTACCCCTTTGTTGGCCACACGCGCCATTCTAGTACTCTGAGAAACCACAATTCAACCCTTATAGCATTTGTTCGTGTTGTTTCTTGATACTTCACGTGCCCGATCTATACAATAGTTTCACGCCCCTGTCAGTAATCTTGTTTTTCAATTCAGCCTGTTAAACTTTTTCCAAACTACTACATATAAAACTATACATCCATCAAGAGCTAACATCAAGTCTGTACTACTATTATGTTAATATTATTTGCCCATGATAGCAGACTTCCCGAGCTTTACAATGAGCTCTGTTTCCTTCATATTTTCTCTGTTATCATTATCCGAACCTGCCAATCCAAGTTTTGATGGGCCCACAGCTGAATATGTATATCTAGCCGTTTCGTGTGTACTTTTTTGTTATTTTCTATGGCCATCACTTGCGGTTCCAAGCGTTCTTATTGTACATTGTACCACTTTGTGATACTTGTTATTGTACACCTTTCTTTTATGTGTTTATGTGTATGGGCAATTAAACTGGATAGCTTAATGATTGCTTTTGCTGTATTTTGTGTTCATCAAACAAATAAGGGTGTGTTTATTCTATCATCCATGGCATGTTTATGGTTAACAAACTACATAAACAGTGTCAAAACTTTCACAATAAGTAATATCAAAATACTTTACATTCATTTTTACAGTGGTACTTTACCCATGATAACTTAAAGTACACTCTGCGCAGCCAGTCGGCACACGTATGTTTATTCTGAGAAAATATTGTATTTGTTGCGCATCAAACTGAGTATTTATATATGTACGAACTATTGTGTACTTATCAGCCTGAGTGTCGGGTCAACTTTAATATATTTTCTGCTAATTTTTCTGGCGAGCAAGATATTCAATTTGCTTTCAAGTGCTAATCAGGTGTCTTGTTTAACATTACCATTAGACGTACATTCATGTATTATGTATGGTCGATTTGTTATATTTTTCATAACAGTGCTAAGTGAAAAACTCCGTCTAAGCTATTTTTGGAGTTATGCTATATGCATAAGTCAACATATTGTCAGTACACCTTTAATAAAACGTTTACTTTTATGAGACTTATGAAACTGATTATCATTATTGCCTGTGTGCAGCCATCCAGGACATTACGTACATTTCCAATTGTGACAAGTTTATTTCGTCTATAATTCAGTGGTGTTCTCTTATTTATTTGTTCATATATGTGTCATGTTTACATTGCTCATTGAGCATTGCCTACCCTCGCAGACTAAGAGTACGGCTTTATTTATACTATATTTCTATTTTATTCTCACAAAAACACAAATATCGTCTTAGCGAATTTATATCCAAGGTTCTGCTTATGCTTTTACTTTTAGCAGGAGACATCCATCTTAACCCAGGGCCCATCGGTGACTTCTGTGACATCACACTTTTCCACATCAATGTTCGTAGCTTAAATTCAGACAAACTTAGAACCATCAAAGCAGATATAGTTCAGGATTTCAATATTATCTCCCTATCAGAGACTTTTCTTTCGAACAACACACCCGACAATGATTTAATCTTATCTGGCTACCACAATATTATTCGTAGAGACCGTCCCAATCAGATCGGGGGCGGTGTAGCATTATTTGTATCTCAAACTCTAGCTGTTTCTCGCCGTCCTGACTTGGAGGTACCCGATGTTGAACTTTTATGGGCTGAAGTCAGAGCTCAAGTCAAGTTTTTACTTGGTATTGTTTATAGACCCCCTAACTCAACAGTTTCTTTCTGGGATAAATTACAAGACAGCCTCGACTTAGTTAAATCTGGCAATACACAGAATATTATCTTGATGGGTGATTTGAATTCTGACTTTAATACTCCTTCTGGTAATAAATTAAAACAGTGTTGTAACGCAAACCTATAAAGACACCACATAAATGAACCAACCAGAATAACAGCCACTACCTTCACTTGTCTTGACCAAATTATCTCTAACATACCAAATTTTGTTAAGGAAACTCGAGTCCTTCCGCCTATTTCTAACTGCGATCATTCTGTAGTTGCTTCAAACTTACTTTTTCGGCGCAAAAAAAAATCCATCCTATGAAAGATATATTTAGGAGTACGAAAAGGCTGATTTTAATAGATTTACACAATCCCATAACCAAACAAATTGGGACCAGTGTTTTGAATCTGATAATATCGACGATTGTTGTGAAAGTTGGACCAAGTTATTCCTTCATGTTGCAAAACAAACGATCCCTGGTAAATCAATAACCGTGCGTCCTTCTAACTTACCTTGGTACAGTTCTGCGCTCCGCTGTGAAAAACAGAAAGTCACACGAGCATATAATAAAGCAAAAGACAAGAAACGTGACGCTCATCTGTGGGGTATTTACAATAATATTCGAAACCAGTACTAAGAGCACCTAAAAGTAGCAGAAGAGAAATATAATGATAAACTAGGTGCTTCATTAAAAACAGTAAACGTAAAAAAACAAAGCATGGTGGCGAACCGTTAAGCACTTTATGAACCGGAGTCAATCATCAGCTATCCCTTCTTTATTGCATGAAAATCATCACATCACTGATAGCTGTTCTAAGGCCGAAATTTTTAATAAGTTCTTTTTAAGTCAAAGCAACATAGATACATCTAATGCTCGCGTGTCTGGCACAAAGGTCTTTTGTACAAACTTGAACGCAATGGCATATCTGACGCTCTGCTTAAGTGGTTTGAAAATTACTTATTGAACCGTCAGCAGCGTGTAGTTATTAGTGGCCAATCGTCTGACTGGGGTACCATCAATGCTGGAGTTCCGCAGGGCTCACTGTTGGGGCCTCTCCTGTTCCTAATCTTTATTAACGATATAGTGGATATCGTTCATTCCAATATTAAACTTTTTGCGGATGATACATCTCTATTTCTATCCGGAGACAATCCAGATTTAACAGCTTACACTCTAAATAATGAATTGTCTCTTATTGATTTCTGGTCCTCTGATTGGCTCGTAACATTCAATGCTGTAAAAACAGATGCCATGTTGATTTCGCGCAAGAGAAATCAAGTACAGCACCCTCCTCTTGTATTCCAAGGTATTCAGCTTCAAAATATTAACCAGTATAAGCACTTGGGGCTCATCTATTTATCTGACCTTCGCTGGAACGATCATATAGACCTGATTGTAAACAAAGCTACCAAGCAACTTAACATCATGAAAGCTCTGTAATATCGTCTTGATGGGAAAACTCTTGAAATTATTATATATATATATGTCTTTTATTCGACCATTAATGGAATATGCAGGTATGGTTTGAGATGGCTGCACTCAGGTCTATGCTCAAAAATTGGAGGACATACAGCTGGCTGCTGCCCATGTCATTTTTGGTGCTATGTGCACCACCCCCAGTGAGACACTGTATGAGGAAACTGGCCTTTTCAAAATTTGCTACTCGCAGAGAAACCAGCAAATTGATTCAAATGTACAAAATTACTCATCAATTAGTCCCAGAATATTTGAGCAATACAATTCCTACTGATCCGAACCCAAATAGATATAATACTAGACATTCTTCTGATCTTCCCCATTTTGGAGCCAGAACCGAACTTTTTGATACTTCATTTTTTCCTAGCACAGCCATACTCTGGAATTCTTTGCATTTGGATATTCGGAAATCAAACTCCCTCAGAGATTTCAAAAATCATATTAAAGTTGATATTCCCCGTTCAGTAAAACAGGAGAGTCTCTACTATGTCGGCAATAGATTTGCTGCTGTTCAACATGCCAGACTGAGAATGGGTCGCAGCCAGTTGAACGCTCATCTCCATACTATTGATTTATCAGATTCTCCGGATTGCCGTTGTAAACAAGGAGTCGAAAATGTACGGCACTATTTTTTTGCTTGTTCCTATCATACAATTCAGAGAGACCAGTTACATGCTCTAGTAACTACCTATGCCCCCTTCAGTCTGCAAACTGTTCTATTTGGAGCTTCAAGTTGTCATTTGAAACAAACAAGAAAATATTCTTGGCCGTCCAAGAATAGATTATAAAAACTAAACGTTTTCAGCCCGGTGCTATTACATGATCAACAAATATATATATGGACTCAATTCTGCTTGTAAATTGCAATCTATTTATGAACTTCAAGGTTAATTTGACTATTGTTAATTTATACTAGCCCCACTGTCTGTCTTGTGGACCATGTTGTGTCTCACTTTTCCTTGTTAGCCAAGTGCGGTGCCCAGCTTATGGAGCACGGAAGTAGGCTATGTGATATAACTTTTGTCCTGTCTTACCGTCTCGTTTTCTGCAAACGGGGTTTAGATAGGGCTCGGCCCTTCTCCCCGATTGTGTTCATTGAATAAAATATGTTTAAACCAAGAGAGTGGATCACAGCTTTCCCAAAAATCTTTTAATTAACAGCTCTGTTTATCGACAATGTGCAATAATGGAAGGTGGTTTCTTAACTTCCTTTACTTCAGATCGTGCTCGAGACCATTTCACTATTTCTGCTGTCTCCCAGTTTCAAAAAGCGAGCAACCACAAACAACCCTGGTATGTAAACGGGGGTAGCCAGGGCGGTCTCAAGAGTAAAAATTCTCCCTCTCAGACTGGTGTGTCAGCTGACCCAACATAACACCTGTCAGGTGTATCAGTTAAGGCCATAAGATTAAAATGAGAGGTCCAGAAGTAGAGACAAATTTCAGATTTGACTTTGGCCATGCACTGTTCAGAACCTGAAGTGTGCCCTTGGAACATAAGTTGTTTTAAAATGTATGCTGCTAATGCCGCGGATACCACCATGCACAATGAATATATTGATATCTTATCATTGCATGTGTCAAGATCGATTGTATGATATTTAACTATATTTACATTCTATTTTGGATATTGCATGCTGGTTGTAGTATTTTCCCGGCAAGCGTGAGGAAGCATGAACAGTGTCCACGTATGCTTGGTTTTGTATAGAGAAGTGACAGAGGGTCCGAGACTCCTTATCTTAAATACCATATATGTTGCATATTGTCACAGTGTTATGGTGTGCCAAGCAAAAAACATGTGGTATATTAAAGTGTTTCTTTTATTCCATGCTGCCATGCAGATGTGTGTTCACGTCAAAAACGAAAAATGTCGAATTTTATTGGCAGCTATCATACAATGATATATAAATTTTGTGGCTAGTAAATTTGTAACTGTTGTATAAATATTGCTCATTCAGACAGGGAGGAAGGAGTGTTGTGCCAGTGCTTATTCTTGGCAAATACGTCTGAAGGGCCTCTCTGTTGAACAGATGTCTATATCGTTTTGCTGGGGCCTGCTCTCGGTGCAGAGTACTCGAGCTTTGATAGTACATAGGACGTCTGGGGCGACAACTCCTGAAAACTCGAGCTTCCCTGCCACGACTGCCATTGCTGACAACTATACATAAAAAAGGTTGGTACATGTCGTATAATACATACATACATACATACATACATGCACACTTACATAAATACATATATACATACATAAAGACGTATGTACATACATTCACAAATACATACATTCATGCATATGGGGAAGAGGCATACTCAGACATTAAGAGACATATATTACAAAATGTAAGACACTCCTTATTTGAATATAAAAGGAATATTTCATTCAGTAAAATTTACATTTTGCCGAATCATAGGGAAGCTTTCATGATTTCAACACTAAAGTGATTTGAGAGTTGAACCAACATATAGTGAGACATTTTTGATATTCGTTCGAATTTAAATTTGAATTTTTGTTAGATTCAAATGTAGTTTCATCACCTATCGATTTAAAAAAAATTGTGAGTAGCTAAATGTCCAAATTTGGTGACATCATATGCATACATAGCTATGCCTCAATGGTTTAACTGCTTATTATAATACTTGTCGTGTGTTCAAATACAGATGGCCGATGGCAGGACGTCATCAATGAGAATATAAATTAAGATCTCAATACAATAGAACCACCAAGTAAGACAGCCTCCCTAAAGAGACCGCTTATAAAGGACCCCCAATTTACAATCCAGTTTTATTATTCTCAGATTTTGTGAAACCAATCTCCTATTAAAATCACCCCCTAAAAAGACCACATTTTTAATTCCTTATGTTGTCTTAATAGCGAGATCCCCCTGTACAATGGTCAGAATTGAGGTGACCTTTTTGTTTTTAAATGCTTGTGAGTTGTTCGAAATTTGTTTCACCAAATGACAGCAAAGCACGCTTTACTGGCATTTCATTTTGACAAAGGATACGTACTTACATTTGCTTGGGTAAAAGTTTTGTCAGATGAAGCTACTTTAACTAGGTATAATCAGTTTACTCCGACGAACATAAATTTGTAAAATTTATGATTAATTTTGTTCTCGTTCCAACATATAACCATATAAAGGTATGGCTATATTGTGAATTTGACAAACGTGAGTAGTATTCCAGCGTAAGCTCAGTTTATTGAGGTAAGTGGCTCGACGCAAAGAAGGAAATGGTAATTACAATTTTTGGCTTTACCTGTGGCCAACCCTGTTCATCTGAGGACGAAAAAAAATTCATTTTCACAGTAGAGACACAAACACATCTAAACACCATTCACAAAATAAAATTTAAAAATAATAATGATAAAATGGAACCAAAAAAAGTCTGTATTCTCTGGTTTAAAACGAATAGAGATAGTTTCATGATCCATCAGGGCTGGCTCAACATTTAGAAAAAATGTACCCTGAAAGTAAGGTATTTAATGACTGTTTCCCCCACAATAAATGTTCAGGAACGAGATATTGCCTAAAAAATCGCATCTCCACGCCACATTTATCCGTGTCTATGTGTAAGTATAATGTGATATGAAGGACCGAAGGTCTTTGTTAAGATAAAAAAAGTGTAATATATAATTGAATGTTAAGATATAGCAGACGTCAAAACTAATATGCAAGATTTCGTTGCTGCCTGTACATATATAAATACACACATACATGCATACACATACACACACACATTTACGCATAGAGTGAAACCTCATTATAATGACATTGGGAAATTCGACATATTCACTCAATGACACAAGTTTCCAGGGGCAAAAGGATCAATAGTAAGGAAAAACATGATCCATATTCATTAATTTCAAACCCAACAATGACAGCAGAGATTCCAGACTTGCCAAAGCATCAACATTTCTCTTCCAATACCAATGTGAAGAAACAAATTTCACTCCTGACTTGAGACAGGCAGTCAACCATAAAAGGCAACCGGGGGTTTAAACCGGTCCTCTCAACCTTAGAAATATTCATCATTAATTGCAGACACTAGTTCTTTTCCAAAATGTATAGGCCTAAGCACCCAAAACACAAATTTCATTACTTCTGCCAAAAATAAAAAGAGACCTGTTAGGCCTATCACCTTTTAGGTCTCCCGACTTGTCAGTCACCTAAGTTTACAGCAAAAGAATAAAGTAGGCCTACATCGTTTTTGTGATATTTATGAATTTGGAACATTATAAACACACTATACCTCCACTATAACTACGAGTCGGAGAACAAAGCCCACAGCACAACATAGCCAATGAAGTAATTTTCAAATAGTACAGAAAAATATGATCCATATAAATTAATTCCAAACCCAACAATGACAGCAAAGAGATTCCAGACTTGCCAAAGCATCAGCATTTCTCTTCCAATACCAATGTGAAGAAACAAATTTCACTTCTGACTTGAGACAGGCAGTCACCCATAAAAGGCAACTGGCGGTTTTAAACCGGTCCCCTCAACCATAGAAATATTCATCATTAACTGCAGACACTAGCTCATTTCCAAAATGTATAGGCCTAAGCACCCAAAACACAAATTTCATTACTTCTGCCCAAAACAAAAAGAGACCTGTTAAACCTATCAACTTTTAGTTCTCCCGACTTGTCAGTCACCCACTACACCTCCACTATAACTATGAGTCGGAGAACAAAGCCCACAGCACAACATAGCCAATGGAGTAATTTTCAAATAGTACAGAAAAACATTCTCGAATTAAGTCGTTTATCTGGCATATTGGCACTGATTCAGACATCTTGCACATTTGGAAAAAACATATGATGTCACTTAAATAACGTATCCCTGCAAATGAGTAATTGAAAGGCATGTAATGCTTGTGCGCATATTCTGAGCGACCTGATCAATTCACCGAAGCAAAAAGCACGGGAAACACCAGACAGTAATTGCAAAAGACGCTGTCAATTTGGTATAGTCCATAGAGAAATGGTGTTCGCCTTCAGTTTGCTAACGTTTCGCATAGGCGTTGATTTTAGGGCACTTTAGGTGATGGTTATGTCTGAATGCCAAAATTAGTAATAACTTATTTATTATTATTGATAATGTTCAAACTTCAAGTTTTTTTAGACAATGCATAATCTTCAATTTCGATTCAAGTTGTAGTGAAAATTCATTTTATATATATGTATATATATATATATATATATATATATATGTGTGTGTGTGTGTGTGTGTGTGTGTGTGTGTGTGTGTGTATGTATGTATGTATATATGAAACAGCAATTGTATGATGTAAAATATTTTTCAAAGTTACTAAATTCATTACAAAAAGTGGAAAGACAATATTTTAATGTGTATTCAGCCAAAAGGGACTGCATTGAATATTATAGCCCAGTTAAGAATTTCAGAGATATTTTTTATGTTTTGTCGTGTTAAATGAACAAGTAATTGTAAAAATGCGATTCACATATTACCCGTGTTGGAAACTGAGTATAGCTATTTTGCTTCACATTGGAGGAGGAAACATGCTGCCAAACCAACACGGCACAGAATTTACCTGTGCAACACTATTCATCCATATACTGATCATTTGAACGGCGTTGGTCAAATGACAAAGGACTTCTTTTCGTTTGAAATCCGCAAGGATCATACTGATCATTTTAAATATAAATGCCACAAATGGGTCCAAGATCTAAATAAATGAACATTTGCCATTTCATCATTCGTAACAGAGTTCACGCAAATGACAAAAGGACCACATTATGCAGTTTTATTCGCATTACCGTACGCGAAGAGATTTGATCGCTAATATTGTCTTCCTGTTGATCCTGTAGATGCTAAAATATGTCACAAAATGCCTACGTGATGAAACATAGAATGGGACAAGATGTTCAAAGATTGTGTATTTAAACGCATTTTATTTCACAAACATAAATAGGGTTGGAAAACAAGCCACAGGCATACACTCGATTTTCTCTCAAAAGTTTTACTGTCTCGGTCCATCAATCCGTCCATCCACTTATCTATCTATCTATCTATCTATCTATCTATCTATCTATCTATCTATCTATCTATCTATCTATCTATCTATCTATCTATCTATCTATCTATCTATCTATCTATCTATCTATCTATCTATCTATCTATCTATCTATCTATCTATCTATCTATCTATCTATCTATCTATCTATCTATCTATTAGATACTGGCACGCCATGACACAGAATCATATGCGCCAATGAGGCGGCCGACAGAATCCTAACTACGTATGCAAGGACTCAAAGATTTGGACCCTAGAGAAATTTATTTTGAGAGATACTTAACAATTTCATACATAACACAATGTTGGTTATGGTATGGTCCTCATTTACCAGTAGTCTATCAACGTTTCTGGTAACTGACAGATTTGCAAGAATTAGCCCAAATTTCAGAAAACTGCATAACAGTAGAATCGAGAATGTACTGTGTTCAATAACGAAAATTTATATAAATATATGTCATTTATTTTTGACATGCCGCATAAAGTAGACAAAGAGGACTCTTTTTGATTTCAAAATTAGCATGAGTGAAATTGACTTCACAAACGAGCGTTAATTTAGTAACATTTTATAAACAAATTAATATCAAATGTCTTAAAATGCAATAGGTTGTACACTTGAAAATAAATGCTTTCAGCAGAAAAGGTAATGATTGAAATTTCTTGATGAATGTCTCAAAATTTTAGTAAAGCAACGTAATATTACAAATTATCATAAAATTCGAAATAAATTATTTCACCTTTTGAGTAGAATTTATTTACCTATTTTCATGTATTACTCTTGCCTTTGGACTTTTAAAAGCTTATTTACTGCAACACACTGGTGTCCAGACTATATACTGATGTGAAGATATGTCGTGTTTATGCTGTCATACTCCAGTGTCGAGACTGCGATTCACTTATGTAAAGACATGTGTATATGTTGCCACCTCCCGGCACCTTGACCGCCGTTTACCAATGAGGATGTACATGCTTGTGTGCTGCTACTGATTGGGGTTTCGACTAGTATCCATTGATGTGAAGGCACACTGGGTCTGGGCTGTCACTCATATTTGTCGAGACTGCTATTTACTGACTTGAAGGGACACTGGTGTCTCGAATGCTGTTTACTGGCATGGAAGTACATGTGTATGTCCTTCCTGACATCGGTGTCGAGACAGTATTCTTAGAGCAGCCAGGAAATTCATTTTAATATTCTTTACCGAGGAAGTAGCTGCTCAACTGGTTCAGAAATTTCCTGCCGCACCTACTATGATCCTTATTGATACATAGAAGGCCTTTGACACGGTGCATTACGATTGACTGTGTCGAACGGTATAAGCCATGGGTGGCAAAATCAATGCAATGGTTCAACTCATATCTAGCAGACAGGGAACGATTAGTATGTGTTAAGCACACCATGTCAAGGTCAGAAAGAAGTTCTTTTGGGGTCCCTCAAGGAAGAATTCTCTGCCCCTTACTATACCTCTGCTGTGTAAACGACATATCAATGCGTCGATCATGCAAAGGACTGTTATATGCTCACGATACAGCTCTCCTTGTGGCCAGCAAAAATCCAGAGTGGTTGGCCTTGATCCTAAGTACTGAGCTAGAGAATTGTTACAAATAGGTGGTTGAAAACAGCCGTCAATGCATTTAGGAAAAACTGTATACATTCTCTTTGTATATAAGCGGGAATTTAAAAGTCAAAGATTTCGTTGTCACATATCAAAGCCAAGAAGTTAGAACCAAAAGTTCTGTCAAATATTTCGAATTGGACCAACGTCTAACACGCGAAAATACTGCTAACCATATCCTGTTAAAAATCCGGATTTCGTTTGAGGTTTTTGTACCGACAGACTTTCGAACTAGAAAGCTGCTTTGTATAGCTCTACAATATTTGTTTGATTACTATGTGTCAAGTTGGTTCTCACACTGAACAAACAAACTCTAACTCAGGTTACAAGTTGTGCAGAACAAAACAATCCACTTTAAATACAAATCTCCCTCTATGGAGTCATATTGGTCCCTCTGAATTTGTGTTGGCAGGAATGCTAGATGTGCCACCAGGAGCATCACAGCTAAAATTAAACCATGCCTATGATATTTATCACTGTAGGTGTCTACCAGACTTGTCAGAAAACTTGATAAGGAATCAAGGTTTCCACCGGTATTATACCTGGGGAAGGGATGACAACTTTTTTCTACCAACGGATGACGCAATAGTTGATCACTCTCATTTACACAATATCCTCATACGGGATTGGAAATTAATACATGTTTGAAGGTGAATTATCATTTTCTAGAATGAAATTCAAAAGTAGTAAATCACTGTAGATCATATGACACAAACATTGTTACAAGTTAATTGTCACGCACCTGCGTCACTGATGTAATGGACTGACAAAAAGACAAAATCCGATATGCGCGAGCAAAGTGTGACTACATGTCACACGTGACGCAGAATGACTGCATAGTAAACAAACACGGTTCACCAGGTCGGCGTTGAAAGTAGGCATATGGCATAAAATTTGCGATGAATGCCCAATTAAACGCAGAATAAATAGAATCTTACATGGTAGGAGAGTGAGTTACTGTTACTCGTGATTTTCTTCACCGACAACGATCCCTCGTGAGAGAAAATTAGTAACTCACTCTCAGCCATGTAAGGTTCTCTATTTCCTTCTTGCACATATCAAACTGCCCCTTCGAAAACATTTTAAATACAAGGTAAAGTGCCAGCTACGAGAGGGACTAAACAACATACTCTCGTAGTTGTGGGCTATATATCTATTAATCTGCAAAACTAATTTATTTGTATTTGTGTCTTTTTGCCCAGAACCACTTCCTAGTAGTCAATATCCTATTCCGCAGTTCGAACTCTTTACTCTCCATAAGCTAACCTGTCCCTGTCTAACCTGTATATATATGGAATTACTATTGTCTATATTGCACACGTTCCTCTGTAAAATTTTGACATAGGCTGTATCAGCCCAAATAAATTAAAGGGTCTTCAGCGGGTAACTACTCAACATGTTTCGGAGCCTTTTACCCGTACATGTCTCTCTGAGTAGCGGCTCCTTGCCTAAGCTAAATATTCGGCAAAGACAACCCACATAAAAATGAATAAATATGAACGTGGCAATTGATGAATTAGCTAAATATGTGAAGTTTTGCTTGTAAATGCAGAGCTTCATTTCAAAGAAGAATACCTGTCAAACAAACCATAATTACCAAATTTTCATAGTACAGGTTCAGATAAGAACAATTTGACTTACCCCTGAACCAAAATGTACCCTTTCTAGCTAGACAGCTTTTCCTAGTTAAACCATCCGCCAATGTTTAACTGAAGTGGAAACAAGCTGGGGCATTATATTCAGTCCCAGTGATTGTAAAATAAACAGTTGCAGCTAGACCACCTGTACAAACCAAGGAAAATCCTAACAAGGACTGCAACAATGTACATCCTGTACCAGAGATGTAAAACAAACTCCATGATGACACCCACTCCTCAAACATTTATGTGATCTTTTTGTTATATAATTTCTAGCCCCCCCTCTCTCTCTCTCTGTCTCTCTGTCTGTCTGTCTGTCTCTCTTTCTCTCTCTCTCTATATATATATGTATTTAAGTGTGTATATCATATGAATGTACTTATATGATGTACGCTGCTTTAGCGAATAAGTTTTATTTAGTACTTCGTATATTTCCGAAAGGACCTTACTGGGAATAAATTTACCAAAATTTCTGGTTTATCCTTGCATCTCTTCATTACATTTTACTTTTGAATGTATTTTATCTTCGTGTTCAATAAAATCAATCAATCAGTCAATTAGGGAGTTATCACACACATCCTTACGCAAGTACACAATGTTATCAGGGGTGGAATATCTGTCTTTTCCCAGGAGCACATGTTTCCCGTTCCTATGTCTAATGGCAAACATTTAATAAATAAACTTCATTGTCATTGTTTTCATGAGCGTGTGAGGAAAACAATGACAATGAAGTTTATTTATTATATTTACATTTTTTCCAATTTTTTCGATTTTTGATAATAATTACAAGTGATGCACGATCGCCAAAGAACGTTTTTTCCACATAAATTGCCTTGGTTTAAGGAGGGTGTGATCAATAGAAAGATAAGCGCTAACCACACACCCGTTACCTGGCAACCAGTCTATCCAAAAAGCAACAAACAGGAAAGAAAAATAGTCCCTTTGTAAATGTTCATTTATTTGAACAGATAGCTTTACAAAATACAAGATTCATTCACATTAGGGAAAAAGTTTACAAGTAAGTTATTTTTGGGGATAAAATACCCAGAATAACACAATGAATACAAGATTAACTATTAGCTATACTGAAAAGTAGTGCCCAATGTACTGGCGTAGAAAATTGTGAAGGGGCTGCATGGCTGGCGCGTCAGACTGGCGTGTAGACGATGTCCTAATGAGATGGTGAAGAAAACACCAGTTCCTATTCTTTCAATGTTAAACAATAAAGGGAATGTAAATATTTGTCTGTAAAATGACAACGCTGAAATCAAACTTTTGGATTCTGTGCTGTATTTACATACAGATATAGATTAAAAGTTGCATCTGAAATGAAAGTGTTTGATGCAAAATGTGAGCCTAGACTTTTATTGCATTTTTGAAAATATTGATTACCTGGTTGCATTCTGAATTTCACTGATGAACTCTTCACTATACTATGCCCTTAGCTTTCTTTTCTTTCTTTCTTTCTTTCTTTCTTTCTTCTTCTTCTTCTTCTTCTTCTTCTTCTTCTTCTTCTTCTTCTTCTTCTTCTTCTTCTTCTTCTTCTTCAGACTAACGGACACCGGTAATTTTGTGGACCTAACACCTGTTCAGCTGAATCACACATAGATTCCTGGGATGTAAATTATATTTTTGCATTAGGTGAATTTCAATAAAATTATTTACCATGTGACAGTACTTCCAGTGACTACAGGACCTGGAAAATATACATATAGTTGATATTTAAAAATATTGCCTGCAAACCTGCAAATTTACAGCTCTGTCTCCTGTATTACAGTTTTAGTTAATAGTTGACATTAATGTATTTGAGCCCCTTTTTTTCACTTTTTCCGTGGTCCTTAGTGTAGTATATCCGGGAGAGGCGTACTCTATTTGTGGATTACCCAAGTAGGTAGC
This sequence comes from Hermodice carunculata, assembly GCA_964020975.1. Classification (NCBI taxonomy): domain Eukaryota; kingdom Metazoa; phylum Annelida; class Polychaeta; order Eunicida; family Amphinomidae; genus Hermodice; species Hermodice carunculata. The sequence continues at coordinate 42,651,003 of OZ026626.1, read as the reverse complement.
GGTCAGAATGCCTGGTTTTTTTCAGTGGAGTAAAATGAAGCACTCACCCCCTCTACCGAATAAAAACAAAAGCCGCCCCCCCCCCAATAAAGCTAAAAGCCGACCTCCGTCAGGTTTAAAAACGAGAAGTATGAAATTCTTAGTTATTGCTTCCATTATTTGACATAATGTGCCAGTGTTCTCATTCTATGAAATGTAGCTTTCCTTTTAGTTATCATTTCTGTGATTTTTTTTCAGTTGCTTACACATTTATACCTAATCTGATACACTGTTCGGGAAATGTTCAGGCAGCTTCTCACGTTTCAATATGTCTGCCCTTTTGGCCAATATCTGATGTATGGTATGACTTGTAGCTTTGTTAGCTGGAACTAAAAGCGACTTTTCAACTCTGATTTTTACCCTAATTGTCGCTACATGCACCTTGCCAGACCAAATTTGGCTGCTTAATATTTCTATCGTCTTATTGTCCACACCATAAATCCCACTTTTACGATCGATTATCTGTAAAAGTTTAGCAAACAGAATTGATAAATGTAAACAAACGATACAATGACACATTAGGTGCAAGATGAGAATTTAATAACCCAATAAGGCTTGTTGTTTGACCTTTGCGTGACTGTTTGGAATAAGGCGCGAGGTCTGACGTATAATGTACATCTCGCAGTCGTGTCTCTCACACACAGGCTCCATATCTCCTTTGTTTTCCCTCCATATTGCATATTAACATTGTGCAATCTGATACACGTGTAAACTGTTCCAATATGTGGCAGTAGCTATAATATACCACATTTAGTCTTCCGAAAAAAATATGTTAATGGCTTGCCGTGTTGGCCAAAAGTCAAGAATTGCAAGTTAGGTGACAAATGGTTGCAGGTGACGATGTGTAGACTGAATCTTAATCTAAGACAAATGATATATAAGACCCTATATTTCTCAAATTTCTTTCTTCCGTCCTCTATTTCTCTCTGGAACGATCTACAAATAGACATTCACGAAGAAACAAATGCTGATTCAGCAACTCTTCAGTCTTCTGCATCCTTCAGGCTTGAGGCAATGATTCGAAGAGACGCTGATTCCTTATTCCGATTTTGTAAATACTAACACTGATTGGCCTTATGTCATTTAGATCAGCTAATCAACCAAAACAGAGCACGTGTTGATGCATTAAATCACGTGAGTTTCCTTTATGCACCCACACACCCATTTATTACAAAAATTAGATAAGAGATTTGAATAGCTGTATATGTCACACAGATGTGTGACTCTTAAGTTTGTTGAGATTATAATATTAAATAATGCTGTTCCAAATATCACTCAAGCCCAATGCGACACTGGGCTTGGAATGCACAACCCTCCCAACTGCTTGGGCGGTGGGAAAACTACCTTTTACAAAGTAATGAGTTTGGTGGGGAAGAAGCACCATTCACTGAGGAACTCCGATGAGTTGAGAGTTGCTCCCTCCCACGATGGATGTATTAAAGATAGACTTAAATCTTGCCTACACCTACTTGCAACTCACCAATTATGAGGCAGCACCAATGAGATTGATTTGTACTTGACAAAAACAAAAACAAAAAACAAAAAACAAAAACAAAAAACAAAGAAAACAAACGAAAAAAAGAAACAAACAAAAAAACAACAAAAAAAGAAAAATAGAGAAATAAATAAAAGATAAATTATTACTTTGGAAGGCAGCCCGTGTCTGAATCCTAAAGTACCGTGCTAGAATTTATATTGCAGATGCATTTTTGGAAGCGGTTTACGACTGCGCTCTTTTGTTTCTAAGTATGCGGCCTCAACAAAAACAAATGGAAACAGATCCGGGATGGCTTCCTCTCTTTTAGAATGCAAACATGCAAGAAGGCTGCACGATCTGGTTGATGTCAAATGCTTGCGACAACACCAATCTGACAACTGTGCTGGACGCAGTCTTCAGCTGACTTCCTGCGTTGGCATAATACAGGCTTGTAGCTTCTAGCAGCCCTTAGCTGACTGCCTGTGTTTCATACATCTTTGTGCTGGATGCAGTCCTTGAGATTGTAAAACAGAATGACAATCATGCTGGAATGAGCCTTTGTTAATCACGCAGCTATGTTTATTATTATACTAACCCAATGAATGCACTGGAACCAGTCCTTGGCTGACTTCATATAATCAGCATGATACAACAGGACAGAACTTTGTGTTGGAAGCAGTCCTCTGCTGACTTCCTGTGTTCCTTATAATACAAACTGGATTGATATTTTGGCCACAGTGATTGGCTGACTGCCTGTTTTCATACATAATGTAAACGTGACATATCTGATAGAAGCAGTCCTCGGCTGTGTCCTTATGTCTAATAACACCATTTTTGTGCCAACTATGCAGGAAGCAGTCCTTTGCAGACCTCCTCTCATTCTACATAATGCCAACATGACTAATGTGCTGGAGGTAGTCCTTGACGGACTCCCCCATATCAAAAACACCAAACAAGCACCTTCGACTAATAGTTCATCCAGATTTAAAATGGTCCGATCACATACCCCACATTTGCAACTAATCAAAATAATGAAGAATATGAAATCGAATAGTTGACTCTGGCTAAAAGTAGGGAAATATCCAAATTCACTTTAATGTATAAACTTGTTACCAATCTTGCACCTGATTCAGTATGCTCTATCATTTATTATGCGTCTACTGCAGGTTCTCAAACCCATGATACCTGTCAGAGGTTTGATCTTCCCCATTTTTGTGTTTGAACTCACTTTTTTGATACATCTTTTTTTCCTTCACAGCCAGGCTCCAACCAACTTCCACCCGAGACTCAGAATTCTCCTTCATTACAGATATTCAAATCCAAAACCTCCCTCGGCCAATGAAATTCCAGAAACTTTATAACATTGGCTATGCTTTTTTTCAGTTGAACATACACATCTCCATCTAGATGCAAGCCAATTAAATTCACATTTATTCAAAAAAGGTGTAAAGGATTCTGCCAAATGTTCTTGTGGCTCACCTAGGGAAAATACATGGCATTATTTTTTATCTGCCCCTCATATGCTGCCCCACGATCAGCTTTGCATGACTCGATTTTTTCTGTTTTGCATCATTCACCTTACTAAATGGCTCTCATGAAGCAACACTTTAGCAAAATGTCGATTTTTTTTAGCAGTGCAAGAATTTATATTGTAGGATGGATCGTATCATCACTATAGGTATTTGCCGATTCTGCAAATTATATTAGCATCTTTGCAGGTACTTTTATTTGAATATATGGTCGGTCTAATTCACCACTTTAAAGGTAAATATCTTGCCCCACTGTCTGCCACGTCAAGGTGTCAGTCGTCTTTGCATGTATCTGTGTGTCTGGTATTGTCCTATTCATTTGTCCGCCCCAGCAAGAGGAATTTTACATAGGACTTTGTCCTCTTTCCCAATTTTTTATGAATTGCTATTGTTATGATATGTACTGTAATATCCAATAAAACATGTTTAAACCAAAACCACTATTACTGTGACCAATATGCTGGAAGCAGTCTTTGGCTGACTTCCAATGTCTAACCTGGTCAAAATACATCAAGCATGCTACAAGTAATTTTTTGTCGACTGCCTATGTTTAAAATAATATAAACTAACAAGGCATTGACGCCAAGCTGGCGGCAGTCCTTATCCTCACCATTACAATCTAACCTGAAGTGTACCATGAAAAACAGTCTTTGGCTGACTTTCCATGCTTTGTAAAAATATGTACATGTCTGTGATACTACAGGTCTTCAAGCCCCCTGTATACAAACGTAATACAATGTATCTCGCTTAAGTGCATCTCAGCCCTATCTACCCCGAATTATAATTCGTGCATTACTTTAAGCTTAGCTTCAGCCTCTGTAGCTGCCCCAATCCGTAGCCTATGCTCTTTGTATAGCTTAGGGTCATAGCCACAAAAACTCACCAGCATTGATAAATTCTTTTTAAATGTTCTCTTCAGTACTGGCTCACCATCCTTTGTGAATAAATGGACTGTCATGCAGCCCCTGAGCTTTAAGCATTTTTAAAGTGTTTGCACTGGGGACAGCACCGCATCACTTCTCCTGAACAGTTCCTATGAAATGGTTTCTGGCCCATGTTTTGCACTGGTTTTAAATTTGTAAGGACCTTTTTTCCAATAATTTTGCCAGTGCAAGTCTGTAAGTTGCATCATCGTGTCTTTCCGGTTCCTAAAAGCTGGGATCCTTTCCTCCAACTCATAAAAAAGCATGGATACTTAGGGACAACATTGCTCTGACCATTGCTTTGGAATACCTTATGTACTTCTAGCAGCAGTGTCAGCAATGTGTCGCATGTAATAGGCATTCTCAACCATTCTAGGCACGGCATGTTTTGTCATATTAAGCCCAATAGTGATTTAACTCCCCAAAATGTTGTGTACTGTCTTCAAACGCAGATAACCTTTTCAAATATAGCTTACTGCTGAGACTATTGATGCAATTGAGGATGTAACCCCTCTTTGTGCAGGTGAGCTATAAACAGCAACAGAATAGACACAGTGACCAGTATGGACGGCTGTTCTGCCAATGTGTAAGTTGCGAACTTGCTAAATTTGTCTCATGCTCTTGTGTAAGCTGCTCGAGTTGGGTTTGCGCAGTAACACTATCAGAATTTCTTGGGCGTATCTTTCAAGTTTTCTGGTCGCATGTATCCTGGGAAACCTTATGGGTTTTTGTTTGCCCATGGAGCCACCTGAAAGAAATGGTCTATTTGGTTTCCTGAAATTGTATCGGTAGCGTCATTCAATTCTCCCTCTATCCAAGAGGCAAAGAAGCAGATTTTAATTTTAAGCAGCACAAGACAAGTTTGCGCCCCCAAACCACTGAAACATTAACTTGGGTTTTTTTTTTGCAAGTTTGGTTATTTGTCACTGATACGAGAGCCTCATTGCCTGTGCTAAACTCCACTCTCTTGTTTTGGAGGGCCTGACCCCAAAGATCAATTGCTGCCAAGATAGTGCATATTTGAAGTGGTGTTATGCGATACCTTTCCCATGTTTTGGGCCTCAAACTGCCAAATCAGGAAGAATTGAAAGTGGCTCCATAGCCAATCTTTCCAGACGCTTCTGTTCGAAACCTAAGCCATTTGCTAGAAAGGATGTACCCAGTATGAAAGAATGACTTCCCATTAAAAATGGTTAAAAAAAAAAAAAAAAATTGCCAAAGTCTCAAATCTCCTTTTGCCCCTTTAGACAGTGAAGCATAATGGTAGGGTTTTTCTATATGTGTTTTTAAATCATACCAACTTCTAAGGAAAGCCCTACTGGGCAGTACTACTTCAGAGCTAAAATTAAGCAGACCAAGCACTGACTGCTACTCGCACAGTTTCATGCGTTTTTTTCCTAGCAAGTATTCTATCTCTTGTCTACATTTGTTGACCTTGTCAAAGGGTAGACATGCCACTAAAATTCATAAAAACTACTAAAACGTTCACATGTCCTACCGTTTTGTAGTAAGCTGTTGCCACAACTATCTAACTGCAAATTTGTATGAAGTTTTCTAAGCCCCTTTACCACTTTATTCAATATCGCTGACGAATTAAAAATCATGTAAAATTTTGAACATTTGAATATTAGGCACTTGTTTCAGGACTGTCCAGCATAGAGGCGAGCTGATTTGAATAACTTGGGATGATGTGGGGTGCAGATTCAATGTCAGTTTATGCTAAGAACTAATCATATTTAAAAGTGATAATATCTCCTTTTACTTCCTGTATAGAAGTGTATTTACCGAGGCTCCCTCTGGATAGGAAAAGTGCTGAATAAGACTACATCAATCCTTTTTCTTTCTTGAAAACCAGGCCCAATGGCGAGATGTGGATATTTTCGAAAGGTTGTGTCTGAAAGGGGGCAGCTATGCATCCTGCTTTCACTTCTTTATTTATTCATCACCTATCCCCGCCTCTAATGGTCAGCCATTTCCAAGGCCTTGGGCCCACAGTCATGCGAACCATGATAAGGGCTACCGCCTTTCCCTGTCCCTTTCCTTCCCAAAACCTGTCATTCTTCACTTATTCTGTTTTCTTCTAAATATAACTTCCCAGTTCTTTTCTCCAAGCACCCTAATAGGAAGTCCTGTACAATTCTGACCCCTTTATTTTCATCTGGTTAACCCCCTGTCAAACCTAAAATCCATGCCACAAGTTCTTCCTCTCCTGAGCACCGCTCTTCCTCTAAGCCCTTCACTTGTGACCCTGATTCTACCATTCCCGAAATGTATTTCTCCACTTCTCACTACATGCGTCACACTATACCAATGAATGGTCTGCTATCTCGTCTGCCTCCTGGGAACAAAGTCAACACTTACCATTGCTACCTGCAGTCCATTTCTGTCTGCTCTTTTCAAAACTAATAACTCCTGTCCTTCCCTGGAACAAACATTTGAATCCCATCCTTCCTTCTCAGCGTTTTACCTTTAGTTCTGCACACAAGGCATCAACCTGTTGCAGTTCCATGGTCGTTTACGTTTGGCACTGTGTTATGAATATTTAATTAGGTTGACCCAATTCTTATTGCCATGAGGCTGAATCAGAAAATCACCCAAAGAAGATAATAAACATTGCTGGGATGAACCATTTGTCTACTTAGCCCTTTTTTTCTTGGTATGATTGTGTTTCCCGACTGCAGAACTCTTCTGAATCCTGGCCAATATGTGGATATTCTGATTGATGAACTCGCAGCACCTTCTTTGACTATCGTGAACATTCATTATGGGTGTTTCTCAATTTGTTCAAGGCCTATTATACAGTTAATTATAACAGTCTTTTGAATAAGCTGTTGCATCATGGAATAATAGGAGTACCCTAAAATTGGTGTCCATTATATCTGTGTAATCGTAGACAATATGTACACTTTCAAGGTATAAATTCAGACTTATTGATTTTTACTTGTGAAGTTCCACAACAATTTATCATGAGATCTCTCTTATTTCTTGTTTATGTTTGATTTATACTTGTGGAGTTCCACAACAATTTATCATGAGATCTCTCTTATGTCTTGTGTATGGTAATGAATTGTTTCTTGCCTGTCCTTATTGTTTCTGTCTTTTATTTGCAGATGTTACCAACTGTTTTTTTTCAGACAAAAATTTGGAAACAAGGACTAATGTAACACTGAATTTAGTGTCAATTCTTAATAATAATCGATGACCATTACGTATAAAGATTGATATCCAATTCAGTCCAATTTCGAATCTGTCGATATATGACAAGTTAACATCAATATGACCAATTGCATACAAACTCTGAACATTCATCAAGTCATCCAACTGCCATCAAGCTCCAAATAGACAACATCCACAAAATAATAACGACTGTCAGGAACAATAAAAGTGGACAACAATGATGTCAAAGAGACTGCATCAAATTCCAAGTTATCAAAATTCAACCATGATCAATATCGCCAGTCTTCAAACTAGCATGTTGAAATACAGTATGATCAAGACATACCTTAGACATTAATATTGTATGGAGGAAAACATCTCTCTCTTGGAGTGAGACAGGTACTAACTAAAGTTAGCAGTAGCTTAACTCGATTTAATTCATGCAACTCTCAACTAAAAGAGTTATCTTGCACCACACATATACTATTAAATTACTGAGTACAATTAATACTTGTTCACAACCTCATTTATATAATTTTTTGAGTGCGCCCTATAGTTGCATGATAAGGACTTGTTTTGATCTATTTTTTTCAAGAATGATTTTTCCAATGTCATTTTTTAATATCCCTGTTTTACCAATTTATCAGATAAAAATGTATGGCGGAATTCGAAGTTGTCAAAACCAGTGCATACTCAAGCAAATGCAATCAGCGGTGACACACAGACCCCATAGACAGGCCCAATAGGAATATTACTATCCATGTGAGGGTAGATAACAATATTCAACTGAAATTGATCTCGTTTGTCATAAATTTTAAACTTAAATTCATCATCATCATCATCATCATCATCATCATCATCATCATCATCATCATCATTATATCTAAGTTTGAATTTTCTCAGTTATTCTCTGCAGTTTTCTTTGATTTTAACTCACTAAGGTATATGGATGAAATGCATTGTTTAAAATATCTATTATTAATGCTTAGTAGGTCATCCATGTATCAAAATGTTAGTCAAAACATTTACCACTATGGTCTTTCCTTATCAGATCTTCCAAAATTATATTTGTGGTAAAATAAATAAAGTTAACCACCACTGATGCACAGTTTATACCCATTAGAATACCTATGGTTTGCCTAAAGACAGAATCTCCAAATTTTACATAAATATTTTCCATCAAAAATTCTAGCAGTTGAACAAATTCATCATTTTCAAATGCATGCTGACCATCCTCCACATTTTTACCAAAATATGCATTTTTAAATGAAATGACCCGTTGTTGGAAACAGTTTTTATGATATTTTTTATATGTAATTAATTTTAAACATCATTTCAGATCTATATGTACAGTGGTTGTGTATAGAATAGAAAAGTCCTAAGATGAATTTGAATTTTGTTTGTATGGTAATTTCTTATTTGCACCAGTCAACTGTTCTAATAAAACATTAGAGTTGACCAAAATACACAAACTACTTTACTCCGGAAGTTGGTTGCGTTTGATTACAGTAATTAAGCCAGTCCTTTTGTATCTTTTTTTTAAAAAACCATTTGACAGTAAACAGACAATTGTCTAGTTGAGCAAAATTTTGAATCTTCAATGAATCGGACCTTGTATAGATTTTGTGAAGTTTTGGAATTGTGAAAACTCTTGGTAATGTGCATGTTCATCAGAAAATCGCATGTTGAATGTCGATAAAACTCGTTAAGATTTGTTTAGAAAAGAGTCTATTGACACATTTATCTTTATATGTAGCTGAAGTTAAATTTGTATGTAACAAGCTCAATTCATAAATTTTAACCTTATTATAAAACTGCTTACATATAATGATAAAATTATTTGATGCCGTATCACCTGGAGCAAAACATAATTTTCATACATATTTTGCAGGCACCTTACAACCTCTGGATTTGTAGGAATTGAATTTGGTGGCTGTGTGATTCTTTTTGAAATGTCTTGATTTTATAACTAACAATATCCTTTATTTCACTGATCCAGTCATCTAGTATACAAATGTTCCTCTTGTCCGTTTTTGCTCATTTTCTTGCATATTTTTCAACTGCATTAATGAGAATGTTCTTATCTTTACCGCAAGCAATGAGCTATCTTTGAATATAAATAAAACTTATTTTATAGTCTTCCATGCAGGAAGGAAAACATCTGATAAGATGATAAATGTTAAAATGGAAACCACCAGTATTACTCAAGTGTCTGAAGTAAATTTCTAGGAGTTTGGATGGATGAAAAAGCACATATTTCATATGTTTCAAGTAAAACATGTAAAGCCCTTGGACTACTAAAAAATTAAAGCAGAGTGTAAGTCATAAAATACTGATTAATTTGTATTACGCAGTCATTTATCCATATTTTACCTATTGTTATATCCCTTGGGCGTCAAACTATAAATAATCTAGATGTCCGGTCAAACTGCCAAAGAAAATAGTCCATTTTATAAGTTGTTCTCAATATAATGATCAGACTATACAGTTATTCAAAGATTACAATATCATGAAATTTGAAGATTTGAACAAGTATCTAATAGTTATCTTTATGTTTGAAATAAAAAAATGGTATCTCACATTATGGGAAAAGTATGGCTGTGTTTAGGCGCTCATCGTTACATTTATAGTGAATCAATTGCGTCTATGTTCGGCTAAATATCGAAACAATTTGCATATAACGCGTAGGGTGGCAGGGCAGAGCCTTCGGACTAGCCGATGTCGACCTGCAAAGATTGTCTTGCCCTCAGAAAGGTGGGTGTGTCCCTTTCCACCGGTCCATAACCCGGGGTTTGTCTTCGGAGACACTCAGCAGGCGGGAGGTGGCCTATGGAGACGAATACAAGATGATATGCCAGTATCGAGCTTCCTGGACCGTGGCCGACTGGAAAGAAAGGATACAAGGAGCCTATCGTAAAGTAAAGAATGCATGTTATGGTATGGGGTGACAGAATTCAATGCTCCAGTGACCAAACTACAACACTATTTTACCTTCACAATAACACACAGAGAGAGAGAGAGAGAGAGAGAGAGAGAGAGAGAGAGAGAGAGAGAGAGAGAGAGAGAGAGAGAGAGAGAGAGAGAGAGAGAGAGAGCGGTTTTTCATTTTCGATGTGTGGATTCGATGCTATCCATAGCTTCCCCTGTTGTCAAATATGTACATGTGCAACTACAAGAACCTACCCCTGCCAGTAGACAGACCTTTTACGTAACTGTCAGTGACATGCACCAGAAATTGTAAGATGATCTCGGATGATTATACATCCGAAACTGAGACCGTCATGTCAAAGGCAGAGCCAGAGCCCACGTTTGGATACTGAAACCACTGCAGGTATTATTCCATGAAATCTTGATATAATTCAGTAAGATATGCTGGAGGACAATAGTGCAGATATACATGTAAGATTTGTTCCACAGGGTTAAGTTTTTCACTTGCCTTGTCCATAGTATTGTATTGCAATGTATTGTTTTGTGTTGTGGTGACTGACAAATCGCCATGTATGTGTGAGATGGTGTTGTTCTATAAAGTCATTCATTCATTCATAAAATTACAAAAACACATATTTACACTTCCTTAATACGTCAACACGTCTTTTCCTTTAGTACTGCTTTTCAATGATACTTAAACATTTCATAATGTCAGAAGTATAAGCTGATGGACAAATAGCCTGGTAATTTAAAGAATTCCCAGCAAAATTTTGTTTGACGAGAATGAGCATAGCTGCAGATGCGAAAAGGAAAATACAGGCAGGCCGCCTTTAACCGTCACTTGATAATTCGGCAGCCGTGAAATTCGGCTGCAATGAGCTGTGAACGGATTTCCCCCATTGATTTACTACATGATAATCCGGCACCCTTGAATTTCGTCACCAGCATGTTAATTGCAGAAAAAAAGCCCTTTTTTCAATGTAATTTGCCTCTTTAATCCGTCATTTGATATTCAATGGAGCATATACCTTGCAATAACATACCTTACTGCGCCGTACCGCAAAATCAACAATCACCTGATGTGTTCCAAACAAGTTCCGAGTTTATAAGATGTTTAATTGTCCCCGCCTTAAATGGTTAAATTTCATTGCAATGAATCAGAATCCAATGAGGGATTTTGTGGAGACGACGTACCAAAGTTCGGCACAGAGAAAAATAGTTAAAAGATATGAAAGTGAGTGCAGTAAAGAAAAGAAAAAAAGATTTCGGATTTCTGTGTGCCAAAATAAGCTATTAAAGGCAAAATATGTCCGAATACGTGTGTGAGATATACATTAGGGTTGAGACATTTATGCCCGCTCCCTCCAGTAATTTTGAACGTAACATTAATTGTACAAATGGATATGAATACACTGAATACAGTTTTTTCCCTATAATTTGCACGTTTCGTTTTTAAAATTTCATATGATTGGTAGTACGTTATGTGATTATGTTTTTATTATGCCTCCCTTCGAAGAAGGTGGGGCATATAGCGTTGTACATGTCGGTCGGTCGGTCGGTCGGTCGGTCGGTCGGTCTGTCGGTTGGTTGGTCGGTAGACTGTGGTGTCCACACAATAACTCAAAAAGTTTTTAAGCTAGGACTTTGATACTAAACAAGTGTATTATTCTAGTCAAAGGCTAGGCGAAGTTTAAAGATGGGCGACCTTGACTTAATTTCTCAAGGTCACAGTGGTGCCTGAATTAACTTTGGTTTCCGCACAATAACTGAAGATGTTTTTAAGCTAGGACTTTTATAGTGCACAGGATTATAGTCCATATTTGGGGCTAGGCGAAGTTCGAAGATGGATGACCTTGACCTCATTTTAAAGGTCACAGAGCCACTTTACTGAATATGGTTTTATGCTTTCTGCATGATAACTTATACCTTAGAGCTAGGACTTTTATATTGCACGGCTTTATGGTTCTCTGTAAGAGCTAGGTTGAGTTTGAAGATGGGTGACCTTGACCCAGTTTTCAGGGTCACAGAGAGATTGTAGCATTCCTGTGGTTTTCGCACAATAACTCAAGGAGTTTTTAAGGTAGGACTTTGATACTATTCAGGTATATCATTCTAGTCAAAGGCTAGGCAAAGTTTGAAGATATGTGACCTTGACCTAATTTCCAAGGTCACAGTGGTACCTGACTTAACTTTAATTTCTGCACAATAACTGAAGAGGTTTTTAAGCTAGGACTTTTATAGTGCACAGGATTATAGTCCATATTTGGCGCTAGGCGAAGTTTGGAGATGGATGACCTTGACCTCATTTTAAAGGTCACAGAGCCACTTTACTCAATATGGTTTCATGCTTTCTGCATGATAACTTATACCTTAGAGCTAGGACTTTTATATTGCACAGCTTTATGGTTCTCTGTAAGGGCTAGGTTGAGTTTGAAGATGGGTGACCTTGACCCAGTTTTCCGGGTCACAGAGAGATTGTAGAATTCCTGTGGTTTCTGCACAATAACTCAAGAAGTTTTTTAGTTAGGACTGGGATACTTTACAGGTCTATAGTTCTTGCTAAGGGCTCGAAGAAGTTTACAGTTTGGTGACCTTGACCTAATTTCCAAGGTCACATAGGTACCTTAGTTAACTTTGGTTGCCACATGGTAACTGAAGAGGTTTTTAAGCTAGGACTTTTGCATTGCACTGGATAATTGTCCGTATTCGGGTCTAGGTCAAGTTTGAAGATGAGTGACCTTGACCTAGTTTCAAAGGTCACAGAACCACTTAGTTGAATACTGTTTCTGCATGATACCTTGTATTTTAGAGGTAGCACTTTTATATTGCACAGCTTTATGGTTGCCTATAAGGGCTAGTTTGAGTTTGTAGATGGGTGACCTTGACCCAGTTTTGAGGGTCACAAACAGACAGTGGACTTCCTGTGGTTTTTGCACAATAACTGAAGAATTTTTGAGCAAGGACTTGGATACTGCACTGCTATATAGTCCTTGTTAAGGGCTAAAAGAAATGGAAAGTTTGGTGACCTTGATCTAAATTTCAAGGTCACATATTCACCTGATTTAACTTTGTTTTCTGCATGATAACTGAAGAGGTTTTGAAGCTAAGTCTTTTCTATTGTACAAGATTATAGTCCATATAATCTAATCGAAGATGGGTGACCTTGACCAAATTCCAAACGTCACAGAGCCACTACTTAATATGGTTTCATGATTTCCGCATGATAACTTGTACTTTAGAGCTATGACTTTATGTTGCACAGCTTTATGGTTCCCTATAAAGATTAGGTTGAGAATGAAGATGGGTGACCTTGATACAGTTTTCTGACATTCATGTATGATCAACCTTCACTAATTTTGTAAGGTTATGAGTGCCGCATCTACCACTATCAATAGGGTAGCGAGGGCAAGGGTAAAGCGGGCGGGGGGGGGGGCATCTATGGTGCAAATTTGGTCTCTTATTCTCTAAATATCCCGGTGATTATACTGTGATTTGTTAATCTGGCAGCCTTGCTAACCCGGTAAAATGACCAAAAACAGATGGTGCCAGATAAATGCGGCCTGACTGTAATAATAAAAAAAAATATAAAAAAATCCAGCAAAATTAAACATATTAAATTGCATGGCCGCCTGCTGAAGAAATCTAGAACTAGTGGTCTGCAAGTGTGTCCCTTATGCAATTTTGCAGCCGATCAGTTTTATTTTTTTAAAATATGTTTTAAAAATCCCTAATGTAAACATATTATTTAATTCAGAAAACCTACTGATGAATCGCAAGAATGAGCTCCAAGTGTACTTGCACTGAACTTTATGATCTCGTGAACGGTCTTAAAGAACAGGCTAAGATCAGAAATTTGAACATAAGACAGGCGGGTGGTTACACGCGGGTGTGCGGATAAAACGTAATGGAAATATATGCCTGAATTAATTTTTTTCTGCTCGAAATGTACAAAAGTACCTAAATGCCAACAATTATCATGTTGGCAGGGAATATTTTGATTCACGGACGAGACCTCTGATGAAAGCATAGACTGGGTCAACAGTATTTTATGGAGCAGGATGGGTGCTGAGTGAATATACACCCTGCAACCTTATTGGAAATGTCATAACAAAAATATGCCGTCGTCTCCAAAGTTTGGTGTCCTTGAATAAACTTTCTTATGTCTGTGTGCCAAAAGACGCATGATATATTTCAAAAAAATCTTATTTGCTTTCTTCTTTCTTTCTTTACCAGTTAATGTGTGAGCCCTTTTTCTCGGAGACTTTTATAGGTAGAAACTCCAAACTTGGAAAAGTTATACTTCTATTGATGAAGGTTCGCCTTTTTATAATGAGAGGTCATGATTATCAAAATTGTGCAAATGATAGCTAATTGAAGTTTTAAATCTTCAATATCCAATATACTAAGTAGATGTGGTTCAGAGTTTGTTGGAGCTCAATCATAACAAGGCAAAGGTCAAAGATCACGATAAGATCAAAGGTCAATTTGAGGTCAAAATGTCATTTTCAAAGTCTAAGGCCTAAAAGGTCAAAGGTCAAGGCCATTTGAACGTTTGACATTTTCATATAGCCCTAACTCGGTCAATTTTTTATCCAATTTTGGTTATAGTGGGCTCAAATTGTATCAATTGTAATACTAGAATTTCTGTATTGTACCACAATTTTTGTATTGTTTTATTTCAGCCAAAACTTGATCAATTTTTGTCCTATTTTGATCATGTTGGGCTCAAATTGTAGGTATTGTAACACTGCACATTTTCGTTATTTACATATGGCTCCTAAAGGTCAACAGTCGATGACATTTGGACCTGAAATTTTATCCAACTTAGCCAATTTCCGTCCAATTCTAATCATGTTGGATTTAAGTAATAGGTTGTGCAACCCTGCACATTTTTGCAATTAACATGTAACCTTTAAAGGTCAAATGTCAAGGTCATTTGGCCCTTTATTCTTCTAGCCATAACTTGATCAATTTGCATTTGATTTGGTTCATGTTGGGCTTTAATTGTAGATATTGTTACACTGCATATTTTTGTAATTTACATGTGACTCCGAAAGGTCAAATGTCAAGGTCATTTGGGCCTTTAAATCTTCATCTAGCCATAACTTGGTCAGTTTTCATCCAATTTCAGTCATGTCAGGCTTAAATTGTAGATATTGCAACACTACATATATTTTTTAAATTTTACATATGACTTCTAAAGATCAGGGGTCGAAGTCATTTGGACTTTGAGACGTTCAGCTAGCCACAAGCTTAATGGAATGTGAAGTACCAATGGACATAAGTTGTAGCATTTAATATTTACAACCTTGGAAGGCTCCAGCCAGATTTTCTTTGAAGCAAATTTTCTTTTCTAGTTATGTCTGTATGCTAACACAGAGATATTTTTTCTTTCTTTCTTCTTTACTGTCCCTCTATCTTTCTTTCCTTCCTTTCTTCCTTTCTTTTTGTGTCTATGTGTCAACACAGATATATTGCTTTTCTAGGAATTTTTTCTTTCTTTCTTTCTTTCTTTCTTTCTTTCTTTCTTTCTTTCTTTCTTTCTTTCTTCTTTACAGGCAAATTTGTCCCACATTTTATTTGAAAAGCAGTACACGTAGAAACTCCAAACTTGGCACAATTATATTTCTATAGATAAAGTCTCGCCTTTTTATAACGGGAGGACATGTTTTTCAAAATTATGCAAGTGAGGGCTAACGAAAGTTTTAAATCTTCAAAATCTTATATACTATAGTAGATTGTTCCGAGTGTATAGGAGTTCGATCATAGCAAGGCAAATGTCATCTCAAATGTCAAGGCCATGTCAAGGTAAAAGGTCAATTTTAGGCCAAAATTACATTTTTAACGTCGAGGTGCACTTCGGGTAGAGGTCATCCCAAGGTCAAAGGTCACTTCAAGGTCAAAGATCACTTTCGATGGTGGCTTTATTCTAGCCATAACTTGGTCAATTTGTATTCAATTTTGATCATGTTGGGCTTAACTGTAGCTATTTTAACACTGCATATTTTTGAAACTTAAATGTGACCTCTAAAGGTCGAAGGTCAAGGTCATTTGGCCCTTTAAAAGTTTCATCCAGTCATAACTTGGCCAATTTTCAATAAATTCTAATCATGTTGGACTCAAATTGTAGGTATTGCAACATTACACATTTTTATAAGTACATGTAGCCTCAAAAAGGCAAAGGTCAAGGTCATTTGGAATTATGAAAGTTTCATCTTGCCATAACTTGGTTAATTTTCATCCAATTTGGCTCATGTTGAGCTTAAATTGCGGGTATTGTAACACTGTGCAATTTACATGTGACCTGTAAAGGTCAAAGGTTAAGGTCATTTGGACTTGGAAATTTGCATCCAGCCATAAGCTTAATGTAATGTGAAGTACCAAAGGATAAAAGTTGTAGCATTTAATATTTACAACTTTTGAAGGCACACGGACAGATTTGCTTTGCAGCAAATATTCGTTTCTAGTTTCTTTTTTCTTTCTGGGCCAATTTGGCCGACATTTCATTCCAAAACTGTCATACGCAGAAACTCTAAACTCGCCATGATTATACCTGTAAAAGTAAACTACATGTATGTACAAATCTGCACACGTTCTCCGCCTTATCGGCCTCGGACTCAAACACAAGTTTCAAAAAGAGGGTGGAAAGCTCGCCATTAAACCCTGCTGCCTGGGAAACACGGCGTTATGTTTGTTTATAGGTATGATAATTTGCAATACATGTGTTGCTTCTCAAACATTTTGACAAACTCTGATCGACTTTTGCAGTCAAAACCTTTTGATCTGTATTCTGGTACTGTAATTTTTTAACTTTGTGTTTCGTGTTTTATGTTTTATGGGGTCAGGTAGTTGCTGTCGCTAGCTCTGCAGTGTGCAAGTACTTTACAAGCCCGGCACTCTTAAGTGTCATGTTTGCCCATGTGCCTTCTCGATAAACATTACGTGTCGAAATCGATGTTAGGACTCCACTCTAAAACAATAACCCTGTTAAATGGTTTTAACACCGTTTCCTAACCTCATCATTTGACGACAAACTTTTTAGGGAGCTAGATTGGTTTAAACATATTTTATTCAAAAAGAATACAATTGGGGAGAAGGGCCAGGCCCTATATTAACCCCTCTTGCAAAGAAATTACAATAACACAGGACAGACGGAACAAGACAAAGCTTTCAGCAGTGCTCCACCAAGACGACAGCGGTGTTGGAGCACTGCATCAAGTAGAACGAATTTAAGAAGGACACCACAGTTGTACTGGACAGATAGTGGGGCTTTATGTACATTTACTAATATGCAGTGATCAATAATATACTATGGTAGTTAATTTTATTATAACGCAAAAACCGAGGATAAATTCATGTGATTTAGTTGATTATGTAACGGCACTGAGCTGAAAACGTTTGGTATTGATAATGAATTTTTGAACGGCCAGAAATATTGTTTTGTTACTTTCAAAAGTGCAATTAGGAGCGCCAAATAGAACAGTCTTTAGGCTGAAGGATGCGTACTCAGTTACTGAATTATGCAAATGATCCCTTTGAATTGTATAGGTAGGACAGACGAAAAAATAGTGCCATACATCTTCAACCCCTTGTTGGCAACGACATTCAGGAGAATCAACTACACCAATATTATAAAGATGACCATTCAACTGACTACGACCCATTCTTAATCTCGCATGAAGAATAGAAGCGTATCTTTTTCCAACATAATATAGATTCTTATGCTTAACTGGGCGGGGAATATTAATCGTAATACGATTTTTAAAGATGTCTAGAGTATTTGAATTTCGGACGCTAAGGGGCAGTAGGTTCCAAAGTTTGGTTGCACTGGGATAAAAAGATTTGTTGAATAGTTCAGTTCTGGCACCAAAATGAGGAAGATTGGAAGATTGTCTTGTATTATATCTATTAGGATTCTGATCAGGCGCAATTATATTGCTTAAATAATTAGGGACTAAATTGTGAGTTATTTTGTACATTTGGATCAATTTACTGGTTTCTCTGCGTTTAGCCAAGGTTAAAAGACCTGTTTCCTCATACAGTTTATCAGTTGGTGTAGTACGCATTGCACCACAAATGACACGGGCAGCAGCCAGTTGAATGTTTTCCAGTCGTTCAGCATCAGCCTGTGTGCAGCCATCCCAAACTATACTAGCATATTCCATCAAAGGACGAACAAAGGATGTATAAATTATTTCGCGGGTAGCCCTGTCGAGAGAGTATTGTAAAGATTTCATGATGTTGAGCTGTTTGGTAGCTCTTGCCTCGACCATGTCGAATTGATCTTTCCATCCTAAATCGGACCTAAACATGAGCCCCAAGTGTTTATGGTGATTAACATTTTGCAGTTGGTGGTTTTGAAAAACAAGAGGAGGATGATTTACTTGGTTAATTTTTCGAGATATTAACATGGCATCGGTTTTTACAGCATTAAAAGTCACAAGCCAGTTTGTGGACCACGAATCAATGAGAGACAGATCTTCATTAAGAGTGGAGGCGGCTAATAGAGGGTTGTCCACAGAAAGATATAGTGATGTATCGTCAGCAAAGAGTTTGATATTTGAGTGGACAATGTCAACAATATCATTGATGAAAATCAAGAAGAGGAGTGGCCCTAACACAGAGCCCTGTGGAACACCAGCACCAACTGAGCTAGATTAATGGGAGAATGTGAATATCTTTCACCCTCTGAAGTACACTGTCAAAATAAGTGAAGTCAGGAACTGTCTTAAATAATCTAAAACCTGGGGAAGCTGCTGAGTTACTTGGATTCACAAATGAAATAATTACAGCTGGTGCTCAAGTAGGCCTATCTAGCAAGCCTCATACTGTTAATTTCATAAAAGTTCTTTTCATCTGGGAAGTACCCCCAAAATATACGGCGGCAAGGCGGCATTTCAGAGACACATACAAGTGGGGATCCAGCAATCCCTGCTAACTATGGAGGTATTACAAGACAGTATGCAAAACCCGGCCAATATTTACAGTGCATTCGTAAATGAAAGGTTAACCAAATGTATTGAAGATGATTGGCTTTCGGCCACCAAAATAGGATTGGCTCAAAGAGAAACTTACGTCCAATACTGTTATTTTATGTTTAAGTTATCTACACAGTGCAATTTCCGAGGGTCAAACCAACATGGCAAATCTTGGATCGATGAACACGCAAATGACGCTGACTCCTACCTGATACAAAATTTGGACTACAGTGCTGTGTAGATAATTTGTATTGTCCCAAAAGGAAGTGAATCTCAAAATAAATAAATAAATAAATAAATAAATAAATAAATAAATAAATGAATAAATAAATAAATAAATAAATAAATAAATAAATAAATAAATAAATGAAAATAAAAAAATAAAAGTAAATTGTGGTCCTTAACCAAAACGGTCTGTTTATAACAGCTAGGCTCTCTTTAAATATGGTAATCATATTGATTATGTGAAAACATTTAAATATCTCTTGGACCTGACTTCCGTAACTCCTTGTTCCCTCTCTTTAAAAAAAACAAACAAAACAAAAACGAGAACACCCTCCCCCCCCCCGAAAAAAAAACAAAAACAAAACAAAAAAGAAACAAAAAACAAAAAGAAAACAAGAGCAAAAAACAAAAAGGAAAAGAAAACTTAAAACAGCAAGTGTTAAGCTCAAGCAAGTAACTAGCACTTGTGGCCTTTCATCCAAGGTAACTATTGGTCCGTTTAACTCACTGATTAAACCTATTGCACTCTATGGATGCAAGGTCTGAGGGTTATCGATATGTGTATCATCCGTTGAGAAGACTCGAACCAGTTGTAACACAATCCCTGCCGGGATGAGTTGGGTGTACATGATGTACCACCTCGGCAGCTGAGCGATGGGAACTAGGCCAATGCCCTCCTGGTATTGCAATTTTTTATAGTGTTTCTAAATATAAAGCCCATATTTTATGAATTCCAAGAGATAATTTGCTTATAAGCCTTTGTTGCGCACGCGTCACTATGTTCAAAGGAAGTTAAATGCTGGACGCAGCCAATAAGATCGAACAGTGGCTGGACTGTACCAATCACGTTGACGTATTCAACAAATTAAGGCATCCTTCCAAAGATGGTTGGTTAAATCAGTTAGTCAGGTCGACTGTAAGCTGATGCATGCCTTCCCTCTTTAAAAGTGATTTGAACTTTGAAAAGTACGTGGATCTGGTTCATATTAGGTTGCATAAGAAAGCATTGACCTGCCAATAAACGAGTAGCCATACGCGGGCCACTGAGACTGGCAGCAATTGGAGACTTAAAAGGGATTTGTGTAATAAAGTCGGCAATATGTTGAATGTTGTAGAAGATAATTTTCATTTATTATCAATTCAATGTGTGAGATACACGGACGAAGAACACATTCGTTCAATTAAGAAAATACCGAATGCCCAGTTCATGAATCTTGGTGATAAGGACAAGTTGCTATACCTGCTAATAGAGGGTACAATAATCGAACAAACGCCAAAATTCTGTCATATAGCATTCGGCAAAGTAGGTTCATGCTAGATAGCATCCATATGCAGTACAATTACCCCTATTCCATATGTGTTTTTTTTTTAAATCTTCATATTATAGATCTCAATGAGATATTTTACGAATCTAGTCAGCTGTGAGACTACCTGTTTATTACTTCGTGTATGCTGTCAGTCCTGTATACTGTGTACATATCTCATGAAGACGTCAACTTCATTATTATGGATTATATGATTTTCAGCATAGCATGGGGATTTCATATAATGATTTGGTTCCCTTTTCCAGGTGCAATGACGCAATAAAGGGTTATTTCTGGCATGCCAAAATTATTTTATGATCCTTTGTGGGCAAAAAACAAACAAACAAAAGAAAAAAAATATTGTACTAGCTACCAGTTCAGAAGCAGCAAAACAGGTAGAAACTTAGATCACCTGTAGTTGAGCGGTTTTCTAGTAGTAGTTTCGTAGCCTGGAACCTGTTTGCAAGTCAGAAGTTGCGGTGTTGTACTTGTGTGGCATCACAGACAAACAGCGACATCTGTGAGTAACATTTCGAATTAGCCCTGTGTCCTGTTCTTGTACTTGAAATGGCCCATAGAGGGCGTTTACGCAATAAAGTTGATCAAGTTTATGGCCGTCTTTAACTCAGATGATTTGTCAGTTGAGCTTATAAAATGCTCAGGTGTCCGTAGTCCGTTTACCTTAACATTTTGGACTTCTCCAAAACCGTCTGCTTGGCTCCTCTTCAAACTTGCTGGGAATGTACCCGGAGTAGGTCTCTATGAAGTGTTGAAAATAGTTATGCTCGGACGATATTTATATATTTTTGTAATTTTCTTCCCCGAAACCTCTCAGCCAATGGTCTATATCTGGGTTAGTTCTAAATTTGCCTAAAGGTGGTGCTGCTCAGCCTGTTCATGATTGACAATCCACATCTTGTGTTCACTTTCCATGATCCTCACTTTTTCTCCATAGATTAACATGGAGAATTAGAAGATGTAAATTTAAACTATCTATATGTTGTCAAATAAGCATTAAACTTTCATTTTATCACACCTGGGTGTATTTGAAAGGTAACAATATGTCCTTCAGGTAGATTAGAAAGATGTTAATTTCAAAAATCGTCCTCATATGCATGGTGAAACTTATAGGTCCACTGTAATGTAATGGGCTTTGCTGACGCACCTGACCTCAAATGGCATGGGTTGCTAGGTGTCACAAACATGCACCATGTGGACAAAAGGCTATGTGTCAAAATTAAACCAACCCAGATCACCCGTATGGCTCTGAAACCACATAGGAATACTGCTAGGCACCGCAAGACCATTTAAAAGGCACGGTCATTTTTCTTTGGGTCCTATTGCAATCAAGACGTAAAAAATCATACACAACGGATCACGCAAAGCACGTGGTCGTAAATTTACTTAAGTTTTAACTGAAAACAAGAATTGGCTGCATTTAAAATTCACTGTGTATAGAGTGTCTATTATTGACTGATAAAAGATGACATCATTATGTGTGTATGCTAAATGTTTCTTCCTAAGCTCTTTCTTTCCATTCGATGTTTATGGCTTCTTTAAAAACAGACAATTACGCGCAAGCCAGAAACTTCAAATTTGGCATGATCATAGCACCAATGATAAAGTTTTACATAGCGACTACAGTGGTCAGCAAGGTAAAAATTATGCAAATTAGACCATTCTAAAATTTTAAACGCTTCTAGCTTTCAAAACATTCAACATGCGCCCCCAGATTTTGGTTCCGTTGGTCCATTTGTTCAGGTTACGCATCTATTGGACACTTTAGCACAGTCCTAGAATTTAAAATTATGCTGAAAATAGACGCATCAAAACAAATTTGAGTATGTTCAAAATATAGACAAGTGGCATTCTATGTTGGCGTAGTAAACGAATCCAATGGATCACATGAATCAACACAAAAGTTGTAGAATATTTAAGTTCATGCTGGGCCGGGGGGCGGTTTTAGATTCATGCAAATGAGGGGCACTTGAAATATTTTAATGTCCAAGACCTGCAAAGGATTTATGATTTGTACATAGAGTGGCAAATTCTTAGCGTTGTACTATGGGCACATGAATTGAAAAATGAACACAGTCCTAAGATTTTAGTTTATACTTATTATATAAAATTCACCAAAAACTTGAATGTCTGAACATTTTAAAAATATTGTAGAAAAGGATGGCACCGCATCTCAGTTTATATTTACTACACGTACATCTAATGACGAGTGAACACAGGTTGTAGCACTTGAATTTACAACACTTTTGAAGGAACACAAACACATTTGCTACCAAGGATTTTTTGGGTCCAGATTTGTAATCTTTAGATATGACGTGTCTGAAGTCTGACCTCGGATCTGTTGAAAAAAGGAAAGAGAAAATAACATTGATCAATTTTAAGTATTTAAGACATGAGCCAAAGACAATTTTTACGGGAAAATGTTTGGTGGTTCCGTGCTATACTTCACCTTGTCCAACAGATGGCAGCACTTCCAAATGAAACTATCTTCTGTCAACTGTGGATTTAAATCTGCCGACGACAAACACTTCATCAGATCACAAAAAACCCCAAACCAAATAAAATAAAATAAAATAATAAATAAAAATAAAAATAAAATAAGAAAATAAAAATAAAATAAAATAAAAAAATAAATAAAACAAAAAATTAGAAAAAAGTTAACTTTTGAAAAAATTCAAATAAATATCAACATTTCGAATTATATCACCGCGATGTTTGAATGTGAACCCCTGAGGACATATGCTTCACAAATCTTACCACATCCATTCCAAATACCTTACCAGCTCTGCAGAATGTATAAAAATACATTCGAAAAGCAATCGCTGAATTCTCAAACGTTTAATTAAGATGTCATGTGTTGCAGAGAGCGGCGTTTTGTACAAGTCACTAACGCTACCTATATATGAATATATTTGGTATCATCAGGTTATGGTTAAAATCTCTTTGCACAATTGTTGAAGATCTTTAGGCAATGAAACATTTTCTTTATAATTTTAAATAACAAGATCCATTGGATATATTTGATTTACATATTACTGTTTTCTGATTATTTAAACTCTACAGTCTTTCCCCTCCAAAGTCCAGTTTTCAATCCTTAGCCTGCACAAAAAACGACCTGTGTCTGTGTCTGAAATATTTGTTGAAAATACCACAAATAAAAACATATATGTACATACATACATACGTACATACATACATACATACATACATACATACATACATACATACATACATACATACATACATACGCTTGTGCCAGTACTGATTCTTGTTGAACACATTTGTAGTGCCTCGTTGTTTGACTGCCTGCCTGCCTAACTTGCTTTGAACTGCAGAATATCTAACTAGAAAACAATTACTGTCTTTTCCATGTACATCGAGTTGTGACACTCCCCACTGCTAATTTTGTAACATGGCACATCAATGGCCTTACTTATGAAGAATTTCTTATATTATTGCTGATGTTCGAGCTAGAGTCATTTTGAAAAGAAGAAAGGCATGGGAGGATTCCTTGCTCCAATATCTTAGGGTTTGAGGACACACAGATATTTCTTCAAAGATATAATGAGGAAAAGTCTGTTAAACTTTGAATCGAAACCATGGAAACGGCGCATGCGGGATACGATCCAAAAAAACAATGATCGTTTGTTTGGTCAACTCGAACAATAAAATGCTGATCAACAAAACAAGACAGGATAAACTTTTTAAACATCACTTTACAAACAATAAAATATTAGCTACTTGCCGAAAAAAATATATATATAAATATATCAGGTACAAACTATCAGATGGACATAAGAATGCATGTAAACTTTGCGGAAAACCGACATAGTAAAATACAGTCTTGTATGACGATTGCCTAAAAGCATTCGATGCATAATTACATAGCTTAGTAAAAAGTAATAAAGATAAAGTTAGACAAATAAATGCTATAACAAATACGTAAATTAGTGCAAATTGTCACAGGTCCTGAATGTGGTGCTGCTGTGTTAATCAAACGATATCCGAGGGAAGACTACGGTGGAAAGGAGTGAGGATGGGGAAGCAAAGCCGCTCAGAGCATGCAACTATGTGGCGG
This sequence comes from Hermodice carunculata, assembly GCA_964020975.1. Taxonomy (NCBI): domain Eukaryota; kingdom Metazoa; phylum Annelida; class Polychaeta; order Eunicida; family Amphinomidae; genus Hermodice; species Hermodice carunculata. The sequence goes on along the minus strand of OZ026626.1, from coordinate 42,626,348 downwards.
CGGACTCGGTGACAGCTCGATTAAGTCGTCCCCCAAGGAAATTTACGTCTAATTAGATAAAATAATCGAAAGGATGATTGCATGAATGAGTAACTGAAAGGACATTAACATTTTAAAACACACACACACACACACACACACACACACACACACACACACACACACACATATATATATATATATATATATATGCATACATATATATATATACATATGTATATATATATATATATATATATATATATATATATACATATAGCCGAAACATTGATGAAAGTTAAAATTTAAATCTTCGATTTATGAATGTTTGCAAAAGCAGCATCCACATTTTGTGCCTCTCCAGGAGGCAAGTAAGGATTTTAAATGGCGCAATGCAGTGGCGCGTTTAAGTTCTAATGGGAAGTCATAGCAAATTTTAGCACCGCTGTTTCTTAAACGTTATATTCTATATTTTACTGTTCCATCCAGATCAATCTTTATATTGACATTATTAGCTCTCATTTCAAATTGTGAGTTTTGGACACTTAAGTATCTGTTTAGTTAAGATGGGGAGAGCTTGTTTTGGACACTTAAGAAATTGTTTAGGTAAGGTGGGGAGAGCTTGTTTTGGACACTTAAATATTTGTATAGGTAAGATGAGGAGAGCTTGTTGGTACTTTTGAAGACTTCAAGCGCAATCTGTGTCATTCTGGACATGTTCATACAAACAGGAGTACCAGGGCCACATCTTTCGTGTCGTTCTGAACCAAATCCAACCAACCAACCAACTCACCAACCAACCAGCAAACGAACAAAAAATAGATAAATAAAAATAATAATGATAAAAAAATAAAAATAAAAATAAAAATAAATAAATAAATAAATAAATAAATAAATAAATAAATAAATAAATAAATAAATAAATAAATAAATAAACACGATCCAGTCCATTTATGCCCCATAGCTGATCCGGTCACTGTCTATGTCTAACCTATAAATTAATTAACACCCTATCTCGTTCGGTTCAAAATTTTGATAATTCTAGGATTCACAGCCAAATGAATTTATAAGGAAGTCATGAGCGAAAAACCATGAAGTATGTTTCGCAGCCACTCGGACATGCATTTTTATGAGATGGCGGCTGCTTGCCTTTAATAATACCTTGTATGTGTAATGTTTGAGACTCAAATGTTTTTAGGAGAGTATCATAGCTAGACTTATTGTCACAGAGACCAGACGTCAGGATCTCTCCCTCTCTCTCTCTCTCTTCTCTCTCTCTCCCTCTCTCTCTCTCTCTCTCTCTGTCTCTCTCTCTCACACACACACACAAACACGCAGCTTCTCGACTTTTTCTGTGTCTTGTTTTCCTAAAAAATAAACGGGTGTACAGTAATTAAACTGGATAAAATAAACAACTTGAAAATCACGGGCTTGCCTTTTCTAACTTTCCTAGAACATTTAGTTCACGTCCACTTTTTGACGGTGGTGGTTTATGTTTTCTTTCAACCTAGGTCTGCAATGAACGTGAAAGCCCGACAATTTGACATATTTCTCAGACGTAACCTCTACGTTCTTTGTTGTTGTTAAAGTAACTGTCTGGCATTCTTTGTTACCAGTGGCAAGAAAAATAGACTGGAATGTATTAATGTTGGTTAGTATCTGGTTCTCGTTAAACCATTCCACAGTCTCGGATGCTTTTGTTTCATGCATTGTTTTGACGTTGTGAAAATGCCCATATGCAACTGATATAGTGCTATCGTTGGATAATTATGGATCTCACAGTTACGAATCGGGTAGAACAGGTTATTTATGAATGTCTTGAAGAGGAGGGCCCCTTAATTGAGCCTTGAAGGATGCCCCTCACAACAACTTTCCACGTGCTAAATGGAGCCAATTTAACTCCTTTTTGTTGTCTGTTATTCAAATAGTGACGTGGTGAGATGACAGAGACTGATTGTCCACGTGCCTTCAGCTTTTCCAACAGTATGGAGAATGTCAACAATCAAAGGCTATAGACAGCTGCTTAGTACAGCACCTGCCTATTTTGATTTATCAAGTGACCAGGGCCAACTCTCGTCCAAGTCCATTAACAGAGTATTTCAGCTGTATCCTTTCTAATATGTTGACAAGTATGGGGAATATATTCACTCGGAATACTGGCCTAGTTGGTCTGAAAAGATACCTTAAAAGTTTTGACAAGGTGGGTAAACACTCAGGAGTCTGTTATTGTTTTTGTGCAGGTGGTCTTTCTTTTTGTGTGATGGGTAAACATACATTTTTCAAAGTATTTGGCAATTTTGATGAGGCTGAGGATTTGTTTACGATTTGGGCTGTTGGTATCAATGTGACTCCTAGTCATCAGTTTATAAGAAGTATATTTTGATTTTCTATACTCTATCCTTACAGACTTTCTGAAATTTATTGCTTTGCTCAATTTATCATTTATGAAAGAAGCCTGGGGTTTCCCCACACATTTTCGCTTCAGTGGGCCCACAGCAAAATTTTTGGCAAAATGATAGTGAATCTGAAGACCCTTCCGCGTTTGTTAAGTTGAAGAAAAGCCGACTTCAAAAACTTCACAGCGGATATGATCAACATAAATAGTGTTCGTAGCAAATTTTCCTGAACTACTGGAAGTTCGTAGCAAATTTTCCTGAACTACTGGAAGTTCTAACCAAACGATTATTAGACTGTCTCATTATACAAGAAACCAAACTAGATGGTTCATTGCATAATGCTCAGCTCTATGTACCAAACTATACATTATGATTACAGGACACAGGTGGACATGGTTATTTACATGTATAAATGCATATGGGGGAGGGTCGCACAGCCCCCCTCCCCTCACCGCAATCTTCGTCTGGTACTAAGACAATACAGAATAATAATAATAATAATAATAATAATAATAATAATAATAATAATAATAATAATAATAATAATAATAATAATGATGATGATGATGATGATGATGATGATGATGATGATGATGATGATGATGATGATGATGATGATGATGATAATAATAATAATAATAATAATAATACATATCAAACTCATAAGATGGCAGAAAAGAATGATGCAATTTATGTATTGAGGCATTCTCAAATATAAAGTGACACATAAAATACAAAATACAAGACGTGAAAAGACTGTCTCATTCATAACGCTTGTGGATATCCCATCCACCACTCTCCTGATTTGTATCTGAATGGAATATTTCAATTAGTAAAATTAATGTTTTTGGGAATCATAGGGAGGTTTTCATGATTTTAGTATTAAAGTGAAATAAGTGTTGAGTCAACATATATGTAGATATTTTTGACATTCGTTCAAATTTAAATATGAATTTTTGTTATATACAAATGAAGTTTCATCATCTGTAGATTTTCAAAATTTTGTATGCAGCTGTATATCTCCAAATTTGGGGGCATTATATGCATTAATAGCAATGATTTCTCTTGTTTCACTTCCTTATATATCACTTATCGTTTGTTCAAATACGGATGGTCGATGTCATGATATAAATGGGAATAAGGATGAGGAACTCGATAAAATAGAACCACCAATTAAGACAGCCTCCCTAAAGAGACCATTCATAAAGAATGACCACTAATTTACAATCCAATTCAAACTGTCCTTAGATTTTATGAAAACCACTGCTATTAAAATCACTCCCTAAAAAGACCACATTTTTTCAGTCCCTTATGTGATCCTAATAGAGAGATTCTGCTGTACAATGGTCATATTTGAAGTGACATTTTTGTGATAAAATGCTTATGCATTTTTCGCTTGTTTCGCTAAATGACAACAAAGCACCATTAACTTGCATTTCAATTTGCTGAAGGACACACACTGGTAACATTTGCTTGGTAAAAGTTTCGTCAGATGAACCTACCCAGACTATGTATAATCAGATTTACTCTGAGGAACACAAAATTGCAAAATTTATGTTTAATTTTGTTTCCAATCTAAGCTATAACCACACAAATGCGTGGCCATTTTTCGTAATTTGACAATAGTCAATTAAATATTATGTAATTCCTGACTGATTGAAAATCCCAGACATGTTATTCTTGAATTCACCATCCTGGCACTTTAGACAGCCAGCTAATCAAGAGGTGTGAACACCCTGCATTGACAAGCAGGAAGTAGGGTCAGACAAACCCATAGCAACCTTTGTGTTCTATGCAAAACATGGTGATCTTAAACAATCAAAACTACACTTTCCGAGGATCAAGTTATCAAAGCCAAGTATACATAGAGAAGAGTATGGTTTATAAGCATCACTGAAATGCTATTTAAAAAGTATGTATAGCTGTCTGTAACTCGCATCCAAAAAAGGCTTACTCAACACGGGAGTGAATGGGAATATACGTGTGTGTGCTCGGAGCAGGGATAATTAAGTCAGTGCCTGTGATGTCAGAGTGAATCCAAGGATAAAGGGGCTTAGGATGTAGATATAGAAGCATCGAGAACATGACCTATATGTATTACTTTGTAAAAATAATTGGTATAAAAATCCAGGATGCAAAGCAGGGTACATATCACATACATGTACCGGATCTAATTATATGGTTGACGTTTATGGATTATTATGTTATGTTGTATTATACGGTTGTTTGGCTTTATAATTTTATAATGCCATTATTCTTAATGACGATTAATGCATCGGTTGAAACCATGGATGGAGAAATTTAGTTTTCTTCCTCCATATTGAAACTGCCTTCATTCCCTTTTTGAGTCCAAGGTTGGTTCGCCAGACGCCATTCTGACAATCGGCACATATTATCGTCAATTTTTCACCAATCACTCTCGGAATTGGGAAACATGGGTTCCTCGATTTCATTATCTTAATGGCTATTTGGTCACCACAATAATAAACAAATTTATCGGTGGTTCTGTTCTCGTCAAGCAGTTTACAAAAGAATTACTAGCAGCACACCTCAAAGGTTACAGTTGCTTGCTTGAAGGTGCTACGGCACTGGGTTGTTGAATGCAGCCGACGGCTATCCAAACTTTGGCGGATTATTAAGCATGCGTTCATCAACAGGTATGCAAGCCAGCTATTAAAGAGATGCTCATGTTTTTCTCCCTTTTTATCACATTAATCTTTCTTTTTTGGCATCCATGTAGCTTGACATGAATGGTAAAATGCCAAACTTAATGAAAATGGGGAAAAGTCATTTTGTCTTGGGTCATGATTTTGACGCGACCTTAACAGACTAATTTCAAATTTCAAATTTTATTTGGAACCTACCCTTTCACAACGGGGGCACTACGACGCGGGATAAGTCGCAGTGCGTCCAAAGCTAAAACATATAGCCAGTGATAAAATGTATATTAAATACAAAATTACATTGGTAAACATAAAACATTCATATCAGGATATAGAACTGAACTTTCACTAAAATATACATTATATAAAATGGTGAGTTCTTGCCACATTATATACACATATAGCAGCTGTAGCCAGCAAACAACACTGCAGATAAAATTTCCTTCGCACTTACCACGCCTCTCGGAGGTAACCTTCACATATGTCGTCAAAAATATTCAATGCATTATCGTCTGCAAATTCACGGAAGAACGAGTTTTTGCGAGTAATCACGAGTTTTCTGACCATCAAAAATCAACTTGCCGAATCTACGACAGTGATTTTTGACAGCATGCAAAACGAGTCACAAATGCAAAATTGGTACAGTATTGATGATTATGTCAGCAGACTGAACTGATGAGACTTTGGGTTTTTTTTCGTCATTATAAAGGAAAGCATGAAAACCTGGTTCGCTCCATAATTCATGAAATCTTTTATACAAACTAAATTAATTTTGATATATTAAAATGTTTATTTTGTTTCATAGTATTAATTTTACATTGAACCGTAAGGTCAATATGCTTCACATTTGTTCACCAGTATACAACACAAGTTTGCAGGTCAAGCTGATCAAAGCTTGCGAAGTATATATATCTAAACTAATGATCGTACCAGCAACAATCTTGCCTGTAGATCTAAATATTTACCATTCTTAAATTCTGCCTTGGTTAATGGTAAATTGACTTATCCTTATCACGACAAAAAACTCGTAATTACGAATTTCTAGAAATATTTTGGTCGTCTTATGAGACCTCCATAACACTCAAACAAAGAAACACTTTTTGTCAAAAGTTTTACCTCCCCAACGACTTAAAAAATAAAAGGTGACCTTCGTCAGGTTTAAAAAACAAAACAAGAAGTGTCAAATTATAAGTTAATGCTTTTATTATTTGTCATAATGTCCCAGTCCTGCCATTCTATGAAATATAGGTAGTTTTAGATTTGATTTCTGTACTTTTGAAGTTGTTTACATTTATACCTATTCTAATATACTGTTGGCGAGATGTTCAGGTAACTTCTAATGTTTTAATATGTCCTCCCTTTCGGCTAACACCGGATACATGTATAACATAACTTGTAATTTTGTAAGGTGAAACTAAATGCGGCTTCTCAACTTTGATTATTAATTTTAATAACTTTGATGCTTAATATAAAAATCGTCCTATTGTCCACAACATGAAACATATTTTTAAGATCGATTACCTATTGAAGTTTGGCAACAGAATTAATAAATGTTAACAAGAGATACAATGACACATTAGGCGCAATATGAGAATTTAATAACACTATACAGTTTGTTGTTTGACCCTTGCGTGACTGTTTGGAGTAAGGCGCGGGGCCTGACGTTCCATGACCATGTCGCAGTACTGTCTCTCTCCCACAGGGTCCACGCCTGCTTTGTTTTCCTTCCATATTGCATATTAACATTGTGCAGTCTGATACATATATAAACTGTTCCAATATATAGCAGTGGCTACATATTGGAACAGTGTTTATTCCTGTGTTGCTCAAAAGTCATGAATTACAAATGTCAAATTAGGTGACAAGTGATGTGTAGCATCATTTCATACCCTTTCTCGCTGAATCGTGATAATCTAAGACAGATAAGATATACGACCTTAAGTTTCTCAAATTTCCATCATTTATTTGTCTCTGAGACGTTAGAACGATCTACCTTTTGATATTCGCGGAGCAACATCTGTGCACAAGTTCAAGACCAGATAAAAAATATTCGTCTGGCTGTAGATTTTAAACCAAATTACTCTGAATACGGTGACCAATTTTCAAATCTTTGTCATTTTTACTTCCGCATGATACACTCTCGTTTACACTCTTATCTTTACAAAATTAATCCTGTAAAATGCGTGGGAAGATATTCACTTCCTCCTAAAAATGTTTCCGTTATATAACTGAAAAGAAAATCTCTTACAATGTAACACAGCATGTCACTTACTTACACGAGGTGTTAATCGCCCACCAAAGAATTGAAGTTCTGTTATCTTGTTATATTTTATTTATGGCAATAAGGACCCGCCCAATAATGTCAACGGAGAAATATTTCAGGCTGTCCACAAATACATTGTTGAATCCAGAAGATTTAAATGTGGTGATTGTGATTTTACCTCCACAGTGCATACGGAGTTAGTTCTCATGGACTATTGATCAAATATTCATTTCTTTAAGGCATGAAGCACGTGAGCGTGTTCAGAGTCTGCATGTATTAAGTTGTAACTTATCTGTACCCAAAAGTCTTTAGCATCTGTGGGGTTTTTTTTCTTGCCAGAGTGTCATGTACGTAGCTGTGTGTCTTCCTTGACATTGTTCAGGAGAACTTGTTTTTTTTTTTTTGTTTTTTGTTTTTTGTTTTTTTTTTTGTGCGGTATTGTGCTATTTAGGTTAAAGTAACATGCTTAAAACAAAACAAATTTCAATAGGCCCCTATTTGTTGTTGACGTCATTGCATCAAGTGACAGACTTGAAAGTTTAACTAAAAAACTGAAGGCTTGACCTTATATCCAAATGAAATATACTGCGCCTGCAGTTAATTTTCATCAACTGATAATGACAAGATTAAAAACAAAAACCACAAAAAAAAAAAAAAAAAAAAAAAAAAAAACCTATCCTGTCATACATAGTTTCATCCAATTAGAATATGTGTGTTTCCCATGTAATGCCAGGTCATTGAAATTGCATTTTAATCGCTGCGTCATCACACATGTGCTTACGGCGCCGACGTGAACCTAGGAAGCGAAAACAGATGGAGGATACACTCCAGTTTAGTATTTAAAAGATCCAGCCTGTTTCATCTCTTTGCAATGGGTCATTCAACTGACGATGCAAACAATCTTGAGTATTTAAAAGGTCCTGAATCATACTTAGAGACGATGTGCCTTGTGCTCTTCGTGGACAATTATCGACAAAATATAATCGAACGAAGAAAAAATTTTTTTTTTGTTAAATCACAGGACTTTCTATGTGAGTTTGGAGGCAAAATATTCTTGCCCTGGGAAAGGAAACCTGTCGGTGGTAATTTCGATAAAGTGTAATTAATAACTGCAACTCTCCTCCACGCGTGACCCCAAATAGTTTATGTCGTAAGAAATATAATCCCATAAGCATTCAATTATATATAACTAATCCGAAATAATTGTTTCGTAAGAAATGTAATTTGAAAAGAAAACAATTGTATATGAATAATCCGAAATAACTTGCATTGAAAGAAAGATAATTCTAAAAGCATACGATTATAAACAACTAACCAGAAATACTTGTATCATGTCTTTTCATTATTTTTTGAATGTCAAAATTATATTATCGAAATATATATATATATATATATATATATATATATATAATATATATATATATATATATATATATATATATATATATATATAATATATATATATATATATATATATATATATATATATATATATATATATATATATATATATATATATATTTATATATATATATATATATATATATATATATAAATATATATATATATATATATATATATATATATATATATATATATATATATATATATATATATATATATATATATATATATATATATATATTATAATATATATATATATATATATATATATATATATATATATATATATATATATATATATATATATATATAT